>JANKKI010000231.1:1200000-1814449 GCA_025175665.1 Cinchona pubescens | reverse complement strand
TGTAAAATTAATTAATTGGAAATTAATGATAAATTAAAGGTATTTAATTTATCTAATCCTAATTAATAATTTATACTTATTGTTAAACGTGATTAGGAAACTAAAAAAGGTCACACACTTAAGGATAATTAATTCGGGAGTAAATGATTGATAAGTATGAGATAATTATGAGTTAATTTATGAGATAAATTAAGCTGTTGGGCTTCATTGTAATAAGATATAAATCCTAGGAGTTAATAACATACAGAATAAAAATTAACGCTCCTAAATCCATAATCATCCATCATACTATTACATCTAATGAAATTGGATCTAATGTTGTTCCGTAAAATCTTTTCATAAATAACAATTTCAATCAAATTGGGATTATGATGAAAATATGCTTACGTAAATCTTGACTAGACCTGTCTCTTATTACACATCTAGATGTGTATAAGAGACCCTTTATAAATCTTGACTAATATAAATGTTAAAGTAAATCTAAAAGTTTACAGTTTAATATTTGTATGAATATCATTAGAGGTCAGGTCTTATACGATTTGTGGATCGCGTTTAACATTAAAAACTTAACACGATTTTAAGATATAAATTTTATACTTTCTTATATTCTGTATTACAGATTCAATACTATTCCTAACCTTTCTCTATATAAAAATTTAATTCCATTTATAGGTTAATTACTTTCTTACAAGTAAGGTAGAAAATTTGATAAGAACAAGGTTAACCTGTCTCTTATACACATCTAGATGTGTATAAGAGACAGGAAGTAATAACGTTGATGAAAATCACGGAAAGAAGGTAACGTTTAGTGGAGCCACACGTAATAATAGCATTCACGAGATCATTTTAATGTAGAGCCGATCATTAAAGGATATTTATTAAAGTAGTACTTGTAAAAAGTTTTGTTTCCACAGGCTGAATAATCAGGCTGAAACACTAGCAGCACGAGCGCCATCACAATCATCATCATTACTTTTAATAAGCTGCTTCAGTGCAGTTGCGTCTTTACCGCCGTATATCTCCACAGACTCTCCTTTCTTGAAGAAGATAAAAGTCGGCACGTTCGACACTTGATATCGATCAGCAACATTCTGCACATGCATGCATGCTCAGCAAATAAATAAATGAAGAAATTATACTACATGATCAACTGGTAATTAAGCTATAAAAAATTAAGGCTGCAAAGATGCCATGGAAGTTAGAAAAAGAAATTCACCTTAATTTCATCCACATCCACTTTGAGAAACATGACCCCGGGAAACTCCCTGGCGTACTGTACCACAATTGGGGTAATGCTAATGCAATCACTAGACCCTCTAGATGCAAAAAACGCAACCACCTATGAAATCTGCACGACAGTAATAGAATTTCAAAAAATTTATTAGAAGCAATTTTCAAAAATGATCAGAAGCTTTATTAACATTCCACCCTGTCTCTGAAAAATTCTAACAGGGTCATGAAACACTATTCATCACAATCCCAATCTCATTGAAACAAAAAATAACTCATAAAATTCAAGATTAATTAGTCTTTGAAATTAATAAAGCGCGATTTATAAAAGCTGCGTATGCCAGAACTTCTTCGATTCTTTGCCACGGATGAAATTATCATTCCACTCTCTCGGTGTGGCATTCGATCGGAGTGCCCATGTGTTGGGCATCCGATCTTTGTCCCTCCCGCATCCATAATTTTTCCACTCTCAAATTCGAGAAAACCCACTAAAGATTTTGACTTTCTCGCTTTGTTCTATTGAGATCTAAGAAATCAGATTCATATTATATATATTGTCCAGTCGCAAAAGGCTGTCTTAAGAGTAACGACATCTAGAACCAAAATATAATAATCTACAGTCTGTAATATAGCAATTTTTAATAATTTGATGTGATTATAGAACCAAAATAATATATATATGTGAGAGAAAATCATAAAAAATGTATATGATACACATTTTTAATGTAGTTATATTCGTAAATATCCTTATAGATAAGAAAATTAATAAATTAGCACATAATAATAAAGTAACTTGGTCAATTAATCTTGTAAAATATTGAATTACTCACATTATATGAGTTTTTAATGCTATTTTTGAAAATATTGGAAAAGTAAAAAATAAAAAAAAAATTAAATTCCTATCATATATCATGTTTCCTTCTACAAATGACATCTTGGTGATGTCATTAGATGACATTAGCGATGACACCTTCAAATGACGATAAATTGATAGCGTCATGGATAATCATTGATGACTTGATAGGTTTTTAAAAATTTTATGTTATTTTATCTTCACTTTTAGAATAGTTTGGGTTTTGTCACTAAATTGCTATATGTTGAAATTATTTTTATTATTATTATATTTTTAATTAAATTTTTAATTTGATTTTTAAAAACTGTCAAATTAATTTATAGATACTTTATCAAAGTATCTCAATTTGCTTAAACAAATTAAATTTCTTAATCAATCGTTTGTACAAAGATGGGTTAGTACCAGTAAGAACGCGGCTCTTGGGCATGAATTTAACGCTACAACTAAATTGAGCACAAAAATCAATTTGAACTGGTATAGCAAACTGTAATAGTTTTGGCCACATGTCAAGCGCTTCACTTCATCATTCCATAAAATAAGACTTGACGAACTCTTTGGCAAAGACTTTTCACTAAAATTCATATGAAACTGCATGTGAAAGTTCAAATGATGAAGTCTCGGATAAAATGTAAATATTAACAGCGCGAAGGACCTCAATAATGAATTCTGGACGGGAGCATCAATTAATCAAGATTATCCATTTTAGGAAGTGAAAATTTTAAATTTTGTTATTGTGTTGTATGATTTACATTTTACAGTAGTATCATAGTAATCTTTGATTAATTTTTAATATAGTTGTATTTAGTTATCATGAATATTAAATTTACTCAAATTATATGAATTTATATATTATTTTTGAAAATATTAGAACGAAAAATAAATAAAAAATAAAAATCTTGTTGTTAAGTTTTTAATATTTTTGAAACGCCGATCCACAAATCGTATAAGCTGTCTCTTATACACATCTAGATGTGTATAAGAGACAGGTTTTATGCTGTCTAAATGTTAAAACTTTCAAAATATTTATTTAGTTCTATGGACATTAGAATTGGAAAATTTATTTAAATTTTAGAAATTCATTATTTTTCAATGGATTGGAATTTAATAAATGTTCAAAAATTTTGAAAATTGTTTTGATATAATTTTTGAAATTCTATTATTTAAAGTGTTTAATTTCTAATGAGATTTTGTCATAATTTTTCTCCATACAATCTATTTTCATAAATAATACAAAATTTATAGATTTCAATGAATTTATATTATTTAATATGGATTTTGATTAACATACTTTGCGTGGTATTTTGTGCTTTTATTTAATTAATGCTGTCTCTTATACACATCTAGATGTGTATAAGAGACAGGTCACATTGACTCGTATGATTTACTTGGTTCAAATTCATTGGTTGTAAAATTTTAAATAGTGCTTACGTGTCCCATTTCTTTATTATTTCGATGTAAATTCTTTCTCATTTCAATCCCTCGAATATAACTCAAATTTTCGATCAATCAAGTAATGTATATAGAGAAAGGTTAGGAATAGTATTGAATATCTAAAATATTTAGATAGGATTAAATTTGTAATATACAAGACGGTAGAGATGGTATAAAGGTGCAACCACAGATGAGATTTTCCCGTTGACATTAGTGGTGATGTCATTGGCGGACGAAGGTGCCGTGACGTCATCGATGACATCGTGAGATGACATCACATTTTTTTAAAAAAATTTATTTTATTTCATCTTGTCACGTTTAGGGCAATTCGGTTTCGTCACTAAAAGTGCTTAATAAATTGAAACCTAGAATTACTCTTATAATTTTAGCAAAATTAGACTTAGATATATTTGTTTAGATTCATATAATTCTAGAATTTTTAGTGATGTGGAATTTAATAAATGTTTAAAAAATTTTGAAAATTGCTTCTAATAAATTTTTTGAAATTCTATTATTTAAAGTGCTTATTTTCTAATGAGATTGGAAAATAATTCTTCCCCATAAAATATTTTCATAAATAATTCAAAAATAATAGTTTCAATGAGATTGGGATTGTGATGAATAGTGATTCATGACCGATACTAAATGCGGTTTTTGTGTTTTTATTTAATTATTGAATTATACAACCATTAGGGATGATTATTAATAACATAAAATTTTATAAAAACCTACTGAAGTCATCACTGACGTCATCTGATGACGTCATCCACTGACGTCATTTGAAGGTGTCATCGCTAATGTCATCTAATGACATCAGCCGTGATGTCATTTGTATGACGCTCATCTGATGACGTCATCCACTGACCTGTCTCTGGCAAATGTGCAACCATAGAGGAGATTTTCAATAGTTTTCAAATTAGCTTAAGAATTTGACTACGCAATTTCCTTTATGACGTCATCGATGATGTCATCAAACAATATACGGTGCATCATGACATCATCAAAGATGTCATTTATAACGCCGAAGTGACGCCGTAGTTTTTATTTGTATTTTATTTGAATCTTATTACTTTTAGGACAATTTATATTTTCTAAAAGTTTTTCAAAAAATTAAGTTACTTTCAGTGACACTTAATTTTAAAATTAAACTAAAGTTTTTTCTAAATTTGGTTTTTGAAACCACCAATTATATTTTAATAAATGTTGTTCAAAATTATTTGTTAATATTTAGAAACTTTCTTTATTTTAATTTGATTAAAATTTAGAAAGTATAAAAACCTTTGAAAATATTTGTTTAATTTTAATGAAATTAAAATTAGAAAAAAACTTTAGTTCTGTCTCTTATACACATCTTATTTTCATTGAAATTGAATTTACTAAATGTTCAAATTTTTTTGAAATTGTTATTAATGTAATTGCTGAAATTTATTATATGATGTGTTTATTTTCTAATGAGATTGAAAATAATGTTTTTCCGTAGAATATTTTAAATGACAATTTCAATGAGATTGGGATTATGATGGATAGTGTGATTCACGATTAGATATTAAATACGGTTTTTTTGCTTTTATTTAATTATTGAATTATATAATAGTATGATGGATGATTATGGATTTCAAACTAATGTGAATATTGTATATGATTTATTTAGTTCAAATTCAATGTTTGTAAAATTTTAAATAAGACTTGTGTGTCTTGCTTTTCTTATTTTGGATGTAATTCTTTTCTAATCTTAATTTCCTTAAATATAATTCTAAATTTTTTAATCAATCATGTGTACAAAAATAGGTTAATACTAGTGAGAATACGGGGTTCTTGGGCACGCTGACTTTAACGGTACAACTAAATTGAGCACAAAAATCACTTTGGAGTGGTAAAGCAAACTGTAATAGTTTTGGCCACATGTCAAGTGTTTCACTTCATCATTCCATCAAATAAGAGTTGACCAATTCTCTTGATCTAGAGTTGCAAATACATGCAATATGGGCCTCAGATTTTTTATTTCACATTTATTTTTAACTCTAATATCTGTCTCTTATACACATCTAGATTTAATATAAGAGGTTCTATCCCGAGGTTCAGCATAAATATTTTCGAAAGTTTTATGATACAAAATATTGCAGCTAATACAATTGTGTCATTCAGGGAATAAATAAATATATAAATAAGCAGTTTATGTTATGTTGATCAAAATCCATATTAAATGATTAAAATTCATATAAAATCTAAAATCTTGGGTCAGCTTTAACAATCTAACAACCCACAGTAATGACAATAATATCAAACATAATTCTCCCATTCTCTCTACATTTTTCGCTTTCTCTATAAAATTTTCTGTAAGAGACACTATATATTGTCAAGATTTTAAAATTATTGCACTACTCAAATATGAAATACAAATCAATAGTAAAATTTAAACAATGTAACATACATTTATAACGATGATGTAAACAATTTTTTATATGAAAGATTACAAACTATTTTTTTTTTTTAAAGATTTGCTAGCAAAATTTTGGTTTTAAAGTTAACATATTATGACGATAAATTGTTACGTATATCAAGGTGTATACACTCACTATGCACAAAATAACTTGAAAGAGAATGTGAGAACACACTTTGTGTCTGTGTATGGACCAAGAATTATCCTATACTAACCCACCAAGGTATATACACTCACTATACACAAAATAAATGTCAGGAAAAGTTAACATACGTAACGCACTTAGTATTCAAATCTTAAGTGTAGGGTTTTGGACATTTACGTATATTAATTGTATAATATGTGCTATCATAATTAATTAGTCTAATATAAAGTGATCTAATATGGTTTAAAATAAATGGGTATAAGCCATCTAATTAGTATGGACTTTTATGTGTAGATCCCTAAAATCTTATTTCCTATTTTATGATGGGAAAAACTTGGGGAATAAAAAAAATATCTCTATATATAGGTTATAGTTTTCAAATTCTACGTATGTTAACTTTTTTGACAACATCATCTTTCCATCATCAGAAAAGTGAGATCAATAACCACAATATTCAAGAATCAAATTTGTAGGTTTAAGACTCACATTCGGATATTCAGTAATTACATCAATTCTTATGGATTCAGGTATGTTTCCGCATCTAATATTTAATTTATTTTCTTGATGATTAAATATATAGGATCCAAGTTATGATAACGATGTCATGGATGTCATAATATTTAAGTTAATTTGGTATTCCAACAAGTGGTATCAGAGTCTCTTCATGTTGATATCATTGAGAAATTATATGTTTGCACATAAGATCATACATTTGTGACACGCAGGCTCTAGGCCGGATATTTGTGCAACTTGTGGTTCGATATCGGATGACTGTCTCTTATACACATCTAGATGTGTATAAGAGACAGTCCTAAGATAGATCACCTTGATTAATTTATTCTTAGTATAAGACGTAAAAATTTCTAAATTCCATTACTATATATAGAGATATTTTTTTTATTCCCCAAGTATCAGAGCATCATAAAATTAAGGAAATAAGATTTTTAGGGATCATACACCTGTCTCTTATACACATCTAGATGTGTATAAGAGACAGTCATAATCCCAATCTTATTGAAATTATCATTTAATAAATAAAAAATTTATCGCTTGTTACTTAATGTCATCAGCGACGTTGCATAAAATGACATCACCGACATCATCAAATGACGTCAGTAGTTGACATCAGCGAGTATGTTTTGAAATATTTAATTTTATTTTATCTTGTCACTTTTAGTACAGTTTGGGTTTTGTCACTAAAAGTACTTGATAAGTTAAGTTAATTTTAATGACACTTAATTTTGTATTTTTAAATTAAAGATTTTTATAAATTTGGTTTTTAATATAACTTATCAATTACTTTTAAATGTTATTTAAAAGTAATTGTTAATATTTAGGAACTTTTTTTTATATTAAATTGATTAAAATTTAGAAAGTATAAAGCTTTTGAAAATATTTATTTACTTCTATTGACATTAGAATTGCAAAATTTATTTAAATATCTTTAGAAATTCATTATTTTTCAATAGGATTGGAATTTAATAAATGTTCAAAAAAGTGAAAATTGTTTCTGTAAAACCCTTTGGTATTAAAAATGTAGTGTATAAACCCTTTGGTTTAGCTAGATATAATAGTTGGTGCAATTACTAACAGATAATAAATAAAGATGTTATTGCCAATCACATTCTATGATATATAATGATAATATGATTTAGTGCCAAAAGAACAGTTCAGGTGTGTATTTAACTCCTAGAACTATATAATAGACATGATGTATTCTATCTATGGATTTAAAATCAATATGACTGTATGATTTACTTGGTTCAAATTCAAAGGTTGTAAAATTTTAAATAGTGCTTACATGTCCCGCCTTTCTTTATTTTTCGGATGTAATTCTTTTATTAGATAGAATTTCGAATGTAGCTCGAAATTTTTCGATCAATCATGTAATGTATATATAGAGAAAGCTTAGGAACATTATTGAATATCTAAAATATTTAGATAGAATCTTACATTTGTAATATATAAGATGATGGAGATGGCGCAAAGGTGCAACCATAGATGAGATTTTCAAGAGTTGAAAAATACTCTTAAGATTTGACAACTCAATTTCCTTTATGTGACATCATCGATGATGTCTTCAAATGTCATCGATGACATCATCCATTGAGTCAGCTTAAATTTTCCAGTGCAAGTTCTGTAAATACATTACATGATTGATTGTAAAGAGATTTCGAGTTATATATTGCAAATGTACTTCTATCTATACTAAATGCTGTTTTTTGTATTTTTATTTAATTATTGAATTATACAATAGCATGAGGGATGATTATGGATTTAGGACCAATGTAATTGTGTATGGTTTACTTGGTTGAAAGTCAATAGTTGTAAAATTTTAAATAGAGCCGTGTCTGCCTTTCTCTATTATTCGAGATGTAATTCTTTGCTTATCTCAATCTCCTTGAATGTAACTCGAAATTTTTTGATCAATCATGTAATGTATATAGAGATAGGTTAGAAATAAGATTGAACATCTGAAATATTTAGATAGAAGTACATTTGCAATATATAAGAAGATGGAGATGGCACAAATGAGCAACCACAGAGGAGATTTTCAAAAGTTAAAAATTAACCTTATAATTTGACTACCCAATTTTCCTTTATTTTGTCATCAAATAATATCGGTGACGCCATCGATGATGTCATCAAATAATATCGTGACATCATCCGGTGGTATCGTGATGTCGTCACGATGTCGTGAATGCATTGCGGACGTCGGCAATGGTGACATCATCGATGACATTAGTAGTTTTTAAAATTTTATTTTATCTTGTAACTTTTAGGACAATTTGGGTTTTGTTACCTTAGTTTGAAAAACAAAATTATTTGCAATGCATTTCTAACCTATTCGTATTTCACACTATTTTTCTGTGATCTTAAACATTTCGAGTTACATTAATTATATTTTGACAAATGTTGTCTAAAATTATTTGTTGATATTTAGAAACTTTCTTTATTTTAGTTTGATTAAAATTTAAAAAAAAAAAACTTTTGAAAATATTTATTTAATTCTATTGAAATTAGAAAATTTATTTGAATTTTACACATCTATTACAATATAAATGAGATAACAATTTCTAAATATTCTCAATGTGTCAAAATTGAAGCTAATAATGATAATTCTCTTATAAATTTAATTCTTATATTTAAAATGTTTATTTAATAATCAGATTGGCAAATAATTTATCCTTTATAAAATATTTTCATAAATAATTCATAAATGATAATTTCAATAAGATTGGGATTATGATGGATAGTGATCTTGATTAGTTATTAAATGCGATTAATACAAATATAAAAATAGATAATAGTGAATTATCATTATTAGCAGCATAGATTATTCACGATTAGAATATTTAGATCATAATCCCAATGTTATTGAAATTATCATTTATGAATCTGTCTCTTATACACATCTCCATATCTACCATTTTTTGAAAATCTTCTGGAAAAAAGGAAGAAAATATATAAGCCCTGAGTTTCCTGATATTACTAATTTAATAAATAAATTACAAAAAGTAGAAATAAATAAAGACAAAAGTAAAGGAAAAAATAAATCAAAAGAATGGCAATTTTTTCAGGAAGAAGCAGAACCCTCTCAGAAATAGGAGAATCTAGTAGACCAAGTATATCTGAAAGACTTGATCTTTTATTAGATAGCTGTTGCTTTTAATTGGAAGAAATGACCAATTAGGAGATTTGTTCCAATTAGATGAAGTTATTGATATAGATATCTATATAGAAATAAGAGACATTATTTGAGTTTCTTAAAACCAAAGACTTTATATGTTAAAGGAAATAGATCAGAAAAAGCAAAACTATATAAACTTGATAGTATAGAGAGCAACAGATAAGTTGTATAAAAGATCAAGAATTATAATAAATTTAATAGATCAATCGATAGGATTTTAGGAAAACTTACGGAAAAAAGTAATACTAGATTTAAGGTAAAAATAGAAAATGTAGTAGAATTAATGGGAAATAAGGGGATAAAGTTATTAAAACCGGTAAAATAAGTCAAGAAGAATACGGTGCGGGTTTAGAATGGAATTTAGAAAATTTAAAAAGATAAACAAATTTTTCAGCCAAATCGGAGTTTAATGTATACAAACAATAAAGGAGAAGTTTCAATTAGATTTAATGAATATAAAAATGAAACTAAGTCGAAGATGTTAATGAAGAAAATGATGAGAATTTAGAACTAAGAGACATCTGTCTCTTATACACATCTAGATGTGTATAAGAGACAGAGCTGCTAAAATCAATATAGAATAATTTATCCAGTAGAATTAGGTATAAATTTAAATAAAAGAGAATTGTCAGATTTAGGAGATCATTTATATTTACAAAAACAAATAGAAGATTATGAAGTTTTAATTTATGATAATAATAGAAATATTTATTGCAATATCAGATTTTAGTAGAAGAAAAATTAGATAAAAAATTAGATTATTATAGATTACTGTTATATGGAATGATACTTATCTAGAGAATAGTAAGATTTGTTTTTTACAAATAATTTACTAGAAGAACAATCGTTAAAGAATATATGGAAGCGTAAAGTTCAAATGCTAATCAAAATATAGGAAGTACAAATCCAAATAGAAGTCAAAGTCGACTCCACCAATTAATCCAAGATATGAAGATAGTAAAAGAACTTATAGTTATGGTAATTATCCTAGACAACCTATACCTTTACAACAAATTCCAATTGATTCGGAACAAATTAGACCAAGAGGAAAAAGATTACCAATAGAACAGAATATACAATTTCAAGAAATTTTGATTATGAAATATAGAAGTAAATATTTAGAAACATTTTAGGACCAAGTACTAGAGCTTTATGGGAAAATTGGAAAATGAATTTTCCGAAGATTTTCAAAAATGGTAGATATGGGAACTAATCCGTTTAATTTTGGAAATAGAATATAAGAGACAGATATGAAATATCATTCCTTTACCTGCTTCTTGAAATTGTAATACAAAGAGATTGGTAATACTTTTAGAACAACTTAGTATATTTAATTGGAATTTTATAAAACCATTTTTAACAGATTATTTTTATTTAACTTGTATATCAGTAATGCTTATGATGAAGCAATAGGAGAAAAATTATTTAGAAAATTACCAGGAGCTTTAGGAAGAGAAATAGAAAAACATTGGGAATTATATAATAATAAAATTATAAAATATTCGATAGGACATAGAATTCAGTTTATTATGGAAAAATTAAAGAAAAATGTACAAATATTCGATTCAAAATCAGCTTAAAAAGGAGATTATGATTTCGTAAGAAAATTATTTATACTCCACAAAGATATGAAGAAAGAAAGCAGTATAAAAGAAAAAATAAATTAGCAGCTAATAATAATATAATAAAGAAAAATTATTTTTTAAGACGATCACCAGCTAAAAAACCATATTTAGATAAAAATAGACATGTTAGAAAATTTAGGCCAGAAAGAAATTATAGAGCACGATTAGAATGTTTTACTTGCGGAAATACAGATCATTTAGCAAGAACTTGTCCAAAAAGAATTAATAATAGAGATAGAAATTCTTTATTAGTAGAAATGACACAAGAAGACTTAATAAATGTAGATGAATATATTTCAGATACAGAATCAATTTATTCTATTGTTAGTATAGAAAATGATATTTTAATAAAACAAGAATCAGATAGTGATAATGAAGAAGATACTATTATAATAATCTAGTAAAAACAGATTTATCTTATAATAGATATTATGAACAATTAGAACTAATTAAAAAAGATTTTAAAAATTTATAATTTAATGAATATTGTATTTTAAAGTATAAAAAATTATAACATGAACTAGATTCTAATAGGGATCGGAAAATAAATCTTGTTACATTTGTAATTGGTATCCACTACACAAAAAGAGCAAAATGTTTAGAATGTTTTAAAGAAGCATGTATAAAATGCATAGAATTAAAATATAATATGTTACTAATAAAAGATGATTATAAATTTCAAACTTCTACAATAGAATTAAGAATTCTAGAAAGGAAAGTATTAAATTTAGAAGATAAAATAATTCTATTAGAAGATAGAATAAATAATTTAGAAAAATTAAAACAAAATATAATAATTAATGATAAAAATCAAGATTTACTAAATTATGAAAAAGATTACTTATGTAATGAAGATAAAACTATAACAAGTATACAAGTAGCCTGTAAAATAAGAATAGATAATGAGTATGAAATAGAGTGTTTAGCATTAATAGATTCAGGAGCTACTAAGTGTGTAATAAATAGTAAGATAATTCCAGAAAAATATTATAAGAAAACGAAATAATCCTATAAAAGCAACTCAGATGGATGGTACGACTTTTACCTATGATACTTATCTAGAGAATAGTAAGATTTGTTTTTTACAAATTTGTACTACATATAGTAATAATTATAATTTACCTCAGGTCTGGATTAGAAATTTAAACATAAAATCAGATTTTATTTTAGGATTAAATTTTTTGAAGTTTTTTTTTTTTTTTTTTTTTTTTAATAAAGATATTATTCAATTTCATAAACAAATTATTCAAACTCCAGTACAATTTAAAAGTAAAACTACAGTTTTAAGAAGTCTAAAAAGAAATAAGGATGGTTGGGTAGATCCTAATTTCGTAAAAAAGACATTAAAAAAGCTAGAAAAAATAAATAATAAATGTTGTGAAAAATGTATAGATAATAATACTTGTTGTAAAAAAGATATTTCTTCTTTACAAGAAGAAATTTTTGAAATGGAGGAATACATAGACCCTTATTTAGTAGATTTTGATAATATTGAAACATATATGGAAGAAGTTTATATTATATAGAATAAGAGCAAGAAATAGATTATGAGTTTATAAATTTAAACAAAGCTTATTTAAATATAGGATTAATTAAGAATCAAAAAGATATAGATGAAATTCTTTTAAAACTTGATAAATTAGAAATAATGGGTGATAATCCTTTAAAATATTGGGAAAATAATAAGATCTATGCTTACTTAGACATTAAAAATCCAGAACATATAATTAAAACTGCAAATATAGAAGCTTCAAATCAAGATATAGAAGATTTTCAAATGCATATAAAAGAATTATTAAAATTAGGAGTTATTAGAAAATCAGATTCAGAACATAGATCAGCAGCTTTTATAGTAAGAAATCATAATGAAATAGTTAGAGGAAAATCAAGAATGGTTATAAACTATAAAAGGTTAAATGATAATACTAGAACAGATGCATATAATATTCCTAATAAAAATGAATTAATTATAGAATTCAGGGAATCTTTATTTCTGAGTAAGCCTTATTTTCTTGTAAATCTGGGTATTTTTGGCAAATTAGAATGCATCCAGATAGTATAAAATGGACAGCTTTTACTTCTAGTACTGTCATTTCGAATGGCTGGTTATGCCATTTTAAATAAAGAATGCTCCATCTTATTTTCAAAGAAAAATGGATGACCTATATTTTTCTTATACAAATCTAGATATAGTATATCTAGATGATTTTTATATCTTCTTGTTTAAAAATACTTCTGACCATTTAGGACCATTTTTGAGTATAGAGGTCCTGCTATTTTACCTAGATCTTTAATAAAAGGTCTAGCATAATTTACTAATCCTAAGGATATATAAATTTTTAGGAATAAGAATAGGAGAAGGTAAAATTAGACTACAAGAACATATTTCTAAAAAGTTTTAGAAAAATGCTGATGTTTTCTTCCATAAAAGAAGAGGTAAATTTTTAGGATTAGTAAATTATGCTAGACCTTTTATTAAAGATCTAGGTAAAATAGCAGGACCTCTATACTCAAAAACGGGAAAAAATGGTCTTTGTCAGAAGTTTTTTAATCAAGAAGATATAAAAATAGTTCAAAAGATTAAAGAATTAGTTAAAAAATTACCAGATTTAAATTTATCATTAGATTCAGATTATATTATAATAGAAACAGATGGATGTGAAAAAGGTTGGGATTTGTTTTAAAGCTAAACCCAATAAATATTTAGATAAAAAAGAAGAAGTAATTTGTGGTTATTCAAGTGGAAAATTTAGAGAAAAAGGAAAAATTTCTACAATAGATGCAGAAATGTTAGCAGTAATTTATGGATTAAATTCATTTAAGTTATCAATAATCTCTAAGAAAGAATTTACAGTAAGAACGGATTGTGAAGCAATAGTAAGATTTTATAATAAATTAAAAGATAAAAGTTGTAATAGAAGAAGATGGTTAAACTTTTTAGATTCTATAAGTAGTTATAATATTAATTTTGAGCATATTAAAGGAAAAGATAATAGTTTAGCAGATCAGTTGAGTAGATCAATATTAGAATCTAGTTCAAAAACTAAAATCTTCAGAATATTTTAATAATGTCAAAAAACATTTTAAATTTTATGTTGTTTTAAAAGGCTTTACTGTAGGTGTTTTTCACAATTGGGCTGAAGTTTTAGAGTCCATTAACCAAGTTAAAAATCCAGTTTTTAAAGGATTTAATAATTTGAGTGAAGCTTATGATTTTTATATTTATAATGCAAGAAAAAATATTGGGCCAAATTATTTTGTAAGCCCAAGCCTTAGAACAGTTTCTGATATTCAGACCCAGTACAAAATTGTCCATGATTCGGACAAAATCCTTTTTTGTGATCATTGTCAATTTTTTTATCCCAGACCATAAAAAAGACTAATGAGCATTGTAGTATAGTTGAGGGAGAAAAAAGTGTTTTAATAGAAAAAATTTCTGAGTTAGAAAAAGAAATACAAAAATTAAGTGTTGAAAGAGATTCTTATAAAGAATGCTTATAATAAGTCTTGTTCCTGTCTCTTATACACATCTAGATGTGTATAAGAGACAGTTTTATCAGAAATTTTCTAAAATTTCTAAACCTTTATTTTATTTTAATTCTTTAGATTTTTTAATTATCTCTATTTTTCTAAAATAATCTTAAAGGTTACATATGTTTAAAATACTAAGTAATATAGATTAATTTAGATTTTCCAATTATAATGAATATATTTAGATTTTTGGAATTAATTAGATTTAAATAATTAAAGCAGTAGAAAGAAGAACAGTCTTTAATAGATTTAGATACTCCAAGACCTCGAAGAAAAGAAAGGAGTAAAATTTCTTGTTCGTTTTCTATATATAAATATTCCTGTCTCTTAATCAAATCTAGAAGAGACTGTGAAAAAATTTTAAAAGAATACTTTGAAAAGAATAATCTATGAAGAAGAAAGCATAGACATCTAGATGTGTATAAGAGACAGAAATTATATTATTTGGACAAGAATTAAAAGAATCCTTTACACATCTAATATTCTATAGATTATTAATAAATTATATACTAATTTTAATACAATATAAGATTTTCAGAATATTAATATTTTTTAATTTATTCTAATTCTAATTTTTCTCTAATAAGAATATTATAGCATTCTTATTAAGTGGAGTAATCAGATAATAAAAGTCAAGAAAGAGGCTGATAATTCAAGATAAAAAAGTAACTAAATCCTTGAATCTGATAAATGTCTAAGGAGGAGGTATTTAAGTGGATCTAGTGTCCCACCTTCTTTCCTGGTACTTATCAAGATAGACAAGATTTAACTTTATTCTCATCACGTGAAAGATAAGAAGAAATCAGCAAAAACAAGAAAGACAGACAAAAGTGTTCAAAAGTCAATAGAAGACAAAATCAGCAAAGAAAAAATGGCCGACAAAGAAGTCAATAGAAGACAAAATCAGCAAAAAGGCACACAAAGAAGTCAATGGAAGACAAAATCAGCAAAGAATAAATGGCAGACAAGAGTACTCAGAAGTCAATAAAAATCACGTGAAGATAAAAGATTCCTTCAGAAGTTTTGAAGTCCTGATTTTGAAGTCAGACTCTCTATAAATAGAGTAGTTTAGTTTATTCAGGATTATCGAAAAACATGTTCGAGAGCAAACATCTAAATGTCTCTAAGAGACAGTTTGAATAAATATCCTTTGTAAAATATTTTAATTTTCCTTTGTAAAAATCCAAGAAGCCTTTGGGCATAGCAGTTTAGACCTCTTCGGGGTTTCCGAAAGGGAACACCCCAAACACTCTTTTTATATTTACATAGAATTATTTTATATTTACATAATTCCATCTTTTTCTTACTAATTATTATTCCATTTTTTATAAATTCTAAAAATACAATCTTTAAATGTCCTAAGTGTTCTTGTATAGTTAAACTAAAAACTAAAATATCATCTATATATACTATAACAAAATTTTTATATTTTAAAAATATATCATCCATTTTTCTTTGAAAAATAGATGGAGCATTCTTTATTCCAAATGGCATAACCAGCCATTCGAAATGACCTTCTGGACAAGTAAAAGTGTCCATTTTATACTATCTGGATGCATTCTAATTTGCCAAAACCGATTTACAATCAAATTTACTATAAATTCTTTTCCCTGAATTCTATTTATTAAGGAAAATTAAAATAATTTACAAAGGTGTATTTATTCTAGAGAGGAAAGAGAGACATTTTATAGTTTATAACCAGACTTGATAAGTTCTAACTATTTACACATGATTTCTTACTATAAAAGCTGCTGATTCCTATGTTCTGAATCTGATTTTCTAATAACTCCTAATTTTAATAATTCTTTTATATGCATTTGAAAATCTTCTATATCTTGATTTGAAGCTTCTATATTTGCAGTTTTAATTATATGTTCTGGATTTTTAATGTCTAAGTAAGCATAGATCTTATTATTTTCCCAATATTTTAAAGGATTATCACCCATTATTTCTAATTTATCAAGTTTTAAAAGAATTTCATCTATATCTTTTTGATTCTTAATTAATCCTATATTTAAATAAGCTTTGTTTAAATTTATAAACTCATAATCTATTTCTTGCTCTTTTTCTATATATATATATTCTTCCATATATGTTTCAATATTATCTAGATGAAATACTAAATAAGATTTTATGTATTCCTTAAAAGAAAAAATATTAAAGAAGAAGCAGAAAAAGCTAATGAATAAATTCTGTCTCTTATACACATCTATTTTCACAACATTTATTATTTATTTTTTCTAGCTTTTTTAATGTCTTTTTTACGAAATAATAGGATCTACCCAACCATCCTTATTTCTTTTTAGACTTCTTAAAACTGTAGTTTTACTTTTAAATTGTACTGGAGTTTGAATAATTTGTTTATGAAATTGAATAATATCTTTGCTTAAAAATACTCCTCCCGTATGAAAAAATAATTTGTTTATACAACTTATCTGTTGCTCTCTATAGTGTTTATATAGTTTTTCTAAATATTTTAGAGCTTCTAAATAGTTTAAATCATATTCATATTGTTATTTTTATCTGTCATGAAAGAGTAATTCTTTTTATTTCTGTTAGTAATTGTTTTATCTCTATTATATCTTTTTGTTTTACTGTTTCATATATGTTGATTTTTAAACTAGTCTAAATTTTCTAAAATTTTATTTAGGTTTTTAATTATGTTTTTAATAGATAAATCTTTTTGTCTTAGTTCTTCTCTTATCTCTTTTTCTTTAAATTCTAACTTTTCTCCTAAATTTATTATTAAATCTACTAATAAATTAACTTGTGAATAGCTTTCTGAACATAACGAGTGTGTATGATTAATATCTCGACACTTAATCTGATTATTTTCAAAAGTTCTTATCTTAGAATATAAATTTATCCTAAGATCTAAATATTCTAATCGTGAATAATCTATGCTGCTAATAATGATAATTCACTATTATCTATTTTTATATTATTTTTTATAAAATTAATATTTTCTTCTTCTTCTTTAAATCTTAATATTAATTCTTTAAAATAATCTGCTTTAGTGTATAGATAACAATCTAAGTCTTCTGGATCTCCTTTATATACTAAAATTTTTTCTTTAAAATTTTTAATTTCTTTAATTATTTCTGAAATCTTATCTCTATTCTTTTTATGTATATTTAGTTGACTTATACAGTATTTTCTATGTATTTTTATTAAGAAAATAGTCTGTTTAAGATCTAGCATTAATATCTAGAAAAGAAGGAAAAAGCTCTGAACCATATATTTGTGATGTTTGTTATTAAAAATAATCTTAGTACGTGGCGTTTAGTTATTAAAAATAATCTTAGTACGTGGCGTTGTTAAAAACACCTCGGGCCAACTAGATTAGATCTAGAATACTGGCGCTTGAGGGTATTCCAGCCAATATACTATTTTTTAGTCTGGATTATTTAAATCTATTCTTAATTCTAATCTATCTGTATTATTTCTTCTTAATTCTATTCTTTGTATTTTATGATCTATAAATTGTAAAACTAAATTACTAAGTTGGATCTTGTTTTCTTCTTCTTTTCTACTATAATAAACTTCGATGTTTCTAAGTCTATTCTGCTTAACAAATTTCTTATATTTAATCTACTATTAGCTCTTATATTAATAAAAACTTGTTTTAAATTATTTAAATCTCCTAAATCTTTAAAAGGAAGTAATAAAAATATTTCTTCTAAAGTATTATAATTATTGTTCATAAAAATAAAAACGTTAAACCTTTAATTTAAATAATTCCTACTCGGTACTAACCCACAAACAAATATTCATAGTACATATTATGAAAATTTCAAATAAATTTAATAATCTTTTCAGTTCATTAACATATAATAATTTTATCAAACATCAACTATGATTTTTATTTATAGAAGGACAGGTCTTCAGATTACTCAATAATAATTAAATACATATTTTTACATTAAAGACTGTTACGACACCTAAAGTCTCCTGTTATTCTTTTTACTGTATTTTCCCCTTCTGGTTTTTTGTCCTTAACAGGCTTCACATGCCATAAACGGACTACCTATAGGGTCACTCATACAAGAATAACAAGCGTCTGGGTTTTATAACAGCTTTAATAAGTATTTAATTACAACTTATCTGTTGCTCTCTATAGTGTTTATATAGTTTTGCTTTTTCTGATCTATTTCCTTTAACATATAAAGTCTTTGGTTTTAATAAACTAAGCTGATTATTACTAAATATTTCTATATCTTTATCTATATCAATAACTTCATCTAATTGGAAATTTTCTCCTAATTGGTCATTTCTTCTCATTAAAATTCTATCTAAATAAATTCCTTGGTCTTTCAGATATACTTGGTCTACTAGATTCTCCTATTTCTGAGAGGGTTCTGCTTCTTCCTGAAAAAATTGCCATTCTTTTGATTTATTTTTTCCTTTACTTTTGTCTTTATTTATTTCTACTTTTTGTAATTTATTTATTAAATTAGTAATATCAGGAAACTCAGGACTTATATATTTTATTCCTGTTACTGAAAGATTATACATATCTAGATAGGACCTGTCCTTAATAAAAGTCTAATAATTAAATTATTTTGTCTAATTATTATCTGATCACTTTGAGAAGATGGATTTATATTACTAAAACCTTTAGGATCTAAATGATATTTTTCTAAATATTTTAGATGTTCTAAATAGTTTAAATAATATTCATCATTGTTATTTTTATCTCATGAAAGAGTAATTCTTTTTATTTCTGTTAGTAATTGTTTTATCTCTATTATATCTTTTTGTTTTACTTTTTCTATATGTTGATTTTTAATATAGTCTAAATTTTCTAAAATTTTATTTTGGTTTTTAATTATGTTTTTAATAATTAAATCTTTTTGTCTTAGTTCTTCTCTTATCTCTTTTTCTTTAAATTCTAACTTTTCTCCTAAATTTATTATTAAATCTACTAATAAATTAACTTGTGAATTTTCTGAACATAACGAGTGTGTATGATTAATATCTCGACACTTAATCTGATTATTTTCAAAAGTTCTTATCTTAGAATATAAATTTATCCTAAGATCTAAATATTCTAATCGTGAATAATCTATGCTTCTAATAATGATAATTCACTATTATCTATTTTTATATTATTTTTTATAAAATTAATATTTTCTTCTTCTTCTTTAAATCTTAATATTAATTCTTTAAAATAATCTGCTTTAGTGTATAGATAACAATCTAAGTCTTCTGGATCTCCTTTCTTATACAAAATTTTTTCTTTATAAGAAGCAATTTCTTTAATTATTTCTGAAATCTTATCTCTATTCTTTTTATGTATATTTAGTTGACTTATACAAAGTATTTTCTATGTATTTTTATTAAGAAAATAGTCTGTTTAAGATCTAGCATTAATATCTAGAAAAGAAGGAAAAAGCTCTGATACCATATATTTGTGATGTTTGTTATTAAAAATAATCTTAGTACGTGGCGTTGTTATTAAAAATAATCTTAGTACGTGGCGTTGTTAAAAACACCTCGGGCCAACTAGATTAGATCTAGAATACTGGCGCTTGAGGGTATTCCAGCCAATATACTAGATTACTTTTTAGTCTGGATTATTTAAATCTATTCTTAATTCTAATCTATCTGTATTATTTCTTCTTAATTCTATTCTTTGTATTTTATGATCTATAAATTGTAAAACTAAATTACTAAGTTGGATCTTGTTTTCTTCTTCTTTTCTACTATAATAAACTTCGTACTGTTCTAAGTCTATTCTGCTTAACAAATTTCTTATATTTAATCTACTATTAGCTCTTATATTAATAAAAACTTGTTTTAAATTATTTAAATCTCCTAAATCTTTTGTAAAAGGAAGTAATAAAAATATTTCTTCTAAAGTATTATAATTATTGTTCATAAAAATAAAAACGTTAAACCTTTAATTTAAATAATTCCTACTCGTGTATAAGAGACAAACATATGTACTATGAATATGAAAATTTCAAATAAATTTAATAATCTTTTGTTCATTAACATATAATAATTTTATCAAACATCAACTATGATTTTTATTTATAGAAGGACAGTCTTGAAGAGACAGTATTAATACTTACTAACTTACATGATTATAGATCAGTATTTGACACCTAAAGTCTCTCTGTTATTCTTTTACCGTATTTTCCCCTTCTCGGTTTTTTGTCCTTAACAAGCTTCACATGCCATAAACGGACTACCTATAGGGTCACTCATACAAGAATAACAAGCGTCTGGGTTTTATAACAGCTTTAATAAGTATTTAATTACTAAAGCATAATACTTATAAATATTAACCATAGAGTGGAAAATTTACATATATTATTGAACTAATAAGAGATTACATAATTATATAAGAAACTTACATATGTGAACAAGAGTTTGGGGTGTTCCCTTTCGGAAACCCCGAAGAGGTCTAAACTGCTATGCCCAAAGGCTTCTTGGATTTTTACAAAGGAAAATTAAAATATTTTACATCAGCGAGTATGTTTTGAAATATTTAATTTTATTTTATCTTGTCACTTTTAGTACAGTTTGGGTTTTGTCACTAAAAGTACTTGATAAGTTAAGTTAATTTTAATGACACTTAATTTTGTATTTTTAAATTAAAGATTTTTATAAATTTGGTTTTTAATATTACCAATTAATTTTTGACAAATGTTATTTAAAAGTAATTGTTAATATTTAGGAACTTTTTTTTATATTAAATTGATTAAAATTTAGAAAGTATAAAGCTTTTGAAAATATTTATTTACTTCTATTGACATTAGAATTGCAAAATTTATTTAAATTTTAGAAATTCATTATTTTTCAATAGGATTGGAATTTAATAAATGTTCCAAAAAAAATTGAAAATTGTTTCTGACATAATTTTTGAAATTCTGTTATTTAAAGTGTTTATTTTCCAATGAGATTGGAAAATAATTTTCCCCATACAATATTTTCATAAATAATACAAAAATGATAATTTCAATGAGATTGGGATTATGATGGATAGTGGTTTATGATTAGATACCAAATGCGGATTTCATGTTTTTATTTAATTATTGAATTATATAATAGCATGATGGATGATTATGGATTTAAAATCAATATGACTGTGTAATTTACTAAAAGCAAATTCACCGCATTTAATATCTTAATCGTGAATCTGTCTCTTATACCGCCTTTCTTTATTTTTCGGATGTAATTCTTTACTCATCTCAATCCCCTCGAATGTAGCTCGAAATTTTTCGATCAATCATGTAATGTATATATAGAGAAAGCTTAGGAACATTATTGAATATCTAAAATATTTAGATAGAATTACATTTGTAATATATAAGATGATGGAGATGGCGCAAAGGTGCATACCATAGATGAGATTTTCAAGAGTTGAAAAATACTCTTAAGATTTGACAACTCAATTTCCTTTATGTGACATCATCGATGATGTCTTCAAATGTCATCGATGACATCATCCATTGAGTCAGCGGTGATGTCATTTGTAGACCTCAGCAGTGACGTCATTGATGACATCAGCAAATTTTTTTTTTTTAAAAATTTATTTTATTTCATCTTGTGACTTTTAAGTCAACGTGGGTTTTGTCACTAAAAGTAATTAATAAATTAAAACCTTTGAAAATATTAATTTAATTCAAATGAGATTAGAATTAGATAATTTGTTTAAATTTTAGAAATTTATTATTTCTCAGTGATATTGGAATTTAATAAATGTTAAAAAAAAATTGAAAATGGCTTCTAATAAAATTTTCGAAATTCTATTATTTAAAGTTCTTATTTTCTAACGGGATTGGAAAATAATTCTTCTCCATAAAATATTTTCATAAATAATTCAAAAATAATAGTTTCAAAGAGATTGGAGATTGTGATGAATGGCGGCTCATGATCAGATACTAAATGCTGTTTTTTGTATTTTTATTTAATTATTGAATTATACAATAGCATGAGGGATGATTATGGACTTAGGACCAATGTAATTGTGTATGGTTTACTTGGTTGAAAGTCAATAGTTGTAAAATTTTAAATAGAGCCTGCGTGTCCTGCCTTTCTCTATTATTCGAGATGTAATTCTTTGCTTATCTCAATCTCCTTGAATGTAACTCGAAATTTTTGATCAATCATGTAATGTATATAGAGATAGGTTAGAAATAAGATTGAACATCTGAAATATTTAGATAGAAGTACATTTGCAATATATAAGAAGATGGAGATGGCACAAATGAGCAACCACAGAGGAGATTTTCAAAAGTTAAAAATTAACCTTATAATTTGACTACCCAATTTTCCTTTATGATGTCATCAAATAATATCGGTGACGTCATCGATGATGTCATCAAATAATATCAGTGACATCATCCAGTGGTATTCATTATTTGATCTGTCGGTGATGTCGTCTGCTGATGTCAGCAGTAACGTCATTTGCGGACGTCAGCGGTGACATCATCGATGACATTAGTAGTTTTTTTAAAATTTTATTTTATCTTGTAACTTTTAGGACAATTTGGGTTTTGTTACTAAAAGTTCTTAATAAATTAAGTTATTTGCAGTGACACATAATTTTGTTTTTCAAACTAAGGTTTTTCTAAATTTGGTTTTTGAAACCATTAATTATATTTTGACAAATGTTGTCTAAAATTATTTGTTGATATTTAGAAACTTTCTTTATTTTAGTTTGATTAAAATTTAAAAAAAATAAAAACTTTTGAAAATATTTATTTAATTCTATTGAAATTAGAAAATTTATTTGAATTTTGGAAATTTATTATTTTTCAATGAGATTGGAATTTAATAAATGATCAAAAAAATTTCAAAATTATTTCTAATAAATTTTTTTGAAAATTGTTTAATTCTAATATTTAAAATGTTTATTTTCTAATGAGATTGGAAAATAATTTTTCCTCCCTAAAATATTTTCATAAATAATTCATAAATGATAATTTCAATAAGATTGGGATTATGATGGATAGTGATCTTGATTAGTTATTAAATGCGATTTTTGTTCTTTTATTTAATTATTGTGTTGGTCCAAGAGCAACCTAAGAGGGGGGTGAATTATGTTGTCTCAAAAAACAAACCTTTTGAAGTGTTTAATAAAAATGCAAACTTTGTGCAACAATTGAATATTTAAGCACAAATGATCAAAGATAAATATTTAACAATCAAAACTTAAAGAACAAATAAAAGATAGAGATAAAGAATATTAAACCAAACTCCCGAACTGCTCAAGTTTGGAGTACATCCACTAGTAGTTCATCTTCAAAGAATGTGAGGCAATAACCTTCTTGTACACAAAGTAGCTCACCCTTGCACCAACTAAATTCCTCTAGCTAAACCAAAGGGTTTTACACTACAACCTCACTTTTGTATACTTGTTATCCCTCCACTCTTACACTTGAAAGATCACTCACTAGTCTACTCTTGCTCACACTAATTATCTCTATTTGAGCCAAGAGAACTATGCTACCCAAACCAATACAACCCACAATATTTTAGCCTATTTCTTCCAAAATAGCTCTTACAAGTGTTTGTATTAAATGTAGTAGTTCCATCCATTAACATGATATCCTTGGACTATTTATAGATGAAATATGTGCTGAAATTTGAGCTCTAACGATCAAAAAAATAGCTGTTAAAAACTAGCCGTTAGGAGTTCGGACTGAGGTTCGGACGTCCGATCATGCGTCCTACAGTTTTATGAACAGTGTTTCGGACAGTCGTATGCGTCCCACAGCTTGACAGAAACTTCTTCATTTTGAACTCTTTTCTTCAGACGGTCTTGTGCGTGCTACAGCTTTTGGTTCGGACGGTCATATGTGTCCTACAGCTTCTGATCATGTTTCGGACGCTCTCTTGCGTCCGAGTTCCTTTCTTTCGGACGCTCTTCATCGTCCGTAAGGTGTTGTTTAAAGACTTTTGGTCATTTTTTTTTATTGTGTTCGGATGATCATTTTCGTCCGAGCCTTCCTGTTTTTCTGCACACTTGTTTTCAAGCCATTAGTACGATTTGGTTATCATCAAAACATGATAATCATAACTGAGGTCCAACTATTGAATTATGTAATAGTATGATGGATGATTATGGATTTAGGAGCAATGTGATTGTGTATGGTTTACTTGGTTCAGAAGTGCATCGGATTTACCCGCTAAGAGTATTCCACTCGGATTATTATTTAAATTCCATTGGATTGATCTCTTTATGATAATAGTCTAATGATCCTTTGACTTGAGGTCATGAGTTTATTTTGACTGTAGATTATTATATTTTGGTTCTATAAGTCGTTACTCTTAATAAGTCGCACATACTGTGGAGTTCGGGTATAATATGAATCATGATAAGATAAGATATGACCAATAGAGGATTTATCACCCCTTATAATAGGAGAGATATCCCAATATGACCACGTCTTGAAATACGGGCATTCGAAAATCTTTGCGCAAAGTGGAAATAAAATTAAGAGTGTCTTTAGACTATTTCATAGTGAATTGTAATTGGAAAGAATTAAAATTTGATTAATTCGATAAGAGTTGGCATTATATCTGTACTCTTGAGTTAATCGGGATATAGGTTGGTGAAAGGATAATAATTACAGAGGAACTAGTCACAGACGGTTGATGTCGAATCTTGACATATCTTAACACTTGGGTGGGCATGATACTCTGCTAAAAACCAATCTTGATCTATAAGTGTAAATTAATTAATTGGAGAATTAATGATAAATTAAAGGTATTTAATTTATCTAATCCTAATTAATAATTTATACTTATTGTTAGCGTGATTGGGAAACTAAAGGGTCACACACTTAAGGATAATTAATTCAGGAGTAAATGATTGATAAGTATGAGATAATTATGAGTTAATTTATGAGATAAATTAACTGTTGGGATTCATTGTAATAAGATATAAATCCTAGGAGTTAATATCCTATGTAATACATATTAAAAGTTCTAATGGTTTTAAATTCTATTCTTTGAAGTGTTTATTTTCTAATGAAATTGGAAAATAATGTTTTTCCATAAAATATTTTCATAAATGACAATTTGAATGAGATTGGGATTATGACATTAGTGTGATTCACGAATAGATGTAAAATGTGATTTTTGTGATTTTATTTAAGATCAATTATATAATCACATGACCTAATAATTATCTCTAATACACAAGTGTGTATAAGAGACACGATTTACTTAATCTTAACTCCATAATTGTAATCATGTTATTAAGACTTGATTGTCTTGTCTACACTTCTATTACTTTGGATAAAATAAGAGTAAAATTCATATGAAACTACATGTGCAGTTCAAATAACGAAGTCCTGGATAAGGCTCAACAATGCTAATTTGACAGTGCGGACCTTAAATGGTGGGCCTCAGATGGGAACTCCACGTGCACATGTGAAAACAACTAATCCGGTTCCATGTCGAGGTTAGAGAAACAAATTGAAGGAATTATTAGTGATATTAAATATTGCACCTAGTTATGTCATTTGTCACGTTTATAAAGGGAATAAATACAAATATACACATAAGTAATTTAAATTATATTAGTCAAGATTTATATAAAATGATTAAAATTTATGTTAAATTTATAAATTCGGAGTCATCTCTTAAAGATTTCTGATTTAATTATTTGTATGAATATCATTAGAGGTCAGGTACTTATACGATTTGGGGATCGGCGTTTCAAAAACATTAAAAACTTAACAACGATTTTAAAATATAAATTTTATACTTTTCTTAAATTCTGTATTAATTAATTCAAATAATTCGTGATAAAAAATTCAATAAAAATTTTAAATTTCATTATAGGTTAATTACTTTCTTACCAAAAGTAAGGTAGAAAATTTGATAAGAACAAGGATAGTACATTGTAACAAGGAATTTATTATTCATAGATAAAGAAGGCAGTAACGTTGATGAAAATCACGGAAAGAAAATTCCAGGTAACGTTTAGTGGAACCACACATGACACACATTACACGAGATCCTTTAATGTAGAACAGTCATTAAAGGATATTTATTAAAGTAGTACTTGTAAAAAGTTTTGTTTCCACAGGCTGAATAATCAGGCTGAAACAGTAGCAGCACGAGCATCACAATCTTCATCATTACTTTTAATAAGCTGCTTCAGTGCAGTTGCGTCTTTACCGCCGTATATCTCCACAGACTCTCCTTTCTTGAAGAAGATAAAAGTCGGCACCTTCGACACTTGATATCGATCAGCAACATTCTGCACATGCATGCATGCTCAGCAAATAAATAAATGAAGAAATTATACTACATGATCAACTGGTAATTAAGCTATAAAAAATTAAGGCTGCAAAGATGCCATGGAAGTTAGAAAAAGAAATTCACCTTAAGTTCATCCACATCCACTTTGAGAAACATGACCCCGGGAAACTCCCTGGCGTACTGTACCACAATTGGGGTAATGCTAATGCAATCACTAGATTATAAACCCTCTAGATGCAAAAAACGCAACCACCTATGAAAAAGTGCACGTCATAGGTCTTATTATTAAAATTATAAGAGTAATTCTAGAGTTTTTTGACATTTAATCATGTAAGAAACTACTAGTAGTAATATTTTAGAGAGAGAATAAATAAACAACCAAATCTAAGAGACTGAAGCCCAAATAGCAGAAAAACAACTCATAAAATTCAAGATTAATTAGTACTGGAAATTAATAAAGCGCGGTCTAAAACTGCATGTACCAGCTTCTTCGATTCTTTGCCACGGATGAAATTATCATTCCACTCCCTCTCGGTGTGGCATTCGATCAGGTGCCCATGTGTTGGGCATCCGATCTTTTGTCCCTTTCCTGCATCCATAATTTTTCCACTCTCAAATTACAGAAAACCCACTAAAGATTTTGACTTTCTCTCGCTTTGTTTCTTTTGCGTAACCCTAAATGGCCCCTTATATAGCCATGATGATGGTTAGTGTATGTTTTAAAGTTGGTATATTATAGTGATAAATTACACTTTTATATTTATGTATATTTTGTAATATAGCAATTTTTATTAATTTGATGTGATAAAGATTTTTTGAATAATATATATATGTGAGAGAAAATCATAAAAAATTATATGATGTATTTTTTTAAATAGTTATATTCGTAAATATCCTTAATCGTAGTGTTTTACACTAATAAATTAGCACATAATGTCCGTAACTTGGGTCAATTAATCTTGTAAAAATATTGAATTTACTCACATTATATGAGTTTTTAATGTTATTTTTGAAAATATTGGAAAAGTAAAAAATAAAAAATAAATAAATTTACGCACCTACTACTGACATCATCGCCAGCGTCATACAAATGACATCACGGCTGATGTCATTAGATGACATTAGCGATGACACCTTCAAATGACGTCAGTGGATGACGTCATCAGATGACGTGTGATGACTTCAGTAGGTTTTTATAAAATTTTATGTTATTTTATCTTGTCACTTTTAGAATAGTTTGGGTCATCAATGTTTGTCACTAAAAGTGCTTAATATGTTGAATTATTTTTAGCCCACTTAATTTTATATTTTTTAATTAAAATTTTTTTTAATTTGATTTTTAAAACTGTCAATTAATTTATGAGATACTTTATCAAAGTATCTCAATTTGCTTAAACATAATTCGAAATTTCTTAATCAATCGTTTGTACAAAGATGGGTTAGTACCAGTGAGAACGCGGGACTCTTGGGCACGCTGAATTTAACGCTACAACTAAATTGAGCACAAAAATCAATTTGAACTGGTATAGCAAACTGTAATAGTTTTGGCCACATGTCAAGCGCTTCACTTCATCATTCCATAAAATAAGACTTGACGAACTCTTTGGCAAAGACTTTTCACTAAAAAATTCATATGAAACTGCATGTGAAGTTCAAATGATGAAGTCTCGGATAATGTAAATATTAACAGCGCGGAAGGACCTCAATAACGAATTCTTGGACGGGAGCATCAATTAATCAAGATTATCCATTTTAAGGAAGTGAAAATTTTTAAATTTTGTTATTGTGTTGTATGATTTACATTCTTACAGTAGTATCATAGTAATCTTTGATTAATTTTTGATATAGTTGTATTTAGTTATCATGAATATTAAATTTACTCAAATTATATGAATTTTATATATTATTTTTGAAAATATTAGGGAACGAAAAATAAATAAAAAAATAAAAAATCTTCCCGCCTGTTGCAAACGTCATCACTGACATCGTACAAATGACATCACTACTGACTTCAGTATGTTTCTAACTATTTTATTTTATTTTATCTTATCTCTTTTTGGGACAGTTTGGATTTTGTCACTATAAGTGTTAAATATGTTAAGTTGATTTTAATGACACTTAATTTTTTATTTTTAAATTAAAGGTTTTTCTAAATTTAGTTTTTAAAATTTATCAATCAATTTTTGACAAATGTTATTTAAAAGTAATTGTTAATGTTTAGAAACTCTCTTTTATATTAAATTGATTAACATTTAGACATTGCATAAAGCTTTCAAAAATATTTATTTAGTTCTATGGACATTAGAATTGGAAAATTTATTTAAATTTTAGAAATTCATTATTTTTCAATGGGATAAGAATTTAATACATGTTCATATACTTTTGACAATTTATCGTCATAATAATTTTGAAATTCTATTATTTAAAGTGTTTATTTTCTAATGAGATTGGAAAATAATTTTTCTCCATACAATATTTTCATAAATAATACAAAAACGATAATTTCGATGAGATTGGGATTATGATGGATAGTGATTTATGATTAGATACTAAATGTGGTTTTTGTGCTTTTATTTAATTATTGAATTATACAATAGCATAATGGATGATTATGGATTTAAGACCAATGTGACTCTGTATGATTTACTTGGTTCAAATTCATTGGTTGTAAAATTTTAAATAGTGCTTACGTGTCCTGCCTTTCTTTATTATTCTGGATGTAATTCTTTTCTCATTTCAATCCCCTCGAATATAACTCGAAATTTTAATCTCTTTTCTAATCGATCAATCAAGTAATGTATATAGAGAAAGGTTAGGAATAGTATTGAATATCTAAAATATTTAGATAGGATTACATTTGTAATATACAAGACGGTAGAGATGGCCCAAAGGTGCAACCACAGATGAGATTTTCGAGAGTTGAAAACTACCCTTAAGATTTGGCCACCCAATTCTTTTATGACGTCAGCAATGACATCATCGACGATGTCATCCGTTGACATTAGTGGTGATGTCATTGGCGGACGACAGCGGTGACGTCATCGATGACATCAGCAGATGACATCAACAGTCTTTTTTTTAAAAAAAATTTATTTTATTTCATCTTGTCACGTTTAGGGCAATTCGGGTTTCGTCACTAAAAGTGCTTAATAAATTGAAACCTTTGAAAATATTAATTTAATTCAAATGAGATTAGAAATAGATAATTTGTTTAAATTCTAAAATTTTAGAATTTTTCAGTGATATTGGAATTTAATAAATGTTTAAAAAATTTTGAAAATTGCTTCTAATAAATTTTTTGAAATTCTATTATTTAAAGTGCTTATTTTCTAATGAGATTGGAAAATAATTCTTCCCCATAAAATATTTTCATAAATAATTCAAAAATAATAGTTTCAAAGAGATTGGGATTGTGATGAATAGTGATTCATGACCAGATACTAAATGCGGTTTTTGTGTTTTTATTTAATTATTGAATTATACAACAGCATTAGGGATGATTATTGATTTATGACCAATGCGATTGTGTATGGTTTACTTGGTTGAAATTCAATAGTTGTAAAATTTTAAATATGGTTTGCGTGTCCTGCCTTTCTCTATTATTCTAGATGTAATTATTTTCTTATCTCAATCTTCTTGAATATAACTCGAAATTTTTTGTTCAATCAGGTAATGTAAAATGAGATAGGTTAGGAATAAGATTGAATATCTAAAATATTTAGATAGAAGTACTTTTGCAATGTACAAGAAGATGGAGATGGCGCAAAGGTGCAACCATAGAGGAGATTTTCAATGAATGAGTCGTAGTTTTCAAATTAGCTTAAGAATTTGACTACGCAATTTCCTTTATGACGTCATCGATGATGTCATCAAACAATATCGGTGACGGCATCGATGACATCATCAAAGACGTCATTTGCGAACGTCAGCAGTGACGTCAGTAGTTTTTTTAAAATTTTATTTTATTTTATCTTGTCACTTTTAGGACAATTTAGGTTTCGTTACTAAAAGTTCTTAATAAATTAAGTTGCTTTCAGTGACACTTAATTTTGTTTTTCAAACTAAAGTTTTTTCTAAATTTGGTTTTTGAAACCACCAATTATATTTTAATAAATGCTGTTCAAAATTATTTGTTAATATTTAGAAACTTTCTTTATTTTAATTTGATTAAAATTTAGAAAGTATAAAACCTTTGAAAATATTTGTTTAATTTTAATGAAATTAAAATTAGAAAATTTGTTTAAATTTTAGAAATTTATTATTTTTCAATGAAATTGGAATTTACTAAATGTTCAAATTTTTTTTGAAATTGTTATTAATGTAATTGCTGAAATTCTATTATTTGAAGTGTTTATTTTCTAATGAGATTGGAAAATAATGTTTTTCCGTACAATATTTTCGTAAATGACAATTTCAATGAGATTGGGATTATGATGGATAGTGTGATTCACGATTAGATATTAAATGCGGTTTATATAATTCAATATTTAATTATTGAATTATAAAAATTATTGAATTATATAATAGTATGATGGATGATTATGGATTTAAAACTAATGTGATTGTGTATGATTTATTTAGTTCAAATTCAATGTTTGTAAAATTTTAAATAAGACTTGCGTGTCTTGCTTTTCTTATTTTGGATGTAATTCTTTTCTCATCTCAATTTTTCTTGAATATAATTCAAAATTTTTTAATCAATCATGTGTACAAAAATAGGTTAATACTAGTGAGAATATGGGGCTCTTGGGCACGCTGACTTTAACGGTACAACTAAATTGAGCACAAAAATCACTTTGGAGTGGTAAAGCAAAATTTGTAATAGTTTTGGCCACATGTCAAGTGTTTCACTTCATCATTCCATCAAATAAGAGTTGACCAATTCTTTGGCAAAAACTTGCACTGGAAAATTCATATTAAACTACATGCGAAGTTCAAATAATGAAGTCTCGGATGAGGCTCGTCAATGTAAATATTAAGAGTGCGGAAGGACCTCAAATAATGAATTCTTGGACGGGAGCATCAATGCAAATATTGATGGTGCGGACCTTAAATGAGGACTCCCGTTGCAAATACATGCAATATGGGCCTCAGATGGGAATTTCACATGCACAGGTAAAGACAGCAAAGCCTCCTCTCAGGACTTAATTTAATATAAGTCCGGTTCTATCCCGAGGTTCAGAATCAAATTGAAGGGATTATTAATGATACAAAATATTGCAGCTAATACAATTGTGTCATTCAGGGAATAAATATAAATATATAAATAAGCAGTTTATGTTATGTTGATCAAAATCCATATTAAAAGATTAATAACTCAATTCATATAAAATCTATAAATATTGGGTCATCTTTAACAATTAACAACCCTATAACAGACAATAATATCAAACATAATTCTCCCATTCTCTCTCTACATTTTTCGCTCTCTCTATACAATTTTCTCTCACATCACTATATATTGTCAAGATTTTAAAATTATTGCACTACTCAAATATGAAATACAAATCAATAGTAAAATTTAAACAATGTAACATACATTTATAACGATGATGTAAACAATTTTTTATATGAAAGATTAATTTTTTTTTTTTTTTTTAAAGATTTGCTAGCAAAATTTTGGTTTTAAAGTTAACATATTATGATGATAAATTGTTACGTATATCATGGTGTATACACTCACTATGCACAAAATAACTTGAAAGAGAATGTGAGAACACACTTTGTGTCTGTGTATGGACCAAGAATTATCCTATACTAACCCACCAAGGTATATACACTTACTATACACAAAATAACTTGTAGGAGAATGCAAAAACGCACTTTAGTACCTCTGCATAGTGTTGGGTTTTGGACATTTACGTATATTAATTGTGTAATATGTGCTATCATAATTAATTGGTCTAATATAAAGTGATCTAATATGGTTTAAAATAAATGGGTATAAGCCATCTAATTAGTATGGACTTTTATGTGTAGATCCCTAAAATCTTATTTCCTATTTTATGATGGGCAAAACTCGGGGAATAAAAAAAAATATCTCTATATATAGGTTATAGTTTTCAAATTCTACGTATATTAACTTTTTTGACATTCCATCATCAGAAAAATGAGAACATATTCTCTAAAATACGTACATAGTAATTTGGAAGATCAATAACCACAATATTCAAGAATCAAATCCGTAGGTTTAAGACTCACATTCGGATATTCAGTAATTACATCAATTCTTATGGATTCAGGTATGTTTTCGCATTAAATATTTAATTTATTTTCTGTACAAGAAAATTAAAGGATCCAAGTTATGATAACGTTGGCTAGTAAGTGTATATACGTTGGTGGGTTAGTATAGGAACAAGTCTTATCAGAATGATTCATGTATGAAGAGACAAATCTTGATACCTTTCTCTTCATTTATTATGTGTGGATACCATTAGAGGTCGGATATTTGTGCAATAATTTGTGGTTCGATAAAACAGATTAAGATTTTATCGTAGTTTTATGGTACAATCTCGATGCACAAATATACACAGAATATGTGTTAATCAGGTGATCCATCTTAGGACGTAAAATTTCTAAATTCCATTACATGTTGTATGATTTACTTTCTTACAATAGTATCAGAGCAACTTTTGATTAATTTTTGATGTAGTTGTGTTTAGTTATCATGAATATTAAATTTACTCAAATTATATGATTTTTTTAATATTATTTTTTAAAATATTAGAAAGCTAAAAATAAATAAAAAATTTACTCGCTTGTTACGAATGTCATCATGACGTCATAAAATGACATCATCACGAGGTTGTAGTGTAAAACCCTTTGGTTTAGCTAGAGGTTGTTTTTTGAAATATTTAATTTTATTTTATCTTGTCACTTTTAGTACAGTTTGGGTTTTGTCACTAAAAGTACTTGATAAGTTAAGTTAATTTCAATGACACTTAATTTTGTATTTTTAAATTAAAGATTTTTATAAATTCGGTTTTTAATATTACCAATTAATTTTTGACAAATGTTATTTAAAAGTAATTGTTAATATTTAGGAACTTTTTTTTATATTAAATTGATTAAAATTTAGAAAGTATAAAGCTTTTGAAAATATTTATTTACTTCTATTGACATTAGAATTGGAAAATTTATTTAAATTTTAGAAATTCATTATTTTCCAATAGGATTGGAATTTAATAAATGTTCAAAAAAAATTGAAAATTGTTTCTGACATAATTTTTGAAATTCTGTTATTTAAAGTGTTTATTTTCCAATAAGATTGGAAAATAATTTTCCCAATTAATATTTTCATAAATTTTCATACAAAAACGATAATTTCAATGAGATTGGGATTATGATGGAGTAGTGGTTTATGATTAGATACCAAATGCGGATTTCATGTTTTTATTTAATTATTGAATTATATAATAGCATGATGGATGATTATGGATTTAAAATCAATATGACTGTGTATGATTTACTTGGTTCAAATTCAAAGGTTGTAAAATTTTAAATAGTGCTTACATGTCCTGCCTTTCTTTATTTTTCTGGATGTAATTCTTTTCCAATCTCATTCCCCTCGAATGAACATTTTAAATATTTCGAAAGTCATTTAATTTTCAAAAAGCTTTGAATTGTATTGAATATCTAAAATATTTAGATAGAATGTCTACATACACATCTAGATATAGTGAAGATGGTCCAAAGGTGAAACCATAGATGAGATTTTCAAGAGTTGAAAATACTCTTATAGATTTGACGACTCAATTCCCTTTATGACGTCAGCAATGACATCATCGATGATGTCTTCAAATGTCATCGATGACGTCATCCATTGACGTCAGCGGTGATGTCATTTGTAGACCTTCAGCAGTGACGTCATCGATGACATCAGCAATTTTTTTTTAAAAAAATTTATTTTATTTCATCTTGTCACTTTTAAGGCAACGTGGGTTTTGTCACTAAAAGTACTTAATAAATTAAAACCTTTGAAAATATTAATTTAATTCAAATGAGATTAGAATTAGATAATTTGTTTAAATTTTAGAAATTTATTATTTCTCAGTGATATTGGAATTTAATAAATGTTAAAAAAAAATTGAAAATGGCTTCTAATAAAATTTTCGAAATTCTATTATTTAAAGTTCTTATTTTCTAACGGGATTGAAAATAATTCATCTCTCCATAAAATATTTTCATAAGAGACAGCAAAAATAATAGTTTCAATGAGATTGGGATTGTGATGAATGGCGACTCATGATCAGATACTAAATGCTGTTTTTTGTATTTTTATTTAATTATTGAATTATACAATAGCATGAGGGATGATTATGGACTTAGGACCAATGTAATTGTGTATGGTTTACTTGGTTGATGTAATAGAAGTCAATAGTTGTAAAATTTTAAATAGAGCCTGCGTGTCCTGCCTTTCTCTATTATTCGAGATGTAATTCTTTGCTTATCTCAATCTCCTTGAATGTAACTCGAAATTTTTTGATCAATCATGTAATGTATATAGAGATAGGTTAGAAATAAGATTGAACATCTGAAATATTTAGATAGAAGTACATTTGCAATATATAAGAAGATGGAGATGGCACAAATGAGCAACCACAGAGGAGATTTTCAAAAGTTAAAAATTACCCTTATAATTTGACTACCCAATTTTCCTTTATGATGTCATCAAATAATATCGGTGACGTCATCGATGATGTCATCAAATAATATCAGTGACATCATCCAGTGGTATCGGTGATGTCGTCTGCTGATGTCAGCAGTAACGTCATTTGCGGACATCATCGATGACGTTAGTAGTTTTTTTAAAATTTTATTTTATTTTATCTTGTAACTTTTAGGACAATTTGGGTTTTGTTACTAAAAGTTCTTAATAAATTAAGTTATTTGCAGTGACACATAATTTTGTTTTTCAAACTAAGGTTTTTCTAAATTTGGTTTTTGAAACCATTAATTATATTTTGACAAATGTTGTCTAAAATTATTTGTTGATATTTAGAAACTTTCTTTATTTTAGTTTGATTAAAATTTAAAAAAAATAAAAACTTTTGAAAATATTTATTTAATTATATTGAAATTAGAAAATTTATTTGAATTTTGGAAATTTATTATTTTTCAATGAGATTGGAATTTAATAAATGATCAAAAAAATTTCAAAATTGTTTCTAATAAAATTTTTTGAAAATTGTTTAATTCTAATATTTAAAATGTTTATTTTCTAATGAGATTGGAAAATAATTTTCCTCCCTAAAATATTTTCATAAATAATTCATAAATGATAATTTCAATAAGATTGGGATTATGATGGATAGTGATCTTGATTAGTTATTAAATGCGATTTTTGTGCTTTTATTTAATTATTGTGTATAAGATAAAGATCTCAACCTAAGAGGGAGGTGAATTACGTTGTCTCAAAAAACAAACCTTTTGAAGTGTTTAATAAAAATGCAAACTTATACTGCAACAATTGAATATTTAAGCACAAATGATCAAAGATAAATATTTAACAATCAAAACTTAAAGAACAAATAAAAGATAGAGATAAAGAATATTAAACCAAACTCCCAAACTGCTCAAGTTTGGAGTACATCCACTAGTAGTTCATCTTCAAAGAATGTGAGGCAATAACCTTCTTGTACACAAAGTAGCTCACCCTTGCACCAACTAAATTCCTCTAGCTAAACCAAAGGGTTTTACACTACAACCTCACTTTTGTATACTTGTTATCCCTCCACTCTTACACTTGAAGATCACTCACTAGTCTACTCTTGCTCACACTAATTATCTCTATTTGAGCCAAGAGAACTATGCTACCCAAACCAATACAACCCACAATATTTTAGCCTATTTCTTCCAAAATAGCTCTTACAAGTGTTTGTATTAAATGTAAGTTGTAGTAGTTCCATCCATTAATATGATATCCTTGGACTATTTATAGATGAAATATGTGCTGAAATTTGAGCTCTAACGATCAAAAAATTAGCTGTTAAAAACTAGCCGTTAGGAGTTCGGACTGAGGTTCGGACGTCCGATCATGCGTCCTACAGTTTTATGAACAGTGTTTCGGACAGTCGTATGCGTCCTACAGCTTGACAGAAACTTCTTCATTTTGAACTCTTTTCTTCAGACGGTCTTGTGCGTTTTACAGCTTTTGGTTCGGACGGTTATATGTGTCCTACAGCTTCTGATCATGTTTCGGACGCTCTCTTGCGTCCGAGTTCCTTTCTTTCGGACGCTCTTCATCATCCGTAAGGTCTTGTTTAACTTTTGGTCAAGCTTTTTATTGTTTCGGATGATGTCTTTTATCCACATCTAGATGTGTATAAGAGACAGATGCTAAAACATTAGTACGATTTGGTTATCATCAAAACAAGATAATCATAACTGATTTCATCCAACTATTGAATCCGATGTATGTAATAGTATGATGGATGATTATGGATTTAGGAGCAATGTGATTGTGTATGGTTTATTTGGTTCAGAAGTGCATCGGATTTACCCGCTAAGAGTATTCCACTCGGATTATTATTTAAATGCCATTGGATTAATCTCTTTATGATAATAGTCTAATGATCCTTTGACTTGAGGTCATGAGTTTATTTTGACTGTCTCTTATTAGATCTTGGCTATATAAGAGACAGGTATTTAGGGTTACGCAAGATCTGATTCGGGTATAATATGAATCATGATAAGATAAGATATGACCAATAGAGGATTTATCACCCTATTGGGATATCTCTCCTATTATAAGGGCTGTCTCTTATACACATCTCGAAAATCTTTGCAAAGTGGAAATAAAATTAAGAGTGTCTTAAATTCTATTTCAAGTGAATTGTATTTTGGAAAGAAGTAAAATTTGATTAATTCGATAAGAGTTGGCATTATATCTGTACTCTTGAGTTAATCGGGATATAGGTTGGTGAAAGGATAATAATTACAGAGGAACTAGTCACAGACGGTTGATGTCGAACCACTTGACATATCTTAACACTTGGGTGGGCATGATACTCTGCTCGAAACCAATCTCGATCTATAAGTGTAAATTAATTAATTGGAGAATTAATGATAAATTAAAGGTGTTTAATTTATCTAATCCTAATTAATAATTTATACTTATTGTTAGCGTGATTGGGAAACTAAAGGGTCACACACTTAAGGATAATTAATTCGAGAGTAAATGATTGATAAGTATGAGATAATTATGAGTTAATTTATGAGATAAATTAACTGTTGGGATTCATTGTAATAAGATATAAATCCTAGGAGTTAATATGTAATACATATTAAAAGTTCTAATGGTTTTAAATTCTATTCTTTGAAGTGTTTATTTTCTAATGAAATTGGAAAATAATGTTTTTCCATAAAATATTTTCATAAATGACAATTTGAATGAGATTGGGATTATGATGGATAGAACACATTTAATTCACAATAGACAGTTTAATGTGATTTTTGTGCTTTTATTTAATTATTAAATTATATAATAACATGACGAATAATTATCGAGTTAAGATTAATGTGATTGTGTACGATTTACTTAATTCAAATTCAATGTTTGTAAAATTTTAAATAAGACTTGATTGTCTTGTCTTTCTTTATTACTTTGGATAAAATAAGAGTAAAATTCATATGAAAATACATGTGCAGTTCAAATAACGAAGTCCTGGATAAGGCTCAACAATGCAAATTTGACAGTGCGGACCTTAAATGGTGGGCCTCAGATGGGAACTCCACGTGCACATGTGAAAACAACTAATCCGGTTCCATGTCGTGGTTGAGAATCAAATTGAAGGAATTATTAGTGATATTAAATATTGCACCTAGTTATGTCATTTGTCACGTTTATAAAGGGAATAAATACAAATATACACATAAGTAATTTAAATTATATTAGTCAAGATTTATATAAAATGATTAAAATCTGTTATGTTATGTTTATAAATTCGAAGCATCTCTAGTGATGTCATTTGTAGTGTAAAAGTGAAAGGGATACAACTATATCAAAAATCTTATACGATTTGTGTATCGGCGTTTCAGGTACATTAAAAACTTAACAACGATTTTAAGATATAAATTTTATACTTTTCTTAAATTCTGTATTAATTAATTCAAATAATTCGTGATAAAAAATTCAATAAAAATTTTAAATTTCATTATAGGTTAATTACTTTCTTACCAAAAGTAAGGTAGAAAATTTGATAAGAACAAGGATAGTACATTGTAACAAGGAATTTATTATTCATAGATAAAGAAGGCAGTAACGTTGATGAAAATCATCAAAGAAAGGTAACGTTTATCTATGAATCATAAATTCCTATCTTCATCATTACTTTTAATAAGCTGCTTTAGTGCAGTTGCGTCTTTACCGACGTATATCTCCACAGACTCTCCTTCCTTGAAGAAGATAAACGTCGGCACCTTCGACACTTGATATCGATCAGCAACATTCTGCACATGCATGCATGCTCAGCAAATAAATAAATGAAGAAATTATACTACATGATCAACTGGTAATTAAGCTATAAAAAATTAAGGCTGCAAAGATGCCATGGAAGTTAGTGGAGATATTCACCTTAAGTTCATCCACATCCACTTTGAGAAACATGACCCCGGGAAACTCCCTGGCGTACTGTACCACAATTGGGGTAATGCTAATGCAATCACTAGACCCTCTAGATGCAAAAAACGCAACCACCTATGAAAAAGTGCACGTCATAGGTCTTATTATTAAAATTATAAGAGTAATTCTAGAGTTTTTTGACATTTAATCATGTAAGAAACTACTAGTAGTAATATTTTAGAGAGAGAATAAATAAACATCACCAAATCTAAGAGACTGAAGCCCAAATAGCAGAAAAACAACTCATAAAATTCAAGATTAATTAGTACTGAAAATTAATAAAGCGCGGTCTAAAACTGCATGTACCAGCTTCTTCGATTCTTTGCCACGGATGAAATTATCATTCCACTCCCTCTCGGTGTGGCATTCGATCAGGTGCCCATGTGTTGGGCATCCGATCTTTTGTCCCTTTCCTGATATCCATAATTTTTCCACTCTCAAATTACAGAAAACCCACTAAAGATTTTGACTTTCTCTCGCTTTGTTTCTTTTGCGTAACCCTAAATGGCCCCTTATATAGCCATGATGATGGTTAGTGTATGTTTTAAAGTTGGTATATTATAGTGATAAATTACACTTTTATATTTATGTATATTTTGTAATATAGCAATTTTTATTAATTTGATGTGATAAAGATTTTTTGAATAATATATATATGTGAGAGAAAATCATAAAAAATTATATGATGTATTTTTTAAATAGTTAAGTATTCGTAAATATCCTTAATCGTAGTGTTTTACACTAATAAATTAGCACATAATGTCCGTAACTTGGGTCAATTAATCTTGTAAAAATATTGAATTTACTCACATTATATGAGTTTTTAATGTTATTTTTGAAAATATTGGAAAAGTAAAAAAAAATAAATAAATAAATTTACGCACCTACTACTGACATCATCGCCAGCGTCATACAAATGACATCACGGCTGATGTCATTAGATGACATTAGCGATGACACCTTCAAATGACGTCAGTGGATGACGCGTTATAAAAACCTACTGGTAAACATAATTCGAAATTTCTTAATCAATCGTTTGTACAAAGATGGGTTAGTACCAGTGAGAACGCGGGACTCTTGGGCACGCTGAATTTAACGCTACAACTAAATTGAGCACAAAAATCAATTTGGACTGGTATAGCAAACTGTAATAGTTTTGGCCACATGTCAAGCGCTTCACTTCATCATTCCATAAAATAAGACTTGACGAATAAGGCAAAGACTTTTCACTAAAAAATTCATATGAAACTGCATGTGAAGTTCAAATGATGAAGTCTTATATCAAATGTAAATATTAACAGCGCGGAAGGACCTCAATAACGAATTCTTGGACGGGAGCATCAATTAATCAAGATTATCCATTTTAGGAAGTGAAAATTTTTAAATTTTGTTATTGTGTTGTATGATTTACATTCTTACATAGTATCATAGTAATCTTTGATTAATTTTTGATATAGTTGTATTTAGTTATCATGAATATTAAATTTACTCAAATTATATGAATAAAGTATAAGAGACAGAATTTGAACTAAGCCTGTAAGATAATTATTCATTTGTTAATTTTTTAATTAATATCGTTAAATACCTGTTCTAAATTCACATTTTTAAAATTTATCAATCAATTTTTGATAAATGTTATTTAAAAATAATTGTTAATTCAAAACTCTCATTTATGCTAATATTTTATGCATGTCTGTAGACAAAGATAAAACTTTCAATGAATTTCTAAAATTTAAATAAATTTTCCAATTCTAATGTCCATAGAACTAAATAAATATTTTTGAAAGTTTTATGCCTGTCTCTTATACACATTTAATAAATGTATCAAAAATTTTGAAAATTGTTTTTGATATAATTTTTGAAATTCTATTATTTAAAGTGTTTATTTTCTAATGAGATTGGAAAATAATTTTTCTCCATACAATATTTTCATAAATAATACAAAAACGATAATTTCGATGAGATTGGGATTATGATGGATAGTGATTTATGATTAGATACTAAATGTGGTTTTTGTGCTTTTATTTAATTATACAATAGCATAATGGATGATTATGGATTTAAGACCAATGTGACTCTGTATGATTTACTTGGTTCAAATTCATTGGTTGTAAAATTTTAAATAGTGCTTACGTGTCCTGCCTTTCTTTATTATTCTGGATGTAATTCTTTTCTCATTTCAATCCCCTCGAATATAACTCGAAATTTTTCGATCAATCAAGTAATGTATATAGAGAAAGGTTAGGAATAGTATTGAATATCTAAAATATTTAGATAGGATTACATTTGTAATATACAAGACGGTAGAGATGGCCCAAAGGTGCAACCACAGATGAGATTTTCGAGAGTTGAAAATATTCTACCCTTAAGATTTGGCCACCCAATTCTTTTATGACGTCAGCAATGACATCATCGACGATGTCATCCGTTGACATTAGTGGTGATGTCATTGGCGGACGACAGCGGTGACGTCATCGATGACATCAGCAGATGACATCAACAGTCTTTTTTTTTTTAAAAAATTATTTTATTTCATCTTGTCACGTTTAGGGCAATTCGGGTTTCGTCACTAAAAGTGCTTAATAAATTGAAACCTTTGAAAATATTAATTTAATTCAAATGAGATTAGAAATAGATAATTTGTTTAAATTCTAAAATTTTAGAATTTTTCAGTGATATTGGAATTTAATAAATGTTTACAAAAATTTGAAAATTGCTTCTAATAAATTTTTTGAAATTCTGTTATTTAAAGTGCTTATTTCCTAATGAGATTGGAAAATAATTCTTCCCCATAAAATATTTTCATAAATAATTCAAAAATAATAGTTTCAATGAGATTGGGATTGTGATGAATAGTGATACATGGTGCACCAGATACTAAATGCGGTTTTTGTGTTTTTATTTAATTATTGAATTATACAACAGCATTAGGGATGATTACGGATTTATGACCAATGCGATTGTGTATGGTTTACTTGGTTGAAATTCAATAGTTGTAAAATTTTAAATATGGTTTGCGTGTCCTGCCTTTCTCTATTATTCTAGATGTAATTATTTTCTTATCTCAATCTTAAACCATATAACTCGAAATTTTTGTTCAATCAGGTAATGTAATGAGATAGGTTAGGAATAAGATTGAATATCTAAAATATTTAGATAGAAGTACTTTTGCAATGTACAAGAAGATGGAGATGGCGCAAAGGTGCAACCATAGAGGAGATTTTCAATAGTTTTCAAATTAGCTTAAGAATTTGACTACGCAATTTCCTTTATGACGTCATCGATGATGTCATCAAACAATATCGGTGACGGCATCGATGACATCATCAAAGACGTCACGTAGCTGAATTCGCAAAATTTTATTTTATTTTATCTTGTCACTTTTAGGACAATTTAGGTTTTAGACCTGTCTCTTATACACATCTAGATGTGTATAATGACACTTAATTTTGTTTTTCAAACTAAAGTTTTTCTAAATTTGGTTTTGAAACAACCAATTATATTTTAATAAATGTTGTTCAAAAATTTGAGTAATATTTAGAAACTTTCTTTATTTTAATTTGATTAAAATTTAGAAAGTATAAAAACCTTTGAAAATATTTGTTTAATTTTAATGAAATTAAAATTAGAAAATTTGTTTAAATTTTAGAAATTTATTATTTTTCATTGAAATTGGAATTTACTAAATGTTCAAATTTTTTTTGAAATTGTTATTAATGTAATTGCTGAAATTCTATTATTTGATGTGTTTATTTTTTAATGAGATTGGGATTATGATGGATAGTGTGATTCACGATTAGATATTAAATACGGTTTTTTTGCTTTTATTTAATTATTGAATTATATAATAGTAATGATGGATGATTATGGATTTAAAACTAATGTGATTGTAAATGATTTATTTAGTTCAAATTCAATGTTTGTAAAATTTTAAATAAGACTTGCGTGTCTTGCTTTTCTTATTTTGGATGTAATTCTTTTCTCATCTCAATTTCCTTAAATATAATTCGAAATTTTTTAATCAATCATGTGTACAAAAATAGGTTAATACTAGTGAGAATACGGGGCTCTCGGGCACGCTGACTTTAACGGTACAACTAAATTGAGCACAAAAAATCACTTTGGAGTGGTAAAGCAAACTGTAATTCAATGCAAATAATGAATTCTTGGACGGGAGCATCAATGCAAATATTGATGGTGCGGACCTTAAATGAGGACTCCCGTTGCAAATACATGCAATATGGGCCTCAGATGGGAATTTCACATGCACAGGTAAAGACAGCAAAGCCTCCTCTCAGGACTTCAATTTAATATCAGTCCGGTTCTATCCCGAGGTTCAGAATCAAATTGAAGGGATAATAAATTATTAATGATACAAAATATTGCAGCTAATACAATTGTGTCATTCAGGGAATAAATATAAATATATAAATAAGCAGTTTATGTTATGTTGATCAAAATCCATATTAAATGATTAAAATTCATATAAAATCTAAAATGTTGGGTCATCTTTAACAATTAACAACCCCATAACAGACAATAATATCAAACATAATTCTCCCATTCTCTCTCTACATTTTTCGCTTTCTCTCTATACATTTTTCTCTCACATCACTATATATTGTCAAGATTTTAAAATTATTGCACTACTCAAATATGAAATACAAATCAATAGTAAAATTTAAACAATGTAACATACATTTATAACGATGATGTAAACAATTTTTTATATGAAAGATTAATTTTTTTTTTTTAAGATTTGCTAGCAAAATTTTGGTTTTAAAGTTAACATATTATGACGATAAATTGTTACGTATATCAAGGTGTATACACTCACTATGCACAAAATAACTTGAAAGAGAATAAGTGAGAACACACTTTGTGTCTGTGTATGGACCAAGAATTATCCTAAACTAACCCACCAAGGTATATACACTCACTATACACAAAATAACTTGTAGGAGAATGCAAAAACGCACTTAGTATCTGTGCATAGTGTTGGGTTTTGGACATTTACGTATATTAATTGTGTAATATGTGCTATCATAATTAATTGGTCTAATATAAAGTGATCTAATATGGTTTAAAATAAATGGGTCTAAGCCATCTAATTAGTATGGACTTTTATGTGTAGATCTCTAAAATCTTATTTCCTATTTTATGATGGGCAAAACTTGGGGAATAAAAAAATATCTCTATATATAGGTTATAGTTTTCAAATTCTACGTATGTTAACTTTTTTATATCACACTTATATATCATCTGTCATTATACATCTAGAAAAGTGAGAACATATTCTCTAAAATACGTACATAGTAATTTGGAAGATCAATAACCACAATATTCAAGAATCAAATCCGTAGGTTTAAGACTCACATTCGGATATTCAGTAGAATTACATCAATTCTTATGGATTCAGGTATGTTTTCGCATTAAATATTTAATTTATTTTCTTGATGTTTAAATATGAAGGATCCAAGTTATGATAACGTTGGCTGTCATAATATTAATGTTAATTTGGTATTCCAACAAGTAGTATTGAACAAAAAAATGTTGAATCATTGAAAAATTAGTTTTTTTTTTATTTCATTTATTATGTGTGGATACCATTAGAGGTCGGATATTTGTGCAACTTGTGGTTCGATATCGTTGACAGATTAAGATTTTATCGTAGTTTTATGGTATAATCTCGATACTTTTCTTATACTAAGAATAAATTAATCAAGGTGATCCATCTTAGGACGTAAAAATTTCTAAATTCCATTACATGTTGTATGATTTACTTTCTTACAATAGTATCAGAGCAACTTTTGATTAATTTTTGATGTAGTTGTGTTTAGTTATCATGAATATTAAATTTACTCAAATTATATGATTTTTTTAATATTATTTTTTAAAATATTTAGAAAGCTAAAAATAAATAAAAAATTTACTCGCTTGTTACGAATGTCATCACTGACGTCATAAAATGACATCACTGCTGACATCATCAAATGACGTCAGTAGTTGACATCAGCGAGTACGTTTTGAAATATTTAATTTTATTTTATCTTGTCACTTTTAGTACAGTTTGGGTTTTGTCACTAAAAGTACTTGATAAGTTAAGTTAATTTCAATGACACTTAATTTTGTATTTTTAAATTAAAGATTTTTATAAATTCGGTTTTTGTGTATTACCACATTAATTTTTGAAAAATGTTATTTAAAAGTAATTGTTAATATTTAGGAACTTTTTTTTATATTAAATTGATTAAAATTTAGAAAGTATAAAGCTTTTGAAAATATTTATTTACTTCTATTGACATTAGAATTGGAAAATTTATTTAAATTTTAGAAATTCATTATTTTCCAATAGGATTGGAATTTAATAAATGTTCAAAAAAAATTGAAAATTGTTTCTGACATAATTTTTGAAATCAAATTCTGTTATTTAAAGTGTTTATTTTCCAATAAGATTGGAAAATAATTTTCCCCATACAATATTTTCATAAATAATACAAAAACGATAATTTCAATGAGATTGGGATTATGATGGATAGTGGTTTATGATTAGATACCAAATGCGGATTTCATGTTTTTATTTAATTATTGAATTATATAATAGCATGATGGATGATTATGGATTTAAAATCAATATGACTGTGTATGATTTACTTGGTTCAAATTCGAAGGTTGTAAAATTTTAAATAGTGCTTACATGTCCTGCCTTTCTTTATTTTTCTGGATGTAATTCTTTTCTCATCTCAATCCCCTCGAATGTAGCTCGAAATTTTTCGATCAATCATGTAATGTATATAGAGAAAGCTTAGGAATAGTATTGAATATCTAAAATATTTAGATAGAATTACATTTGTAATATATATAAGATGATGGAGATGGTCCAAAGGTGCAACCATAGATGAGATTTTCAAGAGTTGAAAGAACTACTCTTAAGATTTGACGACTCAATTCCCTTTATGACGTCAGCAATGACATCATCGATGATGTCTTCAAATGTCATCGATGACGTCATCCATTGACGTCAGCGGTGATGTCATTTGTAGACCTCAGCAGTGACGTCATCGATGACATCAGCAGCATTTTTTTTTTTGTTTATTTTATTTCATCTTGTCACTTTTAAGGCAACGTGGGTTTTGTCACTAAAAGTACTTAATAAATTAAAACCTTTGAAAATATTAATTTAATTCAAATGAGATTAGAATTAGATAGTTTGTTTAAATTTTAGAAATTTATTATTTCTCAGTGATATTGGAATTTAATAAATGTTAAAAAAAAATTGAAAATGGCTTCTAATAAAATTTTCGAAATTCTATTATTTAAAGTTCTTATTTTCTAACGGGATTGGAAAATAATTCCTCTCCATAAAATATTTTCATAAATAATTCAAAAATAATAGTTTCAATGAGATAGGGATTGTGATGAATGGCGGCTTAGTCATGATCAGATACTAAATGCTGTTTTTTGTATTTTTATTTAATTATTGAATTATACAATAGCATGAGGGATGATTATGGACTTAGGACCAATGTAATTGTGTATGGTTTACTTGGTTGAAAGTCAATAGTTGTAAAATTTTAAATAGAGCCTGCGTGTCCTGCCTTTCTCTATTATTCGAGATGTAATTCTTTGCTTATCTCAATCTCCTTGAATGTAACTCGAAATTTTTTGATCAATCATGTAATGTATATAGAGATAGGTTAGAAATAAGATTGAACATCTGAAATATTTAGATAGAAGTACATTTGCAATATATAAGAAGATGGAGATGGCACAAATGAGCAACCACAGAGGAGATTTTCAAAAGTTAAAAATTACCCTTATAATTTGACTACCCAATTTTCCTTTATGATGTCATCAAATAATATCGGTGACGTCATCGATGATATCATCAAATAATATCAGTGACATCATCCAGTGGTATCGGTGATGTCGTCTGCTGCATGTCAGCATTAACGTCATTTGCGGACGTCAGCGGTGACATCATCGATGACGTTAGTAGTTTTTTTAAAATTTTATTTTATTTTATCTTGTAACTTTTAGGACAATTTGGAATTTGTTACTATTAAAGTTCTTAATATATTAGTTATTAACTCCCAGGATTTATATTTCAAACTAAGGTTTTTCAAATGTCCTAAAACCATTAATTATATTTTGACAAATGTTGTCTAAAATTATTTGTTGATATTTAGAAACTTTCTTTATTTTAGTTTGATTAAAATTTAAAAAAAATAAAAACTTTTGAAAATATTTATTTAATTCTATTGAAATTAGAAAATTTATTTGAATTTTGGAAATTTATTATTTTTCAATGAGATTGGAATTTAATAAATGATCAAAAATTTTTGAAAATTGTTTCTAATAAAATTTTTTGAAAATTTTTTAATTCTAATATTTAAAATGAGTACTTTTCTAATGAGAAAACCCAATAATACTAAAAGTGATGGAAGAAATGCTTTCATAAATGATAATTTCAATAAGATTGGGATTATGATGGATAGTGATCTTGATTAGTTATTAAATGCGATTTTTGTGCTTTTATTTAATTATTGTGTTGGCCCAAGAGCAACCTAAGAGGGGAGTGAATTACGTTGTCTCAAAAAACAAACCTTTTGAAGTGTTTAATAAAAATGCAAATGCTGTGCAACAATTGAATATTTAAGCAATAATGATCAAAGATAAATATTTAACAATCATTACTTAAAGAATAAATAAAAGATAGAGATAAAGAATATTAAACCAAACTCCCAAACTTCTCAAGTTTGGAGTACATCCACTAGTAGTGCATCTTCAAAGAATGTGAGGCAATAACCTTCTTGTACACAAAGTAAGCTCACCCTTGCACCAACTAAATTCCTCTAGCTAAACCAAAGGGTTTTACACTACAACCTCACTTTTGTATACTTGTTATCCCTCCACTCTTACACTTGAAGATCACTCACTAGTCTACTCACATTGCTCACACTAATTCTCTCTATTTGAGCCAAGAGAACTATGCTACCCAAACCAATACAACCCACAATATTTTTGCCTATTTCTTCCAAAATAGCTCTTACAAGTGTTTGTATTAAATGTAGTAGTTCCATCCATTAATATGATATCCTTGGACTATTTATAGATGAAATATGTGCTGAAATTTGAGCTCTAACAATCAAAAAATTATCTGTTAAAAACTAGCCGTTAGGAGTTCGGACTGAGGTTCGGACGTCTGATCATGCGTGCTACAGTTTTATGAACAGTGTTTCGGACAGTCGTATGCGTCCTATGCATGACAAAACTGTCTTCATTTTGAACTCTTTTCTTCATACGGTCTTGTGCGTCCTACAGCTTTTGGTTCGGACGGTCATATGCGTCCTATCCCTCAGCTTCTGGTTCGGACGGTCACGTGCGTCCTAAGGTTTATGGTTCGGACGGTCATATGCGTCCTATACCACAGCTTCTGGTTCGGACGGTTATGTGCGTCCTAAAGCTTGCGACATAGATGGTTTGGACGGTCATATGCGTCCTTTCACTCAACTTCTGGTTCGGACGGTCATGCGCGTCCTAAAACTTATGGTTCGGACGGTCATTTGCGTCTTATCCCTCAGCTTCTGGTTCGGACGGTCATATGTGTCCTACAGCTTCTGATCATGTTTCGGACGCTCTCTTGCGTCCGAGTTCCTTTCTTTCGGACGCTCTTCATTGTCCATAAGGTGTTGTTTAACTTTTGGTCATTTTTTTTATATTGTGTTCGGATGATCATTTTCGTCCAAGCCTTCCTGTTTTTCTGCACACTTGTTTTCAAGCCATTAGTACGATTTGGTTATCATCAAAATATGATAATCATAACTGAGGTCCAACTATTGAATTATTTAATAGTATGGATGATTATGGATTTAGGAGCAATGTGATTGTGTATGGTTTACTTGGTTCAGATTCAATAGTTGTAAAATTTTAAATAGGATATGTGTGTCGTGCTTTTCTCTATTATTCTTAATATAATTGTTTTCTTTTATTTCAATCTCCTTGAATGTAATCGAGATTTCGTGATCAATCATATAATGTATGTTGAGATAGGTTCGAGGTATGATTAAATATCTAAAATATTTATATAGAAGTACATTTGTAATATACAAGATGATGGAAATGGAAGAAATGTGCAACTACGAAATTTTCAAGAGTTGAAGATTATCATTAAAATTTGATGACCTAATTTCTTTTTTGACTTTAGTGATGGCGTCATCTACTAACGTCATCCGCTTACGTCATCTAATAATGTCAACTTTGGATTTTAGTCGATCCACCAAAAATAATTAAATCTATAGGGTACAAGAGTGTGTTTAAAAGGAAGACCGATATGAATGGTAATGTGATTACCTATAAAATGCGATTGGTGGCAAAGGATTACGCACAAAGATAAGGAGTTGACTTTGATGCAACTTTCCACCAGTTGCAGTGCTAAAATCTATTTTAATTTTACTTGTTATTTTTGCATATTATAATTATAAGATTTCGTCTAAAATAGTTGTAAAAACTGTATTCCTTAATGGAATTTTGCAAGAAGAGGTGCACATAATGCAACCTTTTTAATATCCATCTAATTTATAATAAACTTTGCAAAAAACAGTTATCTAGTTATTGATTAAAGGAAACTTTTAGGAGCAGAATATCCATTTTGAGAATGAAGCTTAGAAGTACTTGGATAAGGCAGACTAAATAATTTATTCTGTTATAATATTCTATTAGATTTATTAGACATCAAGTAGTTTATAAGTTGGAATAACTTGAGCTTGCTTGCTCTTAATATTATGATTTTATTTAGTAATTATGTCATTTTAGGATTTATTATTTGAATAAATACGGTAGCACTTTGGCTATCATTTATGAATAAATGTTTCTGTTGCGTGTTGCATTGAGATTGTTCACACATGATTGATACCTTGTATTCACACTTATCCGATTTCATGGATACAACGAATAGCATGTATCCTGATAAGTGTGGGTCAGAGGCATGACAATTTGATGAGCAGAATTGCAAAATTATTCCAAGAGATGGACCCATCAATTGTAACCAAGGCATTGAAGATCTGTTTACATTGATGAGCTACAATGATAAATAGGCCTGTCACTAGGTCGTGTTTAAACTTGGATCCGATCCAACCCAAACCTGTTTATTCGAATCTAAATTTTTGACAAATTTCTATTAGTCGAATTCAATTCCGACCCGTTTAACTATTATAATAAACGGGTCGGATGTGGATCTTAGTGTTTCGATTTCATTAAAACCTGAATTCGATTAAAATATTTAATATATATTAAAATTATTGTATATTAATATCATATATATATATATACATATAAGGTTACCCATTTAATTTATATTTAATTCCCTGTACATGCATAAATATTAAATATGAATTAAATACTTTTTTATAATTAAAAAAAAAAAAAGAATTTTGTTAAGTTGTAATAATTCTATATATAATTTTAAAATTTATAAAAAAAATATTAAGCCTTGGATCTGGGTATGAATCTATTTTTATAAACTCGTCGAAAATTTGAATTCAATTACATTAATCGAATCAAAATGTAAATATTCAAGATAGATTCGAGCCGTTTACATACCTAATGTAAACTAGAGAAGCCATTTAACCGTAGATCCCTACACAACAGTTGGAATGTATAATATACAAATTACATATCATCACTAAATTGATGCTCAACAATGGACAAATTAAGCTGAATCAACATTCACAAAGAACCAAAGTTAAGCAACAAAGAAGAGATTCGGCCAGAATAGATTTATGGCCTGGTGCTACAGCCTAAAAGGAAAGCAAGACGCTGACGATGCTAAACATGCGTTGTTTTGGACAACTTTTTATCTCTTGGGATCTTAGAATGATAAAATAAAGCCACGTGGAAAGGTCTGGCGAAATAGGTGTAAAAATCACCAACAAGAGCCTCGGATAAGATTTTGAGAGCACAAATAAAAATAAGGGTTAATAATATTTTGGCTCCCTAGATTATATGAGTAATTATAGAACTTTTGTTTTTTAAATTATAAAAATATATACTTTGTCTCGCATTTATATTATTCATCTTTTAAAAATTTTAAAATATCAAGAAAATTTAGTTAAATGACTAAAATAACCTTTGTATCATATTTCAAATTTTTATGTATTTAATTGATTTTTGACAGTTATAAAAGAATTAGGAAAAAAATAAAATATAATAACATATTAAAATCTTGGACTTTAGGAAATGAAAATGTGAGAAATTGTTGAATTACATTATATCTGACTTTGCAATTTGTACAGATTAAGTTAAATATTAAAATTGTAAAATACTAAGAGATATCGAAAAAATACGAAATTTTATACAAATTATATTTTCATACAATACCTTTACATAAAAAATTTTCATAGAAAACAAGCCCATTTAAAAATGTTCTACAAAACATTCAAATTCAAAATAATATAAAATGAAATCTAAAAAATTTAATCAAGAAATATAGTGATATAGATTACATTGAAATATTATATAGTTTATATTTATTTTTATTTTTAAATAATTATCACATCACTATCAAAATTTAAATATATAAAAATTAAAATATAATACCAAAGATATTTTAGTCATCTAACTAAAATTTCTTGATATTTTAAAATTTTTAAAAAATGAATATTGTGAATGTGGGACAAAGTGCATATTTTTGTAATTTAATAAGATAAAATATAATTACTCGTATAATTCAGGAGTATTAATTCTAAAAATAATTGTGCCTTGGGGATTCACATGCACAAATAAAGATAGCGAAGTCCTGGACCGGGGACTAGCTAATAATGGCGTAACCAAGCTGGGACTTCAATTTAGAGAGCTTCGGCTCAGAACAATAGGTCAAGAAAAAAAAAATTAGTCAGCATGACTCTGAATTATAGTTCAAAGTTAGTTTAAGGGGATTATTAATGATATTAAATATGGCACTAATACGGTCATTAACGGCATTAATGTTGGTCAAAACCCACATAAATTGATTAGGATTATGGGTGTCCAGTCAGGGTTAGATTGGTGGGCTGGTGGGTTTCAAGTTCGGGTTGGTAGGTTGAGAATTTAAAATCCAATGCAATCCAATTAATATACAAACCCAAAAAAAACCAACCCAAGCATATTTGAGTGGGTTACTCAGATTTTCTGGTTTATTTGGGTTAAAATCTCAAAAATGTAAAAAAAATAATAATAATTTTAGAGCATCCATTACAAAATATATTTTTGTCAAAAAATAAAATACTTAGATCAATAATGAGAAGGAAAAATTATATAATATATATTAAATCTAAGTTATGTCAATAATTATAAAGAAAAAAAAAGAAGATTATAAATTAGATGATATTAAAAAGAAAATAATGAAAAAAAAATATAAGTTAATTATATTTAGGATATCGGGTCATTATGTTGGGTTGGATTTTTTTTTTTCAAAATCCAACACAACCCAACCGAGTTCGGGTAACCCAATTTAAATAACTCGAACCCAATAAGCCAACCCATTTAACCTCAAATTCATTTGGGTTGGAAATTATAATTATTGAATTGAATTTTCGGGTTGAATAGAGTTTGAACACCCATAATTAGGACCCATATAAATTTTATGTAAATAAGAAGTCACTCCTAACAATTGACAACCCTATACTACAATAATAATAACACAATTCTCCCATTCTCTCTCATTTTCACACTTTCTCTCCCTGCAAATTTTCACAATCATCACTGGCCTAACACCTAAATCTCTTGCAATTTAGACATGAGCTCCCTGCAAACAAAGATAAATGGGGCAAATCCATGAGATGAGGGAATGAACTTCAAGTAAATTGATTATGAGTGTGGAGTCAACTTCCCCTTGAATTTTCTTGATGTTGCTTAATAGAAGTGGCCAGTTGATGGCCATCTCTCAAGACCCAAAACTTCAGCCATAGAATTTGAGGCTGTAGGCAAAATTGATCTACTTCTCCCAAAACCTACTTTAACCTTTTAGAGTTTGAAGAAGTATGGAACATATTGGGCTTTCATCGCACAGCCATATTGTTGAGTATACAGCCCGAATAATGCAAAACCAGTTAGAACCCTTTACAACAAAAGAGTTTAGTTTAAGCCCACAACAGGCTGTTAGTCCAAAATCCAAAAATGGGATTTCATCGCATGCGACCGTTTCGGCAGAGAAATAGTGAAACACTCGTCTTGTATATACAAATTTTTTCTTAAAAAATATTTTATGTAAATCTAATTTAATACTAACTACAAAATTTATAAACAAACATCGAGTTTACTTTATGTATTTTTCTTCTTCTAGAAAGATGGCCACGAAATTGGTTAATAAGTTCGCCAAGGTGACGTGGCTAGGAGACCAGCCATCGGCGAACGGGACGAAGACGAGAATTCCTCAGCTAACGAAGATTATGAAGTGGAGACTTGTATGAAAAATGTTACGGGGCAGAAGCCAAGGATGTTCTCGCCTCCACCCCAGTCTAAAAAAATAAAATATTAAATTTAAAAAATTAGAGTCATTCATAATTCAAATCACGTTTTATATAAATGTATACTAGTACATCTATATAAATAAAAGTCATAAGAATATGTTATTAGATTCGAATTTAATAAAATCGATTATTTAAAATTAAATTATTTATAATTTTATACAATTAGACTGTATAAACTGAATCTTAAAACATGGCTTTAAATTGAGGAATTTATAAAATATTTTCCATAAAAAAATTTCTAACATAAATTTTATCATTTAATTGAACAATTTTATATTTCATGAAAATTTAAAAATTCCTGCACAGTAAAAATATATATTTTGTCAACAACGAAATTATTTTTTTTAAACTTTGATTATTTAGATATTGGTGTATGACAAACAATAGAAGCTAGAAATAGATTGAGTTCAAATCCTAAAGTAAGGTAACACAAAAGCACATATTTTATACCATCTAGACATTATCACATAGGATCCTTCTTAGCAAATATAGGACAGTAATTGAAAGATAAAGTAGTACTACTGGTTCAAAGTTTTGTTTCCACATGGTAAATGTCAAGCTGAAGCAGTAGCATTAGCAGTAGCATGTTTGGTAATAGTCTGCAGCAGCTCATCTTTCTTTGCACCAACAAATTTGTCCACAATGAATTTTTGGTAAACATCACTAAGCTTCCCGAAATAACTTCATCCTAAAAAACATACTGCGGACCATCATCCATAGTTGCTGTCAAGTTCACTACAGGATCAAAAGGCAAGGATTCGGCGAAACACGGGCTTTTAATCCATAATTAAAAATGTTAATGTGGTAGTTTGCGAAATGAAAAAGAAACAATGATGAAAAATCTCCGCCATGCATAAAACAAGATTATTCAAATCTGCTAACTAGCAAACTAATATGTCGGATTTCTTCTACTTTAGTACTATCAACAGGCAACTCCATCCAATTGGAGTAATCAGAAGAAGAAACCATCTACATAAAAATAAAAAATAAACATGAGAATCTGAAAGAACTCTTATTTTTATCTAGATGTGTTCAAAATTAGTACATAAAATAATGCCAATAAACGTTTAATCCTGACAGGGTAGTAAAAGGCCACAATTTTTTTAATTAATACTAATATCCATGCAACCAGAGTAACCCTAAACATAAAAGTACGCAAAATTGAGGTGTGATTAACGAAATCCAGCAAAAACTTATCTCTTAATTTCAATTATAATCCAAATATCTAAAAAAATAAAACTAAAAAAACTATAAAAAAAAAAAATTCAGAATCATAGTAATCTGATGGTAATAATATTATACTGTACCAACTTATTGGACTCAATGCCCTTGGTGAAATGCTCCTTCCAGTGATCAAATGAGTGGCAACCAATAACTTGTCCTTCTTCTGCTGCCATAATTTTTCTGCTCTTCAAAATTTACATGTTGACGCACAAAGAGATTTGACTTTTTTCTGTTTTGTCTTTCTTTTCTTTCTTGTAACGCTTATTCATCAACTCAATCGAGCGTAGCAAAATTCTTATTGTTAGAATACCAAATTAACTTTAATATTATAACAACTAACGTTATCATAACACGAATCCTTCATGTTTCTGTCAAATCATAAAAAATATAAATTAAATACTAGAAGTGGAAACGTACCTGAATCCATAAGAATTGATGTGATTCTTGAATATCTGGATGTGATTCTTGAACTTACGGATTTGATTCTTGAATATTGTGGTTATTCGTCTTCCAAATTACTGTATGTATTTTAGAGAATAGGGTTCTCACTTTTTTTGATTGATGGGATGTCAGTAAAAGTAACATACATAGAATTTGGGAACCATAAATTATATATTAAGATATGTTCATTATTCCCCATTTTGCCCATCATAAAAATAGGAAATAAGATTTGAGGGTATTTACACATAAAAATCCATACTAATAAAAAATTAGATGACTTAAGGCCCATTTATCTTAAACCATATTTCACTTTATGTTGGGCCTATTAATTATGATATCACATATGTACACAATTAATATACATGTAAATGTTCAAAACCCAACATTCTTCCACTTGGACTACATATATATTATTGCATAAAACCTTATGCGCTCAAGATGTAGACCTTCTGCCATCAAGACCATAATTATCCCCAAACAATCTCGTCCATTAATCATGTCAATATAAGATTAAAACGATTTTTGTTACATTTAATCGTAACTAAATCCATTCTTGATCACGTACATCAACACAACCAAATAACATAGATCAAGTATGGATGTGTAGCATGGAAATTACATACAATGTGATCTTAAACATGCCTATTTCCAACTGGTCCAACTTTATTTATTGTAGAGATCAAACTGAAAATGAAATCAAAGGGAAACATAAACTAAACACTTTCTTTCTAAAACTGAATTCTTTATTTCTGCAGAAAATATTCATAAACATAAGATGTATCTTAAAAGATAAAAGTATATAAATTGAACACAAACTCTCACTAATCCTGAATATCCTCAAAAGACATAACACCCATATAAGTAATGTGCTCATGAAAGACCTTGGGTAGTAATCCTTAGTAAGCGGATCCGCAATCATAGAGTTCGTGCCAATATACTCTATAGATACCGACCACTATGAACTTTTTCTTTAACAACTAGGAACTTAATGTCTATGTGTTTAGACTTTGTTGAGTTCCTATTATTGTTAGAATATAAAAATGTTGATTTATTGTCACAAAATAACTTAAGTGGCCTTTCAATATCATCCACAATTCGCAGCTCTGTGACAAAATTTCGCAACCATATTCTATGATTGAATTCCTCATAACATGCTATAAATTCAGCTGCCATGGTCGAAAGAGTTATGAGTGCTTGTTTAACACTTTTTCAAGAGATAGCTCCACCAGCAAGCCAATAAATATAATCCAAAGTGGATTCATGACTGTCTTGGCATCCAGCAAAATCAAAATCGAAACACCCAATGATCTCTATTTTATCCGATCTCTTATACGTGAGCATGTAATATTCTGTTCTCTAAAGATACCCCATGACCCTTTTGGCTGCTATCCAACGAACCATTCCCGTATTGCTTAAATATCTGCCTAACATCCCAACAATATATGCAATATTCCCTTGGACGTGTACAAATTTGAGCATACATCAGACTTCCTACTACTGAAGCATAGGGAATCTTCTGCATTTCTTTTCAAAATCATTCTTAGGGCACTGAACGAGGCAAAATTTGTCTTCCTTAGCAACAGGGGTATCTCCTGATTTGCAATCTTGCATGCCAAATCTCTTAAGTACCTTCTCGATATAACTCTTTTGTGATAATCCAAGAATATCTCGAGAGCGATCTCGATGTATCTAAATCCTTAATACAAAAAAGGCATCCCCAAGATCTTTCATCTCAAATTTTTGTGATAGAAATCTCTTGGTTTCATGCAATAAACCTATATCATTACTAGCAAGCAATATGTCATCAACAAATAAAACCAGAAAAATGTACTTACTCCACTAAACTTGTGGTATATACAATCATCAACCAAATTCATCTCAAAATCAAATGAAATGATAATTTGATTTGTAATACCATTGACGAGAAGCTTGCTTGAGCCTATAGATGGCTTTCTTTTATAATTTACAGACCTTATTCTTTGTATCTTTGGACAAAAATTTTTCTGGTTGCACCATATAAATGGTGTAATCAATGTCACCATTAAGAAACAAAGTCTTTACATCCATCTGATGTAAATCAAGGTCAAAATATGCCATAAAGATTGTGTATGCTAAAAGAGTCTTTTTATGATACTGGAGAGAAAGTCTCTTTATAATCTAATGCCTTCCTTTTGAGTAAAACCCTTTGCGACAAGACGTGCCTTATATCTCTCCACATTACCCTTTGAATCCCTTTTGGTTTTAAATATCCATTTACAACCAATAGGTTTCACACCTTCGGGTAGTGTGAAGAGTTCTCAAATGTCATTGTCTTTCATGTATTTAGTTTTCTCATTCATAGCATCAATCCACTTGTGAGAATTAGCACTATGCATGACTTGATGAAAGTTGATTGGATCATCTTCTACCAATTCAATGCCGTCCTCATGTTCTTGGAGAAATACGATGTAATCATCAAGAACTGATCTCACTTCTCCGTTCTCTAGTGGATCTCCTTAATGGCATTTGTTCTTGAGGTTGTTGAGTTTGTTCGTGTTGTTCTTGATGGAGAAGATTTTCAACATTATCTTGTGGTACTGGTATTGCTTCTTGAACAATGTCAGGAATAGAAGGCTGATCATTGTCAATAACAATCATAGGAAGAGAAATAGATTCCTCTTCAAAGACAAAATCTTTAACTTTATATCTCTCCCCCAAACTCAATATCTTGAAAGAACTGGGTATTTTCCATCTCAAAGAAGGATTTGGATGTGGGATGATAAAATTTGTACCCCTGAGACCGTTCAGAGTAACAAACAAAATATGTGCTGACCGTTTTCGAGTCCAGTTTCTTTTCATTTGGCCTATAAGGCCTTGCCTCAACTAGACAACCCCAAATATGTAAATGCTTTATACTAGATTTTTTGCCAGTCCATAGTTCATAGGTATGTTTTGATCGTTTCCTTAGTAAATAAGTCTATCTCTTATAAATCTAATGCTTTAATGCCTCTCCTTAGAGTGAATTCGGTAAAGTTGTATGACTAATCATACTTCTCACCATATCCTTCAAAGTTCTGTTTTGTCTCTCAGCAACACCATTCATTCTAGGAGATCCCGACATGGTGTACTGTGGGACGATTTCACACTCTTTTAGAAATTTAGCAAAATTCCTGAACGTTGTTCACTTGATCTGTCATATCCGCTGTAGTATTCACCACCGCGGTCAGATCTAATAGCCTTAATTTGTTTACCAAGTTGGTTTTCAACTTTAGCTTTAAAAGCCTTGAACAAGTTCAATGACTGAGATTTCTCATGAATTAGATAAAGGTAGCCATAACGAGAAAAATCGTCTGTGAATGTAATAAAGTATTGTTGACTATTCCAAGAAGCCGTAAGGAATGACCCGCACATGTCCGTATGTATTACTTCTAAGACGTCCGAAGATCTATTGGCACCTAATCTCTTTATGTTTGTTTGTTTCACCTTAATACACTCAACACAGTAAATTTGAAAGTCTGACAAATTAAGGAGATCAAGAATTTCAGCTTATACTGTACCAGCTTATTGGACTCAATGCCCTTGGTGAAATGCTCCTTCCAGTGATCAACTGAGTGGCAACCAATAACTTGCCCTTCTTCTGTTGCCATAATTTTTCTGCTCTTCAAAATTTATAGAATGCCCACAAAGAGATTTTACTTTTTTCTGTTCTGTCTTTCTTTTCTTTCTTGTAACGCTTATTTATCCAACCCAATTGAGCATAGGAAAATTGTTATATGAATCTAGTGTACGATAGGTGGGATGGACTCTTAATCTACATTCATCTATATTACTTTAATTCATTAAAAATAAATTTCTTAGAGTTATTTTGGTTCATAGATGGGATGAGATATGATGTCTCATCCTCGGATGAGTCATACTAGATTGAGTCATCTGCGGACTAAGAGTCCTAGTGATCCAGTGTCTGGTTCATGTTGAGTTTCATGGGATATCTTTAAAATAATAATATCATGATTGTATAAGGAGACATTTGGTTGGGGATGGAATTAGACTGAATTACTTTTTAACTGACGAAAATACCCACAAACTTGTAGTGTTATTTCTATTTGTAATCAAATAATTATTAGTTTAAAAGTACTTTAGTAAATGTAGTATGCTAAACAATGCAAGAAATATACAAGTTATTGTTTAATGAAATATTGATTAGGTTTTGAAAACAATGAACAAGTAATAAAAGAAAACCTTAATTATCCTAATTAACTCTCACACACTCGCAAGTATACGAGGTGAGTTTGTATATAGGATGAGTAAGGATTGTTCCCACGAGAACTATTAGAACAAATATTAGATTCAAAAGCCTATTTACTACTTAGACAAATTAATTGTAATATTTTTGCTCTATCTAACAAAAGCAATTAATTTGAACTATGACATAATTAAAAATAAAGATCAAGAGCAATTACGACTAGGGGAAGCAATAAAGTAAAACTAAAGAAAGCAATAAAATTCATCAGAAGCAAAGTAAAAGTAATCTGAGAACTAGAAAATAAGCACAGTAAGATTAAAATAAAAGTATGAAATTGTAGGAAAGAACTAAAATTAGATTGAATTTAAATCAAGAAATCAAACTTAGTAGCATATCCCGTAACAAGAAGTTGATATACTTCAAGTTTTGAACAAGAAGAATAAAACCCTAACCCTAATTTAAGAATTTTCTATTCTAATGGCTAATCTAACTAATAGCTGCTATGTATGCCCAACCTCTCATAATAGGGTATTTATAGAGGTTATATCAGGGCTTTAGACACCGAAAATGATAAGAATACATCAATACTTAATAAGGAGTCCAACCGGGAGAAGAAAACTTTCAAAATAAGTTAATTCTATAAACCATTGCTCGGCATGCGCACATTCGCAACAATTTCTTGTGCATGTCTGCAAATTCCAGTAGCAACAACTTTTTTCTCGGCTTGTGCATTTTCTTGTGCACGTGCGTACTCTACACTCTGATTCAATTTCAACCTTGATTTTAACTTTGATCGCTGGCAGAATTTGACGTACAAAATATGAAAGTTGTAACTATTTCTCTTACGTTTTCAAAATATCTTGAATCACCTCAATTAGAAGTTGGATAAGAAAATTATGATCAAGATACCGAACAGTGTCTAAATTCGCTCCTTGTGTGTGCACGTTTTGCATCATTTTAATTTTTTCCAACTTTTTGATCATTTTGACTGCTTTTTCATTCAAGACTTACACAAACTAAAAATAAAACATTTAAACTTGTAATTAACTCAATTATTGCTCAAATTACATGAAAACAGAGGTAGACGACACATGACGACATTTATGAGCTTATCAAATACCTCACACTTAGTTTTTGCTCGTTCTCAAGCAAAATATAGAAATAAATCACAAACATACTCAACACATTTCATCAATTATCCACATAAATCAAACCATCATAAGGAAAATAATCAAAGGATAATAAATTCCTATACATGAATCTAGTGTAGGTGTGTGCATAGCCATATAAAAATAAATCAGACGATTTTAAGACACTCAGATCAAATCATGCAAATCCTTTGAATTTTTCTAAATACTCTATAACTTACTTCTTTTATATTTTTTCACTAATGTAGACAACTGACTCGATTTAAATTAGATAGGACTTTTGCCTTGTAACGTAAGATTAGGGTCTTGGTTAACAAAAGAGGGGAAAAGGATAAACAAATAAAAAAAAGAGTTTTAAATTAATGTGCGCTTCATTACTATAAAATTTGAATACTAGAACACCCATCCTTCAAAGAAGTAACCCTACACTTAATTGACCAAACACCCATAAAAATTTTGCGCAACAAGCAAAATAAAATCTTACTTTTTCCAATTTCAACCCAACTCGCCAACACTTTGTAAAAATATCTCTTTTTTGTTTTTTGTTTTTCTTTTGAATCGGAATGTTATTTCAATTTTCATCTTTTTTTTTTATTCTCCAAAACGGGTACCAATGGTAAGCACTATTCACAAAAAATATCTTCGTAGGTACCAGTGATAGGCACCACCTGCTAACACTACAATATAGGTGTTAGTGATGGGTACCACCTGCAATGTTCAGCACAAATTTTTTTAATACCTCTATACCTTAAACTATACAGCATTCATTCTAACACTCTCATACAACTACCTTCCATCCTTATATCCCCTTAATAATTAATGTGGCATTAAAGTTCTTCAAGAACATTTAGGATAGCTCACAAAGGTAGATAAAAAATGAGTTTAAAAAAATTAAATGGCACTTCTGTCCATTCAAAACAAATTAAATCTCAAGTAAGTTTTAGGGATAAATTTTACCGTAATAGTTGGTTTGAAAGGTTCAAACGTCCAAAGAAATGCCTAATCTCATTTTTAAATCAAATCAAATAATCTAAAATTTTGCCTCGAGAATATAATAAAACAAGTGTTTGGAGTACAATATAAGTGAATTTACACAATTACTTCTTAATGCCAAAAACCAACAACTTTGTAGAGCTATTAGTGCTCAAAAACGCCAAATTGTTTGGAAAGTTACACTCCAACTGTGCAACTAGAGAATTTGGTGTTCCCATATGGCTTGTTTCTCACTGTTGTTTATCGGCAAGTAATTTGTATAACAAAATTTTCAAAAATTTGAAAAGCTTTCAAATAAAAAATTAAGCTACAAATATGAAAGCAAAAATTGAACAAAATGAACAAACAAATCACCAAATAAATATAAATTAAGAAAACTCCCCATCTTGCACTTAGAATATAACATTGTCCCTAATGCAAAAATAAAGAAGAAAAAGGGAAAAAAGGAACCTTCTCTTCAATGAATTGAACGTTTGGTGCCGTTTATTTCGAATTAAATACTTGAGTCTAAGTCAAGAACATCATCCACTAAACAAAAACAAAACATAAAAACCTTTAATACATTAAGAAAACAATAAAACCAAGAAATTAAACAAAAACATAAGAAATAAAATAAAGAAAAAACATGGGTTGCCTCTCATGCAGTATCCTTATTTATAATTTTAGACTCGACTATTGCACTTCCTCTCATATGAAACATGTTAGGGTGGTTGGCCACCCCCTTTTTTAGGCCTCCATGGGAAAAGTTTATTCTCACTTTTTCATAATTGTCTGTTGAACCGCAAGTTTAAAAAAAAAAAAACACTAAACTCATGGCCGAATAATCATGAAGTGGTCATTGACCACTTAATGTAAACTGCCATGACGTGGTCATTTACCCACGTCTTAATTGCTTTTGGGAGAACAAAAATGGCAAAAGCCATTAACTCCCTGAAGCCCCATTATCTCCCGTGTTCAGTAACAAATGTCCATAAATAATAGCACATCGTTCAATTTATTGTTTGGATAGTAAGTAAGATTTGTCTAAATAAATGGTTCATTTGGGACCAAACCAACAAGACAGGCATACGAGGAGGCTTATCGAACAAAAAAGAAAAGAGAGAGAGAGCAACCATCTGAATTTCAGAAGTAGTAAAGCAAACCTATCAATAATATATCAGTTCAAAAGGGAGAAAACTAGTTTAAAGGGGATCAAGTAATTATATCAAAGGTAAAAATAGGTATATACCCTACTTTTAATTCTTCTCCTCCACAAATATGATATATATAAATATATATATATACCTATATATATATATATATATATATATATATGGTTTATTTTCACGCACTGATTCTATGATTGAATTTAAACCTACGCTGCTTTTTGTTGGCTATTTAAGAAAGATTGGAATTTATCTAAATTTGTATCCTATGAAAACAAGAGAACTAAAATTACTTAACTCATAGTATTTCTTAACAAAAATATATATTTTTTACATAGTTTTGTACTATATCAGGAGAATAACTCAACACTTATTTGAATTTGTGACCTAAAAGGTCATTGATAAATTTCTTAATCTCCTAACCCATAACTATTGATAATATTGATTGGATTTGAAAATCATATTTTAACTACAAATCTACTTTAATCATATTCAAGTGACATCGTGTATATACATATAGTCATAAACATATATGTATATATAACAACGAGAATATATATGCACAAACTATGCATATATATATATGTGTGTAGTTATATATATGCACACTGTGCTTTATATATAAAATATATGCACACGCTATGCATATATATGTATATCCATGTATATGCATGGTTGTGTATATATATAATATATATATACAACTGTGTATATATATAATATATATGCATGCTTGTCTATATATATTGTGATTGATTTATATAGTGTTTTTTTAGGACATATTACAAGGCACAAAATCAAATAAAAAAATATAATAATTGATATTGGTACCTATTTATACCTAATATGGCTATCTCACCCAAAAATTGATGTTTAAGGCATAAATTTAATTAAATGGCCTGAGAGCCCGAAAAATTGTCATTTAGGGCATCAAATTAAATTATTTTGCCTTAGATCCCAAAAAAAATTCCATTCAAGGCACAAAATTAATTAAATGGCCTTAGAACCCAAAAATTGCCATTCAAGGTATTAAATTAAATTATTTATCTTAGTGGCCGAAAATTGTCTTTTTAAGACATTAAATTAAATTATTTCGTATTAATACCCAAAAAGGTGCCATTTAAGGCATTGAATTACTCCCTCCGTCCCATTTATATTGTCACACTTTCCATATTAGGATGTCCCAATAAAAATGTCACCTTACCTTAAATGAATGGTTTGCATTGTTTAAATTTCAAATTTACCCTTCTAAAAATTCAAAATATTCTTAATCCCAACAAATAGTGGACCCAACAATTAATTCATTATCACTTCTTCCTCTCTTCTCTCTCCTATATATTCTCAAATATTTGTCATTTAATGTGATGTCAGAGCAAACCCAATAAGGGCATTTATGTGTATTTGGTACAAATATTAAAGCTGTCTAAAACTTTGTGCAAATGTATAAGCTAACAAATATATTGGGACAGATGGAGTAATTAATTGGTCTTAGGGCCTGAAAATTGCCATTTAAATCATTAAATTAATTTATTTAGCCTTAGTATCTAAAATTCTCTTTCATTTAAGGTATCAAATTAATGAATGTATAGTTTAAATTGAGAATTTCTCTTATTAACATTAAATGATTTATACTTTAGTGCCTAAAATTGACATTAAATGTAGCATTATTTGGTTTTAGTACCAAAAAATTTGTCATTTGAGGCATTAAATTTTCAATTTGTAAAATCAACTTCACTTTATTATCATTTATCAAAGTATGTGCGGTTGATAAAAATGACCCCCCAAGAATCAACGGTATTTCATTGTCCTTGCCGATGTCCAACACCGAGAAATTAACAGGGAACACCAAATTCTCTACTTGCACAAGCATGTCCTCCAACAAGCCATATGGATGTGTATCAGAGACAGATCTAGAGTGTAACGTTACAGGTTTTGATTTGGTACATTCCTAACTTATCCTATCACAAAGAAATTAATCTAGTTGTGTTTAAGAGACAATATTCACTGGTGTTGAGAAGTTACCAAGATCTTTGAGTATCGGGGTTAATGTCCATTGAAAAATTGTACTACACTTGACATCGAGATAAATTTTTTCATCATCATCTAATTTTCTTTTTCTTACCAATAAAATCCTTCATAAACCTCACGTTGTTGGGGATTTTGGTGAGCACGTCAACCAAAGGAATGTTGACATTAACCTTGTTGAATGTGTTGATAAATTTTTGAAATCGCTTGTCTTTTTCCTCCTGTCTAGAAATATTGAGCCTTTGGGGGAATAGAATCTTTACTGAATGATGAAAATTCAAAGGCTCCACCACGTGCTTCTTTTTCAACTCCTTGTCTTCATCCACTTTTTTCATTTTGTCATCATCACAACCAACTTCATTCTTCTCCTCAATCACCTTGGAGTTTTTCTTCTAACTTCTTTATCATAAGAGACAGGAAGAATTGGCAGAACCAACTATTTTTCACTTTTTAGGGATATAGCATTGCATTACTCTTTTGGGTTTGGGATTGTATCACTCGGCAATGCTCCAACCGATCTCTAATTATTTTGCCAGGCTATTTGTCCCAATTGTAACTCAGGTTCCTCGTGGTAGCCTAAAAATTTTCATACTCCCTTTGTAGTCTCTCAAAATCCCTTCTCAAATTAGTATCATTGGATATATCATGATTCACATGTGCGGGATAATTTGAATTTTGAGCTAGTGGTCTTGGTGGTACAGATTAGTATGAGCTATTTTGTTGAGATGGAAAGTTTTGGGCATATCTTTGATGAGGTAGTTGATATAGTCTAAATAATGAGGTTTGGTTAGAAAATTTTTTCTATGATTGGTTAGGCTGAAATGAAAGATTTTGGACATTGTTTTCATTAGTCCAACAAAAGCTTGGATGATTTCACCAAGAAGGGTTATATGTATTGATGTGTATAAGGGACTGATTATGTAAGCTAGAATTTTGATTAGAAATGTATTGATACCTGCTCATCTTGTATCATCAAAATCTCATAAAAACCATTTTAGTGATTTTCTCTGTAGAAATCACAATTCAGGATCCCTTGGGATGTCAACTTGAGACTAATAGAGTTCACCAAACTCCTTCCTATGTTCTTTATAGCGTTGGTCAAGTTTGTAATGGCATTCATCATCATGTTCTATTAAGATAAGACAGTATCATAATTAGGCAAACCTCCTTGTTAGACGTTGACTTGGTTCAACCGTTGCTGTTATTGTTGTTGTCCAACCACGGGAGTTATTGTCCTATGCTAGTAATAAGTGGATGTCATTCTCTCCAACAAGCTTATTAGTCCTAACTGATGAAAAGTGTTTGGCTATGAACTCTTGAGCGAGTTAGTGTCATGTCGTGAAAATACCTTGCCTATATGACTGCAACCACGACCTTACTCTATCATGTAGAGAAAAAGGGAATGCTCTCATTCAGATATAATCGAGGTGGACTCCATTGTACCGGAATGCATCAATGACCTCCTTGAATTTGATTAAGTGCTGATAGGGATCTTCATTGGGTTCTCCTCCAAACATAGCATATGTTTGGAGCATTGTATTAGTGCAGCCTTGATATGCTAAGATTTCAATGTTATTAACTTGCACGGGCAGCTGAATAATACTGGAACTCGCCCTCTCAAAATTGGGTATGGCATAATCTCTAAGATGTCTGAAGTTAGCATTAGCATTAACCTGGTTGTCATTATTGCCTGCAACTACCTCTCATTCATTCTTAGGTGATTTGGATTCTCCATTAGATTGTTATTTTGGTTTGAGTCTTGTCATCTGCGGTTTCTACTTATAGTCCGTTCAATCTCCAAATCAATCGGATGAAGTGGTTGATTGAACGAACGAGTTTCTACCATAAATGTCAAGAAAAGAAAACCAAAGATCAACTATCGAAGATGAAATCCAAAGAAACATGAGAGAACAAGGAATAATTGGAAATAAATAACAAAAGAAATAAAAATTCTAATCTAGTAAGACTCACTACACCTAATATTGTTACCAAACAGAAAACAATCCCCGGCAACGGCGTTAAAAACTTATTGAGTGAAATATTGATTAGGCTTTGAAAATAATGAACATAAGATAAATTAAGTAATAAAAGAAAATCTTAATTATCCTAATCAACTGCTACATACTCGCAAGTATACAAGGTGAGTTTGTATATAGAATGAGTAATGATCGTTCTCACGACAACTATTGAAACAAGTATGAAGTTCACAAATCTATTTACTAGTTAGACAAATTAATTGTAATTTTTTTTGCTCTACATAACTAAATTAATTTGAACTGCTAGGTAATTAAAAGTAAAGATGAAAAACAATAAGACTAAGAGAAGCAGTAAAGTAAATATAAAGAAAGCAATAAAATTCACTGGAAGCAAAATGAAAGTAATGAACTAGAAAATAAACACAACATGATTAAAATAAAAGTATTTTAAATTACAGGAAAGAACTAGAATTTGAATTTGAATCAAAAATCAAACTCAGTAGCGTATCCCATAACAAGAAGTTGATGTCCTTGAAATCTTGAACAAGAAGAACAAAACCCTACATCTAATCTAAGAATTTTCTATTCTAATGGCTAGTTTGGCTAATAGCATACTGCTATGTATGCTCAACTCCCCTCATAATGGGATGTTTATAGGGGTTACATTAGGGTTTTAGACCCTAAGATGATAAGAATATGTCAACATTTGATAAAGAGTCTAACTGGGAGAAGAAAACTTTCAAAACAAGTAAATTCCGTAAATTGCTGCTCGGCGTCCGCAAATGAGCAACATTTTCCAGTAGCAATAACTTTTTTTTCTTGGCTTGGGCACTTTTTCTCGCACATGTACCCACTCTGCACTCTGCTTCAATTTCAATCTCAAATTTGACCTTGATCCTTGCAGATTCAGAAAAATGCAAAACATGAAAGTTGTAACTGTTTCCCTTCCTTTTCAAAACATTTTAAATCACCTCAATTGGAGATCAAACAAGAAAGTTATGATCAAAATACCGAACAGTGTCCAAATTCACCCCCTGCCGGCACACGTTTTGCATTCTTCTAATTTTTCTGTCAACAAGGTCATCGTTTTGATTAGATTTTTTCATTCAAGACCTACATGAGTCTAAAAATTCAAAATATTTAAGACAACTGTGTCGGTAGATGACACACAAAATGTAATTAATTTATGAGTTTATCAGTTATTATTACAAATTAATTAAAAATATAAAATTATTTGCTTCGATATTTATGAGTTTATAAGTTATTATTACAAATTAATTAAAAATATAAAATTATTTTCTTTTCTAAGTAACTCAATACTTGTATTTTAAAATTAAGTATTACCTGAAAAAGTAGAAATTAAATAAAATACATTACATTCAAATAAACAAAATATATAAAAATTTTGTTATTAGAGAAACGAAGTACATAAAAATAGATAATCAACAATATGATACAATAATTTGATAATCGTCCAAGCAAATATAAATTAACATGTCAAGAAGAAATGTTACACCAAAATAATAAATAAGGCAATTTCTAGATTTTGGTGGTAATACAAAGAATGGTCAAATTGATTATCATTACTACAATTTACAATTTGGTACCTTGTGAGGCATGCTACGATGTCATATAATGGACGAACGCTTCGTTTGGATAACTAGCTTTTTGTATATTATTTAGGATATTATCTATAATATCTATATTATATATATAATAAGAGTATTATTTGGTGTGATGTCATTTAATATTTTGTCTAATATACCTCTCTAAATCCTTCTAAAACTTTCCTTTTTTTTTCTTATTCAAAATAATATTTTTTTAAAAGAAAAAAGTACACATAAAGTGTGCACTAATCACTAGTATATATAAAGTAAGAGCTCATATTTTGGTATGTCATTTAATGTTTTGTCTAATATATCTCTCTAGGTTGTTTTAAAACTTTACCTTTTTTCTTATTCAAAATAAATATTTTTTTCAAAAAGCACACACATAGAGTATGAACTAATCAATAGTTAGAATAGTTATTGAGATTTAATATATATAAGGTGAAAATCAAATTAAAAACAAGTTAGAAAATGATTAATTTTTTATGTAGTTATATTTAGTTATCATAAATATTGAATTTGTTCAAATTATATGAATTTTTTATAAATATTATTTTTGAAAACATAAGAAAAATAAAAATTAAAAAAATAAAAAATTCTGACCGCATGTTGCTGACATCACCTGCTGAGGTTAGTTACACACGTCAGTAATGATGTCATTGTTGACATCTAAAGCTAATGTCAGCGAATGATGTCATTGCTGACACAATCGTTAACGTCATCGCTGACGCTATGGGCGACATCATCGCTGACCTCAATGAGGACTCACAATGCAAATGCATGCAATATGGGCCTCAAATGTGAACTTCACAGGCACAAACAGACAACAAAGGCTCCAATGGTACTTCAATTTATCACAATGCAAATGCATGCAATATGGGCGTCAAATGTGAACTTCATAAGCACAAACAGACAACAAAGCCTCCTATGGTACTTCAATTTAATATCAGTTTGGTTCTAAATAGATGTTCAGAACCAAATTGATGGAATTATTAATGATATTCAATATTGCGCTTAATGCATTTGTGTCATTTGTCAAACTTATTTAGTTAAGACATAAATATAAATATACACATGTTTAGTTTACATTATGTTAGTCAAGATCCATATAAAATAATTAAAACTCTTGTAAAATCTATAAATAAAGGGTCATACCTAACAATTGACAACCTTATGTCACACAATAATATCAAACACAATTCTCCCATTCTCTCTTTATATTTCTCACTCTCTCTATAATTTTCACTCATATCACTATGTATTATAAAGATTTTAAAATTATTACACTATTCAAATATGAAACACAAATCAATAGTAAAATTTTTTGAGAATGAATTGAACTTTATATATAATAATTATTTATTCAATGAAACAAAATTAACGGTATACTCGAATTATTTTCTTTATCGTCTATGTAAATGAACAAAGAAAAAAAAAAGTAGAGGAAAAAGAATATAGAATCCAAATACACTTCATATTCCTCAGCAACAGTCTGCACATGCCATTACAATTCAGCCAAAAATAATAATAATAAATAAATAAATAGAGAAAATGCTAGAACTATAAAGATGCCACGAAAACTGGCATAGCATATCGACAGCAATGGTGAAAGTGAAATGCTTCACCAGACCAAAGTCCACCTGCAATTCAGCAAGGAATTTGTTCAGCCTCAGATTCCATAACCACACAATTCAATTCTGGAGGGTAGTTAGGAAGAATCAATAATTTGTTGTTCTAATAAGCCATCAATTTATTAAGTGCAATTATTCTCCAGCAATTTTGGTTTGGCCCAGTTGACAGTTTAGGATCTCTAGCTGTTCCAAAAATATTGGTTAATTTTAGAAGTAGTGATATTTCTCATCTTTTATGAGAAATATATTTAAGATCACCTTTGCTACCGAAAAATTAGCACTTTTCACTTGGGGTTCCGGAGTGAGATTAAGGCAAATTACTAGCACCCCACAACTGGGGTAACGCAATTTTTTTTTTTTTTTTAGTTTGTTAAAATATAAATTTCATATCGATTAGTTAAAATATTCTAACTAATTAATAGTTTCTTGGGTCATCTAGATTCCTACTCTACTTATGACCAATTGGTTTTGAAATGAAAACTTATATTCTTTAATATGGTATTAGAGTTAACCTCAAGTGTTTTGTTATTCACACATAACTTAGGTTCTGTTAAGCCTATTCTAACGGGCTCTCCTACGTTTGATCCCCGTGAACGGGCTCTCTTACGTCTGACTCACGTGTAATAGGATTCTAGTTTACGTCTGACCCACGTATAACAGGGTTCTGTCCAACCCTTCCAACGGACTCTCTTACACTCACGTGTAACCAAAAGATTTTGAACTAATTAATAAGTTTCTAGATCTTGAACTAATTAACAAGTTTCTGGCCAATCCACTTGTCAGCAATTACTTTTAAGATGGAAACCCATATTTTTTAAAGATAGAATCCCATGTTAATATATAGAAATTTTTTTATATCATTAGATATGGATGTATGTTACATTACAAAAATGAAGTTTTAAATTTAAACAATACACATGTAACATAATCACTTGGAATCACATTGCAATATATGAAAGATTTCATTATTTTTTAAAGACTTTCTCACAAAATTTTTGTATTAAAGTTAGCATACAATGATGTAAAGTGTTATCTATATCTGTAAGAAAGTAAATAACCAATAATGTAGAGGAATTTAAAATTTTTACTTTCTTATCACGGATCACCTTGATTAATTTATATGTGATACAATAAAAGTATAGAGATTATAACTTAAAATCGCGGTAAAATCTACAACATGTTTGGGATGTTGATCCACAAGTCGCACAAACGCTCGGCCTCTAATGCTATGCACACACAAATAATTAAATCAAAAATTGTCACAAAATTAATTGTTCCAAACCACGGAGTGCTAACTCCTTAATTTTTTTTTTCCCTTTTACAAATGCTTCTTTCATGTTTGTCAAAGCTCTCAAACGTGAGCTTTCCAAAGAGATTCTTCCTAGTCTACTATACTATCTAGATGTGTATAAGAGACAATATATTCTCTGATTAGTAGAATATATATATATATATATATATATGTCTCTTAGATTCACATCAAATGTGTATTTAGGACAGATTACAATAATTCTAATCAGTTTGGATTAAGGGATATGAATAACTATAAAATTATTAGGATTTCTGACATATATTACACATTATCTTCTAAGATTTATAACTTTTTATAATTGAGTTCAAAAAGTTAATTTATCTAATAAATTAACCCATAAATATCTAATTATCCTTTAACGTGTGACCTTTTAGGTTCCCAATCACATAGGCAATAAATATAAATTTTAATTCTAAATTAATTAAGATTAGATAAATTAAACACCTTTAATTTATCATTAATTCACCAATAAATTAATTTACACTTATAGATCAAGATTGGCTTCTATCAAAGCAACATGACCACCCAAGTTTGAGATTTGTCAAATGGTTCGACATCACCCATTCATTATTTAGTTCCCATTAATTATTATCCTTTCACCAACTTATATCCTGATTAATTTAAGAGTTCTATCATAGATATAATGCCAACTCTTATTGAATTAATCAATTTACTTCTTTTCAAAATACAATTAATTTGAAATAGAATTTAAGACACTCTTAATTCTATTTCCACTTTGCGCAAACGTATTTCAAAAAGTAACCATCTTTGTATATACTCCCCTATTATAAAGATTGGTGAATCCTCTATTGTTCATATCTTATCTTATCATGATTCATATTATGCCGAAACTCTACAGTATGTGTGACTCATTAAGAGAACGACTAATAGAGCCAAAGTATAATAATCTACAATCAAAATAAACTCATAACCTCAAATAAAATTATCATTATACAATTATCATAATGAGATTAATCCACTGGCATGTGATTAATAACCTGTGTGGAATACTCTTAATGGGTTAATCCGATGCACTTATTCCCAACAAGCACCCACATACAAATATATGCTAATTCTACCCGTGCCAAACACAACGAATAGGAATATTCACAAATAAAATATAATTAAATCATAACTATTTATGATTTCACACACACACACACATATATATATATTTTATTCTAAAATGTCATATTACAAAATATACATAAATATAAAAGTGTAATTTGTCCTTAAAAATAAATTAGTTTTAGAGCATACACTAACAATATTAAGGTATATACACTCACTATACACAAAATAATTTGTAGGAGAATATGAGAAGACACTTTGTGTCTGTGCATCGACCAAGAATTATCTATACTATTACCAACCCACAAGAGCAAGCATGAAGAAAGTAAGGTAAAAATTCTGATAAGAACAAGGACAGTACATTACCAGATAAAAAGGAATTTATTATTCATGGACAAAGTATATAGGAACACTGATGAAAACCATCGAAAGAAAGGTAACATAAAAAAGAACCACACATGACACACAACATTAAGAAATTACCACATAAGATCCTTTAATGTAGGACAGTAATTAAAGGATATTTATTGAAGTAGTACTAGTAAAAAGTTTTGTTTCCACGGGCTGGTAATAATCAAGCGCAAACACGAGCACTACCAACCACCAGCAGCAGCATCAGCAGCATATTTGGTAATAAGCTGCTTCAGTACAGATACGTTATCACCGACGTTCCTGTCGATATTTTCTCCAGCCTTGAAGAAGATAAAAGTCGGTGCGGACGACACTTCATATTTATTAGCAACAGGCTGCACATGCATGCATGCTCAGCAAATAAATTAATGAAGAAATTGCACTAACTGATCAAATGGTAATTAAGCTATAAGAAATTAAGGTTGCAGAGATGCCATGGAAGTTCGTTAGAAAGTGAAATTCACCTGAAGTTCTTTCGTGTCCACTTTGAAAAATATGACGTCGGGAAAGTCCTGGGCATACGTTTCCACAGCTGGGTTGACCAAACGGCAAGATCAGATCCTACTGCTGAAAGATACACAACCACCTATACAAAAGTTCATGTCATAATATATTAGTAGACATTTAGATCCCAAAAGCATCGTGAAATAATTATGGAAATTAGGGACATCCTTAAATTAGGTTAAGTCTATGTTAATCACTTCATATTTTACGGAATGTGTTTTACAATAATTGAAATGATTGAAAAATAGAATTTAATTATTTTTTAATCACATAAGGTTTAGAAAACCAACTCCCGCTCCCGGATGTGAAATGAAGAACAAACACTTTTTCCAACCCCACCCCATCCCGCGGTCTTCGCTACCCCCTTTCCACGGCAGAACGAAAATGTATGATAGCACAAAGTCTGGAAACTAGGCTAGACATGGGCGATATCTTGGCAAAATGCAGTATACTACTAATATAAGACAGGGTTGAATGCAGAAACTTTATGAACTTTCATTTCAGTTGTAGTTTTAATCAATCAATTACTGGCAATATAATAATTTAGCAGTAGTGAAAAATAATGGGATAAGAAAAAATATGATTGAGAAAATAAATACATTAACAAGAAGATAAAAAAGAAAAAACAAAATTAATAAAATTGTAAAAGTAATTTTTTTGTCTCAAAATAAGAAGACACGAGGTTAAGTGTTTATTAAGTAAATTTAAGAATTTTTCTGTATTTAATTCTATAAAAAATTACTCGTGATATTTTAGAGAGAAAATAGATAAACAACCAAATTTAAGAAACTGAAGCCCAAGGAACAAATAACAACTCATCAAATTCAAGATTAATTAGTACTGAAAATTAATAAAGAATAATTAATCAACTACATGTACTGCTTCTTGCTTTTCATGCCCCGGAAGAAATCTCTCCTCCCACAGCTTATCCGTGTGGCATACAATCTAGTTGTCCCCTTTCTGTTGCCATAATTTTTCCACTCAAATTACAGAAAAACCACCAAAGATTTCGAATTTCTCTCGCTCTCTGTCTTTTGCGTAATGCTAGAATGTCCCTTATATAGCCATGATGATTGTTAGTGTATAAGAGAAGTCAATATGTTTTTGTGATAAATTATATTTTTATATTTATATATATTTTATAATATAGTATTTTTTATCTACATTTTGATATGATAAATTTTGAATATGTTTAATGAGAATAAATGTATCGCATTGACCCATTAAAAATATTTCACACAAATTATTATCAAATGTCAATGGATTAATCTCTTTGTGATAATACTGTAAAGATCCATGAACTTGAAATCATGAGTTTATCTTAACTCTATTAGTAATTACTCTTAAGGAGTCGCACAAACTGTAGAATTCGGGTATAGTTTGAATCATGATAAGATATGACCAATATAAGATTCATCACTTCTTATAATGGAAAAGTATATTCCAGTATGGCCACTTTTTGAAATACGACTCAAAAACCTTTGCGTAAAGTGACAATAAAATTTAGACTGTCTTAAAATTCTACTTCAAGTGAGTTGTATTTTGAAAATAAGTAATTTGATTCGTACAATAAGAATTGACATTATATCTATACTCTTGAACTAATCGGCATATAATGTGTTGAAACGGTAATAAGTACACGGTAACAAAATTACAGGTAATTAAAGTTGAACCACTTGACATAACTCAATACATGGGTGGTCATGATATTTTATTAGAAGCCAATCTTTGAACTCTATGTGTAAATTAATTAATTAGTGAATTAACGTTAAATTTAACTTGTTTAATTTATTAAATTTAAATTATTTTTTAAGATTATAATTTTTTTAATCCCAATTAATTTGAAATTATAATTTATACTTTTAACTAACGTGATTGAGAATCTAAAGGGTCATACACTTTAAGAGGATTAATTCAAGATTAAATTATTTTTTGATAAGTATGAAATACTTAGGAATTAATGTATGAGATAAATTAACTTTAGAATTAATTATAATAAATTATAAATTTTTAATGGACTTACATCTATATACACATCTAGATCTAGTATAAGAGACAGATATAGAGACATATACAAATATATATATCTATATATGTATGCACACACCCGCGAATAGCATAAAAAAGATTGAAAGTATAATCACCTTTTTCTTGAGAAGAAAAATTGTGAAGAAAAACACAGGAAAAATAAAGGAACTAATACTCCATGGATTGGGTCAATTAATCTTGTGACAATCATGAATTAATTATCTGTGTTGATACCATTAGAGGCCAGGTATTTGTACTACTTGTGGATCGACATCCTTGACAGATTGGAGATTTTATCGCAATTTTGAAATATAATCTCAATACTTTTCTTGTACTAAACATAAATTAATCAAGGTGATTCATCTTAGAAAGTAAAAATTTTTAAATTTCGTTACGTATTGTATGATTTACTTTCTTACAGCAGTATCAGAGCAACCCTTGATTAATTTTTGATATAGTTGTGTTTAGTTATCATGAATATTAAATTTACTCAAATTATATGAATTATTTATATTATTTTTGAAAATATTGGAGAAGTAAAAATAAAAAATTTACCTGCCAGTTGCAAACGGCATCACTGACGTCATTAGATGACGTCAGTAGTTGACGTCATCGAATGACTTCAGTATGTTTTTAAATATTTTATTTTATTTTATGTCTTGTCACGTTTAGGACAGTTTGGGTTTTGTCACTATAAATACATAATAAGTTAAGTTACTTTTAATGACACTTAATTTTGTATTTTTAAATTAAAGAATTTTCTAAATTTGATTTTTAAAATTACCAATTAGTTTTTGACAAATGTTATTTAAAAGTAATTGTTAATGTTTACAAACTCTTTTTATATTAAATTGATTAAAATTTAGAAAGTATAAAATTTTTGAAAATATTTATTTAGTTCTATTGACATTAGGATTGGAAAATTTATTTAAATTTTAGAAATTCATTATTTTTCAATGGGATTGGAATTTAATAAATGTTCAAAAATTTTGAAAATTGTTTCTAATATAATTTTTTAAATTCTGTTATTTAAAGTGTTTATTTTCTAATGAGATTGGAAAATAATTTTTCTTCATACAATATTTTCATAAATAATACAAAAACTATAATTTCAATGAGACTGGGATTATGATGAATAGTGATTTATGATTGGATACTAAATGCGGTTTTTGTGTTTTTATTTAATTATTGAATTATATAATAGTATGATGGATGATTATGGATTTGAGACCAATGTGACTATGTATGATTTACTTGGTTTAAATTCAATGGTTGTAGATTTTAAATAGTGCTTACGTGTCCCGCCTTTCTTTATTATTGTGGATGTAATTCTTTTCTCATTTCAATCCTCTCGAATATAACTCGAGATTTTTCGATCAATCGTGTAATGCATATAGAGAAAGCTTAGGGACAGTATTGAATATCTAAAATATTTAGATAGAATTATATTTGTAATATACAAGACGGTGGAGATGGCGCAAAAGTGCAACCATAGAAGAGATTTTCAAGAGTTGAAAGGTACCCTTAAGATTTGACCTCCCAATTTCCTTTATGACATTAGCAATGACATCATCGATGATGTCTTCAAATGTCATCGATGACATCATCCGTTGACCTCTGCGGTGACGTCATTTGCAGATGTCAACAGTGACGTCATCGATGACTAGATACCATCATCAGTTGACATCAGTAGTTTTTTAAAAAAAATTATTTTATTGTCATCTTGTCACTTTTAGGGCAATTGGGGTCTTTTCACCAAAAGTGTTCAATAAATTAAAACCTTTGAAAATATTAATTTAATTCAAATGAGATTAGAAATAGATAATTTGTATAAATTCTAAAAAATTTAGTATTTTTCAATGATATCGGAATTTAATAAATGTTAAAAAAGTTTTGAAAATTGCTTCTAATAAAATTTTTGGAATTCTATTATTTAAAGTGCTTATTTTCTAATGAGATTGGAAAATAATTCTACCCCATAAAATATTTTCATAAATAATTCAAAAATAATAGTGTCAATGAGATTGGGATTGTGATGAATAGTGATTCATGACCAGATACTAAATGCGGTCTTTGTGTTTTTATTTAATTATTGAATTATACAATAGCATGAGGGATGATTGTGGACTTAGGACCAATGTGATTGTGTATAGTTTACTTGGTTAAAATTCAATAGTTGTACCGCAAATTTTAAATAAGGTTTGCGTGTCCTAAATTCTCTATTATTCTAGATATAATTCTTTTCTTATCCCAATCCCCTTGAATGTAACTCGAAATTTTTTGTTCAATCATGTAATGTATATAGAGATAGGCTAAGAATAAGATTGAATATCTAAAATATTTAGATAGAAGTACATTTTCAATGTACAAGAAGATAGAGATGGCGCAAAAGTGCAACCACAGAGGAGATTTTCAATAGTTAAAAATTACCCTTAGAATTTGATTACCCAATTTCCTTTATGATGTCATCAAATAATACCAATGACGTCATCAATGACATCATCAAATGATATCAGTGACAATTTCCATAGAATATTTTCGTAAATAAGATGGAAATAATGTTTTTCCATAGAATATTTTCGTAAATGACAATTTCAATGAGATTGGGATTATGATGGATAGTGTGATTCACGATTAGATATTAAATGCGGTTTATTTGTTTTTATTTAATTATTGAATTATATAATATGTATGATGGATGATTATCCATCAAAACTACATAATTAATGTATGATATACACATCTCATAGACCCAATCTCATGGAAATTCTCTTATACTTGTGTCTTGCTTTTCTTATTTTGGATGTAATTCTTTTTTTATCTCAATTTTCTTAAATATAATTCGAAATTTTTTAATCAATCATGTGTACAAAAATAGGTTAGTACTAGTGAGAACACGGGGCTCTTGGGCACGCTGACTTTAACGGTACAACTAAATTGACCACAAAAATCACTTTGGAGTGGTAAAGCAAACTGTAATAGTTTTGGCCACATGTCAAGTGTTTCACTTCATCATTCCATCAAATAAGAGTTGACCAATTCTTTGGCAAAAACTTGCACTGGAAAATTCATATTAAACTACATGCGAAGTTCAAATAATGAAGTCTCGGATGAGGCTCGTCAATGTAAATATTAAGAGTGCGGAAGGACCACAAATAATGAATTCTTGGACGGGAGCATCAATGCAAGTATTGACGGCGCGGACCTTAAATGAGGACTCCCGTTGCAAATACATGCAATATGGGCCTCAGATGGGAATTTCACATGCACAGGTAAAGACAGCAAAGCCTCCTCTCAGGACTTCAATTTAATATCAGTCCGGTTCTATCCCGAGGTTCAGAATCAAATTGAAGGGATTATTAATGATACAAAATATTGCAGCTAATACAATTGTGTCATTCAGGGAATAAATATAAATATATAAATAAGCAGTTTATGTTATGTTGATCAAAATCCATATTAAATGATTAAAATTCATATAAAATCTAAAATGTTGGGTCATCTTTAACAATTAACAACCCCATAACAGACAATAATATCAAACATAATTCTCCCATTCTCTCTCTACATTTTTCGCTTTCTCTCTATACATTTTTCTCTCACTTCACTATATATTGTCAAGATTTTAAAATTATTGCACTACTCAAATATGAAATACAAATCAATAGTAAAATTTAAACAATGTAACATATACATTTATAACGATGATGTAAACAATTTTTTATATGAAAGATTAATTTTTTTTTTTTTTAAAGATTTGCTAGCAAAATTTTGGTTTTAAAGTTAACATATTATGACGATAAATTGTTACGTATATCAAGGTGTATACACTCACTATGCACAAAATAACTTGAAAGAGAATGTGAGAACACACTTTGTGTCTGTGTATGGACCAAGAATTATCCTATACTAACCCACCAAGGTATATACACTCACTATACACAAAATAACTTGTAGGAGAATGCAAAAACGCACTTAGTATCTGTGCATAGTGTTGGGTTTTGGACATTTACGTATGTTAATTGTATAATATGTGCTATCATAATTAATTGGTCTAATATAAAGTGATCTAATATGGTTTAAAATAAATGGGTCTAAGCCATCTAATTAGTATGGACTTTTATGTGTAGATCCCTAAAATCTTATTTCCTATTTTATGATGGGCAAAACTTGGGAATAAAAAAAAAAATCTCTATATATAGGTTTTGGTTTTCAAATTCTACGTATATTACTTTTTTTGACATTCATCATCAGAAAATGAGAACATATTCTCTAAAATACGTACATAGTAATTTGGAAGATCAATAACTACAATATTTAAGAATCAAATCCGTAGGTTCAAGACTCACATTCGGATATTCAATAATTACATTAATTCTTATGGATTCAGGTATGTTTCCGCATCTAATATTTAATTTATTTTCTTGATGATTAAATATAAAGGATCCAAGTTATGATAAAGTTGGCTGTCATAATATTAAAGTTAATTTGGTATTCCAACAAATGGTATCAGAGTATCTTCACGTTGAATCATTGAGAAATTAGTTTTTATTTGATTTATTATGTGTGGATACCATTAGAGGCCGGATATTTGTGCAACTTGTGGATCGATATCCTTGACAGATTAAAGATTTTATCGTAGTTTTATGGTATAATCTCGATACTTTTCTTATACTAAAAATAAATTAATCAAGGTGATACCATCTTAGGACGTAAAAATTTCTAAATTCCATTACATGTTGTATGATTTACTTTCTTACAATAGTATCAGAGCAACTCTTGATTAATTTTTGATGTAGTTGTATTTAGTTATCATAAATATTAATTTTACTCAAATTATATGATTTTTTTCTATTATTTTTTAAAATATTAGAAAATTTAAAATAAATAAAAAATAAAAAATTTACTCGCTTGTTACGAATGTCATCACTGACATCATACAAATGGCATCACTGCTGACATCATCAAATGACGTTAGTAGTTGACATCAACGAGTATGTTTTGAAATATTTTATTTTATTTTATCTTGTCACTTTTAGGACAGTTTGGGTTTTGTCACTAAAAGTACTTAATAAGTTAAGTTAATTTTAATGACACTTAATTTTTTATTTTTAAATTAAAGATTTTTATAAATTTGGTTTTTAAAATTACCAATTAATTTTTGACAAATGTTATTTAAAAGTAATTGTTAATATTTAGGAACTTTTCTTATATTAAATTGATTAAAATTTAGAAAGTATAAAGCTTTTGAAAATATTTATTTAGTTCTATTGACATTAGAATTGGAAAATTTATTTAAATTTTAGAAATTCATTATTTTTCAATAGGATTGGAGTTTAATAAATGTTCAAAAAAAATTGAAAATTGTTTCTGATATAATTTTTGAAATTCTGTTATTTAAAGTGTTTATTTTCTAATGAGATTGGAAAATAATTTTCTCCATACAATATTTTCATAAATAATACAAAAACGATAATTTCAATGAGATTGGGACTATGATGGATAGTGATTTATGATTAGATACTAAATGCGGATTTCATGTTTTTATTTAATTATTGAATTATATAATAGCATGATGGATGATTATGGATTTAAAATCAATGTCTATGTGTAGTGATTTACTTGGAACATCTAATGTCAAAAAAAAGTAAAATTTTAAATAGTGCTTACATGTCCTGCCTTTCTTTATTTTTCTGGATGTAATTCTTTTCTCATCTCAATCAAGTCCTCGAATGTAACTTGAAATTTTTCGATCAATCATGCAATGTATATAGAGAAAGGTTAGCAACAGTATTAAATATCTAAAATATTTAGATAGAATTACATTTGTAATATACAAGATGATGGAGATGGCGCAAAGGTGCAACCATAGATGAGATTTTCAAGAGTTGAAAACTACCTTTAAGATTTAACGACTCAATTTTCATTATGACGTCAGCAATGACATCATCGATGATGTCTTCAAATGTCATCGATGACATCATCCATTGACGTCAGCGGTGATGTCATTTGTAGACTTCAGCAGTGACGTCATCGATGACATCAGCAAATTTTTTTTTTTAAAAAATATTTTATTTCATCTTGTCACTTTTAAGGCAACTGAGTTTTGTCACTAAAAGTACTTAATAAATTAAAAACTTTGAAAATATTAATTTAATTCAAATGAGATTAGAATTAGATAATTTGTTAAATTTTAGAAATTTATTATTTTTCAGTGATATTGGAATTTAATAAATATGTTAAAAAAAATTTGAAAATTGCTTCTAATAAAATTTTTGAAATTCCATTATTTAAATTGCTTATTTTCTAATGAGATTGGAAAATAATTCTTCTCCATAAAATATTTTCGTAAATAATTCAAAAATAATAGTTTCAATGAGATTGGGATTGTGATGAATGGTGATTCATGATCAGATACTAAATGCTGTTTTTTGTGTTTTTATTTAATTATTGATTTATTCAATAGCATGAGGGATGATTATGTACTTAGGACCAATGTAATTGTGTATGGTTTACTTGGTTGAAATTCAATAGTTGTAAAATTTTAAATAGAGCCCGAGTGTCCTGACTTTCTCTATTATTCGAGATGTAATTCTTTTCTTATCTCAATCTCCTTGAATGTAATTCAAAATTGTTTGATCAATCATGTAATGTATATAGAGATAGGTTAGAAATAAGATTGAATATCTGAAATATTTATATAGAAGTATATTCTTTGCAATATATAAGAAGATGGAGATGGCATAAATGTGCAACCACAGAGGAGATTTTCAAAAGTTAAAAATACCTTTATAATCTGACTACCCAATTTTCCTTTATGATGTCATCAAATAATATCGGTGACGTCATCAATGATATCATCAAATAATATCGATGACATCATCAAATGGTATCGGTGATGTCATCAGCTAACGTCAGTAGTAATGTCATTTGCGGACATCAGCAGTGACATCATCGATGATGTTAGTAGTTTTTTTAAAATTTTATTTTATTTTATCTTGTAACTTTTAGGACAATTTTGGTTTTGTTAATAAAAGTTCTTAATAAATTAAGTTATTTTCAGTGACACTTAATTTTGTTTTTCAAACTACAGGTTTTTCTAAAAAAAGCTGATGACATCATTCCTTATATTTTGACAAATGTTGTCTAAAATTATTTGTTGATATTTAGAAACTTTCTTTATTTTAGTTTGATTAAAATTTAAAAAATATAAAAACTTTTGAAAATATTTTTTTAATTCTATTGAAATTAGAATTAGAAAATTTATTTGAATTTTGGAAATTTATTATTTTTCAATGAGATTGGAATTTAATAAATGATCAAAAAAATTTGAAAATTGTTTCTAACAAAATTTTTTGAAATTTTTTTAATTCTAATATTTAAAATGTTTCTCTTTTCTAAAATCCTTTGATAAAATAATTTTTCTCCATTTATATTTTCATTTATAATTCATAATGATAATGTCTCTTATAAGAAATCTTTGATGGATGTATCTTATTAGATGCTACATAAATGTGATAAGAGACAGCTTTTATTTAATTATTGTGTGGGCTCCAGAGCAACCTAAGAGGGAGGTGAATTATGTTGTCTCAAAAACAAACCTTTTGAAGTGTTTAATAAAAATGCAAACTTTGTGCAACAATTGAATACTTAAGCACAAATGATCAAAAATAAATATTTAACAATCAAAACTTAAAGAACAAATAAAAGATAGAGATAAAGAATATTAAATTAAAGTCCCAAATTTCTCAAGTGTGGAGAGAATACATCCACTAGTAGTGCCTCTTCAAAGAATGTAGACAATAACCTTCTTGTACACAAAGTAAGCTTACCCTTGCACCAACTAAATTCCTCTAGCTAAACCAAAGGGTTTACACTACAACCTCACTTTTGTATACTTGTTATCCCTCCACTCTTACACTTGAAGATCACTCACTAGTCTACTCTTGCTCACACTAATATCTATTTGAGCCAAGAGAACTATGCTACCCAAACCAATACAACCCATCTTTCTATTTTAGCCTATTTCTTTCAAAATAGCTCTTACAAGTGTTTGTATTAAATGTAGCAGTTCCATCCATTAATATGATATCCTTGGGCTATTTATAGATGAAAGATGTGCTGAAATTTGAGTTCTAACGATCAAAAAATTAGCTGTTAAAAACTAACCGTTAGGAGTTCAAACGGAGGTTCGGACGTCCAATCATGCGTCCTTCAGTTTTATGAACAGTGTTTCAGACAGTCGTATGCGTCCTACAGCTTGACAGAAACTTCTTCATTTTGAGCTCTTTTCTTCAGACAGTCTTGTGCGTCCTACAGCTTTTGGTTCGGATGATCATATGCGTCATATCCTACAACATTTGGTTCGGACGGTCACGTGCTGTCTTACAGCTTATGGTTCGCACTGTCATATGCGTCCTATCCCACATGTCTTCTGACGTCGGACGGTTATGTTCGTCCTTAAAGCTTATGGTTCGAACGGTCATATGCGTCCTATCACTCAACTGTCTCTTATACACATCAGATGTATAAGACACATATGACATAATTTAACAATAAGTTGGAAGAAGTTCCTTTCCGTCGGACGCAATTCATCGTCCGTAAGGTGTTGTTTAACTTTTGGTCTTTTTTTATTGTGTTCAGTTGATCATTTTCGTCCGAGCCTTCCCTGTTTTTCTGCACACTTGTTTTCAAGCCATTAGTACGATTTGGTTATTATCAAAACATGACAATCATAACTGAGGTCCAACTATTGAATTATGTAATAGTATGATGGATGATTATGGATTTAGGAGCAATGCGATTGTGTATGGTTTATTTGGTTCAGATTCAATAGTTGTAAAATTTTAAATAGGATATGTGTGTCGTGCTTTTCTCTATCATTCTTAATATAATTCTTTTCTTATTTCAATCTCCTTGAATGTAATCGAGATTTCGTGACCAATCATATAATGCACATTGAGATAGGTTCGGGGTAGGATTAAATATCTAAAATATTTATATAGAAGTACATTTGTAATATACAAGATAATGGAAATGGAAGAAATGTGCAACTACGGAGGAAATTTTCAAGAGTTTATCATTAAAATTTGATGACCTAATTTCTTTTCTGACGTTAGTGATGGTGTCATCTAATAACTTCAACTTTGGATTTTAGTCGATCCACCAAAAATAATTAAATCTATAGGGTACAAGAGTGTGTTTAAAAGGAAGACCGATATGAATGGTAATGTGATTACCTATAAAATACGATTGGTGGCAAAGGATTACGCACAAAGATAAGGAGTTGACTTTGAGTATTTGCAACTTTCTACCAGTTGCAGTGCTAAAATCTATTTGAATTTTACTTGTTATTTTTGCATATTATAATTATAAGATTTCGCAAATAGTTGTAAAAACTGTATTCCTTAATGGAATTTTGGAAGAAGAGGTGCACATAATGCAACCTAGAGCATTTATATCCACAATTCCTAATAAACTATGCAAGTTATTAGGATATGCTATAGAGAAAATGCTAATCAAGCAATTATGATATGCTATAGAAAAAAGGTTATAAAGATGCCCCGAAATTAGAAAGAGAATCCACCTTGAGTTCATCCACATCCACTTTGAGAAATATGACATGAGGAAGCTTCTTGGCAAACTCTGCCAGAATTGGGGAAATAAAACGGCTGTGTCCAAATATTTGTTATGATGTAAAATCTACCACAACCTATGAAAATGTTCATATCATATATTAGATCCCTGTAGCATATACTCGGAATCATGAAATAATTATCAAAAGGGACTTCCTACCCTCCTCCTCCCCCAACCCAGCCAGCATTTGAGCAATTACATGGTGAAATGCATAGAAGATACTATACAGCTGAATAATTATAGAATTCTAGCATAGCAAAACATAAAACAGATACCAGCATCTAGCACAAACTTATCTTTATCAAGAGCAAAACTCGCTTAGGCTATTTTTCTGCTGGTAGCATTGGCAAAATGCAGTATACTGCTCTCTTGAGAAGAATACAAGTACAAAAGTTTCAGACACTCAAGCTTTGTAATTATACACCTTAGTCTATGACTAATCAAACTCTGTTAATCGTGTTCTTTTCCCTTTGCTTTTGTATGATAAAGGAAAATTTCTTTCTCCTAAGAGCCGACTCATTTTTATAACGGGAACACATACTAAGATCACTTACAGTGAAATTTGGTAAAATCATTAAGCTTCCCAAAATCATTTCATCCTAAAAAGCATACTGCGGACCATCATCCATAGTTGCTGTCAAGTTCACTACAGGATCAAAAGGCAAGGATTCGGCGAAACACAGGCTTTTAATCCATAATTAAAAATGTAAATGTGGTAGTTTGCGAAATGAAAAAGAACCAATGATGAAAAATCTCTGCCATGCATAAAACAAGATTATTCAAATCTGCTAACTAGCAAACTAATATGTCGGATTTCTTCTACACATTAGTACTATCAACAGGAACTCCAGTGTTGGAGTAGCTCAGAACCACTAACCATCTACATAAAAATAAAAAATAAACATGAGAGTCTGAAAGAACCAAAAAACAACAGTGATTCAAAATTAGTACATAAAATAATGCCAATAAACGTTTAATCAGTAAAAAGCCACAATTTTTTTAATTAATACTAATGTCCATGCAACCAGAGTAACCCTAAACATAAAAGTACGCAAAATTGACGAGTGATTAATGAAATCCAGCAAAAACTCATCTCTTAATTTCAATTATAATCTGAATAACTAAAAAAACTAAAAAAAAAAAAAAAATTCAGAATCATAGTAATCTGATGGTAACTACTAATATTATACTGCACCAGCTTATTGGACTCAATGCCCATGGTGAAATGCTCCTTCCAGTGATCAACTGAGTGGCAACCAATAACTTGTCCTTCTTCTGCTGCCATAATTTTTCTGCTATTCAAAATTTACAGAAAAACCCACAGAGATTGGACTTTTTTCCTGTTTTGTTTTTCTTCTTATTATTAGAATACCAAATTAATTTTAATATCATAGCATCCAAAGTTATCATAATCCGAATCTTTCATGTTTAATTATCAAGAATATAAATTAAATACTAGACGCGGAAACGTAGATGAATTCATAAAAATTGATGTGATTCTTGAATATTCGGATGTGATTCTTGAACTTACGGATTAAATTATTGTATATTGTGGTTATTGATCTTCTAAAATACTATGTATGTATTTTAAAGAAGTGGGAGGATTCTCACTTTTCTGATTGATGGGATGTCAAAAAAAAAGTAACATACATAGAATCTAGGACCATAAACTATATATAAAGATAAGTCATTTTTCTTATTCCCCAAGTTTTACCCATCATAAAAAATAGGAAATAAAATTTTAGAGTATCTACACATAAAACCCTATACTAATACTAATTAGATGACTTAGGCTCATTTATCTTAAACTATATTAGATCACTTTATATTGGACCAATTAATTATGATAGCATATATTACACAATTAATATATATGTAAATAGCCAAAACCCAATATTCTCCCACTTGGACTACATATATATTATTGCATAATACCTTATGCGCTGAAAACCTTTTGTCATCAAGACCATAGTTATCCCTAAACAATCTCGTCCACTAATCATGTTAATATAGGACTAAAACGATTTTTGTTACATTAATCGTAATTAAATCCATTCTTGATTACGTACATCAACACAACCAAATGACATAGATCAAGTATGGATGTGTAGCATGGAAATTACATGCAATGTGATCTTAAAGATGCCTAGTTCCAACTGGTCCAACCTTATTTTGTATAGAAATCAAACTGATCATTTGAATGAAATCAGAGTGAAACATAAACTGAACACTTTATTTCTAAAATTGAATTCTTTATTTCTGCAAAAAATATATTCATAAACATAAGATGTATCTTAAAAGATAAATGTATATAAATTGAACACAAACTCCCATTAATCCTGAATATCCTCAAAGACATAACACTCATATGAGCAGTGTGCTCATGAAAGATGTGGGTGGTAATTCTTTAGTAAGCGATCCGCAATCATGGAGTTCGTGCCAATATACTCTATAGATATCTGATCACTCTGAACTCTTTCTTTAACAACTAGGAACCTAATGTCTATGTGTTTAGACTATGTTGAGCTCATATTATTGTTAGAATATAAAATTGCTGATTGATTGCCACAAAATAACTTAAGTGGCCTTTCAATACAATCCACAATTCACAGCTCTGTGACAAAATTTCGCAACCATATTCCATGATTGGATGTCTCATAACACTATAAATTTAGTTGTCATGGTCAAAAGAGTTATGAGTGTTTGTCAAGTAATTAACACTTTTCAAGAGATAAAAATTTTGAATTCATAATATTTTAAGCTAAAGGTTCACAATCCCCATTAAAAATCAGATTTTCAGTCCCATGCCATGCTACACTTTTTAAACAAGCATTAATTGCTGAAACTATCATTATTTATCACAATACTAATTTAAACTATTTTCATATTTTGTTGGATCACTCTTATTTATGAACAAGGAAAATGAGGAAGAAGAATCCAAGCTGTGTACTGCAAAGTATTATAGTGGTGTTTGCTGTCAATGTTTGGACACTGCTGAATTCTTCTACAGGGTGGCATTGATACTAATTTGTACTAGGCTAGATCACAAAGTGTTCTAACTCTGAACTTCCACCTTTTCTTCCTCCACCGTTTCACTGTTTCTTTCAAACTTCGTTCCACATATATATGAAGAGGTTTTAGAACAACAAACAACCAGAAAGTGGACACACAAGGGAGAAAAAACAGAATGGAAACCAACTCAGTTTCCAAAATGATTACCATTTTATTATTCATCAGCATTATTGCTTTCTTGATGGGAGCTCAGACAATACACTGCAGTGTCACTTATGATAACAAGGCAATCATCATTAATGGGCAAAGGAGAATCCTTCTCTCCGGCTCTATACATTATCCAAGAAGTACCCCCGATGTACTCTTTCTTCACCATTTTTTTATTTTTTTTCACAAATTTACGTATGTGGATTATGTTAAAGTGGTATCTTTAGGTTGAATTGAGCAGACAATAAAGTTAATCTTTGTTAATTATAATGATGTAGATTGTTGCAGATGTGGGACGATCTTATAATCAAAGCTAAAAATGCTGGCTTGGATGCTATTGACACTTGTGTTTTTTGGAATATACATGAACCCACCCAAGGCAATGTGAGTCTCCTAAATCTCCTTTTTCACCTTTTTATTATTATTTTTTTTTTAAAAGGAAATATATTGGGAACTTTTATATGAAGCTTTGCCATTCTTTTGCTTTTGAATATTTTTCAGTATAATTTTGAGGGAAGATATGATCTTGTACGCTTTATAAAAACAGTGCAAAAAGTTGGGCTTTATGTTCATTTACGCATTGGACCTTATGTTTGTGCAGAGTGGAATTTTGGGTAATTGATGAATAGGAGACAGAATCATTTCCTGTCTGGTATACACATCTAGATGTGTATAAGAGACAGATTTCTGGACTTCATTTTCTAATTTTGCTGTTAAAGCTTGGAATTAGAAGTATCCTGTGTCAAATTTATGTTTCTTGAATTCAATTGAACTTCATGATGAGTTACTGACTTTTCTACTTAATTCAGAGGAATTCCTGTTTGGCTGAAATATGTTCCTGGAATCAGCTTCAGAACAGATAATGAGCCCTTCAAGGTTTTATCAGCTAAACCATTCTACTGATTTGTATAATTCCACATAATTGTGACAAATTATACTACCATTCAATGTTGAACCATATTAATGTGTTTTTCTGCTTCTTGAATTGAAAAAAAAAATGAAAATTTTGATCAGATCTTATTGCAATTATAGGGGAACCTATTCACAATTGATTTAATTTTCTTGGACTAAAGGTGGCAATGCAGAAGTTCACCCAGAAAATTGTTGGGATGATGAAAATTTCGGGGCTTTTTGAATCTCAGGGAGAGGTCCCATAATCCTATCTCAGGTACATATTATCTAGGTCATGTGGCATGATTTCCTGTTTTCGAATGTCTTCTTTATATAATGAATTGCTGATTAGAAAGTTGAGAAAAGAAAAAAGAATTGTAGGTTGATAATGCTGATCTTCTAGTTTGGTAATTCATTTGCATAGATCGAGAATGAGTATGAAACAGCAGAAAAAAAGCTTGGAGCAGCTGGTTCGGCATACTTAAAATGGGCTGCAGCAACGGCAGTTGGATTAAATACAGGGGTTCCATGGGTTATGTGCAAACAAGATGATGCACCTGATCCCATTCTGATACATGTTTTAGTGCATAGATGCTATGGATGTTCCAATGTCTTTCTTTTTAACTCACCTTTGTCCATCGACAGATTAATACATGTAACGTTTTTTACAGCAACACTTTTTTGCCCAATAAACCTTATAAGCCTATAATGTGGACTGAGGCTTGGACTGGCTGGTAATAATTTCTTGAAACCAAATCCATTGTAATTTGTACAGGATAGAGAATATGTTCACCTCTTCCATTCTGATTTCTTCTTGTCCCCCAACTGAGAAAGGTTCACCCAATTTGGTGGCGCGATAAATCACCGCCCTGTCCAGGATTTGGCATTTGCAGTTGCTCGCTTCATACAAAGGGGTGGCTCATTTCTTAACTATTACATGGTAAGTGATTTTATCAGGGATAAACCTGAATATACTTCAAAGCTTTCAGCTTAATTAATTTGGTGCATATAAACTCATGTAAAGTTTTTGCAGCTTAAAACAATCTACATTTAAGTCATTAACCCTGCTTGTGACAGTTCCACGGAGGGACAAACTTTGGACGCACTTCTGGTCCTTTCATTACAACCAGTTATGTATAAGACTATGATGCTCCAATTGATGAATATGGTGAGAGAAGCAACTGATTAACTTGTAGTATCATTGTATAGGATGTTAGAACTTATGCAAGATCCATAATTTTACCAAGAAATAATGAGCCACCAAAACTATCAAAAACGGTGAATGATTAGTTGTAATGTTGATTACTAACAACGGTGTTGTCTGTGTTTAGTTGTAATTTGTTATTCAGTTGAATTTTTACCTTAGAAAGAAAGCAACTCTTCAGGTCTGCTAAGGCAACCCAAGTATGGCCACTTGATGGTGCTTCATAGGGCTATTAAAATGTGCGAACGAGCTCTGGTTTCTTCAGATCCTACTGTTATTTCTTTGGGAAGCTCTCAAGAGGTCATCCTCATATAATCTTTCTGTTTCATTTAACTAGTAATAGATATTTATGTTGAATATTATCCTAGTACTGTTTTTTTCTAACTCATTCATTCAGGCCCACGTATTCTCTTCCGGCAATGGTAACTGTGCTGCCTATTTCTCTCAAACTATAACAGTAGTTCTGCTGTAAGAGTGATGTTCAACAATATGCACTACAATCTTCCTCCTTGGTCCATCAGCATCCTTCCTGACTGCAAAAACGTAGTCTTTAACTCTGCAAAAGTGAGTTCAGTTTCTAATAAAAAATAAACTTAATGCAAACGTATTCGTCCAACTCTTCTACTTTCCTTTTAGAATTGGCTGGATGGTGCTTTAATTTTACTAACACAGATCATTTTGTGGCCATGAAGGTTGCATCTCAGACTTCACGTAAGCAAATGTTATTGACCAACACTCAACTACACTCCTGGGAGAACTTTGGGGAAGACATATCTTCTCTGGAGGACAGTTCAACCTTGGCAGCTGTTGGACTTCTGGAGCAGCTAAATCTCACCAGAGATAACAGTGATTATTTGTGGTACATTACCGGGTAAGCTTACTCTAGATCACCTTTAAGAGTTCCTTTTCAACAAGCTTTCAATTTTCATTTCTTATTTGCTGCATTCATAACATCCACTGAAGAGCAAAATTTCAGAGAGCAAATCTTATACAAATTTGGATTTCATAGACATGAAGATAAGATGGTAGAAACACGATGAGACTTTGAAATTTATATGTTGTATTAAGTGCAAGTGATTAGGAATGGTAATACTTGGAACCCAACTCTATTTTATCCAATTTTATTTTTCTCCTTTCAATCCAGCATTGACATTAGTCCATCAGAGTCATTCTTTCGCGGAGGACAAAAGCCTACTCTCTTTGTGCAGTCAAGAGGTCATGCAGTACATGTCTTTATAAATGGGCAGCTATCAGGTAAGATGTCAAAATTGTCAATTAGCATTAACCAGGAGAATGATATTCTCAACTGTATATCTTAGCCGAAACCATTTACATTGCCCTCCACTCTACAGGATCAGCTTATGGTACACCTGAGAATATGAGAGTTATTTTCATTGAACCTGTAAACCTTCATGCTGGAACAAATAGGATTGCCCTGCTGAGTCTAAACATAGCTGTTGGATTACCGGTAAGTAGTCTACCAATTGAAATAGAGTAATTTCAGTTCTATATATTCTTGTGCATATGTGCTTAGGTTCCTATATCTTACTTAGATTGGCTTGAAAGGAGAGTCTATGAATTTAGTTTCTCCAAATGGGGTCTCCTCTATTGAATGGATGCCGGGGTCATTAGTCACCCAAGATCAGCACAAAAAATTTATATACTACAAACTATCAAATGTTCAACAGATACTGGTTCAAGGAATTTGAAGCTCATAAACTTGCAGGCATATTTTGATGCTCCAATGGGGAATGAGCCCTTGGCATTGGACATGAAAAGCATGGGTAAAGGTCAAGTATGGATCAATGGGCAAAGTATTGGAAGATACTGGATAACTAATGCAAATGGTAACTGTGGAATTTGCAAATATTCTGGAACATTTCGAGCTTCAAAATGCCAACTCGGCTGTGGCCAACCAACTCAGCATTGGTAATCTTCTGTGATTCGTACTATTTTTTCTCCTTGAAAAATAAGATGCGGTTAAGATAAGAGGTTATTATAATAAATGTTTCTCCCAAACTTTGAACTTGTCTATCAGGTACCACGTTCCCAGGTCCTGGTTGAAACCGACACAGAATTTGCTGGTACTTTTTGAAGAATTAGGAGGAGATGCATCAAAAATATCATTAGTGAAAACAACAACTAAAAGTGTTTGTGCTACTGCACATGAGCACCACCCCACCACAGAAAATTTGCATATGGACAGCAATGGTGAAAGTGAAATGCTTCACCAGACCAAAGTTCACCTGCAATGTTCTCAGGTCAGACTATTTCAGCCATCAATTTTGCGAGTTTTGGAACTCCTTCAGGAACATGTGGTACCTTTCAGCAAGGAAATTGTCATGCAGTAAACTCCCAATCAGTTATAGAAAAGGCACTTCTACAACATTCTTCTTTTTAGTTACTATAAATTTAAGCTGTTTGTGAATAATTTGTGAGTATGAAACTTATGCTGAAGAGACAGTCCCTGTATAAAGCTGCAAATGTGAAATCTTGCAGATGTGCATTGGGCAAGAGAGTTGCAGGGTCACGGTGTCGAACACTTACTTTGGTTCTGATCCATGCCCAAGTCAGTTGAAAAGATTATATGTTGAAGCAATTTGTTCAGCCTCAGATTCCAGAACCACAAAATCCAGTTTTGAAGGGTAGTTAGTAAGAATCAATAATTTGTTGTTCTAATAAGCCATCAATTTATTAAGTGTAATTATTCTCCAGCAATTGTGGGCTAGCTGACAGTTTAAGATCTCTGCTCCAAAAATATTGGTTAGTTTTGGAAGCTCAGATATTTCTCGTCTTTTATGAGAAAAATGGTTAGATCACCTTTGCTACAGAATAATTAGCACTTCTTCATTTAGGGTTCCAGAGTTGGATTAAGGCAAATTACTAGCACCCATAAGAGGGGTAAATTTTTTTTTTTTTTTTTGATATTCTTACCTATACGGTCGTGTAGAAAATTTTTTATATCATTGAGAGTATGGATGCATTTCACATTTACAAAAATAAAATTTGAAATTTAAATAATACACACGTGACATTCATGCATCCACTTCTGATAATGTAGAAAATTTTCTACAACAACAACATATGAAAGATTAATAACTTTTAGAAAGACTTCCTCACAAAATTTTGGCATGGCATTAAAGTTAGCATATAATAACGGCAAATTGTTATGTGTAGCATAAAATTTGTAGAAGCATGTAAGAACACACTGTGTATGTGCATATACCAAGAATTTACCTATAATAACCCACGAGATTGAGGAGGATGAAGAAAGTAAAGGTATAAAAGTTGACAAGAACAAGGGCAGTACATTACCAGATCGATAACAAAGAATTTATTAGTTATAGAGAAGTAGTAAAATTGATGAAAACCACGGAAAGAAAGATAACGTAGAATAATATAAAATTAAATATAAAATGGAGATTTTTTTACAACTATTTTCTGTTCATTTTCATTTTACATGACTAAACTAAAGAAACTATCTTTTAATGAAATGTGTATACAAAGACAGTTTTGTACGACATCAAAATACAAAATTTTGTATGAATCTGTTATAAAAATGATACAAATAAAATAAATTTACTTAATTATTTGTTATTAATACGTTTAGATACGACAAAGAAAATAAAGAAAAAGTAACTATAAAATTTCGTCATTTTTATATTTAGTTTTAGAATGAAGAAAAATAATATATAAATTGATTAAGAAAAATATGATAATTCAAAAAATCCTCTTATTAATACAAAATTAAAAAAAAAATTGTATGGAAAGATTAAAAATGAAATAAAAGAAAAGTAATTTGTGCACAAAAGTTTGGAAAGTAATAATGTCAAAACAAAGTCCACATCACATTTTTAAAATTATTTATATAATAAATCTTTTAAAATAGGCAAAATATATATTATTGGGGTTCGAGAGATAAAGTATAATTAGAGTAAAGGTTCAGGAAGTAAAAGCATAATGAATAAGAAAACATACAATGCTACCTAGTAATGATACCTCCCCCATTTTTCGCGACGGACTTGGACCATATCTTGCTTGGAAAAGCATGTAGGTATGGATAACACGTTCGACATTTGCTAAATGAATCAATTTTGATCACTAGCATAAGATTTTCGAGATATATATATATAGTATTAGGCCGCGCTATATAGTGATGTGATAGTATTAAACTTCTATTATGAACTTATGATATAATATCTTGAATAATGAATTACTAATAATTTGATTTAAATATTTTAAATTTATTATTTATGTTAAAAAATTACTAGGCAACCTAAGCTCGGGTTGTTACATGGTTCACCTAAATCTCTTGCAATTTAGACATTAAATCCCTGCAATCAAATACTTGGGGCAAATACAAGAGATGAGTGAATGAAATTTTCAAGTCAATTGATTACGAATGTGGAGTCGACTCCCCCTTGAATTCGTTGATGTTACTAATAGATGTGGCCAGTTGGAGGCCATCCCAAAAGGCCCAAAAGTTCAGCCATAGAATATTTGGAGCTGTAGGCTTTGGGCAAAATTGGTTAAATTTACCCAAAACCTATTTTAATCTATAGAGTGTCAAGAAGTGTGAAACATACCGGGCTTTCTATCGCATAGCCCATATTGTTGAGTGGCTTAAAAAATGCAAAACGAGTTAGAACCCTTTACAACAAAAGACTTTAGTTCAAGCCCAGTACAGGCTGTTAGTCCAAAAGCCAAATGGGATTCTGTCGCGTAGGACCGTTTCGGCGGAGAAATCGTGAAACAAAACCGGTTCTTCTTAGGAAAATATTTAAATAAATCCACTTAACGATTCTATTTATAAATTTTATAGTATAAATTATATGATTAATGACAACAATTGATGTGAATAAAATTTTATAAAATTTTATTTTAACAAAAGATTTATAAGTGAAATTTGAAATCAAATATATGTAATTAAGTAATTATAATTCCTTTTCTTAACGTGTAAAGGGCAAGAAAGATCTCGACCTCGAGCCACGAAATTGGTTAATAACAGACTTGGCACTAACCAAATTTTTATATGAACTTGATTTACAATAGGAGAAATAGATCTTTTTATCCATATTCATTTACATTACTCTAACTCATTAAAAATAAATTTTTTAGGGTGATATGAATGAATGTGGATTAAGAGATCCATCATATTTAATGTGGATCGGATTTATGTAAAAATTTCCATCGAACATATAATGAGTCTTGTATAGGAGAAAAGGGACGGTGGCAATATTATGTTCATTTTATTTATTATTAATGGGTAAGGCATACACAATGTGTAGTAATTAAAAGAAAAATATATGAGAAAAAAAGTAAAAATTATTGGAAGTTATAATGAGTTATTGATTTTTTAGTAAAATAGTTTATTTTGGAGAGTACAATAAAAAGAATACAAAATAATATCACATTAAATAAAACTCTTATTTTATATATAGTATAGATAGATTATTATGAGGAGGTATTAGAACTATGCCAAAAGTAAATCAAGAGAAACTATATCCTACCACAAAAAAAAAAAAACAGGTCAAGAAAACCTGTAAGGCGATTTCTTTCTCTTGGTGGTAATACAAATAATGACCAAATTGATTACCATTACTACAATTTGCTAATTGGTACCTTGTGAGGCATGCTATGATGTCATTTAATGGCTTCGTTTAGATAACTAGCATTTTGTATATTCTTTAGGATATTATCTATAATATCTATATAATATATAAATTAAGAGCCTTATTTTTGATATGATGTTATTTAATATTTTGCTTAATATATCTCTCTAAATAGTTCTAAAACTTCTCCTTTTTTTTTTATTCAAAATAATATTTTTTCAAAAAAATTACTAGTATATATAAAGTAAGAGTTTTTATTTTGGTGTAATGTCATTCAAAAAGCTACTGATGTTAGCGGTTGATGTCAGCGATGACATCAGCATTTTTAAAAAAGGGTGAATTTATTTTATGTTGTCATTTTTAGTGACAGTGATGGAAGGTTTGTCATGTAAAAATGCTTAAAAAGTTAACTTACTATTAGTGACACTTAATTGTATACTTTCAAATTAAAGGACTTTCTAAATTTGATTTTTGAAACCATCAAATAATTTTTGACAAATGTTGTTTAAAATTAATTGTTAATATTTAGAGACTCTCTTTATTTTAATCTTATTAAAATTTAGAAAGTATAAAATATTTGAAAATATTTATTTAATTCTAATGAAATTAGAATTAGAAATTTTGTTTAAATTTTAGAAATTTATTATTTTTCAATGAGATTGAAATTTAATAAATATTTAAAAAAATTTGGAAATTGTTTCTAATGTTATTGTTTAAATTCTATTATTTAAATTGTTTATTTTCTAATGAAACCGGAAAATAATGTTTTTCCATAAAATATTTTCATAAATGACAATTTCAATCAGATTGGGATTATGGTGGATATTGTGATTCACGATTAGATATTAAATGCGGTTTTTGTGCTTTTATTTAATTATTGAATTATATAATAGCATGATGGATGATTATAGATACAAGACTAATGTGATTGTGTATGATTTATTTAGTTCAAATTCAATGTTTGTAAAATTTTAAATAAGACTTGCGTATCTTACCATTAAATATTAGACAGGTTGTAATTCTGACTATTTTAATTTCTTTAAATATAATTCGAAATTTCTTAATCATTGATGTGTAGAAAGATAGGTTAGTGCTAGTGAGAACGCGGGACTCTTGGGCACGCTGAATTTTAATGCTACAACTAAATTGAGGACAAAAATAATTTTGGAGTGGTAAAGCAAATTGTAGTGTATTTGGCCACGTGTAAGTGCTTCATTCCATCAAATAAGAGTTGTACACATCTTTGTGTAAAGACTTGCACAGAAAAATTCATATGAAACTACATGTGAAGTTCAAATAATGTAGTCTTGGATGAGGTTCATCAATGCAAATATTGACAGTGCGTACCTCAAATAACGAAAGTCTTGGACGGTGCTCATCAATACAAATATTAACAGTGCGGACCTTAAATCGAGAGGACTCACAATGCAAATACATGCAATATCCTATGAGGATTTCAATTTAATATCGGTCCGGTTCCATGTGGAGGTTCAGAATCAAATTAAAGGAATTATTGGTAATATTAAATATTGCACCTAATATAGTTATGTCATTTGTTACGTTTATAAAGGACATAAATATAAATATATACATAAATAATTTAGATTATATTGGTCAAAACTCATATAAAATTTGTAAATGTGAGGTCATCCTTAACAATTGACATCCCTTTCCTACACAATAATATCAAACACAATTCTACCATTCTCTCTTTACATCTCTTACCTTCTTTCTCTACAATTTTCACTCACATCACCATATATTAGCAAGATTTTAAAATTGTTACACTATTTAAATATGAAGCACAAATCAATAGTAAAATTTCTTGAGAATGAATTGAACTTTATATATAATAATGATTTACTCAATAAAACAAAATTAACAATATACTCGAATTATTTTCTTAATCATCTGAGACAGGTAAATGAACAAAGAAAAAAAATAGAGGAAAAGAATATAGAATCCAAATCCGCTTCATATTCCTCGGCAAGAGTCTGCACATGCCATTACGACTCAACCCAAAAAAAAAAAAAAAGAATAAACAGAGAAAATATAAAGATTCCACGAAAACTGGCATAGCAAACTGGCGTATCGACAGCAATGGTGAAAGAAACAATAAATCTTTATATATATATATAATGATTATATGTTGAAGGAATTTGTTCAGCCTCAGATTCCATAACCACACAATTCTATTCTGGAGGGTCGTTAGGAAGAATCAATAATTTGTTGTTCTAACAAGCCATCAATTTGTTCAGTGCAATTATTCTCCACCAATTTTGGTTCGGCCTAGTTCACAGTTTAAGATCTCTAGCTGTTCCAAAAATATTGGTTAATTATAGAAGTTGAGATATTTCTCATCTTTTATGAGAAATATGTTTAAGATAACCTTTGCTACAGAAAAATTAGCACTTTTTCACTTAGAGGGGTTCCGGAGTGAGATTAAGGCAAATCACCAGCGTGGGGTAACGCAATTCGATTGAGTTTTTAAATTATTATATAAATATATATTATATTATATACATTATATATATATATATATATATGTGTGTGTGGATGTGATACATGTAAAATATAGCAGCAAAAAGCAGTAGCATGGAGCCGTCAACATTTTTTTTCCAGAAACGTGAAACTCACGTTTTTGGAAAGAAAAAGAAATTAAGGAGCTAGTATTTTGTGATTTGGATCAATAAATTATGTAAAAATTCTTGATTTAATTATCTGGATAAATACCATTGAGGAGCTAGTATTTTGTGGTTTGGATCAATCAATTATGTAAAAATTCTTGATTTAATTATCCGGATAGATACCATTGAGGCCGAACACTTGTACTGCCTGTGGATCGACGTCCTAAATATATCAGAGATTTTACTACTATTTTAAGGTATAATCTTTATACTTTTCTTGTACTACGCATAACTCAATCAAGTAGAGATCCGTGATATGAAATTAAAAAATTTAAATTCATTATTTACTTTCTTACCGTGGTATCAGATTCACCCTTAATTAATTTATGGTGTAGATGTATTTAGTTATCATGAATATTGAATTGTTCAAATTATATGAATTTTTGGTATTATTTTTAAAATATTGAAAAAAAATATAAAATAAATAAAAGCTAATTGCCGTTTTGATTCACGGCAATAATACTTTGATATATGGCATGATGATGACGGCACCTCATCAGATTAAAAATAATTAGTCACTTTCATATAATTTGAACAATTCAATATTCATGATAACTAAATACATCTACACCATAAATTAATTTAATAATTGTTATATATATATATATATATACATATATATAGTTATTAAATCCAAACTGAAAGGAATCCGTCGAGGAGGTAGATCAACGGGTTACTGGTTCAACCGGTGGGTCGCTAAAATATTTTTTTATAAATATATAATATAATTTTAAAGTATTAAATACAAGAAATATAGAGGTAAAAACATTGATAAAAATGTTCTATCAAATTTTTATTTATTGTAAATGAATTTAAATATTTAAGAACTATGAAAAAGATAGTTAATTATAACTTCTTATACATATTAACCAATAATTAGTTATTATAAGATAAATAATAGGTCAAAAAACACACAAGAAATTATACTCTTATTATTTCTTATAGTGTTAGTTTGTAATAATCATTCATTTAACAATAATAAAATATTGAGAAACAAATACTAGTAAATGTTATTGGTTACATTTCTTGTCTTAAGGAAATATAACATTAGTGAATAATTTTAGAAATTCTTCTATAAAAACAAAATAACAAATGAATTGTTCTTAAAAATATCATATTACAATTTTACCAAAGTGGAAGAAGAGTTTAATTGATTTATGCGACAAAGTTTAATAGAATAAAATAATTAATGGCTCAAAAAATTACACAACCTGAGCCTTGCACCTTGAATTTCAGCCAAAAATTTTCCTCCATCTCATATTTGTCTCTTATACACATCTAGATGTGTATAAGAGACAGCCCTTGTTCTTATCAGATTTTCTACCTTACTTTCGGTAAGAAAGTAAATAAACCTTTAATGAAATTTAAAATTTTTATTTTTTATTTTATCACGAATTACTTTAATTAAAAGATTTCGATTTAATTATTTGCGTGAATACTATTAGAGGTCAATCTTGTAAACATTTATGATTTAATTATTCTTGTGAATACTATTAGAGGCACTTATGCGACTTGTGATTCGGCTTTTGAAATATATTAGAGATTTATAAACGATATTAAGATCTAAACTTTATACTTTTCTTGTATTATGTATACATTAATTAAAGTAATTCGTGATAAAATAAAAAATAAAAATTTTAAATTTCATTGTAATAAAGGTTTATTTACTTTCTTACCGAAAGTCCTGTATTAAATCTGATAAGAACAAGGATTATTACATTACCAGTGTATAAGGAATTTATTATTTTTCTAAAGTGGCAATACATTGGTGATTCTCATGTATTGTGCCGGTAAATATGGTTCTAGAAACCACACGACCATTCATGAGATCCTTTAATGTAGGATATTATTAAAGGATATTTATTGAAATAGTACTAGTAAAAAGTTTTGTTTCCACCGGCTGAATAATCAAGCTGAAATAGTAGCAGCAGAACCGCAAACTCAAACACAAACATCACCATTACTTTTAATAATCTGCTTCAGTGCAGTTGCGTCTTTACCGACGTATATCTCCACAGGCTCTCCTTCCTTGAAGAAGATAAAAGTCGGCGCCTTCGACACTTGATATGTATCAGCAACATTCTGCACATGCATGCATGCTCAGCAAATAAATAAATGAAGAAATTATACTACATGATCAACTAGTAATTAAGCTAAGTAAAAAATTAAGGTTGCAAAGATGCCATGGAAGTTAGAAAGAGAAATTCACCTGAAGTTCATCCACATCCACTTTGAGAAACATGACCCGGGGCCACAACTGGGGTAATGCTAATGCAATCATTAGACCGTGTAGACGTAAAAAACGCAACCACCTATGAAAAAGTGCATTCGACATAATATATTAGTTGGTATTTAGATCCCAAAAGCATGCATTCGGCATCTTGAAATAATTGCGGATAGGGACTGTCTCTTATACACATAGAAACTAACACCCAGCACAGACTTGGGCGGTATCTTAATTATCAAGAGCAAAACTCAGCTTAGGCTACTTTTGGACATCATTGGCAAAATGCAGTATACTAATATAAGAAACGGTTAAATTAGAAAGTCCTTGAACTTTCATCTCAGTAATAGTTTACCCCTTCTATTGATTTAATAAGCACGTTATTATGTATTTATATTGCGGGATAAAATTCATCTATTATTTTGATTATTATTGTTTTTCTGTTTTTTTTTCTTTTTATTCATTTTCTCCCTCATATTTTTGTTTTTATTTTTTTTTACCATTCTCTCTTGCTATTACTAAATAATCTGCGTTACTTTTATTAATTGATTAATTAAAGTTAAACTTTACATATGTCTAAATAATTTAATTTATAGATTAATCATACTTTAATACACAAACTATACGTTATTGTGTATAAGAGACAGGGTTGTAACTTTAATGTAATCCTTTGAGACAGATTAAAAATTTTATTAGAGTAAATCTCATCTAATTTGCGAATGAAACATTGTCCAAACCTTTTTATTTATGGTGTAATAACAGCAAAATGTAGTAAGAAAATATTATAACTAGTTAACATATGGGTTTTTAAAGTTACTGTAAACTCAATCAAAATATAATACGCGAATGATCATAATTACCAAAAAAAAATTAACTTGCATACTTATTTCTGTCTCTAATTTAGTTTTTTGGCAAATTCTTTTATCTTTTATAGTTTGTTTATTTGTTAATTATAGTATTAGTAAAACTCATAAAATTAATATTATACTATTAAAATATATGTTGCTTATATTAAAAATCATATTTATTATATAAATTATCTAGACATATGTAAAAAAAAAAAAAAAAATAGAGCTTTTAATCAATCAATTATTGGCAATATAGTAATACTTTAGCAGTAGCAAGAAATAATGGGATAAGAAAAAATATGATAGAGAAAATAAATAAATTGGCGAGAATATTATATTGGTAAAAAAAAATTATTAAAATTATAAGGGTAATTCTATCTCAAAATAAGAAAGAATGAGGTAAAGTACTTATTAGATAAGTTTAAGAGTTTTTTTTTTGTCATTTAATCTCTCTCTAAAATATTACTACTAGTAGTTTCTTGTATGATTAAATGACAAAAAAACCAAATCTAAGAGATGAAGTCCAAATAACAAAAACAACTCATAAAATTCAAGATTAATTAGTATTGAAAATTAATAAAGCGCGTGCTCTAAAACTGCATGTACCAGCTTCTTCAATTCTTTGCCACAGTTGAAATTATCATTCCACTCCCTCTCGGTGTGGCATTCGATCAGGTGCCCATATGTTGGGCATAGGTTCTTTTTTCCCTTTCCTGCTTCCATAATTTTTCCACTCTCAAATTACAGAGACCCACTAAAAATTAAATGGCCCTTTATATAACCATGATGATGGTTAGTGTATGTTTTAAAGTCGATATATTTAGTGATAAATTATACTTTTATATTCATGTATATTTTGTAATATAGTAATTTTTATTAATTTGATGTGATAAAGATTTTTTGAATAATATATATATGTGAGAAAAATCATAAAATAATTATAATGATGTATTTTTCTAAATAGTTATATTCGTAAATATTTTTAATCGTAGTGTTTTACACGAATAAATTAGCACATAATGTTTGTGACTTGGGTCAATTAATATTGTAAAAATATTGAATTTACTAAAATTATATGAATTTTTGATTTTTTTTTTGTTGAAAATATTAGAAAAGTAAAGACAAAAAAAATAAATAAATTTACCCGCCTATTACTGACAACGTCGCCAACGTCATACAAATGACATCACCGCTGATGTCATTAGATGACATTAGCACTGATGCCTTCAAATGACGTCAGTGGATGACGTCATCAGATGACGTCAGTGATGACTTCAGTAGGTTTTTATAATATTTTATTTTATTTTATCTTGTCACTTTTAGAATAGTTTGGGTTTTGTCACTAAAAGTGCTTAATATGATTGAATTATTTTTAGCCGCACTTAATTTCATATTTTTAAATTAAAGATTTTTCTAAATTTGATTTTTAAACTTGCCGATTAATTTTTGAAAAATGTTGTTTAAAATTAATTGTTAATATTTAGAAACTCTCTTTATTTTAATTTGATTAAAATTTAGAAAGTATAAAATCTTTGAAAATATTTATTTAATTCTATTGACATTAGAATTAGAAAATTTGTCTAAATTTTAGAAATTCATTATTTTTCAATGGGATTGGAATTTAATAAATGTCCAAAAATTTTAGAAATTGTTTCTAATGTATACCAAAACATCTAGGCTCTCCTATCGTAAATCGGGTAAGAGAAAGTATACAAACTGCTAGTTATCTAAACGATTTTTATAAATTATTCAAAACGATAAATTCAATGAGATTGACATTATGATGGACAGTGATTCATGATTAGATACTAATACGATACGCCGGTTTTTATTTAATAATTAAATTATATATGTCTCATGATGGATGATTATAAATTTAAGACCAATGTGACTGTGTATAGTTTATTCGGTTCAAATCCAATGGTTGTTAAATTTTAAATAGGACTTGCGTATCCTGTCTTTCTCTATTATTCTGGATGTATTCTTTTCTTCTATCAATCCTCTCGGATGTAACTCGAGATTTCTCCATCAATCATGTAATGTGTATAGAGATAGGATTGAATATCTAAAATGTTTAGATAGAATTACATTTGTAATGTACAAGATGATGGAGATGACGCAAAGGTATGACCACAGATGAGATTTTATCACTAAAAGTGCTTAATAAATTAAGTTACTTTTAGTGGCACTTAATTTTATTTTTTTAAACTGAAGTTTTTTTTCTAAATTTGGTTTTTGAAAGCACCGATTATTTTTTGACAAATGTTGTTTAAGATTATTTGTTAATATTTAGAAAATTTCTTTATTTTAATTTGATTAAAATTTAGAAACTATAAAAACTTTTGAAAATATTTATTTTCTAATGAGACTGAAAAATAAATTTTCTCCATAAAATATTTTCATAAATAATTTAAATAATGATAATTTTAATAAGATTGGGATTATGATGAATAGTGATTCTTGATTAGATACTGAATGCGATTTTCTGTCTCTTATTTAATCATCTATTTGTATAATACCATAATTGATGGGCATGGATTTATGACCTATGTGTGATTTATATAGTTTCGCATCTCAAGTAGAAAACAAATTTGAATGAATAGAACTATTCATTATAAAACAATCTTATTAAAATTATCTCTATTATTATGAATGTAATTCTTTTCTTATCTCAGTCTCCTTGAACATAACTCGAAATTTCGTGATCAATTATGCAATGTACATTGAGATAGATTAGGGATAGGATTCAATATTTAAAATGTTTATATAAAATTACATTTGTAATGTACAAGATGATAGAGATGGCACAAAGGTACAACCACGGAAGAAATTTTCAAGAGTTGAAGATTATTCTTAAAATTTGACAATTTAGTTTTCTTTTATTCTGATGTTAGCGATGACGTCATCTGCTGACATCATTTGCTGATGTCATCGCTGACATCATTTGATGACTCAACTTTGGACCTTAGTCAATTCACTTAAAGGAATTAAATCCATAGGTGCAAGTGGGTCTTTAAGAGAAGCTCGATATAAATAGTAATGTGATTACATATAAGACGCAATTAGTGGCAAAGGATTACACACAAAGACAAGGAGTTGACTTAGATAGAGTGTATAAGAGACAGGTAGTGCAAAATCCATTCAGATTTTATTTGCTATTTCTGCATATTATGAATATAGTAAGATTTCGCAAATAGATGTAAAAACTACATTTCTTAATAAAAATTTGTAGGAAAAGGTGCATATGGTGCAACTTGAAGGATTTATATCCACAAATCCTAATCAAGTATGCAAGGTACAAAGGTTTATTTGTGGACTAAAATAAACTTTTAGGAGTTAGAACATTTGTTATGAGAATGAAACTTAGACCGTTTCGGCAAAGAAATCGTGAAGTCGCTTATCCGTGGAAAACTGATTCTTCTTAGGAAAATATTTATTCTGGAAAAATGATTCTTTTTGTAAATTTTATAGTATAAATTATACGATTAATGACAACAATTGATGTGAATAAAATTTAATTTTAACAAAAGATCTATAAGTGAGATTTAAAATAAAATATATGTAATTAAGTAATTATTTTCCTTTTCTTAACGTGTAAAGGGCAAGAAAGATATCGGCCTCGAGCCACGAAATTGGTTAATAATAGCATTCGCACTAACCAAATTTTTATATGAATCCGATTTATATTAGGAGAAATAGATCCTTTTTTCCACATTAATTTACATTATTCATATCACCCTAAAAAAATTATTTTTAATGAGTTAGAGTATGAATGTGCATTTTATTTATTATTAATGGATAAGGCATACACAATGTGTAGTAATTAAAAGAAAAATATATGACAAAAAAAGTAAAAATTATGGAAGTTATAATGAGTTATTGATTTTTAGTAAAATAGTTTATTTTGGAGAGTACAATAATAAGAATTATAAAATAATATCACATTAAATAAAAACTCTTATTTTATATATAGTATAGATAGATTCTAATACCTCCTTCTCGTATTAGAACTGTCTCTTATACACATCTAGATTCGCCTAATATATCTCTCTAAATAGTTCAAAAATTTCCTTCTTTTTTTATTCGAAATAATATTTTTTTCAAGAAAATCACTTATATTTCTTTTTCTTTCCAATTTTGATGCAATGTCATTCAAAAGCTACTGATGTCAGCGGCTGATGTCAGTGATGACATCATCATTTTTAAAAATATTTTATTTTATTTTATGTTGTAGTGACAGTTTGGGTTTTATCACTAAAAGTGCTTAAAAAGTTAAGTTACTGTTAGTGACACTTAATTGTATATTTTCAAATTAAAGATCTTTCTAAATTTGATTTACTTAGTATCTAATCATGAATCACTGACAAATGTTGTTTAAAATTAATTGTTAATATTTAGAGATTCTCTTTTTTTTTTTTTTTTTTTATTAAAATTTGGAAAGTATAAAACTTTTGAAAATATTTATTTAATTCTAATGAAATTAGAATTAGAAATTTTGTTTAAATTTTAAAATTTTATTATTTTTCAATGAAATTGGAATTTAATTTAAATGTTCAAAAAAAATTGAAATTGTTTCTAATATAATTGCTGAAATTCTATTATTTAAAGTGTTTGTTTTCTAATGAGATTAGAAAATAAAGTTTTTCCATAAAATATTTTCATAAATAATGATTTCAATGAGACTGGGATTATGACAAATAGCGAGATTCACGATTAGATATTAAATGCGGTTTTTGTGCTTTTATTTAATTATTGAATTATATAATAGGATGATGGATGATTATGGATTTAAAACTAATGTGATTGTGTATGGTTTACTTGGTTCAAATTCAATGTTTGTAAAATTTTAAATCGGACTTACGTGTCTTGCCTTTGTTATTTTAGATGTAATTCTTTTCTCATCTTAATTGATGAACGCAAACTGTAGTAGTTTTGGCCACGTGTCAAGTGCTTCATTTCATAAAATAAGAGTTGTCCAAGTTTTTGGCAAAGACTTGCACAGGAAAATTCATATGAAACTACATGTGAAGTTCAAATAATGTAGTCTTGGATGAGGTTCATCAATGCAAATATTGACAGTGCGCACCTCAAATAACGAAGTCTTGGACGGTGCTCATCAATACAAATATTAACAGTGCGGACCTTAAATGAGAGGACTCACAATGCAAATACATGCAATATGGGCCTCAGATGGGAACTTCACATGCACAGGTGAAAACATCTAAGCCTCCTATGAGGACTTCAATTTAATATCGGTCCGGTTCCATGTGGAGGTTCAGAATCAAATTAAAGGAATTATTGGTAATATTAAATATTGCACCTAATATAGTTATGTCATTTGTCACGTTTATAAAGGACATAAATGTAAATATACACATAAATAATTTAGATTATATTGGTCAAAACTCATATAAAATTATGATGGTTAAAATTTATATAAAATTTGTAAATGTACAAGTCTATCCTTAACAATTGACATCCCTTTGCTACACAAATAATATCAAACACAATTCTACCATTCTCTCTTTACATCTCTTACCTTCTTTCTCTACAATTTTCACTCACATCACCATATATTATCAAGATTTTAAAATTGTTACACTATTTAAATATGAAGCACAGATCAATAGTAAAATTTCTTGAGAATGAATTGAACTTTATCTATAATAATGATTTACTCAATAAAACAAAATTAACAATATACTCGAATTATTTTCTTAATCATCCAGGTAAATGAACAAAGAAAAAAAATAGATCTCAAAGAATATATAATCCAAATCCACATCATATTCCTCTTTTAGAGTCTACACATATAATGATTGCATTAAAAAAAAAAAAAGAATAAACCCTGAAAATGCTATAAAGATTCCACGAAAACTGGCATAGCAAACTGGCGTATGGACAGCTTTGATGACAGAAACATAATTATAAATCTTTATATATATATATATATATAAAAGATTATATGTTGAAGGAACATATATATATATATAAAAGATTATATGTTGAAGGAATTTGTTCAGCCTCAGATTCCATAACCACACAATTCAATTCTGGAGGGTAGTTAGGAAGAATCAATAATTTGTTGTTCTAATAAGCCATCAATTTATTAAGTGCAATTATTCTCCAGCAATTTTGGTTTGGCCTAGTTTACAGTTTAAGATCGCTAGCTGTTCCAAAAGTTTTGGTTAATTTTAGAATATGAGATATTTCTCATCTTTTATGAGAAATATGTTTAAGATCGCCTTTGCTACAGAAAAATTAGCACTTCCATCCGAATGCGCAGATGTGTATAAGAGACAGGATTAAAAGAATAACCGTCAACATTTTTTTCAGAAACGTGAAAGTCACGTTTTTGGAAAGAAAAAGAAATTAAGGAGCTAGTATTTTGTTATTTGGATCAATCAATTATGTAAAAATTCTTGATTTAATTATACGGATAGATACCATTGAGGCCGAACACTTGTACTGCCTGTGGATCAAGGACCCTAAATATATCGAGATACTTTTCTTTACTACGCAGAACTGTATCAAGGTGATCCGTAATATGAAATTAAAAAATTTAAATTCATTATTTACTTTCTTACCGTGGTATCAGATTCACCCTTGATTAATTTATGGTGTAGATGTATTTAGTTATCATGAATATTGAATTGTTCAAATTATATGAATTTTTGGTATTATTTTTAAAATATTGAAAAAAAATATAAAATAAATAAAAGCTAATTGCCGTTTTGATTCACGGCAATAATACTTTGATATATGGCATGATGATGACGGCACCTCATTATATTTTTTATAAATAATAATATAATTTTAAAGTATTAAATACAAGAAATATAGTAAAAACATTGAGAAAAATGTTCTATCAAATTTGTATTTATTGTAAATGAATTTAAATATTTAAAAATTATGAAAAGATAGTTAATTATAACTTTTATACATATTTAGTTATAGAATTAGTTATTATAAGATAAATAATAGGTCAAAACAACACACAAGAAATTATACTCTTATTATTTTTATAGTGTTAGTTTGTAATAATTTCATTTAACAATAATAAAATATTGAGAAACAAATTGCTAACTAGTAAATGTTATTGGTACATTTCTTGTCTTAAGGAAATATAACATTAGTGAATAATTTTAGAAATTCTTCTATAAAAACAAAATAACAAATGAATTGTTCTTAAAAATATCATATTACAATTTTACCAAAGTGGAAGAAGAGTTTAATTGATTTATGCGACAAAGTTTAATAGAATAAAATAATTAATGGCTCAAAAAATTACACAACCTGAGCCTTGCACCTTGAATGTCAGCCAAAAATTATTCCTCCATGTCGCAAGTATCTTGTCTGGTTCAACCGGTCAGATTCTCGGTTCTTCCGGTTGAACCGCCGTCTATAAAAACAAGCCGTCAACATTTATTTTTTTTTCGAGTCAATCAATGTTTTAAAGATTTCAATTTAATTATTTGTCTTATACACATCTAGATGTCACAAGAGACAATCAATGTTGTAAAGATTTCTGATTTAATTATTTGCGTGAATACTATTAGAGGTCAATCTTGTAAACATTTATGATTTAATTATTCTTGTGAATACTATTAGAGGTCAGGCACTTGTGCGACTTGTGGTTCGGCTTTTGAAATATATTAGAGATTTTACAACGATATTAAGATATAAACTTTATACTTTTCTTGTATTATGTATACATTAATTAAAGTAATTCGTGATAAAATAAAAAATAAAAATTTTAAATTTCATTAAAGGTTTATTTACTTTCTTACCGAAAGTAAGGTAGAAAATCTGATATGAACAAGGATAGTACATTACCTGTAACTTATACAATTTATTATTCATAAGAGAGTAGTGCAATGACATTAATGAAATTTCAGCTTATATTCATCTAGATGTGTATAAGAGACAGTTTCCACCGGCTGAATAATCAAGCTGAAATAGTAGCAGCAGAACCGCAAACACAAACACAAACATCACCATTACTTTTAATAATCTGCTTCAGTGCAGTTGCGTCTTTACCGACGTATATCTCCACAGGCTCTCCTTCCTTGAAGAAGATAAAAGTCGGCGCCTTCGATCTTGATATGTATCAGCAACATTCTGCACATGCATGCATGCTCAGCAAATAAATAAATGAAGAAATTATACTACATGATCAACTAGTAATTAATCAGCTGTCTAGAAAGGGGAGGAATGAGGAAGTCCCTGATAGGGACTTCCTCATTCCTCCCCTTTCTAAATCAGATTAGGTTTGTGTTGCCCATTTTATATTTTATATTTTACGAGTTGTATTTTATGATCGTTAAAATGATTGAAAAATAAAATTTAGTTATTCTTTTAATCATATAAGATTTACGAAACCAACTCCGAGATGTGTCTCTATTACACAGGCTTTTGTAATCCCAATGTATCTTAAACACTTTTTTGCTACCCACGTCCCACGGCAGAATGAAATTGTATGATAGCACAAAATCTAGAAACTAACACCCAGCACAGACTTGGGCGGTATCTTAATTATCAAGAGCAAAACTCAGCTTAGGCTACTTTTGGACATCATTGGCAAAATGCAGTATACTAATATAAGAAACGGTTAAATGCAGAAAGTCCTTGAACTTTCATCTCAGTAATAGTTTACCCCTTCTATTGATTTAATAAGCACGTTATTATGTATTTATATTGCGGGATAAAATTACTCTATTATTTTGATTATAAGACTTATTGTTTTTCTGTTTTTTTTTCTTTTTATTCATTTTCTCCCTCATATTTTTGTTTTTATTTTTTTTTACCATTCTCTCTTGCTATTACTAAATAACTGCGTTACTTTTATTAATTGATTAATTAAAGTTCATTTACATATGTCTAAATAATTTAATTTATAGATTAATCATACTTTAATACAAAAACTATACGTTATTGTAATATAAAGTTTGTGATTAACAATTAATAATAAAATTAACAAATAAATAGTAAATTTTTTGAGATAGACAAAATTAATCTGAATTTTATATTAAGATCAATAAAATTTGCGAATGAAACATTGTCCAAACCTTTTTATTTATGGTGTAATAACAGCAAAATGTAGTAAGAAAATATTATAACTAGTTAACATAAGGGTTTTTAAAGTTACAGTAAACTCAATCAAAATATAATACGCGAATGATCATATGGTACCAAAAAAAAAATTCGCTTGCATACTTAGAATATCTAATTTAGTTTTTTGGCAAATTCTTTTATCTATAAATAGTTTGTTTATTTGTTAATTATACACATCTAGTAAAACTCATAAAATTAATATTATACTATTAATATATATGTTGCTTATATTAAAAATCATATTTATTATATAAATTATCTAGACATATTGTAAAAAAAAAAAAAATAGAGCTTTGCTAAACGGATTCCTTTATTGGCAATATTTAATAACTATATATATATATATATATATACTGTGTATAAGAGACAGATGATAGAGAAAATAAATAAATTGGCGAGAATATTAAAAAAAAATTATTAAAATTATAAGGGTAATTCTATCTCAAAATAAGAAAGAATGAGGTAAAGTACTTATTAGATAAGTTTAAGAGTTTTTTTTTTGTCATTTAATCATACAAGAAACTACTAGTAGTAATATTTTAGAGAGAGAATAAATAAACAGCCAAATCTAAGAGACCTGCGTGATTAAATGACAAAAAAAAAAACTCTTAAACTTATCTAATAAGTACTTTACCTCATTCCTGTCTCTTATACACATCTAGATGTGTATAAGAGCTTGTTTTTATAGACCCAGGTTCACCCGGATTTAATTCCAGAATCTGAATTGACTTGAACCAGACAAGAGGCTCTGTCTCTTATACACATCTAGAGAAAGTCGATTCAACTTTTGTGTAACGCTAAATGGCTCTTTATATAACCATGATGTGGTTAAGTGTATGTTTTAAAGTCGATATATTTATTCATTTTTTATACTTTTACTATTCATGTATATTTTGTACAAATTGTAAATCTAAAATTCTCTTAATTTGATGTGATAAAGATCTATGAATAATATATATATGTGAGAAAAATCATAAAATAATTATAATGATGTATTTTTCTAAATAGTTATATTCGTAAATATTTTTAATCGTAGTGTTTTACACGAATAAATTAGCACATAATGTTTGTGACTTGGGTCAATTAATATTGTAAAAATTTTATTCAACTATTGAATTTACTAAAATTATATGAATTTTTGATTTTTTTTTTGTTGAAAATATTAGAAAAGTAAAGACAAAAAAAATAAATAAATTTACCCGCCTATTACTGTCAACGTCCAACGTCATACAAATGACATCACCGCTGATGTCATTAGATGACATTAGCTGATGCCTTCAAATGACGTCGGTGGATGACGTCATCGAGATGACGTCGTGATGACTTCGAGGTTTTATAATATTTTATTTTATTTTATCTTGTCACTTTTAGAATAGTTTGGGTTTTGTCACTAAAAGTGCTTAATATGTTGAATTATTTTTAGCCGCACTTAATTTACATATTTTTAAATTAAAGATTTTTCTAAATTTGATTTTTAAACTTGCCGATTAATTTTTGAAAAATGTTGTTTAAAATTAATTGTTAATATTTAGAAACTCTCTTTATTTTAATTTGATTAAAATTTAGAAAGTATAAAATCTTTGAAAATATTTATTTAATTCTATTGACATTAGCAATTAGAAAATTTGTCTAAATTTTAGAAATTCATTATTTTTCAATGGGATTGGAATTTAATAAATGTCCAAAAATTTTAGAAATTGTTTCTAATGTAATTTTTGAAATTCTATTGTTTAAAGTGTTTATTTTCTAATGAAATTAGAAAATAATTTTTCTCCATAAAATATTTTTATAAATTATTCAAAAACGATAAATTCAATGAGATTGACATTATGATGGACAGTGATTCATGATTAGATACTAAATACGATTTTTATGTTTTTATTTAATTATTAAATTATATAAAAGCAGATGTGTATAAGAGACATCAATTTAAGTCCAATGTGACTGTGTATAGTTTATTCGGTTTGAATCCAATGGTTGTTAAATTTTAAATAGGACTTGCGTATCCTGTCTTTCTCTATTATTTCGGATGTATTCTTTGCTAAAACATATCAAGTCTCGGATGTAACTCGAGATTTCTTGATCAATTGTGGAATGTGTATAAGAGACAGTGCTTGAATATTCACATCTAATGTTTAGATAAACATTACAGATTTCATTCCTATGATGGAGATGACGCAAAGGTATGACCACAGATGAGATTTTATCACTAAAGTGCTTAATAAATTAAGTTACTTTTAGTGGCACTTAATTTTATTTTTAAACTGAAGTTTTTTTCTAAATTTGGTTTTGAAAGCACGATTATTTTTGACAAATGTTGTTTAACGCAGTTATTTAGTAATAGCAAGAGCTTTCTTTATTTCTGCATTTAATTAAAATTTAGAAACTATAAAAACTTTTGAAAATATTTATTTTCTAATGAGACTGAAAAATAAATTTTCTCCATAAAATATTTTCATAAATAATTTAAATAATGATAATTTTAATAAGATTGGGATTATGATGAATAGTGATTCTTGATTAGATACTGAATGCGATTTTTGGCGCCCAAGTAATTACTGAATTATATAATACCATGATGGATGATTATGGATTTAGGACCAATGTGATTGTATATAGTTTACTCGGTACAAATTCAATGGTTGTAAAATTTTAAATAGGGCATTCAGGTCCTGCATTTCTCTATTATTTTGAATGTAATTCTTTTCTTATCTCATCTCCTATTCATAACAAATTTCGCTGAGGAATTATGCAATGTACATTGAGATAGATTAGGGATAGGATTCAATATTTAAAATGTTTATATAAAATTACATTTGTAATGTACAAGATGATAGAGATGGCACAAAGGTACAACCACGGAAGAAATTTTCAAGAGTTGAAGATTATTCTTAAAATTTGACAATTTAGTTTTCTTTTATGATGTGAAGCGATGACGTCAGGATGAGCTCTAGAGTTGACTTAGATGGAACTTTCTCATATGTTACAGTGCCAAAATCCATTCAGATTTTATTTGCTATTTCTGCATATTATGAATATAGTAAGATTTCGCAAATAGATGTAAAAACTACATTTCTTAATAAAAATTTGTAGGAAAAGGTGCATATGGTGCAACTTGAAGGATTTATATCCACAAATCCTAATCAAGTATGCAAGGTACAAAGGTTTATTTGTGGACTAAAATAAACTTTTAGGAGTTAGAACATTTGTTATGAGAATGAAACTTAGACCGTTTCGGCAAAGAAATCGTGAAACACGCGCGTCCCGTGGAAAACTGATTCTTCTTAGGAAAATATTTAAATAAATCCGCCTAATGATTCTTTTTGTAAATTTTATAGTATAAATTATACGATTAATGACAACAATTGATGTGAATAAAATTTAATTTTAACAAAAGATCTATAAGTGAGATTTAAAATCAAATATATGTAATTAAGTAATTATTTTCCTTTTACTTAACGTGTAAAGGGCAAGAAAGATATCGGCCTCGAAATTATAATTGGTTAATAATAGCATTCGCACTAACCAAATTTTTATATGAACCCGATTTACGATAGGAGAAATAGATCCTTTTTTCCACATTCATTTACATTACTCTAACTCATTAAAAATAATTTTTTTAGGGTGATATGAATGAATGTGGATTAAGAGATCCATCATACTTACTGTGGACCGGATTTATATAAAAATTTCCCTCGAACATATAATGAGTCTTGTATAGGAGAAAAGGGTCGGTGGCAATATTATCTTCATTTTATTTATTATTAATGGATAAGGCATACACAACGTGTAGTAATTAAAAGAAAAATATATGACAAAAAAAGTAAAAATTATGGAAGTTATAATGAGTTATTGATTTTTAGTAAAATAGTTTATTTTGGAGAGTACAATAAAAAGAATACAAAATAATATCACATTAAATAAAAACTCTTATTTTATATATAGTATAGATAGATCACTATTACGAGAAGGAGGTATTAGAACTATGCCAAAAGTAAATCAAGAGAAACTATATCCTACCAAAAAAGAAAAAGGTCAAGAAAACCTGTAAGTCAATTTCTTTCTCTTGGTGGTAATACAAATAATGACCAAATTGATGACCATTACTACAATTTGTTAATTGGTACCCTGTGAGGCATGCTATGATGTCATTTAATGGCTTCGTTTAGATAACTAGCAGTTTGTATATTCTTTAGGATATTATCTATAATATATAAATCAAGAGTCTTATTTTTGGTATGATGTTATTTAATATTTTGCCTAATATATCTCTCTAAATAGTTCTAAAATTTCCTTCTTTTTTTATTCAAAATAATATTTTTTTATTTATATCACATAGATAAAGTAAGAGTCTCTTATTTTGATGCAATGTGTATCAGAACAGCTACTGATGTCATCGGCTGATGTCAGTGATGAGATCAAGATTTTTAAAAAATATTTTATTTTATTTTATGTTGTAGTGACCAGTTTGGGTTTTATCACTAAAAGTTAGTTAAAAAGTTAAGTTACTGTTAGTGACACTTAATTGTATATTTTCAAATTAAAGATCTTTCTAAAATCTGATTCTTGAAACCACCAATTGTATCTTGACAAATGTTGTTTAAAATTAATTGTTAATATTTAGAGATTCTCTAGATTTTTTTTTTTTTTATTAAAATTTGGAAAGTATAAAACTTTTGAAAATATTTATTTAATGCTAATGAAATTAGAATTAGAAATTTTGTTTAAATTTTAAAATTTTATTATTTTTCAATGAAATTGGAATTTAATAAATGTTCAAAAAAAATTGAAATTGTTTCTAATATAATTGCTGAAATTCTATTATTTATAGTGTTTGTTTTCTAATGAGATTAGAAAATAAAGTTTTTCCATAAAATATTTTCATAAATAATGATTGTCTCTTATACACATCTAGATGTGTATAAGATTCAGATTAGATATTAAATGCGGTTTTTGTGCTTTTATTTAATTATTGAATTATATAATAGTATGATGGATGATTATGGATTTAAAACTAATGTGATTGTGTATGGTTTACTTGGTTCAAATTCAATGTTTGTAAAATTTTAAATCGGACTTACGTGTCTTGCCTTTGTTATTTTAGATGTAATTCTTTTCTCATCTTAATTTTTTTAAATGTAATTCGAAATTTCTTAATCAATCATCTGTACAAAGATAGGTTAGTGCTAGTTGAGAACATGGGACTCTTGGGCACGCTGAATTTAATGTTACAACTAAATTGAGGACAAAAATAATTTTGGAGTGGTAAAGCAAACTGTAGTAGTTTTGGCCACGTGTCAAGTGCTTCATTTCATAAAATAAGAGTTGTCCAAGTTTTTGGCAAAGACTTGCACAGGAAAATTCATATGAAACTACATGTGAAGTTCAAATAATGTAGTCTTGGATGAGGTTCATCAATGCAAATATTGACAGTGCGCACCTCAAATAACGAAGTCTTGGACGGTGCTCATTTTTCTGTATCAATACAAATATTAACAGTGCGGACCTTAAATGAGAGGACTCACAATGCAAATACATGCAATATGGGCCTCAGATGGGAACTTCACATGCACAGGTGAAAACATCTAAGCCTCCTATGAGGACTTCAATTTAATATCGGTCCGGTTCCATGTGGAGGTTCAGAATCAAATTAAAGGAATTATTGGTAATATTAAATATTGCACCTAATATAGTTAAACCAGACAAGAGGCTTGTGAGATGGAGGAAAATTCACACAAATACATAAATAATTTAGATTATATTGGTCAAAACTCATATAAAATGGAGAAAATTTATATAAAATTTGTAAATGTACAAGTCTATCCTTAACAATTGACATCCCTTTGCTACACAATAATATCAAACACAATTCTACCATTCTCTCTTTACATCTCTTACCTTCTTTCTCTACAATTTTCACTCACATCACCATATATTATCAAGATTTTAAAATTGTTACACTATTTAAATATGAAGCACAGATGGTCAATAGTAAAATTTCTTGAGAATGAATTGAACTTTATCTATAATAATGATTTACTCAATAAAACAAAATTAACAATATACTCGAATTATTTTCTTAATCATCCAGGTAAATGAACAAAGAAAAAAAATAGAGGAAAAGAATATAGAATCCAAATCCACTTCATATTCCTCGGCAAGAGTCTGCACATGCCAATACAACTCAACCAAAAAAAAAAAAAAAAGAATAAACAGAGAAAATGCTATAAAGATTCCACGAAAACTGGCATAGCAAACTGGCGTATGGACAGCAATGATGACAGAAACAATAAATCTTTATATATATATATATATAAAGATTATATGTTGAAGGAACATATATATATATAAAAGATTATATGTTGAAGGAATTTGTTCAGCCTCAGATTCCATAACCACACAACAATTCTGGAGGGTAGTTAGGAAGAATCAATAATTTGTTGTTCTAATAAGCCATCAATTTATTAAGTGCAATTATTCTCCATTTGCAATTTTGGTTTGGCCTAGTTTACAGTTTAAGATCGCTAGCTGTTCCAAAAGTTTTGGTTAATTTTAGAAGTTGAGATATTTCTCATCTTTTATGAGATTATGTTTAAGTTCCTTTGCTATGTTTTCACTTTTTCACTTGGGGTTTCGGAGTTTGACAAAGGCAAATTACTAGCGTGGGGTAACGCAATTCGATTGAGTTTTAAATTATTATATAAAGAGCTGTTATCTTATATACATCTATATATATATATGTCTCTTATACACATCTAGATGTGTATAAGAGACAGCAAAAAGCTAAATATATCGAGATACTTTTCTTGTACTACGCATAACTCAATCAAGGTGATCCGTAATATGAAATTAAAAAATTTAAATTCATTATTTACTTTCTTACCGTGGTATCAGATTCACCCTTGATTAATTTATGGTGTAGATGTATTTAGTTATCATGAATATTGAATTGTTCAAATTATATGAATTTTTGGTATTATTTTTAAAATATTGAAAAAAAATATAAAATAAATAAAAGCTAATTGCCGTTTTGATTCACGGCAATAATACTTTGATATATGGCATATATGACGACGGCACCTCATCAGATTGCATGTTCTTAGTCACTTTTTAGTGACACTTTGATTTTTGTCACTAAACGTTCTTAAATTAGTTAAGATACTTTTTTTTAATAATTGTTATATATATATATATATATATATATAGTTATTGTTATTAAATCCAGCCTGAAAGGAATCCGTCGAGGAGGTAGATCAAGGTTCTTGGTTCAACCGGTGGGTCGCTAAAATATTTTTATAAATATATAATATAATTTTAAAGTATTAAATACAAGAAATATGGTAAAAACATTGATAAAAATGTTCTATCAAATTTTTATTTATTGTAAATGAATTTAAATATTTAAGAACTATGAAAAGATAGTTAGTTTTAAATTTTATAAATATTTAATTATAGAATTAAGTAATTATAACATAAATAATAGTTTTAAATCAATACACAAGAAATTATACTCTTATTATTTCTTATAGTGTTAGTTTGTAATAATCATTCATTTAACAATAATAAAATATTGAGAAACAAATACTAGTAAATGTTATTGGTACATTTCTTGTCTTAAGGAAATATAACATTAGTGAATAATTTTAGAAATTCTTCTATAAAAACAAAATAACAAATGAATTGTTCTTAAAAATATCATATTACAATTTTACCAAAGTGGAAGAAGAGTTTAATTGATTTATCTCAAAGTTTAATAGAATAAAATAATTACAGGCTCAAAAAATTACACAACGGCTGAGACTTGCACCTTGTCCAAGACCTGTCTCTTTCCTCCATCTAGAAGCCTATAAGAGATTCAACCTCGTCAGATTCTCGGTTCTTCCGGTTGAACCGCCGTCTATAAAAACAAGCCGTCAACATATATTTTTTTTTCGAGTCAATCAATCTTTTAAAGATTTCTAATTTAATTATTTGTGTGAATTTTCCTCCATCTCACAAGCCTCTTGTCTGGTTCAACCGGCCGGATTCTCAGTTCTTCCGGTTGAACCGCCGTTTATAAAAATAAGCCGTCAACATTTTTTTTTTCCGAGTCAATCAATGTTGTAAAGATTTCTGATTTAATTATTTGCGTGAATACTATTAGAGGTCAATCTTGTAAACATTTATGATTTAATTATTCTTGTGAATACTATTAGAGTCGACACTTATACACATGTGGATCTGTATAGGAAAGGGATGTCAATTGTTACAAATGACCTCACATATATAAACTTTATACTGTTCTTATATTATCTATATGTACATTAATTAAAGTAATTCGTGATAAAATAAAAAATAAAAATTTTAAATTTCATTAAAGGTTTATTTACTTTCTTACCGAAAGTAAGGTAGAAAATCTGATAAGAACAAGGATAGTACATTACCAGATTTTCACAAGGAATTGCCTATTATTCATAGACAAAGTAGGCAATAACATTGGTGAAAACCACGGAAAGAAAGGTAACGTTGAATAGAACCACACGACACACATTACATGAGATCCTTTAATGTAGGACAGTTATTAAAGGATATTTATTGAAATAGTACTAGTAAAAAGTTTTGTTTCCACCGGCTGAATAATCAAGCTGAAATAGTAGCAGCAGAACCGCAAACACAAACACAAACATCACCATTACTTTTAATAATCTGCTTCAGTGCAGTTGCGTCTTTACCGACGTATATCTCCACAGGCTCTCCTTCCTTGAAGAAGATAAAAGTCGGCGCCTTCGACACTTGATATGTATCAGCAACATTCTGCACATGCATGCATGCTCAGCAAATAAATAAATGAAGAAATTATACTACATGATCAACTAGTAATTAAGCTATAAAAAATTAATGTGCAAAGTTGCTGATACATGGAAGTTAGAAAGAGAAATTCACCTGAAGTTCATCCTCTTATACACATCTAGATGTGTATAAGGGATACTCCCCGGCGTACTGTGCCACAACTGGGGTAATGCTAATGCAATCATTAGACCGTGTAGACGTAAAAAACGCAACCACCTATGAAAAAGTGCATTCGACATAATATATTAGTTGGTATTTAGATCCCAAAAGCATGCATTCGGCATCTTGAAATAATTATGGATAGGGACTTCCTCATTCCTCCCCTTTCTAAATCAGATTAGGTTTGTGTTGCCCATTTTATATTTTATATTTTACGAGTTGTATTTTATGATCGTTAAAATGATTGAAAAATAAAATTTAGTTATTCTTTTAATCATATAAGATTTACGAAACCAACTCCGAGATGTGAAATGAAGAGCACAGGCTTTTGTAATCCCAACCCATCTCGCACTTTTTCTGCTACCCACGTCCCACGGCATCTAGAAATTGTATGATAGCACAAAATCTAGAAACTAACACCCAGCACAGACTTGGGCGGTATCTTAATTATCAAGAGCAAAACTCAGCTTAGGCTACTTTTGGACATCATTGGCAAAATGCAGTATACTAATATAAGAAACGGTTAAATGCAGAAAGTCCTTGAACTTATATCTCAGTAATAGTTTACCCCTTCTATTGATTTAATAAGCACGTTATTATGTATTTATATTGCGGGATAAAAATACTCTATTATTTTGATTATTATTGTTTTTCCTGTTTTTTTCTTTTTATTCATTTTCTCCCTCATATTTTTGTTTTTATTTTTTTTTACCATTCTCTCTTGCTATTACTAAATAACTGCGTTACTTTTATTAATTGATTAATTAAAGTTCATTTACATATGTCTAAATAATTTAATTTATAGATTAATCATACTTTAATACAAAAACTATACGTTATTGTAATATCTAGATACGGAACGTGCGTACAGAGCGAATGCGTATCGAGCAAATAAATAGTAAATTTTTTGAGATAGACAAAATTAAAAATTTTATTTTAGTAGATAAATAAAATTTGCGAATGAAACATTGTCCAAACCTTTTTATTTATGGTGTAATAACAGCAAAATGTAGTAAGAAAATATTATAACTAGTTAACATAAGGGTTTTTAAAGTTACAGTAAACTCAATCAAAATATAATACGCGAATGATCATATGGTACCAAAAAAAAAATTCGCTTGCATACTTAGAATATCTAATTTAGTTTTTTGGCAAATTCTTTTATCTTTTATAGTTTGTTTATTTGTTAATTATAGTATTAGTAAAACTCATAAAATTAATATTATACTATTAAAATATATGTTGCTTATATTAAAAATCATATTTATTATATAAATTATCTAGACATATGTAAAAAAAAAAAAAAAAATAGAGCTTTTAATCAATCAATTATTGGCAATATAGAATAATACTTTAGCAGTAGCAAGAAATAATGGGATAAGAAAAAATATGATAGAGAAAATAAATAAATTGGCGAGAATATTAAAAAAAAATTATTAAAATTATAAGGGTAATTCTATCTCAAAATTCAGAAAGAATGAAATCATAAGTACTTACAAGAAAAAACTAAATTAGATATTCTAAATATGCAAGCGAATTTTTTTTTTGGTACCATATGATCATTCGCGTATTATATTTTGATTGAGTTTACTGTAACTTTAAAAACTGTCTCTTATACACACAAGATGTGTATAAGAGTCAGGTAATTTTTGGCTGAAATTCAAGGTGCAAGGCTCAAAACTGTCTCTTATAGCATCTTCAATTCTTTGCCACAGTTGAAATTATCATTCCACTCCCTCTCGGTGTGGCATTCGATCAGGTGCCCATATGTTGGGCATAGGTTCTTTTGTCCCTTTCCTGCTTCCATAATTTTTCCACTCTCAAATTACAGAGACCCACTAAAAATTTCGACTTTCTCTCAGCTGTCTTTTGTGTAACGCTAAATGGCCCTTTATATAACCATGATGATGGTTAGTGTATGTTTTAAAGTCGATATATTTAGTGATAAATTATACTTTTATATTCATGTATATTTTGTAATATAGTAATTTTTATTAATTTGATGTGATAAAGATTTTTTGAATAATATATATATGTGAGAAAAATCATAAAATAATTATAATGATGTATTTTTCTAAATAGTTATATTCGTAAATATTTTTAATCGTAGTGTTTTACACGAATAAATTAGCACATAATGTTTGTGACTTGGGTCAATTAATATTGTAAAAATATTGAATTTACTATCGTTATATGAATTTTTGATTTTTTTTTGAAAATATTAGAAAAGTAAAGACAAAAAAATAAATAAATTTACCCGCCTATTATCCTTTAATAACTGTCCTACATTAAAGGAATCTCATGTAATGCTGATGTCGTGTCTGTCTCTTAGCACGATGCCTTCAAATGACGTCGGTGGATGACGTCATCGATGACGTCGATGATGACTTTAGGTTTTTATAATATTTTATTTTATTTTATCTTGTCACTTTTAGAATAGTTTGGGTTTTGTCACTAAAAGTGCTTAATATGTTGAATTATTTTTAGCCGCACTTAATTTCATATTTTTAAATTAAAGATTTTTCTAAATTTGATTTTTAAACTTGCCGATTAATTTTTGAAAAATGTTGTTTAAAATTAATTGTTAATATTTAGAAACTCTCTTTATTTTAATTTGATTAAAATTTAGAAAGTATAAAATCTTTATAAAATATTTATTTAATTCTATTGACATTAGAATTAGAAAATTTGTCTAAATTTTATTCATTCATTATTAAGCACGGGATTGAAATTTTTATACGTCATTTATTCCGTCCAACCCCTGTCTCATTTTGAAATCAAATTGTTTAAAGTGTTTATTTTCTAATGAAATTAGAAAATAATTTTCATTAAAATGTATAAGATAAATTATTCAAAAACCTCAATAAATTCAATGAGATTGACATTATGATGGACAGTCATTGTATAATTATCTCTTTTTACGACTATTGTGTTTTTATTTAATTATTAAATTATATAAAAGCATGATGGATGATTATAAATTTAAGACCAATGTGACTGTGTATAGTTTATTCGGTTCAAATCCAATGGTTGTTAAATTTTAAATAGGACTTGCGTATCCTGTCTTTCTCTATTATTCTGGATGTATTCTTTTCTTCTATCAATCCTCTCGGATGTAACTCGAGATTTCTCCATCAATCATGTAATGTGTATAGAGATAGGATTGAATATCTAAAATGTTTAGATAGAATTACATTTGTAATGTACAAGATGATGGAGATGACGCAAAGGTATGACCACAGATGAGATTTTATCACTAAAAGTGCTTAATAAATTAAGTTACTTTTAGTGGCATTTCACAAATGTTGTTTAAGATTATTTGTTAATATTTAGAAAATTTCTTTATTTTAATTTGATTAAAATTTAGAAACTATAAAAACTTTTGAAAATATTTATTTTCTAATGAGACTGAAAAATAAATTTTCTCCATAAAATATTTTCATAAATAATTTAAATAATGATAATTTTAATAAGATTGGGATTATGATGAATAGTGATTCTTGATTAGATACTTATCCATGCGATTTTTGGGCTTTTATTTAATTACTGTCTCTTATAATACATCTAGATGTGTATAAGAGACAGACTATATACAATCTGATTGGTATATAGTTTAGATGTGTATAAGAGACAGCTATTTAATAATTTCTAATTGAAATCATTTAGTCCTGCATTTCTCTATTATTTTGAATGTAATTCTTTTCTTATCTCAGTCTCCTTGAACATAACTCGAAATTTCGTGATCAATTATGCAATGTACATTGAGATAGATTAGGGATAGGATTCAATATTTAAAATGTTTATATAAAATTACATTTGTAATGTACAAGATGATAGAGATGGCACAAAGGTACAACCACGGAAGAAATTTTCAAGAGTTGAAGATTATTCTTAAAATTTGACAATTTAGTTTTCTTTTATGATGTTAGCGATGACGTCATCTGCTGACATCATTTGCTGATGTCATCGCTGACATCATTTGATGACTCAACTTTGGACCTTAGTCAATTCACTTAAAGGAATTAAATCCATAGGTTATACAAGTGGGTCTTTAAGAGAAGCTCGATATAAATAGTAATGTGATTACATATAAGACGCAATTAGTGGCAAAGGATTACACACAAAGACAAGGAGTTGACTTAGATGGAACTTTCTCATATGTTACAGTGCCAAAATCCATTCAGATTTTATTTGCTATTTCTGCATATTATGAATATAGTAAGATTTCGCAAATAGATGTAAAAACTACATTTCTTAATAAAAATTTGTAGGAAAAGGTGCATATGGTGCAACTTGAAGGATTTATATCCACAAATCCTAATCAAGTATGCAAGGTACAAAGGTTTATTTGTGGACTAAAATAAACTTTTAGGAGTTAGAACATTTGTTATGAGAATGAAACTTAGACCGTTTCGGCAAAGAAATCGTGAAACACGCGCGTCCGTGGAAAACGATTCTTCTTAGGAAAATATTTAAATAAATCCGCCTAATGATTCTTTTTGTAAATTTTATAGTATAAATTATACGATTAATGACAACAATTGATGTGAATAAAATTTAATTTTAACAAAAGATCTATAAGTGAGATTTAAAATCAAATATATGTAATTAAGTAATTATTTTCCTTTTCTTAACGTGTAAAGGGCAAGAAAGATATCGGCCTCGAGCCACGAAATTGGTTAATAATAGCATTCGCACTAACCAAATTTTTATATGAACCCGATTTACGATAGGAGAAATAGATCCTTTTTTCCACATTCATTTACATTACTCTAACTCATTAAAAATAATTTTTTTAGGGTGATATGAATGAATGTGCGGATGGATTAAGAGATCCATCATACTTACTGTGGACCGGATTTATATAAAAATTTCCCTCGAACATATAATGAGTCTTGTATAGGAGAAAAGGGTCGGTGGCAATATTATCTTCATTTTATTTATTATTAATGGATAAGGCATACACAACGTGTAGTAATTAAAAGAAAAATATATGACAAAAAAAGTAAAAATTATGGAAGTTATAATGAGTTATTGATTTTTAGTAAAATAGTTTATTTTGGATTCTTTTGTATTATAGATAATATCCTTTAGATATACAAGCTGTTTGTGATATATATATTATAAATATTATCTATAATATATAAATCAAGAGTCTTATTTTTGGTATCTAGATTTAATATTTTGCCTAATATATCTCTCTAAATAGTTCTAAAATAGGGATCACCTTTTATTGAGTTAATATTTTTTCAAAAATCACATATATAAAGTAAGTGTTCTTATTTTGATGCAATGTCATTCAAAAAGCTACTGATGTCATCGGCTGATGTCAGTGATGACATCATCATTTTTAAAAAATATTTTATTTTATTTTATGTTGTAGTGACAGTTTGGGTTTTATCACTAAAAGTGCTTAAAAGTTAAGTTACTGTTAGTGACACTTAATTGTATATTTTCAAATTAAAGATCTTTCTAAATTTGATTTTGAAACCACCAATTGTATTTTGACAAATGTTGTTTAAAATTAATTGTTAATATTTAGAGATTCTCTTTTTTTTTTTTTTATTAAAATTTGGAAAGTATAAAACTTTTGAAAATATTTATTTAATGCTAATGAAATTAGAATTAGAAATTTTGTTTAAATTTTAAAATTTTATTATTTTTCAATGAAATTGGAATTTAATAAATGTTCAAAAAAATCTAAATTGTGTATAATAGACTTTGCAAAAACGTAATTATTTAAAATTTTAAAAAAATGAATTAGCGAACCACCGGTGATACACAATAAAATATTTTCATAAATAATGATTTCAATGAGACTGGGATTATGACAAATAGCGAGATTCACGATTAGATATTAAATGCGGTTTTTGTGCTTTTATTTAATTATTGAATTATATAATAGTATGATGGATGATTATGGATTTAAAACTAATGTGATTGTGTATGGTTTACTTGGTTCAAATTCAATGTTTGTAAAATTTTAAATCGGACTTACGTGTCTTGCCTTTGTTATATTTAGTCGCTTCTACACTCATCTTAATTTTTTAAATGTAATTCGAAATTTCTTAATCAATCATCTGTACAAAGATAGGTTATGCTAGTTGAGAACATGGGACTCTTGGGCACGCATTGAATTTAATGTTACAACTAAATTGAGGACAAAAATAATTTTGGAGTGGTAAAGCAAACTGTAGTAGTTTTGGCCACGTGTCAAGTGCTTCATTTCATAAAATAAGAGTTGTCCAAGTTTTTGGCAAAGACTTGCACAGGAAAATTCATATGAAACTACATGTGAAGTTCAAATAATGTAGTCTTGGATGAGGTTCATCAATGCAAATATTGACAGTGCGCACCTCAAATAACGAAGTCTTGGACGGTGCTCATCAATACAAATATTAACAGTGCGGACCTTAAATGAGAGGACTCACAATGCAAATACATGCAATATGGGCCTCAGATGGGAACTTCACATGCACAGGTGAAAACATCTAAGCCTCCTATGAGGACTTCAATTTAATATCGGTCCGGTTCCATGTGGAGGTTCAGAATCAAATTAAAGGAATTATTGGTAATACTTTAAATATTGCACCTAATATAGTTATGTCATTTGTCACGTTTATAAAGGACATAAATGTAAATATACACAAAAATAATTTAGATTATATTGGTCAAAACTCATATAAAATGGTTAAAATTTATATAAAATTTGTAAATGTACAAGTCTATCCTTAACAATTGACATCCCTTTGCTACACAATAATATCAAACACAATTCTACCATTCTCTCTTTACATCTCTTACCTTCTTTCTCTACAATTTTCACTCACATCACCATATATTATCAAGATTTTAAAATTTATACACTATTTAAATATGAAGCACAGATCAATAGTAAAATTTCTTGAGAATGAATTGAACTTTATCTATAATAATGATTTACTCAATAAAACAAAATTAACAATATACTCGAATTATTTTCTTAATCATCCAGGTAAATGAACAAAGAAAAAAAATAGAGGAAAAGAATATAGAATCCAAATCCACTTCATATTCCTCTTTTTTTTTCTTTATGCCAAAACAACCCAACCAAAAAAAAAAAAAAGAATGTACAGAGCTCGTGCTATAAAGATTCCACGAAAACTGGCATAGCAAACTGATGCGTATAAGGACAGCAATGATGACAGAAACAATAAATCTTTATATATATATATATATAAAAGATTATATGTTGAAGGAACATATATATATATATAAAAGATTATATGTTGAAGGAATTTGTTCAATCTCAGATTCCATAACCACAACATTCAATTCTGGAATGTAGTTATAAGAATCAATAATTATTGATCTTATAAGCCATCAATTTATTAAGTGTATTATTCTCCAGCAATTTTGGTTTGGCCTAGTTTACAGTTTAAGATCGCTAGCTGTTCCAAAAGTTTTGGTTAATTTTAGAAGTTGAGATATTTCTCATCTTTTATGAGAAATATGTTTAAGATCGCCTTTGCTACAGAAAAATTAGCACTTTTTCACTTGGGGGTTTCGGAGTTTGACAAAGGCAAATTACTAGCGTGGGACCCCCAAGTAAAAAGTGCCGGTAACGCAATTCGATTGAGTTTTTAAATTATTATATAAATATATATTATATTATATACATTATATATATATATATGTGTGTGTGAATATATGTGATACATAATAATATTGCTGTATTTTTTAAAAATGATAGATGTGTATCAGAGACAGGTCTAATGATTGCATTCAGAAACGTGAAAGTCACGTTTTGGAAAGAAAAAGAAATTAAGGAGCTAGTATTTTGTTATTTGGATCAATCAATTATGTAAAATTCTTGATTTAATTATACGGATAGATACCATTGAGGCCGAACACTTGTGCGCTTGTGTCGATCCACAGTCCTAAATATATCGAGATACTTTTCTTGTACTACGCATAACTCAATCAAGGTGATCCGTAATATGAAATTAAAAAATTTAAATTCATTATTTACTTTCTTACCGTGGTATCAGATTCACCCTTGATTAATTTATGGTGTAGATGTATTTAGTTATCATGAATATTGAATTGTTCAAATTATATGAATTTTTAGGTATTATTTTTAAAATATTGAAAAAAAATATAAAATAAATAAAAGCTAATTGCCGTTTTGATTCACGGCAATAATACTTTGATATATGGCATGATGACGACGGCACCTCATATAGATTGCATGTTCTTAGTCACTTTTTAGTGACACTTTGATTAATCTCACTAAACGTTCTTAAATAAGTTAAGATACTTTTTTTTAATAATTGTTATATAGTATATATAAATACTTAAGAAGTGCTTCTGAAAAAAATCTGTCGTGGGACTAAAAATACTGTCTCTTATACATATTAGAACAAAACCATAATACAAGAAAATTATATTAATTATTTCTTATAGTGTTAGTATGTATTAATGTTAATTTAACAATAATAAAATATTGAGAAACAAATACTAGTAAACATTATAGGTACATTTCTTGTCTTAAGGAAATATAATTCTTAGTGAATAATTTTAGAATTTAAGATAAAAACAAAATAACAAATGAATTGTTCTTAAAAATATCATATTACAATTTTACCAAAGTGGAAGAAGAGTTTAATTGATTTATGCGACAAAGTTTAATAGAATAAAATAATTAATGGCTCAAAAAATTACACAACCTGAGCCTTGCTATTTGTCATAACTCAGTAATTTTCACGCATACTCATTTGATGTGTATAAGAGACAGGTTCAACCGGTCAGATTCTCGGTTCTTCCGGTTGAACCGCCGTCTATAAAAACAAGCCGTCAACATATATTTTTTTTTCGAGTCAATCTTTCTTTTAAAGATTTCTAATTTAATTATTTGTGTGTTATATTTTCCTCCATCTCACATTCTCTCTTATGCGGTTCAACCGGCGGATTCTCGCTTCTTAGGTTGAACCGCCGTTTATAAAAATAAGCCGTCAACATTTTTTTCGAGTCAATCAATGTTGTAAAGATTTCTGATTTAATTTTATTTGCGTGAATACTATTAGAGTCTCTCAATTAATTAAATCAGACATCTTTACATTATTCTATAATATTAAGTGATTAATGTACATCAGGCTTGTGCGACTTGTGGTTCGGCTTTTGAAATATATTAGAGATTTTACAACGATATTAAGATATAAACTTTATACTTTTCTTGTATTATGTATACATTAATTAAAGTAATTCGTGATAAAATAAAAAATAAAAATTTTAAATTTCATTAAAGGTTTATTTACTTTCTTACCGAAAGTAAGGTAGAAAATCTGATAAGAACAAGGATAGTACATTACCAGATAACAAGGAATTTATTATTCATAGACAAAGTAGGCAATAACATTTATACACATCTCAAATTAATCTTGAAATTACTATATTACAAAAACCACGACACACATTACATGAGATCCTTTAATGTAGGGCAGTTATTAAAGGATATTTATTGAAATAGTACTAGTAAAATATTAAATTCCAAGTCCTCAATAATCAAGCTGAAATAGTAGCAGCAGAACCGCAAACACAAACACAAACATCACCATTACTTTTAATAATCTGCTTCAGTGCAGTTGCGTCTTTACCGACGTATATCTCCACAGGCTCTCCTTCCTTGAAGAAGATAAAAGTCGGCGCCTTCGACACTTGATATGTATCAGCAACATTCTGCACATGCATGCATGCTCAGCAAATAAATATATGAAGAAATTATACTACATGATCAACTAGTAATTAAGCTATAAAAAATTCTCTTGCAAAGATGCCATGGAATACACAAAGAGAAATTATAAGAGAAGTTCATCCACATCCACTTTGAGAAACATGACCCGGGGCCACAACTGGGGTAATGCTAATGCAATCATTAGACCGTGTATAGACGTAAAAAACGCAACCACCTATGAAAAAGTGCATTCGACATAATATATTAGTTGGTATTTAGATCCCAAAAGCATGCATTCGGCATCTTGAAATAATTATGGATAGGGACTTCCTCATTCCTCCCCTTTCTAAATCAGATTAGGTTTGTGTTGCCCATTTTATATTTTATATTTTACGAGTTGTATTTTATGATCGTTAAAATGATTGAAAAATAAAATTTAGTTATTCTTTTAATCATATAAGATTTACGAAACCAACTCCGAGATGTGAAATGAAGAGCACAGGCTTTTTGTAATCCCAACCCATCTCGCACTTTTTTGCTACCCACGTCCCACGGCAGAATGAAATTGTATGATAGCACAAAATCTAGAAACTAACACCCAGCACAGACTTGGGCGGTATCTTAATTATCAAGAGCAAAACTCAGCTTAGGCTACTTTTGGACATCATTGGCAAAATGCAGTATACTAATATAAGAAACGGTTAAATGCAGAAAGTCCTTGAACTTTCATCTCAGTAATAGTTTACCCCTTCTATTGATTTAATAAGCACGTTATTATGTATTTATATTGCGGGATAAAATTACTCTATTATTTTGATTATTATTGTTTTTCTGTTTTTTTCTTTTTATTCATTTTCTCCCTCATATTTTTGTTTTTATTTTTTTTTACCATTCTCTCTTGCTATTACTAAATAACTGCGTTACTTTTATTAATTGATTAATTAAAGTTCATTTACATATGTCTAAATAATTTAATTTATAGATTAATCATACTTTAATACAAAAACTATACGTTATTGTAATATAACAGTTTGTGATTAACAATCAATAGAAATTTAACAAATTATGGACTGTGTCTTATATGGTATCTAGATGTGTATAATTAAATCAAGAACATTTATAAAATTGAATGATCCAAACCACAAAATACTAGCTCCTCAATGGTATTTATCCAGATCTGTCTAGTATACACATCTAGATGTGTATAACAGACAGGTACCTAAAGTTACAGATAAACTCAATCAAAATATAATACGCGAATGATCATATGGTACCAAAATTTTTTTAGATGTGTATAGAGAAATGCAGGACCTGAATGCCTATAAGTGAAATTTTACTAAGGTCCAAAGTTTGAGTCATCAAACTATATACGATCACATTGGTACAAATCTATATGTCATAAGATGACGTCATCGCTAACATAATTTATATAATAAATATGATTTTTAATATAAGCAACATATATATGGACCGATCTATAATATAGTGTCTTATACACATCTTATTGGCAATATAGAATACTTTAGCAGTATCAAGATACAATGGGATAAGAAAAAATATGATAGAGAAAATTCATATAATTTGCGACAATATCAATATTCAAATGATCTGTCTCTTATACACATCTTTGGAAAGCCGAACCACAAGTCGCTAATTAGTACTTATTAGATAAAAATTAAGAGTTTTTTTTTTGTCATTTAATCATACAAGAAACTACTAGTAGTAATATTTTAGAGAGAGAATAAATAAACAGCCAAATCTAAGAGACTGAAGTCCAAATAACAAAAAAACAACTCATAAAATTCAAGATTAATTAGTATTGAAAATTAATAAAGCGCGTGCTATAAAACTGAATGTACCAGCTTTTTTGATTCTTTGCCACGGATGAAATTATCATTCATGCATGTGTCTCGGTGTGGCATTCGATTAGGTGCCCATATGTTGGGCATAGGTTCTTTTGTCCCTTTCCTGCTTCCATAATTTTTCCACTCTCAAATTACAGAGACCCACTAAAAATTTCGACTTTCTCTCGCTGTCTTTTGTGTAACGCTAAATGGCCCTTTATATAACCATGATGATGGTTAGTGTATGTTTTAAAGTCGATATATTTAGTGATAAATTATACTTTTATATTCATGTATATTTTGTAATATAGTAATTTTTACACATTAAGAAAAGTGGATGTTATGAATAATAAATTCGGTGTTAAAATCATAAAATAATTATAATGATGTATTATATCTAAATAGTTATATTCGTAAATATTTTTAATCGTAGTGTTTTACACGAATAAATTAGCACATTATGTTTGTGACTTGGGTCAATTAATATTGTAAAAATATTGAATTTACTAAAATTTTACAATATTAATTGACCCAAGTCACAAACATTATGTGCTAATTTATTCGTGTAAAACCTGTCTCTTATACACATCTAGATGTGTATAAGAGACAGACTTACAGGTTTTCTTCACCGCCGATGTCATTAGATGACATTAGCACGATGCCTTCAAATGACGTCGGTGGATGACGTCATCGATGACGTCGTGATGACTTCAGAGGTTTTTATAATATTTTATTTTATTTTATCTTGTCACTTTTAGAATAGTTTGGGTTTTGTCACTAAAAGTGCTTAATATGTTGAATTATTTTTAGCCGCACTTAATTTCATATTTTTAAATTAAAGATTTTTCTAAATTTGATTTTTAAACTTGCCGATTAATTTTTGAAAAATGTTGTTCAAAAAATTAATTGTTAATATTTAAAAAAATATTTTCTAAAATTTAGATTAAAATTTAGAAAGTATAAAATCTTATAAAATATTTAATGTGTATAAGAGACATTAGAATTAGAAAATTTGTCTAAATTTTAGAAATCATAGATTTTTATAATTAGACACAATTTAATAAATGTAATAAAATTTTAGAAATGTACTTCTAATGTAATCTAAATTCTGTGTGGCTAAAAAGATCTATTTCTCCTATCGAAATTAGAAAATAATTTTTCTCCATAAAATATTTTACCAACTAATATATCTGTCTCTTATATGAGATTGATGCATTATGATGGACAGTGATTCATGATTAGATACTAAGTAAGATTTTTGTGTTTTTATTTAATTATTAAATTATATAAAAGCATGATGGATGATTATAAATTTAAGACCAATGTGACTGTGTATAGTTTATTCGGTTCAAATCCAATGGATGTGAACCGAATAAACTATACACTTGCGTATCTGTCTTTCTCTATACATCTAGATGTGTATAAGAGACAGGTATCAATAACAGTAAATTTTATTTTTCAATCATTTCTCTTAAATATCATGTAATGTGTATAGAGATAGGATTGAATATCTAAAATGTTTAGATAGAATTACATTTGTAATGTACAAGATGATGGAGATGACGCAAAGGTATGACCACATTTACAATTATATCACTAAAAGTGCTTAAGCGATTAAGTTACTTTTAGTGGCACTTAATTTTCTCTTAAACATTAAATGAAGTGTCAGATAACAGTAAATTTGGTTTTGAAAGCACCGATTATTTTTGACAAATGTTGTTTAAGATTATTTGTTAATATTTAGAAAATTTCTTTATTTTAATTTGATTAAAATTTAGAAACTATAAAAAGTTTTGAAAATATTTATTTTCTAATGAGACTGAAAAATAAATTTTCTCCATAAAATATTTTCATAAATAATTTAAATAATGATAATTTTAATAAGATTGGGATTATGATGAATAGTGATTCTTGATTAGATACTATAGAGAAATGCAGCTGTCATTATATTTTATCTAGTATAATATGTACAATCACACAATTTCGTATATGCATAATTGTCAATGTACATATGTATAGATTAGGGATAGGATTCAATATTTAAAATGTTTATATAAAATTACATTTGTAATGTACAAGATGATAGAGATGGCACAAAGGTACAACCACGGAAGAAATTTTCAAGAGTTGAAGATTATTCTTAAAATTTGACAATTTAGTTTTCTTTTATGATGTTAGCGATGACGTTCTGTGACATCATTTGCTTGATGTCATCGTGATGTCATTTGATGACTCAACTTTGGACCTTAGTCAATTCACTTAAAGGAATTAAATCCATAGGTGCAAGTGGGTCTTTAAGAGAAGCTCGATATAAATAGTAATGTGATTACATATAAGACGCAATTAGTGGCAAAGGATTACACACAAAGACAAGGAGTTGACTTAGATGGAACTTTCTCATATGTTACAGTGCCAAAATCCATTCAGATTTTATTTGCTATTTCTGCATATTATGAATATAGTAAGATTTCGCAAATAGATGTAAAAACTACATTTCTTAATAAAAATTTGTAGGAAAAGGTGCATATGGTGCAACTTGAAGGATTTATATCCACAAATCCTAATCAAGTATGCAAGGTACAAAGGTTTATTTGTGGACTAAAATAAACTTTTAGGAGTTAGAACATATGTTATGAGAATGAAACTTAGACCGTTTCGGCAAAGAAATTCGTGAAACACGCGCGTCCCGTGGAAAACCTGTATAAACCGGATTTATATAAAAATTTCCCTCGAACATATAATGAGTCTTGTATAGGAGAAAAGGGTCGGTGGCAATATTATCTTCATTTTATTTATTATTAATGGATAAGGCATACACAACGTGTAGTAATTAAAAGAAAAATATATGACAAAAAAAGTAAAAATTATGGAAGTTATAATGAGTTATTTCGATTTTTAGTAAAATAGTTTATTTTGGAGAGTACAATAAAAAGAATACAAAATAATATCACATTAAATAAAAACTCTTATTTTATATATAGTATAGATAGATTATTACGAGAAGGAGGTATTAGAACTATGCCAAAAGTAAATCAAGAGAAACTATATCCTAATGTATATAATATAATATATGATGCAATGTCATTCAAAAAGCTACTGATGTCAGCGGCTGATGTCAGTGATGACATCATCATTTTTAAAACACTTCTGCGTCATTACATCATGTAGTTATGTTCTAATACAGTTTTAGTTATATCAATAAAAGTGCTTAAAAAGTTAAGTTACTGTTAGTGACACTTAATTGTATATTTTCAAATTAAAGATCTTTCTAAATCTGATTTTTGAAACCACCAATTGTATTTTGACAAATGTTGTTTAAAATTAATTGTTAATATTTAGAGATTCTCTTTTTTTTTTTTTTATTAAAATTTGACAGGATACGCAAGTTGTGTTTAAAGATTTATTTAATGCTGTCGAAATTAGAATTAGAAATTTTGTTTAAATTTTAAAATTTTATTATTTTTCAATGAAATTGGAATTTAATAAATGTTCAAAAAAAATTGAAATTGTTTCTAATATAATTGCTGAAATTCTATTATTTAAAGTGTTTGTTTTCTAATGAGATTAGAAAATAAAGTTTTTCCATATCTAAACATTTTAGATATTCAACGTCATCTCTGAGACACATTAAATGTCAAATAGCGAGATTCACGATCTAGATATTAAATGCGGTTAATGTAAAGAAAAGATTTAATTCATTAATTATATAATAGTATGATGGATGATTATGGATTTAAAACTAATGTGATTGTGTATGGTTTACTTGGTTCAAATTCAATGTTTGTAAAATTTTAAATCGGACTTACGTGTCTTGCCTTTGTTATTTTAGATGTAATTCTTTTCTCATCTTAATTCTTTTGATGTAATTCAAATTTCTTAATCAATCATCTGTACAAAAATAGGTTAGTGCTAGTTGAGAACATGGGACTCTTGGGCACGCTGAATTTAATGTTACAACTAAATTGATCTACAAAAATAATTTTGGAGTGGTAATCCCAAACTGTAGTAGTTTTGGCCACGTGTCAAGTGCTTCATTTCATAAAATAAGAGTTGTCCAAGTTTTTGGCAAAGACTTGCACAGGAAAATTCATATGGCAGATTAAACTACATGTGAAGTTCAAATAATGTAGTCTTGGATGAGGTTCATCAATGCAAATATTGACAGTGCGCACCTCAAATAACGAAGTCTTGGACGGTGCTCATCAATACAAATATTAACAGTGCGGACCTTAAATGAGAGGACTCACAATGCAAATACATGCAATATGGGCCTCAGATGGGAACTTCACATGCACAGGTGAAAACATCTAAGCCTCCTATGAGGACTTCAATTTAATATCGGTCCGGTTCCATGTGGAGGTTCAGAATCAAATTAAAGGAATTATTGGTAATATTAAATATTGCACCTAATATAGTTATGTCATTTGTCACGTTTATAAAGGACATAAATGTAAATATACACAAAAATAATTTAGATTATATTGGTCAAAACTCATATAAAATGGTTAAAATTTATATAAAATTTGTAAATGTACAAGTCTATCCTTAACAATTGACATCCCTTTGCTACACAATAATATCAAACACAATTCTACCATTCTCTCTTTACATCTCTTACCTTCTTTCTCTACAATTTTCACTCACATCACCATATATTATCAAGATTTTAAAATTGTTACACTATTTAAATATGAAGCACAGATCAATAGTAAAATTTCTTGAGAATGAATTGAACTTTATCTATAATAATGATTTACTCAATAAAACAAAATTAACAATATACTCGAATTATTTTCTTAATCATCCAGGTAAATGAACAAAGAAAAAAAATAGAGGAAAAGAATATAGAATCCAAATCCACTTCATATTCCTCGGCAAGAGTCTGCACATGCCAATACAACTCAACCAAAAAAAAAAAAAGAATAAACAGAGAAAATGCTATAAAGATTCCACGAAAACTGGCATAGCAAACTGGCGTATGGACAGCAATGATGACAGAAACAATAAATCTTTATATATATATATATATATAAAAGATTATATGTTGAAGGAACATATATATATATATAAAAGATTATATGTTGAAGGAATTTGTTCAGCCTCCAGATTCCATAACCACACAATTCAATTCTGGAGGGTAGTTAGGAAGAATCAATAATTTGTTGTTCTAATAAGCCATCAATTTATTAAGTGCAATTATTCTCCAGCAATTTTGGTTTGGCCTAGTTTACAGTTTAAGATCGCTAGCTGTTCCAAAAGTTTTGGTTAATTTTAGAAGTTGAGATATTTCTCATCTTTTATGAGAAATATGTTTAAGATCGCCTTTGCTACAGAAAAATTAGCACTTTTTCACTTGGGGGTTTCGGAGTTTGACAAAGGCAAATTACTAGCGTGGGGTAACGCAATTCGATTGAGTTTTTAAATTATTATATAAATATATATTATATTATATACATTATATATATATATGTGTGTGTGTGTGGATGTGATACATGTATAATATAGCAGCAAAAAGCAGTAGCATGGCTTTTATAAAAATAAGCCGTCAACATTTTTTTTTCAGAAACGTGAAAGTCACGTTTTTGGAAAGAAAAAGAAATTAAGGAGACATTTAGTAGCTAGTATTTTGTTATTTGGATCAATCAATTATGTAAAAATTCTTGATTTAATTATACGGATAGATACCATTGAGGCCGAACACTTGTCCGCTGTGGATCGACGTCCTAAATATATCGAGATACTTTTCTTGTACTACGCATAACTCAATCAAGGTGATCCGTAATATGAAATTAAAAAATTTAAATTCATTATTTACTTTCTTACCGTGGTATCAGATTCACCCTTGATTAATTTATGGTGTAGATGTATTTAGTTATCATGAATATTGAATTGTTCAAATTATATGAATTTTTGGTATTATTTTTAAAATATTGAAAAAAAATATAAAATAAATAAAAGCTAATTGCCGTTTTGATTCACGGCAATAATACTTTCTCTATATGGCATGATGACGACGGCACCTCATCAGATTGCATGTTCTTAGTCACTTTTTAGTGACACTTTGATTTTTGTCACTAAACGTTCTTAAATTAGTTAAGATACTTTTTTTTAATAATTGTTATATACATATATATATATATATATAGTTATTGTTATTAAATCCAGCCTGGAAAGGAATCCGTCGAGGGAGGTAGATCAACGGGTTACTGGTTCAACCGGTGGGTCGCTAAAATATTTTTTTATAAATATATAATATAATTTTAAAGTATTAAATACAAGAAATATGGTAAAAACATTGATAAAAATGTTCTATCAAATTTTTCTGCATTGTAACCGTTTCTTAATATTTAGTAACTATGAAAAAGATAGTTAATTATAACTTTTTATACATATTTAGTTATAGAATTAGTTATTATAAGATAAATAATAGGTCAAAACAACACACAAGAAATTATACTCTTATTATTTCTTATAGTGTTAGTTTGTAATAATCATTCATTTAACAATAATAAAATATTGAGAAACAAATACTAGTAAATGTTATTGGTACATTTCTTGTCTTAAGGAAATATAACATTAGTGAATAATTTTAGAAATTCTTCTATAAAAACAAAATAACAAATGAATTGTATTTCTTAAAAATATCATATTACAATTTTACCAAAGTGGAAGAAGAGTTTAATTGATTTATGCGACAAAGTTTAATAGAATAAAATAATTAATGGCTCAAAAAATTACACAACCTGAGCCTTGCACCTTGAATTTCAGCCAAAAATTTTCCTCCATCTCACAAGCCTCTTGTCTGGTTCAACCGGTCAGATTCTCGGTTCTTCGGTTGAACCGCCGTCTATAAAAACAAGCCGTCAACATATATTTTTTTCGAGTCAATCAATCTTTTAAAGATTTCTAATTTAATTATTTGTGTGAATTTTCCTCCATCTCACAAGCCTCTTGTCTGGTTCAACCGGCCGGATTCTCAGTTCTTCCGGTTGAACCGCCGTTTATAAAAATAAGCCGTCAACATTTTTTTTTTCCGAGTCAATCAATGTTGTAAAGATTTCTGATTTAATTATTTGCGTGAATACTATTAGAGGTCAATCTTGTAAACATTTATGATTTAATTATTCTTGTGAATACTATTAGAGGTCAGGCACTTGTGCGACTTGTGGTTCGGCTTTTGAAATATATTAGAGATTTTACAACGATATTAAGATATAAACTTTATACTTTTCTTGTATTATGTATACATTAATTAAAGTAATTCGTGATAAAATAAAAAATAAAAATTTTAAATTTCATTAAAGGTTTATTTACTTTCTTACCGAAAGTAAGGTAGAAAATCTGATAAGAACAAGGATAGTACATTACCAGATAACAAGGAATTTATTATTCATAGACAAAGTAGGCAATAACATTGGTGAAAACCACGGAAAGAAAGGTAACGTTGAATAGAACCACATGTTATTGTGTTCATGAGATCCTTTAATGTAGGACAGTTATTAAAGGATATTTATTGAAATAGTACTAGTAAAAGTTTTGTTTCCACCGGCTGAATAATCAAGCTTCAATTTGTAGCAGCAGAACCGCAAACACAAATTGAAACATCACCATTACTTTTAATAATCTGCTTCAGTGCAGTTGCGTCTTTACCGACGTATATCTCCACAGGCTCTCCTTCCTTGAAGAAGATAAAAGTCGGCGCCTTCGACACTTGATATGTATCAGCAACATTCTGCACATGCATGCATGCTCAGCAAATAAATAAATGAAGAAATTATACCTTTAAGGGATGTCAATTGTTACTGTAATTAAGCTATAAAAATTAAGTCTCTTATACACATCTAGAGTATATAAGAGAAATTCACCTGAAGTTCATCCACATCCACTTTGAGAAACATGACCCGGGGCCACAACTGGGGTAATGCTAATGCAATCATTAGACCGTGTAGACGTAAAAAACGCAACCACCTATGAAAAAGTGCATTCGACATAATATATTAGTTGGTATTTAGATCCCAAAAGCATTTTTTCGGCATCTTGAAATAATTATGGATAGGGACTTCCTCATTCCTCCCTTTCTCTTATACACATCTAGATGTGTATAAGAGATTTTAGATGTCATATCTCATTGAATTGTATTTTATGATCGTTAAAATGATTGAAAAATAAAATTTAGTTATTCTTTTAATCATATAAGATTTACGAAACCAACTCCGAGATGTGAAATGAAAGAGCACAGGCTTTTGTAATCCCAACCCATCTCGCACTTTTTTGCTACCCACGTCCCACGGCAGAATGAAATTGTATGATAGCACAAAATCTAGAAACTAACACCCAGCACAGACTTGGGCGGTATCTTAATTATCAAGAGCAAAACTCAGCTTAGGCTACTTTTGGACATCATTGGCAAAATGAAGTATACTAATATAAGAAACGGTTAAATGCAGAAAGTCCTTGAACTTTCATCTCAGTAATAGTTTAAATAGCCTATTGATTTAATAAGCACGTTATTATGTATCTTATATTGCACATCTAAATTACTCTATTATTTTGATTATATTGTTTTTCAATATTTTTTCTTTTTATTCATTTTCTCCCTCATATTTTTGTTTTTATTTTTTTTTACCATTCTCTCTTGCTATTACTAAATAACTGCGTTAAGGCTTTTATTAATTGATTAATTAAAGTTCATTTACATATGTCTAAATAATTTAATTTATAGATTAATCATACTTTAATACAAAAACTATACGTTATTGTAATATAAAGTTTGTGATGTGTATAAGAGACAGTTTATCATATATATTATATAAATGATCACGAAATATGTAAAAAAAAAAAAATAGAGCTTTTAATCAATCAATTATTGGCAATATAGTAATACTTTAGCAGTAGCAAGAAATAATGGGATAAGAAAAATATGATAGAGAAAATAAATAAATTGGCGAGAATATTAAAAAAAAATTATTAAAATTATAAGGGTAATTCTATCTCAAAATAAGAAAGAATGAGGTAAAGTACTTATTAGATAAGTTTAAGAGTTTTTTTGTCATTTAATCATACAAGAAACTACTAGTAGTAATATTTTAGAGAGAGAATAAATAAACACCAAATCTAAGAGATGAAGTCCAAATAACAAAAAAACAACTCATAAAATTCAAGATTAATTAGTATTGAAAATTAATAAAGCGCGTGCTCTAAAAGCGCATGTACCAGCTTCTTCAATTCTTTGCCACAGTTGAAATTATCATTCCACTCCTCTCGGTGTGGCATTCGATCAGGTGCCCATATGTTGGGCATAGGTTCTTTTGTCCCTTTCCTGCTTCCATAATTTTTCCACTCTCAAATTACAGAGACCCACTAAAAATTTCGACTTTCTCTCGCTGTCTTTTGTGTAACGCTAAATGGCCCTTTATATAACCATGATGATGGTTAGTGTATGTTTTAAAGTCGATATGTTTAGTGATAAATTATACTTTTATATTCATGTATATTTTGTAATATTTTAATCTTTATTAATTTGATGTGATAAAGAAAAAAAACGTCATACAAATGACATCACCGCTGATGTCATTAGATGACATTAGCAGGCATCAGTGCTAATGTCATCTAATGACATCAGCGGTGATGTCGATGATGACTTCAGAGGACATCAGCGGTGATTTTATTTATTTTATCTTGTCACTTTTAGAATAGTTTGGGTTTTGTACACTAAAAGTGCTTAATATGTTGACATTATTTTTAGCCGCACTTAATTTCATATTTTTAAATTAAAGATTTTTCTAAATTTGATTTTTAAACTTGCCGATTAATTTTTGAAAAATGTTCTTTAAAATTAATTGTTAATATTTAGAAACTCTCTTTATTTTAATTTGATTAAAATTTAGAAAGTATAAAATCTTTGAAAATATTTATTTAATTCTATTGACATTAGAATTAGAAAATTTGTCTAAATTTTAGAAATTCATTATTTTTCAATGGGATTGGAATTTAATAAATGTCCAAAAATTTTAGAAATTGTTTCTAATGTAATTTTTGAAATTACTATTGTTTAAAGTGTTTATTTTCTAATGAAATTAGAAAATAATTTTTCTCCATAAAATATTTTTATAAATTATTCAAAAACGATAAATTCAATGAGATTGACATTATGATGGACAGTGATTCATGATTAGATACTAAGTACGATTTTTGTGTTTTTATTTAATTATTAAATTATATAAAAGCATGATGGATGATTATAAATTTAAGACCAATGTGACTGTGTATAGTTTATTCGGTTCAAATCCAATGGTTGTTAAATTTTAAATACACAGAGAGATGGCTTTTAGTGGCACTTAATTTTATTTTTAAACTGAAGTTTTTTTCTAAATTTGGTTTTGAAAGCACCGATTATTTTTTGACAAATGTTGTTTAAGATTATTTGTTAATATTTAGAAAATTTCTTTATTTTAATTTGATTAAAATTTAGAAACTATAAAAACTTTTGAAAATATTTATTTTCTAATGAGATGAAAAATAAATTTTCTCCATAAAATATTTTCATAAATAATTTAAATAATGATAATTTTAATAAGATTGGGATTATGATGAATAGTGATTCTTGATTAGATACTGAATGCGATTTTTGGGCTTTTATTTAATTACTGAATTATATAATACCATGATGGATGATTATGGATTTAGGACCAATGTGATTGTATATAGTTTACTCGGTACAAATTCAATGGTTGTAAAATTTTAAATAGGGCATTCAGGTCCTGCATTTCTCTATTATTTTGAATGTAATTCTTTTCTTATCTCAGTCTCCTTGAACATAACTCGAGAATTTCGTGATCAATTATGCAATGTACATTGAGATAGATTAGGGATAGGATTCAATATTTAAAATGTTTATATAAAATTACATTTGTAATGTACAAGATGATAGAGATGGCACAAAGGTACAACCACGGAAGAAATTTTCAAGAGTTGAAGATTATTCTTAAAATTTGACAATTTAGTTTTCTTTTATGACGTTAGCGATGACGTCATCTGCTGACATCATTTGCTGATGTCATCGCTGACATGATGTCAGCTGATGACATGCAGTTGTCAGATGCTGTCTCTTATACACATCTAGATGTGTATAAGAGACAGGTTAAGAGAAGCTCGATATAAATAGTAATGTGATTACATATAAGACGCAATTAGTGGCAAAGGATTACACACAAAGACAAGGAGTTGACTTAGATGGAACTTTCTCATATGTTACAGTGCCAAAATCCATTCAGATTTTATTTGCTATTTCTGCATATTATGAATATAGTAAGATTTCGCAAATAGATCTGTAAAAACTACATTTCTTAATAAAAATTTGTAGGAAAAGGTGCATATGGTGCAACTTGAAGGATTTATATCCACAAATCCTAATCAAGTATGCAAGGTACAAAGGTTTATTTGTGGACTAAATTTAAACTTTTAGGAGTTAGAACATTTGTTATGAGAATGATCTTAGACCGTGTATAAGAGACATCATGAAACACGCGCGATGATTAAACCGTCGATTCTTCTTAGGAAAATATTTAAATAAATCCGCCTAATGATTCTTTTGTAAATTTTATAGTGTCATGAATCCTATTAATGACAACAATTGATGTTAATAAAATTTAATTTTAACAAAAGATCTATAAGTGAGATTTAAAATCAAATATATGTAATTAAGTAATTATTTTCCTTTTCTTAACGTGTAAAGGGCAAGAAAGATATCGGCCTCGGGCCACGAAATTGGTTAATAATAGCATTCGCACTAACCAAATTTTTATATGAACCCGATTTACGATAGGAGAATAAATAGATCCTTTTTTCCACATTCATTTACATTACTCTAACTCATTAAAAATAATTTTTAGGGTGATATGAATGAATGTGGATTAAGAGATCCATCATACTTACGTGGACCGGATTTATATAAAAATTTCCTCGAACATATAATGAGTCTTGTATAGGAGAAAAGGGTCGGCAATATTATCTTCTTTTATAAAACATTAATGTGATAAGGCATACACAACGTGTAGTAATTAAAAGAAAAATATATGACAAAAATAAAGTAAAAATTATGGAAGTTATAATGAGTTATTGATTTTTAGTAAAATAGTTTTATTTAAAGAGTACAAGTATAAGAATACAAAAGAGACAGGCTTATTAGAACAACAAATTATTTTATATATAGTATAGATAGATTATTACGAGAAGGAGGTATTAGAACTATGCCAAAAGTAAATCAAGAGAAACTATATCCTACCAAAAAAGAAAAAGGTCAAGAAAACCTGTAAGTCAATTTCTTTCTCTTGGTAATTAATACAAATAATGACCAAATTGATGACCATTACTACAATTTGTTAATTGGTACCCTGTGAGGCATGCTATGATGTCATTTAATGGCTTCGTTTAGATAACTAGCAGTTTGTATATTCTTTAGGATATTATCTATAATATATAAATCAAGAGTCTTATTTTTGGTATGATGTTATTTAATATTTTGCCTAATATATCTCTCTAAATAGTTCTAAAATTTCCTTCTTTTTTTATTCAAAATAATATTTTTTTCAAAAAAATCACATATATAAAGTAAGAGTTCTTATTTTGATGCAATGTCATTCAAAAAGCTACTGATGTCAGCGGCTGATGTCAGTGATGACATCATCATTTTTAAAAAATATTTTATTTTATTTTATGTTGTAGTGACAGTTTTACCAAATATACTAAAAGTGCTTAACCAAAGTTAAGTTACTGTTAGTGACACTTAATTGTATATTTTCAAATTAAAGATCTTTCTAAATTTGATTTTTGAAACCACCAATATGTATTTTGACAAATGTTGTTTAAAATTAATTGTTAATATTTAGAGATTCTCTTTTTTTTTTCTTAAAAACATTAGATGGAAATTAAGAGAACTTTTGAAAGAGATTTATTTAACTAATGAAATTAAATATTATTTTGTTTAAAAATAAGAAAATTTTAGATATTTTTCAATGAATATTATATATTTAATAAATGTTTTTAAAATAAATTTTGAAAATTCTAATATAATTGATGAAAACTAAATTAAAGTGTCACTTTTCAGCTGAGATTAGAAAATAAATAAGATTTGTATAAAATAAAATATATAAATAATGATTTCAAAAACTGGGATTATGACAAATAGCGAGATTCACGATTAGATATTAAATGCGGTTTTTGTGCTTTTATTTAATTATTGAATTATATAATAGTATGATGGATGATTATGGATTTAAAACTAATGTGATTGTGTATGGTTTACTTGGTTCAAATTCAATGTTTGTAAAATTTTAAATCGGACTTACGAATGTCTTGCCTTTGTTATTTTAGATGTAATTCTTTTCTCATCTTAATTCTTTTAAATGTAATTCGAAATTTCTTAATCAATCATCTGTACAAAGATAGGTTAGTGCTAGTTGAGAACATGGGACTCTTGGGCACGCTGAATTTAATGTTACAACTAAATTGAGGACAAAAATAATTTTGGAGTGGTAAAGCAAACTGTAGTAGTTTTGGCCACGTGTCAAGTGCTTCATTTCATAAAATAAGAGTTGTCCAAGTTTTTGGCAAAGACTTGCACAGGAAAATTCATATGAAACTACATGTGAAGTTCAAATAATGTAGTCTTGGATGAGGTTCATCAATGCAAATATTGACAGTGCGCACCTCAAATAACGAAGTCTTGGACGGTGCTCATCAATACAAATATTAACAGTGCGGACCTTAAATGAGAGGACTCACAATGCAAATACATGCAATATGGGCCTCAGATGGGAACTTCACATGCACAGGTGAAAACATCTAAGCCAATATCCTATGAGGACTTCAATTTAATATCGGTCCGGTTCCATGTGGAGGTTCAGAATCAAATTAAAGGAATTATTGGTAATATTAAATATTGCACCTAATATAGTTATGTCATTTGTCACGTTTATAAAGGACATAAATGTAAATATACACATAAATAATTTAGATTATATTGGTCAAAACTCATATAAAATGGTTAAAATTTATATAAAATTTGTAAATGTACAAGTCTATCCTTAACAATTGACATCCCTTTGCTACACAATAATATCAAACACAATTCTACCATTCTCTCTTTACATCTCTTACCTTCTTTCTCTACAATTTTCACTCACATCACCATATATTATCAAGATTTTAAAATTGTTACACTATTTAAATATGAAGCACAGATCAATAGTAAAATTTCTTGAGAATGAATTGAACTTTATCTATAATAATGATTTACTCAATAAAACAAAATTAACAATATACTCGAATTATTTTCTTAATCATCCAGGTAAATGAACAAAGAAAAAAAATAGAGGAAAAGAATATAGAATCCAAATCCACTTCATATTCCTCGGCAAGAGTCTGCACATGCCAATACAACTCAACCAAAAAAAAAAAAAGAATAAACAGAGAAAATGCTATAAAGATTCCACGAAAACTGGCATAGCAAACTGGCGTATGGACAGCAATGATGACAGAAACAATAAATCTTTATATATATATATATATAAAAGATTATATGTTGAAGGAACATATATATATATATAAAAGATTATATGTTGAAGGAATTTGTTCAGCCTCAGATTCCATAACCACACAATTCAATTCTGGAGGGTAGTTAGGAAGAATCAATAATTTGTTGTTCTAATAAGCCATCAATTTATTAAGTGCAATTATTCTCCAGCATTGATTTTGGTTTGGCCTAGTTTACAGTTTAAGATCGCTAGCTGTTCCAAAAGTTTTGGTTAATTTTAGAAGTTGAGATGGATTTCTACATCTGGTATGAGTTTATCTTTAAGAGAGGCAATGAGCTACAGTCCCTATTAGCACGCTAGTAATTTGGGGTTTCGGAGTTTGACAAAGGCAAATTACTAGCGTGGGGTAACGCAATTCGATTGAGTTTTAAATTATTATATAAATATATATCTATTATACCTGTCTATATATACATGTAGACATGTATATATATGATACATGTATAAGAGACAGGATTTAGATGTGTATAAGAGACAGGATTAAAAGAATAAGCCGTCAACATTTTTTTTTCAGAAACGTGAAAGTCACGTTTTTGGAAAGAAAAAGAAATTAAGGAGCTAGTATTTTGTTATTTGGATCAATCAATTATGTAAAAATTCTTGATTTAATTATACGGATAGATACCATTGAGGCCGAACACTTGTATGCTTTGTGGATCGAAAGCCTAAATATATCGAGATACTTTTCTTGTACTACGCATAACTCAATCAAGGTGATCCGTAATATGAAATTAAAAAATTTAAATTCATTATTTACTTTCTTACCGTGGTATCAGATCTCACCCTTGATTAATTTATGGTGTAGATGTATTTAGTTATCATGAATATTGAATTGTTCAAATTATATGAATTTTTGGTATTATTTTTAAAATATTGAAAAAAAATATAAAATAAATAAAAGCTAATTGCCGTTTTGATTCAAAATTAATAATACTTTGATATATGCAATGATGACGACGGCACCTCATCAGATTCAACAGTATCTTCTTAGTCACTTATTAGTGACACTTTGATTTTTATCACTAAACGTTGATTAAATTAGTTAAGATACCTTTTTTTAGCGAATTTTATAACAATAACTATATATATAGTTATTGTTATAACAATTTTTACAATGAAAAATATAGTTAATTATAGAGTTTTATACATATTTAGTTATAGAATTAGTTATTATAAGATAAATAATAGGTCAAAACAACACACAAGAAATTATACTCTGTATTATTTACTTATAGTATTTTGTTTCTAATAATTTTAAATTTTAAATAATAATTATTGAGAAACTAATACTAGTAAATGTTATTGGTACATTTCTTGTCTTAAGGAAATATAACATTAGTGAATAATTTTAGAAATTCTTCTATAAAAACAAAATAACAAATGAATTGTTCTTAAAAATATCATATTACAATTTTACCAAAGTGGAAGAAGAGTTTAATTGATTTATGCGACAAAGTTTAATAGAATAAAATAATTAATGGCTCAAAAAATTACACAACCTGAGCCTTGCACCTTGAATTTCAGCCAAAAATCAATTAAACTTATCTCCACAAGTACCTCTTGTCTGGTTCAACCGGTCAGATTCTCGGTTCTTCCGGTTGAACCGCCGTCTATAAAACGTAGACAAGCCGTCAACATATATTTTTTTTTCGAGTCAATCAATCTTTTAAAGATTTCTAATTTAATTATTTGTGTGAATTTTCCTCCATCTCACAAGCCTCTTGTCATATACCACATGACATAGATTGTATTAGAGTGCAATATTTAAATTATCTCAATAATGTGTGTAAAATGATTCTGAACCTCCACATGGAATAACCACACGACACACATTACATGAGATCCTTTAATGTAGGGCAGTTATTAAAGGATATTTATTGAAATAGTACTAGTAAGTTGAGTTGTATTGGCTGAATAATCAATAAGAGATAGTAGCAGCAGAACCGCAAACACAAACACAAACATCACCATTACTTTTAATAATCTGCTTCAGTGCAGTTGCGTCTTTACCGACGTATATCTCCACAGGCTCTCCTTCCTTGAAGAAGATAAAAGTCGGCGCCTTCGACACTTGATATGTATCAGCAACATTCTGCACATGCATGCATGCTCAGCAAATAAATAAATGAAGAAATTATACTACATGATCAACTAGTAATTAAGCTATAAAAAATTAAGGTTGCAAAGATGCCATGGAAGTTAGAAAGAGAAATTCACCTGAAGTTCACTCCACATCCACTTTGAGAAACATGACCCGGGGATACTCCCCGGCGTACTGTGCCACAACTGGGGTAATGCTAATGCAATCATTAGACCGTGTAGACGTAAAAAACGCAACCACCTATGAAAAAGTGCATTCGACATAATATATTAGTTGGTATTTAGATCCCAAAAGCATGCATTCGGCATCTTGAAATAATGATTGATAGGGACTTCCTCATTCCTCCCTTTCTGTGTATAAAAATTTAAACGATATAATTATGGGTCATACAATATAAAGTCATAAACATATATATCTGTCTCTTATACACATCTAGATTGTATTTATAATCATTTAATCATACAGGATATACAAGTCGCTAATCTTATACACAAATAGATTGATAACTAAATTTTATCAAGAGCAAAACTCAGCTTAGGCTACTTTTGGACATCATTGGCAAAATGCAGTATACTAATATAAGCAACGGTTAAATGCAGAAAGTCTGTCTCTTATACACATCTAGATGTGTATACCCTTCTATTGATTTAATAAGCACGTTATTATGTATTTATATTGCGGGATAAAATTACTCTATTATTTTGATTATTATTGTTTTTCTGTTTTTTTCTTTTTATTCATTTTCTCCCTCATATTTTTGTTTTTATTTTTTTTTACCATTCTCTCTTGCTATTACTAAATAACTGCGTTACTTTTATTAATTGATTAATTAAAGTTCATTTACATATGTCTAAATAATTTAATTTATAGATTAATCATACTTTAATACAAAAACTATACGTTATTGTAATATAAAGTTTGTGATTAACAATTAATAATAAAATTAACAAATAAATAGTAAATTTTTTGAGATAGACAAAATTAAAAATTTTATTTTAGTAGATAAATAAAATTTGCGATTATAATGAAACATTGTCCAAACCTTTTTATTTATGGTGTAATAACAGCAAAATGTAGTAAGAAAATATTATAACTAGTTAACATAAGGGTTTTTAAAGTCATCCATCATGGTATTATATAATTCAGTAATTAAAAAGAATGAGGTAAAGTACTTATTAGATAAGTTTAAGAGTTTTTTTTTTGTCATTTAATCATACAAGAAACTACTAGTAGTAATATTTTAGAGAGAGAATAAATAAACAGCCAAATCTAAGAGACTGAAGTCCAAATAACAAAAAAACAACTCATAAAATTCAAGATTAATTAGTATTGAAAATTAATAAAGCGCGTGCTCTAAAACTGCATGTACCAGCTTCTTCAATTCTTTGCCACAGTTGAAATTATCATTCCACTCCCTCTCGGTGTGGCATTCGATCAGAAAGTCGATGTTTTTAGTAGGTTCTTTTGTCCCTTTCCTGCTTCCATAATTTTTCCACTCTCAAATTACAGAGACCCACTAAAAATTTCGACTTTCTCTCGCTGTCTTTTGTGTAACGCTAAATGGCCCTTTATATAACCATGATGATGGTTAGTGTATGTTTTAAAGTCGATATATTTAGTGATAAATTATACTTTTATATTCATGTATATTTTGTAATATATTTCAGTAATTTTTATTAATTTGATGTGATAAAGATTTTTTGAATAATATATATATGTGAGAAAAATCATAAAATAATTATAATGATGTATTTTTCTAAATAGTTATATTCGTAAATATTTTTAATCGTAGTGTTTTACACGAATAAATTAGCACATAATGTTTGTGACTTGGGTCAATTAATATTGTAAAAATATTGAATTTACTAAAATTATATGAATTTTTGATTTTTTTGTTGAAAATATTAGAAAAGTAAAGACAAAAAAATAAATAAATTTACCCGCCTATTATGACAACGTCGCAACGTCATACAAATGACATCACCCGATGTCATTAGATGACATTAGCACGATGCCTTCAAATGACGTCGATGGATGACGTCATCAGATGACGCGTGATGACTTCATAGGATAAAATAAAATTATTATAATATTTTATCTTGTCACTTTTAGAATAGTTTGGGTTTTGTCACTAAAAGTGCTTAATATGTTGAATTATTTTTAGCCGCACTTAATTTCATATTTTTAAATTAAAGATTTTTCTAAATTTGATTTTTAAACTTGCCGATTAATTTTTGAAAAATGTTGTTTAAAATTAATTGTTAATATTTAGAAACTCTCTTTATTTTAATTTGATTAAAATTTAGAAAGTATAAAATCTTTGAAAATATTTATTTAATTCTATTGACATTAGAATTAGAAAATTTGTCTAAATTTTAGAAATTCATTATTTTTCAATGGGATTGGAATTTAATAAATGTCCAAAAATTTTAGAAATTGTTTCTAATGTAATTTTTGAAATTCTATTGTTTAAAGTGTTTATTTTCTAATGAAATTAGAAAATAATTTTTCTCCATAAAATATTTTTATAAATTATTCAAAAACGATAAATTCAATGAGATTGACATTATGATGGACAGTGATTCATGATTAGATACTAAGTACGATTTTTGTGTTTTTATTTAATTATTAAATTATATAAAAGCATGATGGATGATTATAAATTTATATATAGACCAATGTGACTGTGTATAGTTTATTCGGTTCAAATCCAATGGTTGTTAAATTATAATAGGACTTGCGTATCCTGTCTTTCTCTATTATTCATCTAGATTTTCTTCTATCAATCCTCTCGGATGTAACTCGAGATTTCTCCATCAATCATGTAATGTGTATAGAGATAGGATTGAATATCTAAAATGTTTAGATAGAATTACATTTGTAATGTACAAGATGATGGAGATGACGCAAAGGTATGACCACAGATGAGATTTTATCACTAAAAGTGCTTAATAAATTAAGTTACTTTTAGTGGCACTTAATTTTATTTTTTTAAACTGAAGTTTTTTTTCTAAATTTGGTTTTTGAAAGCACCGATTATTTTTTGACAAATGTTGTTTAAGATTATTTGTTAATATTTAGAAAATTTCTTTATTTTAATTTGATTAAAATTTAGAAACTATAAAAACTTTTGAAAATATTTATTTTCTAATGAGACTGAAAAATAAATTATTCTCCATAAAATATTTTCATAAATAATTTTAATAATGATAATTTTAATAAGATTGGGATTATGATGAATAGTGATTCTTGATTAGATACTGAATGCGATTTTTGGGCTTTTATTTAATTACTGAATTATATAATACCATGATGGATGATTATGGATTTAGGACCAATGTGATTGTATATAGTTTACTCGGTACAAATTCAATGGTTGTAAAATTTTAAATAGGGCATTCAGGTCCTGCATTTCTCTATTATTTTGAATGTAATTCTTTTCTTATCTCAGTCTCCTTGAACATAACTCGAAATTTCGTGATCAATTATGCAATGTACATTGAGATAGATTAGGGATAGGATTCAATATTTAAAATGTTTATATAAAATTACATTTGTAATGTACAAGATGATATGCATGGCACAAAGGTACAACTACTTAAGAAATTTTCAAGAGTTGAAGATTATTCTTAAAATTATACACATCTAGATGTCTATTATGACAGTTAGCGATATGACGTCATCTGCTGACATCATTTGCGATGTCATCGCGACATCCTTTAAGTGAATTGACTAAGGACCTTAGTCAATTCACTTAAAGGAATTAAATCCATAGGTGCAAGTCTCTTAAGAGAATCTCGATATGCAATAGTAATGTGATTACATATAAGACGCAATTAGTGGCAAAGGATTACACACAAAGACAAGGAGTTGACTTAGATGGAACTTTCTCATATGTTACAGTGCCAAAATCCATTCAGATTTTATTTGCTATTTCTGCATATTATGAATATAGTAAGATTTCGCAAATAGATGTAAAAACTACATTTCTTAATAAAAATTTGTAGGAAAAGGTGCATATGGTGCAACTTGAAGGATTTATATCCACAAATCCTAATCAAGTATGCAAGGTACAAAGGTTTATTTGTGGACTAAAATAAACTTTTAGGAGTTAGAACATTTGTTATGAGAATGAAACTTAGACCGTTTCGGCAAAGAAATCGTGAAACACGCGCTGATTCTTCTTAGGAAAATATTTAAATAAATCCGCCTAATGATTCTTTTTGTAAATTTTATAGTATAAATTATACGATTAATGACAACAATTGATGTGAATAAAATTTAATTTTAACAAAAGATCTATAAGTGAGATTTAAAATCAAATATATGTAATTAAGTAATTATTTTCCTTTTCTTAACGTGTAAAGGGCAAGAAAGATATCGGCCTCGGGCCACGAAATTGGTTAATAATAGCATTCGCACTAACCAAATTTTTATATGAACCCGATTTACGATAGGAGAAATAGATCCTTTTTTCCACATTCATTTACATTACTCTAACTCATTAAAAATAATTTTTTTAGGGTGATATGAATGAATGTGGATTAAGAGATCCATCATACTTACTGTGGACCGGATTTATATAAAAATTTCCCTCGAACATATAATGAGTCTTGTATAGGAGAAAAGGGTCGGTGGCAATATTATCTTCATTTTATTTATTATTTAATGGATAAGGCATACACAACGTGTAGTAATTTAAAGAAAATATATGACAAAAAAAGTAATTATAAAAGTTATAATGAGTTACAAATTTTTAGTAAAATAGTTTATTTTGGAGAGTACAATAAAAAGAATACAAAATAATATCACATTAAATAAAAACTCTTATTTTATATATAGTATAGATAGATTATTACGAGAAGGAGGTATTAGAACTATGCCAAAAGTAAATCAAGAGAAACTATATCCTACCTACTTAAGTCATCACCTGTAAGTCAATTTCTTTCTCTTGGTGGTAATACAAATAATAACCAAATTGATGACCATTACTACAATTTGTTAATTGGTACCCTGTGAGGCATGCTATGATGTCATTTAATGGCTTCGTTTAGATAACTAGCAGTTTGTATATTCTTTAGGATATTATCTATAATATATAAATCAAGAGTCTTATTTTTGGTATGATGTTATTTAATATTTTGCCTAATATATCTCTCTAAATAGTTCTAAAATTTCCTTCTTTTTTTATTCAAAATAATATTTTTTTCAAAAAAATCACATATATAAAGTAAGAGTTCTTATTTTGATGCAATGTCATTCAAAAAGCTACTGATGTCAGCGGCTGATGTCAGTGATGACATCATCATTTTTAAAAAATATTTTATTTTATTTTATGTTGTAGTGACAGTTTGGGTTTTATCACTAAAAGTGCTTAAAAAGTTAAGTTACTGTTAGTGACACTTAATTGTATATTTTCAAATTAAAGATCTTTCTAAATTTGATTTTTGAAACCACCAATTGTATTTTGACAAATGTTGTTTAAAATTAATTGTTAATATTTAGAGATTCTCTTTTTTTTTTTTTTTTTTTTATTAAAATTTGGAAAGTATAAAACTTTTGAAAATATTTATTTAATTCTAATGAAATTAGAATTAGAAATTTTGTTTAAATTTTAAAATTTTATTATTTTTCAATGAAATTGGAATTTAATAAATGTTCAAAGCAGAAAAAAATTGAAATTGTTTCTAATATAATTGCTGAAATTCTATTATTTAAAGTGTTTGTTTTCTAATGAGATTAGAAAATAAAGTTTTTCCATAAAATATTTTCATAAATAATGATTTCAATGAGACTGGGATGTATAACAAACAGCGAGATTCACCATTAGATATTAAATTATTAAGAAAAGCCATAAGATTTAAAATAATTATATAAATAATGACCTGAATGCCCTATTTAAAATTTTGTCCATTGAATTTATACCGAAATCTCAAATTCAAATTATACACATGTAAAATTTTAAATCGGACTTACGTGTCTTGCCTTTGTTATTTTAGATGTAATTCTTTTCTCATCTTAATTCTTTTAAATGTAATTCGAAATTTCTTAATCAATCATCTGTACAAAGATAGGTTAGTGCTAGTTGAGACACATGGGACTCTTGGGCACGCTGAATTTAATGTTACAACTAAATTGAGGACAAAAATAATTTTGGAGTGGTAAAGCAAACTTGTAGTAGTTTTGGCCACGTGTCAAGTGCTTCATTTCATAAAATAAGAGTTGTCCAAGTTTTTGGCAAAGACTTGCACAGGAAAATTCATATGAAACTACATGTGAAGTTCAAATAATGTAGTCTTGGATGAGGTTCATCAATGCAAATATTGACAGTGCGCACCTCAAATAACGAAGTCTTGGACGGTGCTCATCAATACAAATATTAACAGTGCGGACCTTAAATGAGAGGACTCACAATGCAAATACATGCAATATGGGCCTCAGATGGGAACTTCACATGCACAGGTGAAAACATCTAAGCCTCCTATGAGGACTTCAATTTAATATCGGTCCGGTTCCATGTGGAGGTTCAGAATCAAATTAAAGGAATTATTGGTAATATTAAATATTGCACCTAATATAGTTATGTCATTTGTCACGTTTATAAAGGACATAAATGTAAATATACACATAAATAATTTAGATTATATTGGTCAAAACTCATATAAAATGGTTAAAATTTATATAAAATTTGTAAATGTACAAGTCTATCCTTAACAATTGACATCCCTTTGCTACACAATAATATCAAACACAATTCTACCATTCTCTCTTTACATCTCTTACCTTCTTTCTCTACAATTTTCACTCACATCACCATATATTATCAAGATTTTAAAATTGTTACACTATATAAATATGAAGCACAGATCAATAGTAAAATTTCTTGAGAATGAATTGAACTTTATCTATAATAATGATTTACTCAATAAAACAAAATTAACAATATACTCGAATTATTTTCTTAATCATCCAGGTAAATGAACAAAGAAAAAAAATAGAGGAAAAGAATATAGAATCCAAATCCACTTCATATTCCTCGGCAAGAGTCTGCACATGCCAATACAACTCAACCAAAAAAAAAAAAAGAATAAACAGAGAAAATGCTATAAAGATTCCACGAAAACTGGCATAGCAAACTGGCGTATGGACAGCAATGATGACAGAAACAATAAATCATTTATATATATATATATATATAAAAGATTATATGTTGAAGGAACATATATATATATATAAAAGATTATATGTTGAAGGAATTTGTTCAGCCTCAGATTCCATAACCACACAATTCAATTCTGGAGGGTAGTTAGGAAGAATCAATAATTTGTTGTTCTAATAAGCCATCAATTTATTAAGTGCAATTATTCTCCAGCAATTTTGACAGCTGGCTTAGTTTACAGTTTAAGTCTCTTGTTCCAAAAGTTTTGGTTAATTTTAGAAGTTGAGATATTTCTCATCTTTTATGAGAAATATGTTTAAGATCGCCTTTGCTACAGAAAAATTAGCACTTTTTCACTTGGGGGTTTCGGAGTTTGACAAAGGCAAATTACTAGCGTGGGGTAACGCAATTCGATTGAGTTTTTAAATTATTATATAAATATATATTATATTATATACATTATATATATATGTGTGTGTGTGTGGATGTGATACATGTATAATATAGCAGCAAAATACTAGCAGTAGCATGGCTTTTATAAAAATAAGCCGTCAACATTTTTTTTTCAGAAACGTGAAAGTCACGTTTTTGGAAAGAAAAAGAAATTAAGGAGCTAGTATTTTGTTATTTGGATCAATCAATTATGTAAAAATTCTTGATTTAATTATACGGATAGATACCATTGAGGCCGAACACTTGTACTGCCTGTGGATCGACGTCCTAAATATATCGAGATACTTTTCTTGTACTACGCATAACTCAATCAAGGTGATCCGTAATATGAAATTAAAAAATTTAAATTCATTATTTACTTTCTTACCGTGGTATCAGATTCACCCTTGATTAATTTATCTGTAGATATATTTAGTTATCATCGATTGACAGGCAAATTATATGAATTTTCTAGATGGTATTATTTTTAAAATATTGAATAAAAAGATGTTGCCATAAAATAAATAAAAGCTAATTGCCGTTTTGATTCATGGCAATAATACTTTGATATATGGCATGATGACGACGGCACCTCATCAGATAAGAGTGCATGTTCTTAGTCACTTTTTAGTGACACTTTGACAGTATCTTAAACTTCTTAAATTAGATAAGAAGTACTTTTTTTTAATAATTGTTATTCTAAGTATATATATATATATAGTTATTGTTATTAAATCCAGCCTGAAAGGAATCCGTCGAGGAGGTAGATCAACGGTTCTTGGTTCAACCGTGGGTCGCTAAAATATTTTTATAAATATATAATATAATTTTAAAGTATTAAATACAAGAAATATGGTAAAAACATTGATAAAAATGTTCTATCAAATTTTTATTTATTGTAAATGAATTTAAATATTTAAGAACTATGAAAAAGATAGTTAATTATAACTTTTTATACATATTTAGTTATAGAATTAGTTATTATAAGATAAATAATAGGTCAAAACAACACACAAGAAATTATACTCTTATTATTTCTTATAGTGTTAGTTTGTAATAATCATTCATTTAACAATAATAAAATATTGAGAAACAAATACTAGTAAATGTTAGTTGGTACATTTCTTGTCTTAAGGAAATATAACATTAGTGAATAATTTTAGAAATTCTTCTATAAAAACAAAATAACAAATGAATTGTTCTTAAAAATATCATATTACAATTTTACCAAAGTGGAAGAAGAGTTTAATTGATTTATGCGACAAAGTTTAATAGAATAAAATAATTAATGGCTCAAAAAATTACACAACCTGAGCCTTGCACCTTGAATTTCAGCCAAAAATTTTCCTCCATCTCACAAGCCTCTTGTCTGGTTCAACCGGTCAGATTCTCGGTTCTTCCGGTTGAACCGCCGTCTATAAAAACAAGCCGTCAACATATATTTTTTTTTCGAGTCAATCAATCTTTTAAAGATTTCTAATTTAATTATTTGTGTGAATTTTCCTCCATCTCACAAGCCTCTTGTCTGGTTCAACCGGCCGGATTCTCAGTTCTTCCGGTTGAACCGCCGTTTATAAAAATAAGCCGTCAACATTTTTTTTTTCCGAGTCAATCAATGATTGTAAAGATTTCTGATTTAATTATTTGCGTGAATACTATTAGAGGTCAATCTTGTAAACATTTATGATTTAATTATTCTTGTGAATACTATTAGAGGTCAGGCACTTGTGCGACTTGTGGTTCGGCTTTTGAAATATATTAGAGATTTTACAACGATATTAAGATATAAACTTTATACTTTTCTTGTATTATGTATACATTAATTAAAGTAAGATGTGAGGAAAATTTTTGGCTAAAAATTTTAAATTTCATTAAAGGTTTATTTACTTTCTTACCGAAAGTAAGGTAGAAAATCTGATAAGAACAAGGATAGTACATTACCAGATAACAAGGAATTTATTATTCATAGACAAAGTAGGCAATAACATTGGTGAAAACCACGGAAAGAAAGGTAACGTTGAATAGAACCACACGACACACATTACATGAGATCCTTTAATGTAGGACAGTTATTAAAGGATATTTATTGAAATAGTACTAGTAAAAAGTTTTGTTTCCACCGGCTGAAAGTCTATTATATATCATAATCAAGCTGAAATAGTAGCAGCAGAACCGCAAACACAAACACAAACATCACCATTACTTTTAATAATCTGCTTCAGTGCAGTTGCGTCTTTACCGACGTATATCTCCACAGGCTCTCCTTCCTTGAAGAAGATAAAAGTCGGCGCCTTCGACACTTGATATGTATCAGCAACATTCTGCACATGCATGCATGCTCAGCAAATAAATAAATGAAGAAATTATACTACATGATCAACTAGTAATTAAGCTATAAAAAATTAAGGTTGCAAAGATGCCATACATTAGTTAGAAAGAGAAATTCACCTGAAGTTCATCCACATCCACTTTGAGAAACATGACCCGGGGCCACAACTGGGGTAATGCTAATGCAATCATTAGACCGTGTAGACGTAAAAAACGCATCCACCTATGAATAAGTGCATTCGACATAATATATTAAATATAACACATTAATGAATGTAATCTAGATATCTAAAAGTGGAATATAACGTTACCTTTCTTCTGTCTAGCTTATACACATCTAGATGTTTAAGAGACAAAATTATAAACATCTAGAAGTGTATAAGAGACGAATTAAATTTTATGATCATGAAAATGATTGAAAAATAAAATTTCTTTATTCTTTTAATCATATAAGATTTACGAAACCAAATAATTAAATAAAAATGAAGAGCACAGGCTTTTTTAAAAATAATACCAAAAATTCATATAATTAAACAATACAATATTCATGATAACTATATGATATCTATACATTATCTAGAAACTAACACCCAGCACAGACTTGGGCGGTATCTTAATTATCAAGAGCAAAACTCAGCTTAGGCTACTTTTGGACATCATTGGCAAAATGCAGTATACTAATATAAGAAACGGTTAAATGCAGAAAGTCCTTGAACTTTCATCTCAGTAATAGTTTACCCCTTCTATTGATTTAATAAGCACGTTATTATGTATTTATATTGTGGGATAAAATTACTCTATTATTTTGATTATTATTGTTTTTCTGTTCTGTCTCTTATACATATTTTTGTTTTTATTTTTTTTTACCATTCTCTCTTGCTATTACTAAATAACTGCGTTACTTTTATTAATTGATTAATTAAAGTTCATTTACATATGTCTAAATAATTTAATTTATAGATTAATCATACTTTAATACAAAAACTATACGTTATTGTAATATAAAGTTTGTGATTAACAATTAATAATAAAATTAACAAATAAATAGTAAATTTTTTGAGATAGACAAAATTAAAAATTTTATTTTAGTAGATGAATAAAATTTGCGAATGAAACATTGTCCAAACCTTTTTATTTATGGTGTAATAACAGCAAAATGTAGTAAGAAAATATTATAACTAGTTAACATAAGGGTTTTTAAAGTTACAGTAAACTCAATCAAAATATAATACGCGAATGATCATATGGTACCAAAAAAAAAATTCGCTTGCATACTTAGAATATCTAATTTAGTTTTTTGGCAAATTCTTTTATCTTTTAATCTGATTCTTTGTATCAAGTTAATTATAGTATTAGTAATCTAATCATAAAATTCGCGTATTATATTTTGATTGAGTTTACTGTTGTCTTATATTAAAACCATTATTATGTCTCTTATACACATCTAGATAACATCAAAAAAATAAAAAAGAAGGTGCAAATAAAATTAGTAATTAGTTGTACTTTAGTAGTAGACTAAATAATTTTAAAAGTAAAAATATGATAGAGAAAATAAATAAATTGGCGAGAATATTAAAAAAAAATTATTAAAATTATAAGGGTAATTCTATCTCAAAATAAGAAAGAATGAGGTAAAGTACTTATTTTAGATAAGTTTTAGAGCACGCGCTTTATTAATTAATCAATACTAATTAATCTTGAACATATTAACCTGTACTCTTATACACATCTCTGTCTCTTATATTTGGTTGAGTCCAAATAACAAAAAAACAACTCATAAAATTCAAGATTAATTAGTATTGAAAATTAATAAAGCGCGTGCTCTAAAACTGCATATGTACCAGCTTCTTCAATTCTTTGCCACAGTTGAAATTATCATTCCACTCCCTCTCGGTGTGGCATTCGATCAGGTGCCCATATGTTGGGCATAGGTTCTTTTGTCCCTTTCCTGCTTCCATAATTTTTCCACTCTCAAATTACAGAGACCCACTAAAATTTCGACTTTCTCTCGCTGTCTTTTGTGTAACGCTAAATGGCCCTTTATATAACCATGATGATGGTTAGTGTATGTTTTAAAGTCGATATATTTAGTGATAAATTATACTTTTATATTCATGTATATTTTGTAATATAGTAATTTTTATTAATTTGATGTGATAAGAGACAGGTTCATGAATTTTTGATTTTTTTGTTGAAAATATTAGAAAAGTAAAGACAAAAAAATAAATAAATTTACCCGCCTATTACTGACAACGTCGCCAACGTCATACAAATGACATCACCGCTGATGTCATTAGATGACATTAGCACTGATGCCTTCAAATGACGTCGGTGGATGACGTCATCGATGACGTCTGATGACTTTGAGGTTTTAAATAAACCTTTAATGAAATCGAAGGCATCAGTGCTAAATAGTTTGGGTTTTATCACTAAAAGTGCTTAATATGTTGAATTATTTTTAGCCGCACTTAATTTCATATTTTTAAATTAAAGATTTTTCTAAATTTGATTTTTAAACTTGCCGATTAATTTTTGAAAAATGTTGTTTAAAATTAATTGTTAATATTTAGAAACTCTCTTTATTTTAATTTGATTAAAATTTAGAAAGTATAAAATCTTTGAAAATATTTATTTAATTCTATTGACATTAGAATTTTTTTTTTTATTATAACTTATTATAATTTTTACTTTTTTCAATGGGATTGGAATTTAATAAATGTCCAAAATTTTCTACACGGTTTCTAATGATAATTTTTGAAATTCTATTGTTTAAAGTGTTTATTTTCTAATGAAATTAGAAAATAATTTTTCTCCATAAAATATTTTTATAAATTATTCAAAAACGATAAATTCAATGAGATTGACATTATGATGGACAGTGATTCATGATTAGATACTAAGTACGATTTTTGTGTTTTTATTTAATTATTAAATTATATAAAAGCATGATGGATGATTATAAATTTAAGACCAATGTGACTGTGTATAGTTTATTCGGTTCAAATCCAATGGTTGTTAAATTTTAAATGGGAATTCTGGATATAATTCTTTTGTTATATCAATCCTCTTGGATGTAACTCGAGATTTCTCTATCAATCAAGTAATGTATATAGAGATAGGATTGAATATCTAAAATGTTTAGATAGAATTACATTTGTAATGTACAAGATGATGGATCCGATGACGCAAAGGTATAACCACATATGAGATTTTATCACTAAAAGTGCTTAATAAATTAAGTCACTTGTAGTGGCACTTAATTTTATTTTTTTAAACTGAAGTTTTTTTCTAAATTTGGTTTTTGAAAGCACCGATTGATTTTTGACAAATGTTGTTTAAGATTATTGGTTAATATTTAGATAACTTTCTTTATAGAGTTATTTTATTAAAATATAACAACATAAAAACTTTTGAAAATATTTATTTAATTCTAATGATATTAGAATTAGAAAATGTGTTTAAAAGTTTAATAATTTTTTTTTAATGACAACATGTCTCTTATACACATCTAGATGTGTATAAGAGACAGAGCCATCTCAATGTTATTACATAATTGATCTAAATTTCTATGTTTCAATAGACTTAAATATATTTTTTCTCCATAAAATAGTTTCATAAATAATTCAAAATTGATAATTTTAATAAGATTGGGATTATGATGAATAGTGATTCATGATTAGATACTAATTGAATGCAATTTTTGGGCTTTTATTTAATTATTGAATTATATAATACCATGATGGATGATTATGGATTTAGGACCAATGTGATTGTATATAGTTTACTTGGTACAAATTCAATGGTTGTAAAATTTTAAATAGGGCATACATGTCCTGCATTTCTCTATTATTTTGAATGTAATTCTTTTCTTATCTCAGTCTCCTTGAACATAACTTGAAATTTCGTGATCAATTATGTAATGTACATTGAGATGGCTAGGGATAGGATTGAATATTTAAAATGTTAATATAAAATTACATTTGTAATGTATAAAGATGATGGAGATGGCATAAAGGTACAACCACGGAGGAAATTTTCAAGAGTTGAAGATTATTCTTAAAATTTGACAATTTAGTTTTCTTTTATGACGTTAGCAATGACGTCATCTGCTGACATCATTTGTTGATGTCATCGTTGACATCATTTGATGACTCAACTTTGGACCTTAGTCAATTCACTTAAAGGAATTGAAATCCATAGGTGCAAGTGGGTCTTTAAGAGAAAGCTCGATATAAATAGTAATGTGATTACGTATAAGACGTAATTAGTGGCAAAGGATTACACACAAATACAAGGAGTTGACTTAGATGAAACTTTCTCATATGTTACAGTTCTAAAATCCATTCAAATTTTATTTACTATTTCTGCATATTATGAATATAATAAGATTTCGCAAATGGATGTAAAAACTAAATTTCTTAATAAAAATTTGTAGGAAAAGGTGCATATGGTGCAACTTGAAGGATTTATATTCACAAATCCTAATCAAGTATGCAAGGTACAAAGGTTTATTTGTGGAATAAAATAAACTTCTAGAAGTTAGAACATCTGTTATGAGAATGAAACTTAAACCGTTTCGGCGGAGAAATCGTGAAACACGAGCGTTGCGTGGAAAACAGTTTCTTCTTAGGAAAATATTTAAATAAATCCGCCTAATGATTCTATTTGTAAATTTTATAGTATAAATTATTGACGATTAATGACAACAATTGATGTGAATAAAATTTAATTTTAACAAAAGATCGATAAGTGAGATTTAAAATCAAATATATGTAATTAAGTAATTGTTTTCCTTTTCTTAACGTGTAAAGGGCAAGAAAGATATCGGCCTCGAGCCACGAAATTGGTTAATAATAGAATTGGCACTAACCAAATTTTTATATGAACCCGATTTACGATAGGAGAAATAGATCTTTTTATCCACATTTATTTACATTACTCTAACTCATTAAAAATAAAAATTTTAGGGTGATATGAATGAATGTGGATTAAGAGATCCATCATACTTATTGTGGACTGGATTTATATAAAAATTTCCCTCGAGCATATAATGAGTCTTATATAGGAGAAAAGGGACGGTGGCAATATTATGTTCATTTTATTCATTATGAATGGGTAAGACATACACAATGTGTAGTAAGTAAAAGAATAATATATGAGAAAAAAAAGTAAAAATTATTGGAAGTTATAATGATATTATTGATTTTTTAGTCAAATAATTTATTCTGGAGAGTACAATAGAAAGAATACAAAATAATATCACACTAAATAAAAATTCTTGTTTTATATATAGTATAGATAGATTATTACGAGAAGGACGTATTAGGAATATATGCCAAAAGTAAGTCAAGAGAAATTATATCCTACCAAAAAAAAAAAAAAAGTCAAGAAAACCTATAAGGCTATATCTTTCTTTTGGTGGTAATACAAATAATGACCAAATTGATTACCATTACTACAATTTGCTAATTGGTACCTTGTGAGGCATGCTATGATGTCATTTAATGGCTTCGTTTAGATAACTAGCATTTTGTATAGTCTTTAGGATATTATCTATAATATCTATATATAAATTAAGAGCCTTATTTTTGGTATGATGTTATTTAATATTTTGCCTAATATATCTCTCTAAATAGTTCTAAAACTTCCCTATTTTTTTATTCAAAATAATATTTTTTTGAAAAACATCACATATATATATAGTAAGAGTTCTTATTTTGGTGTAATGTCATTCAAAAAGCTACTGATGTCAGCTGCTGATGTCAGTGATGACATCATCATTTTTAAAAAATATTTTATTTTATTTTATGTTGTCATTTTTAGTGACAGTTTGGGTTTTGTCACTAAAAGTGCTAAAAAAGTTAACTTACTATTAGTGACACTTAATTGTATACTTTCAAATTAAAGGTCATTCTAAATTTGATTTTTGAAATCACCAATTATATTTTGACAAATGTTGTTTAAAATTAATTGTTAATATTTAGAGACTCTCTTTATTTTAATTTTATTAAAATTTAGAAAGTATAAAATCTTTGAAAATATTTATTTAATTCCAATGAAATTAGAATTAGAAATATTGTCAAATTTTAGAAATTTATTATTTTTCAATGAAATTGGAATTGAATAAATGTTCAAAAAAAATTTGAAATTGTTTCTAATATAATTGTTGAAATTCTATTATTTAAAGTGTTTGTTTTCTAATGGGAGATTGGAAAATAAAGTTTTTTCATAAAATATTTTCATAAATAATGATTTCAATGAGATTGGGATTATGACGAATAGCGTGATTCATAATTAGACACTAACTGCGATTTTTGTGTTTTTATTTAATTATTGAATTATATAATAGTATGATAGATGATTATAGATATAAGACTAATGTGATTGTGTATGATTTATTTGGTTCAAATTCAATATTTGTAAAATTTTAAATAAGACTTACGTGTCTTTCTTTTTTTTTTATTTATTTTGAATGTAATTCTATATTCATTTTAATTTCTTTAAAAATAATTCGAAATTTCTTATTCAATGATGTGTACAAAGATAAGTTGGTGCTAGTGAGAACACGGGACTCTTGGGCACGCTGAAGTTAATGCTACAACAAAGTTGAGGGCAAAAATAATTTTGGAGTGGTAAAGCAAACTGTAGTAGTTTTGGCCACGTGTCAAGTGCTTCATTTCATAAAATAAGAGTTGTCCAAGTCTTTGGCAAAGACTTGCACAGGAAAATTCATATGAAACTACATGTGAAGTTCAAATAATGTAGTCTTGGATGAGGTTCATCAATGCAAATATTGAGAGTAAGTCATGGACGGTGCTCATCAATGCAAATATTGACAGTGCGGACCTTAAATGAGGACTCACAATGCAAATACATGCAATATGGGCCTCAGATGGGAACTTCACATGCACAGGTGAAAACATCTAAGCCTCCTATGAGGACTTCAATTTAATATCGGTCCGGTTCCATGTGGAGGTTCAGAATCAAATTAAAGGAATTATTGGTAATATTAAATATTGCACCTAATATAGTTATGTCATTTGTCACGTTTATAAAGGACATAAATGTAAATATACACATAAATAATTTAGATTATATTGGTCAAAACTCATATAAAATGGTTAAAATTTATATAAAATTTGTAAATGTGAAGTCTATCCTTAACAATTGACATCCCTTTGCTACACAATAATATCAAACACAATTCTGACCATTCTCTCTTTACATCTCTTACCTTCTTTCTCTACAATTTTCACTCACATCACCATATATTATCAAGATTTTAAAATTGTTACACTATTTAAATATGAAGCACAGATCAATAGTAAAATTTCTTGAGAATGAATTGAACTTTATATATATATAATAATGATTTACTCAATAAAACAAAATTAACAACATACTCGAATTATTTGCTTAATCATCCAGGTAAATGAACAAAGAAAAAAAATAGAGGAAAAAGAATATAGAATCCAAATCCACTGCATATTCCTCGGCAAGAGTCTGCACATGCCATTACAACTCAACCAAAAAAAAAAAGAATAAACAGAGAAAATGCTATAAAGATTCCACGAAAACTGGAATAGCAAACTGGCGTATCGACAGCAATGGTGAAAGAAACAATAAATCTTTATATATATATATCTATATATATAATGATTATATGTTTAAGGAATTTGTTCAGCCTCAGATTCCATAACCACACAATTCAACTTCTGGAGGGTAGTTAGGAAGAATCAATAATTTGTTGTTCTAATAAGCCATCAATTTATTAAGTGCAATTATTCTCCAGCAATTTTGGTTCGGCCTAGTTGACAGTTTAAGATCTCTAGCTGTTCCAAAAATATTGGTTAATTTTAGAAGTTGAGATATTTCTCATCTTTTATGAGAAATATGTTTAAGATAACCTTTGCTACAGAAAAATTAGCACTTTTTCACTTGGGGTTCCGGAGTGAGATTAAGGCAAATTACTAGCAATTTTTTTTTTCTTTTTTTGGTTAATCTTAAGTAATGTGTAGAAAATTTTTTCATACCATTAGATATGGATGTATGTCACATTATAAAAATGAAGTTTAAAATTTAAACAGTACACATGTAGTATGCATCCACACTCAATAATATAACAAATTTACTACATCGACCATATATATGAAAGATTAATTATTTTTTTTAAAATTTCCTCATAAAATTTTGGTATTAAAGTTAGCATATAATGACAGTAAATTATTACATATATCAAGCTATATATATATACACTCACCATACACAAAATAATTTGGAAGTTGAAGAAGCTAGAATGTGATTCTAGGAGGAGAGAGAAAATGGAAGAGCTGAATGTCATAAGTGTGTTTGGTTATCTGAATTCTGATCCCCTTTTAATAGCACCCCAGCCCCTTATTTATAAAATTACATAAGGAGGCATGAGGCTATATCTTCACTAGTTCAGCTGAAGCTGAAGTACATAATTACCTTTAATGAGGCGGCCACGTAGGCACTTCTAGAACAATTTAGGTAATTACGCTGTGTGTTATTATTCCACATCATCAGTAGTCCCCTCGGCTTGGTGCCGAGCCTCCCGGTTAGGGCCCGAGCCGACTGTTCACAGTCTCCAATGGATTACAACCAAAACTATCATACGAGTCGAGGTGAAAACTTCGGAGCATGATTCATAACCTTTGCCGATCCGAGGTTGTAAACGTCCCTTGGATGCTCGGTGGGTCGTACCCACAGCATTAACGATTCTCAAGGGTGACGTTTTCATCGAGTCCCCATGCACTGAATTCGCATTTATTACTTTGCATTATTCATCCCGATTTCGCTGCAAAATGCCTCGTTTTACGAGCCGTAACTGCGGCACCACGTCTCGATTTTTGCGCCATAACGCCTCGCCATTCCCGCCTAAACGCCTTTTTTCATTTCGAAACCGTCAATTTTTTCCCCCAAAAACACAGAACATTCTGGAAGGAAACTCACCTATTTATACCCCCATTCACCCTCAAGTCTTTTTTCTTCTTATTACTTATCTTTACCCCATTTTCCCAGAGACTTACACTCCCTCCTTTTCTTTACTCTCATCCCCCAGAGTTCGTAGCCTTTCTTCTTTTACGCCCTCTGTCGTTGTGTATAAGAGACAGTGTAAGTCGCTGTGCGAATACACCATGGGACACCACTAGGAGCTTGCTCTAAAAACTCCAACACGCCTTCAAAACAAAAGATCATGTGTATACGTTCACTCCCACTTCTCTTATTTAGAGCACACCGGTACCTCCTTCTCCGGTAAACGCCGTCGACAGGATGTTAAATCCTTTCGACGAAGCGCTTCTGGCAGCAGTGCCATTAAACTTTCCTCCCGATCTGCTCTTTTCCGAACCTCCACAAAATGACCACCCCAACCTTCAAACCCAAAGTATCTCAAATTCCCTTGACCCCGAGGACATCAAAATCCTTAGGGATCTTTGCCGTTTTCCCAAGAACGTAAGAATCAAACTCACCGACCCTCGAAGACCGAGGCCATTTGCCCCCGCCTGGTTACCTAACGGTCTACCAGGAACATCTCGAGGCAGTATGAGGCTCCCCATAGCCCCTCTCCTAGTCAACCTATCGAACCACTGGGATATTAGCATATGAACTGACCCCAATAAGACTCCGGGTCATCGCTGGTTTCACTTTCTTATGTAGGTTATACGACATCCCCCTCTCCTTAGACACATTTAGTATGATGCTGAAATTATCCCCCATAAAGGGATTTTTTTACATCTTCCCCCGAAGCTGTGGGCAAATTGCTCACCTCGGGTAACCCATCATCAATCCATGACTGGAAAAAGTCATTTTTCTTCGTCCGGTACCTTGACCTTCCAATGCCCCGAGGTCCATGGAACCTTATAAAAGAAAATTAAAAACCAAGAATGCCTCTCCCCTGGACTCCCTTCATGCCCGTAGGCTCGTCGAATCCAACATTCGGATAAACTTCAACAACCAACCTGCCATCCTATCGAACAATATTTTGGCCTGGGTAGGATTATTTCCTACCCACGATATCCCCCTAGATGTGTAAACGATCCTCAACAAGGTCACTATCACCATTTCCTGCTTATTTCCTATTTTTCCCTCTATCTTTTTTCTTCTTTGTTTTTTATATTTTTTATATTATTTTTCTGACCTTTCACCTTCTGCAGAGCTCGGAGCATTCCTCAGGGGGCTGGTGTCCACCACCCCTGCCACCGGTGCGGACACTTCAAACCAGCCCTCTTCATCAGCAAGCGGATCCTCATCCGCCACCATCAACACCTCAGCTATCTCCATCAGGGAGTGTCGAGGCTGCACCTTCAACCTCTGCACCCCTGAATCAAACTGAGGCAGCCAGTTCACCGGAGAGGCAAGCCGGGGAAGTTACTCTGGCTATTCGGCCCACCGAACCCGAGCCAACTCGGGTTACAAGGAAGAGGACTAGGGAGGACAGTGTCCTACTCTGACATGACAGAGGGAGGAAGTGTTGACTTCATCGCCCCCGAGGTCCATGATTCCGGTAGCGAGGGTTCGGACCCCGGGGACTGGCTCGGGCAATGTCCCCCTATCAAAACAACTCATCACTTCTTATGGTAAGTACAGTCCGACCTCAGTTGTTCCCATTCCTTAATCTTTCTTCAGTGTCCCGAATTAACACTTAAATTTTTCAGGTGATAAAAAGTACACTCCCGAGGAGGAGAGAAAGTCTGCAGGGTCGCAGGATGTGCCCTGGGGTCGGCTGTCTGTTGACCCCCTTCCAGTTCCTTCTACCTCGGGGAGCTCTGATCTTCGACCCACCCCACGTGATTGGGCCCAATTTTCGAGGGTGGCTCGGGAGCAGGCCAAAATAGTGGCCTTGCCTCGGGATGTGGCCTACGTCAAAAGGCTCACCCCCCAACAAAGGCTTGACGAACTTCACGTCGGCTTGATGAACGTAAGCCTATTTAATCCTTTGCGAGATTCCTATTTCTTGCACCTCGGATTACATCTAACCTCTTCTCTTTACAGGCCGTCACAATTTTACCCGCCTTGGCAGATCGGGAGGCTTCCTTCAACTCGGCCTTTAACTCTGTGAAGCAAGAGTTGGCCCATGCAAAGTCCAGCGTGGACCAGGTAGTTAAGGAGGCTATTAAAGCCAACGAGCTAAAATGCAATATCGAGGCGGGCAAAAAATATGATGAGTGGAAGGCCGAGCTGACCGAGGTCAGGGACAAGCTTCGGCTATCCGAGATGGAGAAGAAGACCCTTGAAGTGGATGTTGGTGATCGAGACAAGAAGGTCGCAGATCTGGAGCAAAAGGTCCTTCAACTTCTTTGAAGAGAAAGCTTTGATGTCCGAGGCAAAGTTCGCCACTCGGGAGGTGGAGTTGCGGATCGAGGGCAGGAATCAATTTGTGGCCTCGGCTGAAGCAGATGAAATGCTTAAGGAATTTACGAAGAAGGTCTTCTCCATGGGGTTCACACTAGCTTGTGACCACTTGGTGAAGAACCCTGACTTGTATGAGGGGCTGCCGTACGATGCTTCCGTCACCGAGGAGGTCATCAACGGCCTACAAGCTCAATTCAAAGCCCCTGTTTCGGTTCCCGGAACCTCTAGAGCGACTCAACTGATCCAGGGTCTGAACCCCAAGGCCGAGTCTGAGCACGCGAACCAGGCCTCCACCTCTACTGCCGAGCCTTCCACTTCTGGCGCTCTTCACCATGTGATTTTGCTGTAATAATTAGGAACTCCCTTTTGTAAATACTTAGGAACATCTAGATGTGTATAAGAGACAGCATTGTGAGCTTATCGTATGACATTTAAAACACCCTTCTTAATCTAGATGTGTGCTTCGGCTTCCTTGCCTCTGGCTTTTACTTGCTTTTCAATTTCTTTATTTCCTGCATTTAAAACACAAGTTTTATGATATAAACAAACTTTCAACACTTAAGAATTCCAACATAAACAATCGTCTGAGGTTCCTTTTCATTTTGAACTTAGGCCCTGTTTGGACCCTTTCGAGCTGATGTGCAAAAGGACAGAAGTTTAAATCCAGAAATTGCCAGAGCCATTTTAATTTGATTCAGACTTTGCAAAGTCCAAGAAATAATATTTCTTTTAAGCAGGGCACTTAAGCTTCTTTGAGGGTCCAACCCTCTTAAATTCCATCTTGCTTAGAGGGGGCCGCTTAGTTTCTACCCTTGAGGGGAAACTGCTAGGTCTCGGCTCCCAAGTTTGCCTTTTGTATTGAGCTGAATCCGAACCTCTGAGGATTGAAACAGCTCGATTTTTGTTTTGTGCTTGAACCGAATCTCGAAGGTTTGGTGCACTTTTGGTTTTTTTTTTTTGCTTGGGGGGCTACTAAGCCTCGGCCCTTGAGGGGGGACTGCTAAGCCTCGGCCCTTAATCATTTGCTTTTTTGGTCAACTGGATCCGAAACTCTTAGAGTTGGAGCAGTCCGAACGTCTGACAATGCCTTGTCCGAACCTCTGAGGGTTGGCGCGGCTTTGTTTTTGCTTGGGGGGCTACTAAGCCTCGGCCCTTGAGGGGGGACTGCTAAGCCTCGGCCCTCAATCATTTGCTTTTTTGTTCAACTGAATCCGAAACTCTTAGAGTTGGAGCAGTTCAAACATTTGACGGAGCCTCGTCAGAACCTCGAGGGTTGGCTCGGCTTTGTTTTTGCTTGGGGGGCTACTAAGCCTCGGCCCTTGAGGGGGGACTGCTAAGCCTAGACCCTCAATCATTTGCTTTTTTGTTCAACTGGATCCAAAACTCTTAGAGTCCCTTATCAAACATCTGACATTTGAAAAGGGAGATTCATTATATTCCTTGATAATATTTGTTCAAATTTACAATGTTCCACATTCTAGGAACAAGATCTCACCCCTCTCATATCAACCAACTTGTAATAGCCCGAGGTGTGAGCTTCTATTACACGATAGAGTCCTTCTCAGTTTGGATCTAACTTCTTAGTCCCCTTTACACGGCTTGCTTCATTTTTTCGAAGCGCCAAGTCTCCAGGCCGCAGATATCGATGCTTGACCCTGGCGTTGTAGTGTTTAGCCATGACTTGCTTGTACTTGGCTTCCCGGATGGATGCACCCAATCTTTTCTCCTCAAGTAAATCTAAGTTAGCTCACAGGGCCTCATGATTGGATTCTAAATCATACAAGGATACTCGAGCCGAAGGCAGCCCAATCTCCGCAGGGATAACAGCCCTCAATCCCTTGAGGGGGGACTGCTAAGCCTCGGCCTTCAATCATTTACTTTTTTATTCAACTGGATCCAAAACTCTTAGAGTTGGAGCAGTTCAAACATCTGACATTTGAAAAGGGACTTTCATTATATTCCTTGATAATATTTGTTCAAATTTACAATGTTCCACATTCTAACACCGGAACAAGATCTCCTCTCATATCAACCAACTTGTAATAGCCCGAGGTGTGAGCTTCTATTACACGATAGGGTCCTTCCCAGTTCGAATCTAACTTCTTAGTCTCCTTTACACGGCTTGCTTCATTTTTTCGAAGCACCAACTCTCCGGGCTGCAGATATCGATGCTTGACCCTGGCGTTGTAGTGTTTAGCCATGACTTGCTTGTACTTGGCTTCCCGGATATATGCATCCAATCTTTTCTCCTCAAGTAAATCTAAGTTAGCTCACAGGGCCTCATGATTGGATTCTAAATCATACAAGGATACTCGAGCCGAAGGCAGCCCAATCTCCGCAGGGATAACAGCCACGGACCCGTAGGCCAAACTAAATGGAGCGTTTCTATTAGCCGTTCGAGGTGTGGTCCTGTAAGCCCATATGACACTGGGTAATTCCTCAATCCAAGCGCCCTTAGCTCTTTCAAGTCGGGTCTTGAGTTCTTTTAGAAGGGTTCGGTTGCACACTTCAGTCTATCCATTTGTTTGAGGGTGGGCGACTGAGGTGAAGTGTTGTTTGATTCCGGGGTTAGAGCAGAAGCTCTTGAAAGGTTCTCCTTTGAACTGCTTCCCATTATCAGAAATAAGCACAGCAGGGATACCGAAACGACAAACAATACTTTTCTAAAAGAACTTTTCTATTGCCTTTCCAGAGATTGTAGCCAGAGGTTCGGCCTCAATTCAATTGGTGAAATAGTCAACAGCTACCATTAAGAACTCAAGCTTGCCAACTCCTCTGGGAAGTGGGCCTAAGATGTCGATTCCCCACTGAGCAAATGGCCATGGGCTTTGAATAGGGACCATATCCGAGCCAGGTCTTCGGGGTATTGGCGCGTGTATCTGACACTGATGACACCCCCGCACCAAAGTGTCTGCATCGGAATGTAAAGTTGGCCAGTAGTATCCTGTCAACAGGACTTTGCGAGCTAAACTCCGAGGACCGATGTGACTTCCGCATATGCCCCTCTCGCAAAACATAGTTAGCTTTAGATGGTGTGAGGCATCTTAGTAGGGGGCACAAGTATACTTTTTTATACAAGATTCCATCAACAAGGGCATACTTGGCGGCTCTATATTTGATCTTTCTAGCCTCAATAGGATCCTCGGGAAGCATCTCGTTGTTCAAGTAATTTATTATGGGTTTCATCCAACCGAGGTTTGTTTGAACATATGAGACTTTTTCAGAGAAGTCAACAGACCTACGTTCTCGCAATTCTACCAAAATCTCTTTTGTTAAATGCGAGTATATTGCCGAGGTTAGTTTTGATAGGGCATCGGCGTGTGTGTTTCTGGTTCGTGCAATCTTAACGATGTCCACTTTTTTGAACTTTTCAATCCAGTTTTTGACCTTGGTTAGATATCTTCTCAAAATCACTCCCCAAGTCTCGTAGTTTCCCAAGCTTTGATTTACAACTAGCTGAGAATCTGAATGTATCTTTAAGGTTCGGGCACCCATCTGGTGGGTCATTTCCATCCCATAGATAAGGGCCTCATATATCAGCTTCGTTATTGGTTGCCTTGAACCCAAATCTGAGGACATAAGTGAGATAGTCCCCTTCTGGAGATCGGATTATTATCCCTGTCCCGGCTCCGGACTCTCACGAAGCTCCGTCAACATGAAGTTTCCATGAAAAATCTTCTCTTATTTCTCGAACCCTTATTGGATCAGTCACAGTGATGAGGTCAATATTTTTGATGCCACTATTTTTTGCAATGAAATCTGCCAAATCCTGAGCTTTGATCGCTGTTCGAGGCCTGAATTCTAAGTCAAACTCAAACAGTTCTACAGACCATTTCAACATTCGGCCTGAAGCATCTGGTTTGTTCAAGATATTTTTCAAAGGAAGGTTGGTCAAAATTATTATTATGTGACCATGAAAATAAGGCCTCAGCTTCCGGGCCGACACCACCAAAGATAAGGCTGTCATTTCAATGGGGGTGTAGTTCTTCTCCGAACCTTGAAGCACTTTGCTTACGAAATACACAGGACATTGATTACCTTGTTCATCTGGACCTGCCTCAAGAGAACCAAGCTGATTGTCGGTTCGGCAATCGAGATATACAAATATAGCGGTTCTCTTTTTTGAGGAGAAGCGAGCTTCGGTAAGGTGTCCAAGTATTCTTTAAACTCTTCAAAGGCCTTAGAAGCTTCTTTGGTCCATTGAAAGCCCTTTATTTTCTTTATGACTCGGAAGAATGGCAGCCCCTTTCTGCCGATTTGGATAAGAATCGATTTAGGGCCGCCATTCTACCGGTTAGTCTTTGAACCTCCTTCACCGAGGTGAGAGTTTTCGTATTGATTATAGCTTGCACCTTTTCAGGGTTCGCCTCAATTCCCCGGTGAGAGACAATGATCCCAAAAATTTTACCGAGGGGACCCCAAATGTACATTTTTTAGGATTCAGCCTCATTTGAATGGATCTTAATGTCTCGAATGTCTCCCTTAGATCTTCCAAGATTTCTTCATAGGTTCGGCTCTTAACCACTATGTCGTCAATATACACCTCCATATTTCGTCCTATCTGAAGGGACTTGAAGGTTTTATTGACAAGACGTTGAATGTGGCTCTAGTATTTTTGAGTCCGAAGGGCATGGTACTGTAACAAGCTCGTGCCTCGGTCAGTGATGAAAGAAGTTTTCTCTTCATCTTCTCTAGCCATATATATTTGATGGTAGCCCTTAAATGCATCTAAAAAGTGTAGAATGTAAAATCTAACAAATGAATCTACAACTGTATCGATCCGGGAGTACGGATAACTATCTTTTGGACAGGCTTTATTAAGGTCAGTAAAATTTGCCAAGAAGAATCTGGTTTTGTTACAAGGACTGGATTACACAGCCAGGTGGGATATAATACTTCTCTAATTAATCTGGCAATTAAGAGTTTATCCACCTCAGCCTCGATTATCAAACTGCACTCCGGACCGAAGAGGCGCTTCCTTTGCTTCACTGGTTTACATGCTGGATCCACTCTGAGTTTATGCTCAATAATTTCTCGAGGGATGCATGGCATGTCCTCAACGGTCCAGGCAAATATGTCAAGTATTCGCTAACAGCCTGAAGAGAAGGCCCTTAAACTCTGCTGGGAGGGTAGCACGGATCTTGATTTTTCGATCAGGGAGGCTCGGATCTAGTGACACCTCTTCTATTAGAACCTCGTCCTGGGGCTCGATTTTTGCTTTGCCCTTTTCTTTGGGCTCTGGAGGTTCGGGAATCTCAATAGCTACGAGCCGCAGTTGCAGCTTTTCTTCTTCCTCCCTCTGGCTTGTCAAAGGTTCTTCGACGCCATTCCAGTTGGATGAGGCATCAAAAGTTTTCAAGAAAGCCTTGTCTGCAATGGACATCGTTTGTGATTGGGACCGCAAGGACATCATATAACAGGCTCGGGCCTCCTGTTGGTTGCCAATAACTGTTCCCTCAGATCGGAGACCTCGGCATGAACTTTATCCCAATATGGAACACAGATACAGGATCCTGAGGTGTATTGCGTGGGTCGACCCAGAATCATATTGTAAGAGCTGTCCCTTTTGACGACGACGAAGTTCGTCATCTCAATTCTTATATGCTTCGGGGGTGCTCCAAGACATAATGGGAGCATTATCTGCCTCTCGGGTACTACCGAGTCTCCGGTAAAGCCAACCAATGGGGTCTTGAAGGGTTTTATTAAAGAATTGTCCATATGCATTTTAACCCAGGCATCCCAAAAGATTATGTCCGTCGAACTTCCAGTGTCGATGAACACACGGTGCATTTCGTACCCAGCCACATTTACGTGAATTACCACAGGATCATTGTGTGGCATTCAGCTGGGAATGGGGTCTTCGGAGGTGTATCCGAGAGACATAAATGGCTTCAGTCCTTTTTCCTGATCCTCGCCCGAGGAAATGTTTCGGGGGTATTTTTTCGGGCATTGTTTGAGTCCCCAGTCTCCGGGCCTCCGGCAATTGTATTTATCACCCCGGTGACTCTGATCTGTTCGTCTTGGTTTGCCGGGGGATTGTTCCTGTTTTGGTCGCCTCGGTGCTGTTGACGAGGCGGCTGGTGAGGCTGCCCTGGATTCCTTTGATTTGCCGTGTTCCTCTGGAACTCTGCCTCAGTTCGGGAGATGAACTGCTGTAAATGTCCTTCCTGGATGGCCTTATCGATTTCTACTTTTAGGTGGTTGCATGCTTCGGTATCATGGCCGTGTTGACCATGAAAAATGCAGTATTTTGCCCGGTCTCTTTTGTCTGGGGCCGACACCATTCGAGGGGATGGTTCAAAGAGGCCTAGATGTTGTACTTGGAATAAAATTTTTCTCCTTGTTGCATTGAGAGGTGTGAAGTCGGCATCAGGATGGCTCCTTGTTCGCGGGGGTCGGTTTCCGACATTGTTGCCCGGGAAGACCACCCGGTTCACCAAAGGTGTGGCCCTGGAATAGGTCAGCCTATCAGCGACCCTCAGCTTTTTTGATGATGAGGGGTTCGGAGTCTTGAGGACTTTTTCCCTTTGTGTATCGTAAAGTTCTCTTTTTGTCCTGTTCGACTCTTCACCCCGTATAAACTCCGATGCTCTTTCAAGAAATTCATTATAAGAGTTTAGCCAGTTCGGCGTTGAAGTTACCTGGTTTGATACCACTACAGAAAGCAGCCACCAGAATCCTTTCATCAACATTTTTGATTTGGACCGTCTCATCATTGAAGCGGTCCAAAAATTTACTAAGTGATTCCTCAGACCTTTGTCGGATGTTCATGAGGTGTGAGGTGTCTTTTTGCAATATCGATTTACTCCTGAAGTGACTCTTATACACTTCGCCAAGTGTATAAAGACAGGCAATTGAGTTCGTCGGCAACTCCTGGAGCCATTTTTGTGCCGGGTCTCGAAGAGTTGTTGTGAACAACTTGTATCGGGTCGCGTCACTGTAGCCATACAGGCTAGTGATCGCCACGATGTGTTGTAAGTGATCTGACGGATCAGACTCTCCCTTGCAGCGATCAAGGTCTGGCAACTTGAATTGTGTTGGCAGAGGTTCAAGCTTGACATAGATCGTGAATGGATCTCTATCAATCTCTGCCGCAGCAGGAGCATTCATAAGTAAATTAGAGATTCTCAAAAGATCTCTTGATCTTATTTTCGAGACTCTGCTCTTCGAGTTGTTTTAAAACAACCGAAGAGGGTCCTCTCGGTCCTGATTTTCTTGAAACATGTGCACCGAGTCTCTCGCGCATCGGTAATTTTTTCGCTTGTTGATGACTCATCCGATTGTTCGTTCGAGCGTGACTTCGTTAGTTTGTGGCGTAGGTCATTGGGCTCATGGCCTCAGCTGAGACACTGGGTCACGTTTCGGTTCGGCTTGTGGTGTGGCTACTCTGTTCGAACGCTCGGAAGAAGTTTTAAGAGACGCTGTTCCACGAAAGCTCGGAAAGACTCGAAGTGATCGGCAATGTACTTCAGTACATCGTTTTGCTTTTGTTGAGCCTCTGTTGGTGTACCGACGTTTTCTAACTCATCGGTATGCACCACGAGGTGTTGATTGCTCGTCTCGGCGTCCTTGCTGGCCGTTTGGCGTGTTCCACGGTTCTTCATCCTCTTCAAAGCAAAAAAGAAACAATTCAAATGATTCAAGAGAATTTATTGGAAGTGATGGAAATCTGTCGATTCCCACAGACGGTGCCAATTGAAGAAGCTAGAATGTGATTCTAGGAGGAGAGAGAAAGTGGAAGAGTTGAATGTCAGAAGTGTGTTTGGTTATCTGAATTCTGATCCCCTTTTAATAGCACCCCACCCCCTTATTTACAGAATTACATAAGGAGGCATGAGGCTATCTCTTCACTAGTTCAGCTGAAGCCGAAGTACATAATTACCCTTAATGAGGCAGCCACGTAGGCACTTCTAGAACAATTTAGGTAATTACGCTGTGTGTTATTATTCCACATCATCAGAAGTGAATGTGAGAACACACTTAATTTGTGTCTGTGCATCGACCAAGAATTATCCTATACTAACCCACAAGAACAAGCATGAAGAAAGTAAGGTAAAAAATATGATAAGAACAAGGGCAGTACATTACAAGATAAAAAGGAATTTATTATTTATACACAAGTACATAGTAACATTGATGAAAACCACGCAAAGAAAGAATCGTAACATAGACTAGAACCACACATGACACACATTACATAAGATCCTTTAATGTAGGACAGTCATTAAAGGATGTTTATTAAAGCAGTAGTACTAGTAAAATGTTTTGTTTACTTTCCACATCAAGCTGAAACAGTAGCAGCACAACAACAAGGATTATAATATTTGTCAATATGCGTCTTCAGTACAGATGCGTCTTCACCGGTTTGTCCTGAGTCTACACTAGCTTGAAGAAGATAAAAGTTGGCACGGGCGGCACTTGATGACTTTTAGCAATATTCTGCACATGCATGCTCAGCAAATAAATAAATGAAGAAATTATACTAACTGATCAAATGGTAATTAAGCTATAAAAAATTAAGGTTGCGAAGATGCCATGGAAGTTAGAAAGAGAAATTCACTGGAAGTTCATCCACATTCGCTTTGAGAAACATGGCGTGGGAATAAAGCTGGGCATACTCTACCACAATTGGGGTCAAGTCATTGCAATTTTTAGATGTAAAGAAACGCAACCACCTATGAAAAAGTTCATGTCATAATATATTAGTAGATATTTAGACCCCAAAAGCATGTATTCAGCATCTTGAAATAATTATGGATAGGGGCTGCCTCATTCCTTCCCTTCCTAAATCAGATTAAGTACATGTTATTCAATTTATATTTTACGGTGTGTGTTTTATTGTCGTTAAAATAATTAAAAATAAAATTTAGTTATTTTGTAATCATATAAGGTTGAGGAAACCAACTTCGAGATCTGAAATGAAGAGCACACACTTTTTCTAATCCCAACCCATCTCGCATTTTTTCACTACCCACTTCCCACTTGTATGATGGCACAAAATCTAGAAACTAGCAACCAGCACAGACTTGGGCGGTATCTTAATTATCAAGAGCAGAACTCAGCTTAGGCTACTTTTGGATATCATTGGCAAAATGCAGTACACTAATATAAGAAAGGGTTAAATGCATAAACTCTCTGATCTTTCATCCCAGTAATAGTTTATCCTATTATTTTGATAAATATATATGTTTTTCTGTTTCTCCTTTTTTCCTTTTATTCATTTTCTCTCACATGATTTTGTTTTTATTTTTTTCGCCATTCTCTCTTGTTACTACTAAATAACTATATTACTTTTATTAATTGATTAATTAAAGTTCTTTCACATGTGTCTAAATAATTTAATGTATAGATTAATTGTACTTTAATAAAAGAAATATATCTTATTATGATATTAAATCTATGATTAACAATTAATAATAAAATTAACAAATAAACAATAAAATTTTTGAGATAGAGGAAATTAAAAATTTTATTTTAGTATATAAATAAAATTTGCGAGTGAAAAATTGTGCCAACCTTTTTATTTATGATGTAGCAGCGGCAAAATGTAGTAAGAAAATATTAAAACAACTTAATATAAGTCTTTTTAAAGTTACGGTAAATTCAACCAAAATTTAATACTCGAATGATCACACGGCACAAAAAAAAATTTTTGCACACTTAGAATAGTGTTACTATTTTAGTTTTTTGGCAAATTCTTTTATTTTTTATAGTTTGTTTATTTGTTAATTATAGAATTAGTAAAACTCAGAAAATCAATATTATAATATTAAAATATATGTTTTCTGTATACAAAAATTCTATATACATTATATAAATTATTTATTTTCAAAATCTAAAAATTTGCTTTGAGCTTTTAAAGAGACAGATTAAGTTGCAAAAATTTTTTTACAGATTTAGATGTGTATAAGATAAGAAAAAATATGATAGAAAAAATAAATAAATTGCCAAGAAGATTAAAAAGAAAAATAAAATTATTAAAATTATAAGGGTAATTTTGTCTCAAAATAAGAAAGGATGAGATAAAGTACTTATTAGATAAGTTTAGAAGTTTTTTTACATTTAACCATATTAGAAACTACTAAATATTTGAGAGAGAGAATAAATAAACAACCAAATCTAAGAAACTGAAGCCCAGAGAACAAAAAAACAACTCATCAAATTCAAGATTAATTAGTACTGAAGAATTAATAATGCGCCCGCTCTAAAACTGCATGTACCAGCTGCTTCTTTTCTTTGCCATGGATGAAATTATCATACCACTCCTTCTCGGTGTGGCATTCGATCAGTTGCCAATTTGTTGGGCATTCGCTCACTTGTCCCTTTCCTGCTTCCATAATTTTTCCACTCTCAAATTACAGAAAACCCACCAAAGATTTCGATTTTCTCTCGCTCTCTGAGATTTCGATTTTCTCTTGCTCTGTGTCTTTTGCGTAACGCTAAAATGCCCCTTATATAACCATGATGATTGTTAGTGTTACATCTAAAGTCAATATATTTTAGTGAAAAATTACAATTTTATATTTATGTATATTTTGTTATATTTATGTATATTTTGTAATATAGCATTCTTTATCAATTTGATGTGATAAAGATTTTTTGAATAATATATATATGTGAGAAAAATCATAAATAGTTATGATGATGTATTTTTCTAAATAGTTATATTCGTAAATATCCTTAATCGTAGTTTGTGTCTAACACGAATAAATTAGCACATAGTTTATATAAATGCTTATTGAGGATAAGTGCATCGGATTGACCTACTAAGAGTATTCCACACGAATTAATGCCAGTAAATTAATCTTTTTTGTAATAGTAGTGTAATAATCATTGGATTTGAGGTCATGAGTTTATCTTAACTCTATTAGTTGTTACTGTCATGTATAGTATAGAATTCAAGTATAATATATGTTCACGACTCCTTATAACGTGAAAGTATATCCTAATATAGCCAATTCTTGAAATACAACTTAGAAACCTTTGTATAAAGTGAAAATAGAATTAAGACTGCCTTAAAATTTTATTATCGAATTAAGATTGTTTTAAAATTTTATTTCAAGTGAGTTGTATTTTGAAAAAAAGTAAATTAATCAGTACAATAAGAATTGTCATCATATCTATACTCTTGAACTAATTAGGATATAGTGTTGTGAAAAGGTAATAATTACACAGTAATTAAATCACTGATAGGTGAAATCAAATGTTGCACTTGACATAACTCAACACTTTGGTAGTCTTGATGCTTTGCTAGAAACCAATCTTTGATTTATAGGTATAAATTAATTAATTAGTGAGTCAATGATAAATTAAACTTGTTTAATTTATGTAATCCAAATTATTTTAGGATTATAATTTGTCTAGTCTTAATTAATTTGGAATTATAATTTATAGATATTACTAATGCGATTGAGATCCAAAAGGATCGTACATTTTAAGATATTAATTTGGAATTAAATTATTTTTAATAAATATGAAATACTTATGAATTAATTTATGAGATAAATTAACTTTTAAAACTTAATTATAATAAACCATAAATCCTAAAGACTTATGTGTAATATCAATAAAGGCATAGAGTTAAACTTATATATATATATATATGTATACATACCCGCGAATAGGATAAAAAATAATTGAAAGTAAAATCACGTTTTTCTTGAGAAGAAAGATCATGAAGAAAAACAAAGGAAAAATAAAGGAATTAGTACTCCGTGACTTGGGTCAATTAATTTTGTAAAAATATTTAATTAATTATTTGTGTCGATACTATTAGAGGCCGGACATTTGTGTGCCTTGTAGATTTACATTATCTGAAATATTAGAAATTTTACAGCAATTTTAAAGTATGTTCTCAATACTTTTCTTGTAATATATATAAATTAATCAAGGTGATCCGTCTTAGGAAGTAAAAATTTTTAACTTCCGCTACATGTTGTATGATTTTCTTTATTACAATAGTATCAGAGTCACCCTTGATTATTTTTGATGTAATTGTATTTAGTTATTATAAATATTGAATTTACTCAAATTATAGTTATTTTTGAAAATATTGAAGAAGAAAAAAAAAAATTTGCCTGCCTATTGCTGACATCATCGCCAATACATACAAAGGACATCACCACTGACGTCATTAGATGACATCAGCGATGACGCCTTCAAATGATGTAAGTCACTGACGTCATCCACTGACATCATTATATGACATCAGCTGATGTGTCTCTTATAAGATAGATTTTATTTTATCTTGTGACTTCAGAATAGTTTATTTTGTCACTAAAAGTGCTTAATATGAGAGACTTAATTTTCTATTTTTAAATTAAAGATTTTTCTAAATTTGATTTTTAAATCTGCCAATTAATTTTTGAAAAATGTTGTTTAAATTAATTGTTAATAATTTAGAAACTCTTTTTTATTTTAATTTGATTAAAATTTAGAAAGTATAAAATTTTTGAAAATATTTATTTAGTTCTATTGACATTAGAATTAGAAAATTTGTCTCCATTTTAGAATTTCATTATTTTTCAATGGGATTGGAATTTAATAAATGTCCAAAAAATTTTGAAAATTGTTTCTAAGGTAATTTTTGAAATTCTATTGTTTAAAGTGTTTATTTTCTAATGAGATTGGAAAATAATTTTTCTCTATAAAATATTTTCATAAATTATTCAAAAACGATAATTTCAATGAGTTTGAGATTATGGTGGATAGTGATTCATGATTCTAGAGATACTAAATGCAGTTTTTGTGTTTTTATTTAATTATTGAATTATATAATAGCATGATGGATGATTATGGATTTAAGACCAATGTGACTGTGTATAGTTTAGTTGGTTCAAATTTAATAGTTGTAAAATTTTAAATAGGGCTTGCGTATCTTACCTTTTTCTATTATTGTGGATGTAATTCTTTTCTTATATGAATCCCCTCTAATGTAACTGGAGATTTGTCCATATATCATGTAATGTATATAGAGATAGGTTAGGAATAATTTGGAAGAATCAATTATTTGTTTTTCTAATAAGCCATCAATTTATTAAGTGCAATTATTCTCCAGCAATTTTGGTTTGGCCTAGTTATATACAGTTTAAGATCTTAGAGCTAGCTGTTCCAAAAATATTGGTTAATTTTAGAAGTTAGAGATATTTCTCATCTTTTTTGAGAAATATGTTTAACATCACCTTTGCTACAGAAAAATTAGCACTTTTTCACTTGGGGTTCCGGAGTGAGATTAAGGCAAGAATTACTAGCGTGGGGTAACGCAATTTTTTTTTTCTTTTTTTGGTTGATCTTAAGTAATGTGTAGAAATTTTTTTCATACCATTAGATATGGATGTATGTCACATTATAAAAATGAAGTTTAAAATTTAAGCAATACAAATGTAGTCTGCATCCACACTCAATGATATAAAAAATTTACTACATCGACCATATATATGAAAGATTAATTTTTTTTTTAAAACTTCCTCACAAAATTTTGGTATTAAAGTTAGCATATAATGACAGTAAATTATTTCGTATATCAAGCTATATATATACACTCACCATACACAAAATAATTTGGAAGTGAATGTGAGAACACACTTAATTTGTGTTTGTGCTTCGACCAAGAATTGTCCTATACTAACCCACAAGAACAAGCATGAAGAAAGTATGGTAAAAAATCTGATCAGAACAAGGGCAGTACATTACAAGATGAAAAGGAATTTATTATTTATACACAAGTACATAGTAACTTAACTTTTGCATTGCAGTTCAAACAAATTCATATCACTAGGCAAATAAACATGGGCCAAAGCTTAAGTTATCAAGTACTAGTATTTCACATACGGATTCACCAACGCCAAAATACCCCTATAGGAATGAATAAGACTCCTCTCCTATCACAATCATTCATATTCTGACAATTGAAATTTTATTTGAGGAATGTGATTCAAGAGAAAAGAAGCCATAGATTTTTGCTGCACCTATTAAGATGTGATATAGCAATAAGAATCACTTAAAAGCATAATTCTAGTACTTAGGGTTTTTTTTTTTTTTGGATTTGGTATCAGCTAAGCTAAACATGTAATAAACACTATCTGATCTCATAGTACGCAGGGTTTGAGGAGTTTAGTTATAGTATAGACGAAGGCTGAAACAATATTTGATCTCATAAACACTATCTAAACTAGTTATAGCCTTACCTAAGCATACTTATACACCCAATCAATCCCACAATAAAAAACTTAAACAAAATAAACAGGAGCCAAATCAAGCCACAAAACATTAAGACTACTACCAAAACACAGAGATAGAAAAGGAAAGGAAGCCATAAATAAAACCAAAATTCAATAAAACAAAATCTAAAAGTCTAATGGAGTATTATATGAAAACCTATAAAAGAAAACAATTTGAAAATAACAACAGGCTAATATCCAAGTAGAATTACATTTTGAAATAAAGATGGGCCATCAGTAAATTTTGAGTTTAGTAGTAAATTCAATGTACGAAAAAGAAATAAAATGAAGCACAAAATCTATTTAATACCAACCATAAGAAAGAAAAGGCTAAGTTGTATACCTGAATTATTAGTGTGATTTTTAGATGAGTCTCCAAAAAAAGTTTGTGACTAGCCACACATTGATCCAACTTGAGATATAAGGGTCTGAGACTTCAAAAGTAAGTCTAAATTGTGAGGTGGAATGTTAAGTAATTGGAGTCGAGATTGCAATCCATACAATTGATGTTGATTCCATGTTTGAGGTATAAAAGATTGTGAAGATGCACTATTCCTATCATGTACTATATTAGGCATGGTGATGCCCTTTGCTTTTTTTTTTTTTTTTTTTTACCACCCATGATTATACCTGAATATAAAGACAACAATATTGGAAGGAGGTAAAAACCAAGTAAAAGTCCTTTGAACATTAATCAAAGTAAAATCATGAAGTAAAATTGAACAGAAAATTTCAAAACTATAGAGGATTCTCTGAACATCCCCTCCTAAAATCCTGATTTGATAATACAAACATAAAAAATAGATTATCTATTATCTTATTTAACATTCTGTAGTCACAATCCTCTTCAAAATAAATAGTATTTCTTAGTCCAATAACATAAAAAGTCTATACTAATCCAGACAGTGTAATAGTTAATATACAAAAAACTTATTAAAAATCAGAGAGAGAATTAGAACTGGAACTCAGTAATATCAGATAGAGTAGAGGGAGGAAGAGAGAAAGGAAAAAATCAGAGAAAGTAGAGAGAGAAAGAAAAGGAAGCTGCAATTAAGTAAAGACTAGAACCTTTGCTAACCAGTCCTTTCTTCAAATCAAGAATCTTGACCACCCCTCAACAACTTTTTAACTCTGTACAATAAGAGAAGGAGAGAAGATTAAGTATAACTCTGTAGAAGAAAATGTCTATGAACTTAAGTCTATAAAAGTAAAAAAAAAAAAAAACTAACACAAGTCTATGAACTCCTAAATAATACGCTTTTTGCAACAACACAAAATACAAACCCATTTTTCAGAGCACAAGCTCTATTCATAATACAAAATTTGATATTTGAACATAGGTAAACTCATATTATACTAAACAGTTAGTAAAGCTAAAGAAAATTTATGGATCTTCTTCTAAGTCTTCAATTCCAAAGATTCTCTACAATTATGGCTTCATTGCAACAATAGTTCCTTCCACTTAGACTGCCTCACCCAACCACTATCTCTGTCATTGCCCAAGGGTCAGTCATCTAATTCTTGAGGGATTATTGGCTCAATATTTGGATCTTTTGAGTAAACATCAAAATTATCTCTCCTTGTCATTTTTTGCTACAACCTTCCAGCTAAGTTCCAAAGGATCAGCCACTTATCAAACTTGTTTTGCTTGAGTTGAAAAAATAAATAGTTCATTAGTGGGTAAGTTGTAGTTGTGTATAAAATTGACCAATGTGAATTTGAATTCTGACTTGATTGCAAATTTCGTTGTTCAAGAATCATTAGAACATGTCAAGTACTCCATGTTGTATGCATAGTTATCTGATAATTAATGTCAAAACTCCATAATAGGTAACTTTTCCTAGAACAGGGTTCTTGTCCTTCACACTGGCATAACTCATAGTACTTGCTTTACACGTAATCCCACTATTTTGTGTTGTTTTGCTTGACTTATGAGTCTTGGTCTTGAAGCGTAAGCCATTGACCATGCAAGCTTTGTAGCTTCTTGGCCATTGATTAGGACCGGCAGCCAAAACTGTTATATCTTCTAATATATATTCACTTGATGTATGGCGTAATTCTTCCAAGATTTAACCTGTTGAATCATAAAAGGTCATATTCTAGCAAGAAAAAATTTTTGATCACTAATATGTAAGGTTTTCTTTAAATACTTCTCCATACACACACATGTTTTTTGAACCAGTCATGAAATATTTCATTATAGAGGCGCTAAATCTAGTTTGGTTTAGCACGGGGATACTTTCATTACGAGAGTTGACATGTGAATCCTGTGTCAGTTGAAATAGTTAATTAAAAATCCAAGACCAAATTAGATGGATAACGCAAAAATAGAAAAAATAAATGGCTTACTCTAGGTATGCTTGCACAATATCTAAGTTGTCGAGTATGTAACGATGTGCTTCAACCCAAGAAACCCGGTCAAGGAAAACTTTTTTACCAAGTAAAGGACGATCTGCACAAGTCTCAATAATTCAACATCATAATTCTTGTTCAAATACCTTGAACAAAAATTGGGGCACTCTTCTATAAGATATCCTTTACTAATTGATCTCAACCTGAGCTCTATTACAAACATTTGATTTCTTTAGAGTTGAAAAATATTTACAAATTAAAATGAATGATGTCACACAACAAAGTAAATTTTCTAAACATAATCAAACCTTCTATAGTAATACGAACCTCTCAATAGGATAAATCCATCGAAATTGAACTGTTCCAGCCATTAAGGCTTCAACAGCTAAATGGATAGGCAAGTGTTTCATTATATCAAAAAATGATACAGGAAATATCTTTTACATGTGACATATCGTAACTCCAAGGCAATTTTGAATTTTTTTCAGCTCAAATTTGTTGTGTAACTTTGAGCACAATTGCCTAAAGACATTGGAAAGCTCAATCAGTACTTTCACCACATGTTTTGGCAATACCCTACATATTGCTATAGGAAGCAACTGTTGCATCAACATGTGATAATTGTGCGTCTTCAAACCCCATATGCTCTGATCATGTACACGCCTTGCAATATTTGATCCATATAAGACATTTCTTTCAAAACCTTGCAAAAGATATCTTTATCTTGTTGAACTTAAGGTAAAAGAAGCAGGGGGCAAGACAAGACTTGAACCTTTTCTAATTGGATGCAATAGCTTTCTCATTCTAAGTTCTTCAAGATCTCTTCGAGAGTTCAAATTGTCCTTAGATTTTCCAACAAGACCCATTATCGTACTCAACAAATTATCATAATAATTACCTTCTATGTGCGTGATATGAAGATTGTGAGGTACCAGATTGGTTGCCCAATATGGCAACTCAAAGAAAATACTTTTCTTTTTCCAAAACTGATGCTTATCATGATCAAAAAGCTCTGTTCTTCTTTTCTTAACATCTTTCTTTTTGTATTCAGTTAGTACACCATCCAATTATTGCAATATCTCCATTCTAGATAAAAGGTTTGGAACTTTTCCCCATATATTTTTCCATCAAATAAAATCTTATCCTTACTCATTCTATCACTTTTATGTAGGAATCGTCGATGACCTGTATAACAAAATTTTCTACCATGCTTCAACCAACAAGATTTAGTATCCCATCTACACAACGAGGACATGCTTTCCCACCCCTTGTACTCCACCCCGACAATACTGCATAAGCAGGAAAGCCACTTACGGTCCACGATAAAGCCGCCTTTAGTGAAAACATTTCACCAATAGATGCATCATAAGTTTGGAAGCCAATACTGAACAGTTCCTTTAATTCTTCAATTATTAGTTGTAAATATACATCAATCTTATTGCCAAGTCCTTTGGGACCGTCAAAGAGCACAGATAGAAAGAAAAAATATTGTTTCATGCACAACCGTGATGGCAAGTTGCACATTATAAGCACCATTGGCCATGTACTATATGCCACATTCATTCTACCATACGGGTTGAATCCATCAACAGCTAGTCCAAGTCTAACATTCCTAACATCACTAGCAAAAGATGGATTTTGCTTATCAAATTCTTTCCAAGCTTGAGAATCAACTAGATGTGTAAAAGTACCATCACCACATTCTTTAGCATGCCATTTCTATTAGTGAAGCAGTTTTTATAAGACATGAAGAGTTTTTGTGTATTTGGGTTTTAATGGAAAGTACCTCATTCATTTTATAGCTATCTTTTTACTAAAAGAGACAGTATCTATAACTTTCACATATTTCACACTTATCTTTCTCTTCATCTTCTCCCATGAACAAACATACAATTATTAGGGCATGCATCATAAGTCTTACACATGAAACCCAAGCCTTCAGTAATCTTATTAGCCTCATCATACGGGGAGGTTTCATACAGCTTTGGAAGAGCTATCTTGAATAACTGAAGAAGAGATGTAAATGACTTGTTGGAGACAATTAGATTCTACCTTCAATTGCATAAGATGGGTAATGAAAGAGAGCTTTGTAAACTCTTTACAAATCGGGTACAATTGTTTTTCAGATGTTTCTAATAGTTTAAGAAATCGTATTGTTTCTTCATTAGGCTTGGGTAATTGGTCTCTACGGTCACCTGAGATTTGATTCTCATCGACTCTATCAATGTGCACGCCCATCGCATTCTCATGTAGCATGCCTACCATATCTTCCCCTGAATCAGAATGAATCACAAATTGATCATTTTGATTTTCTTGTAAAGATGCATAGGCCTCCCCATGATATACCCAATTCTTTTACGGTTTGTGAAATCCCTCAAAAAGACAATGGTCATTGACATCTCTTACACTCCTCAAATATCTGTTTTACACTTTATGCATGGACAATAGATTTGTGACTTATCTGCCCAATTTTTGGTGGTAAACTCTTGAAATTTTCTAAACCACGTGATATATTCTTGTGAATGAATATCTTCTACATCAATCCAACTCTTATCCATATATTTCAAGAAAAATAAACACAAATGTAAAGCAATGCAACAGTTTACCTACAAGACAAACATACCATCTCATAAAAATCAGCATTCATAAAATTATTTAACATAAAAGAAACAATGGTAGATACAACAGAAAAATAGTAGATTAAGCTTCCTACATGTAGGATGCATAAAAAAAGAACTGCAAACCATATACAAATTGTACTGTCCTAAAGACATTGGATGATGATATATTCATTTTCTTTGAACAAGTGATCTATCAAATTCGTATATATACATACAATTCTGAAGACATATACTCAAATTTGGACAGTCAATACACTAAAGCATTTCAATATCGAGAATACTCTGGCTTTACAATTTTGCATTTTATTGATGTATATGCCTAGCCAATTTGCTGACATTTAGAACCCAATTCAAATACATCCTATCACAGTAATTCTTTTTATATGATTTATGAATTTCAAACAGCTAGATTTAGGAAAATTTCTTTGTTCTTTACACTTTACATTGATATGCAAATGACAGATTAAAAGTTAATCTTCATTCATCAATTTCATCTCACACATGCTTGATGCGTTACTCTTCCATTCATCAATTTGTAACCTCAATTTGCAATTCACTCCAATTGAAAATATTTTGACTTTTCTGAGGATAAAAACTAAATGATATATAAAAAAAATTTGGAAAGCAAGAAAAAATAACAAAACTAGGATCAAAGTGTATAGACATCAAAGCTCAAAAATATATGAAGAAAACAATGAAATATTAGCTCGAAATAGGGTTCGAGATTGAAAAATAAGGGTTTGAGCTCAAAAAATTTAGAAAATTCAAAACTCATAACTAACCGATTAAGACTAACAAAAGTTAATCTCACAAATTAAAAATTGAGAAAATTAAAACTCTCAAAAGAATTTCGCAAATTACAGCTCACAAATAGAAGTCGGAGATTCGACATACAAAAGCGGAGAAACAACCGAATGGAGAATTGGATATTGCACTCACGGCGGGGTTTTCTTCCTAATTTCCTCCAATAATGGCTGAGCTATCCACTCACGGTAGTGGCGAAAGAGGATATTTCTCTAGTACAGTTTTTCGTTCACAACAAGGTTTTCTTCCTGATTTCCTCATGGCAGCAACAGAGAAGCACCTCTTCCTCTCACGACGCTGACTGAGATATGATGTCTTCCTCTCACGACTGCTGATAGTGTCGTTGCTTTGTTTCTCTTTTTAGATTTTGACAAACACGTGGCTTACATGCACTTATTTAAACTTGTTGCGCATGAACTAATCTAATGGCTTTTAGAATTGTGGGATTTTAGTACATGTCAAATGGCTTAAATTAACCCATAAAATTTTATTAATGTGTTTGCTATTATGGAGTCAAAGCAGTATTCATGTTTTATAAACACCAAAATAAAAGTTAAAAATTGCTCTACAATTGTTTTTTAAGCTTGTATTTTTAGAGAATTTTGTGACTTGTATAATTGTGAGTTAGAGAATTTTTTTATTTATATAATTGTGAGTCACATAAATGTATGTTTTTATGATTTGATCATTGTTGGTCACATAAATTACCTTTATGTGACTTGTAAGTTGTGGACATAAAAAATGTGACTTACAGAATAATACAAGTCGCAAAAGGATGATTTTTCTTGTAGTGTTAGTTTAAGCCCACTATAGGCTGTTAGTCCAAAATCCAAATGGGATTTGGCCGCATCTTACCGTTTCGGCCGAGAAATGGTGAAACACGAGCGTCTCGGGGTAAGTAATTTCTTCTTAAGAAATATTTAGGTAAATCTAATTTATGATTCTACTTATAGACCCTTTAATATGGATTAAACAATAAGCGAATATAAGCAACATTTCATAAAATTTAATACTAATGACAATATTTATAAGTAAACCTCAAGATTGAATTTACCTAAGCATTTTTCTTCTTCTTAAAGGGCAAGAAAGATGGCCACAAAATTGGTTAATAAGTTCGCCACGGCCATCGGCGAACGGGAGGAAGACTTGAATTCCTCCGCTAATGAAGATTATGAAGTCGAGACTTCTATGAAAAATGTTAAGTAACATGGAATGCAAGGGGGCAAGCAGCCAAGGATGCTCTTGTCTAAATGGAAGAGCCTGTATCTACATTTAAAAAATAAAATATTAAATTTGAAAAATCAAAATAATTTATAATGAAAATCATATTTTACATAATATGCCCTTATAAAAAAAATTCGATACAAGAATTTATCTATAAATATAATGATCTACAAAGCAAGCATTGACAAGAACTAGGGCAGTACATTACCGGGTCGATAATAAAGAATTTATTATTTATAGAGAAGTAGAGTAACATTGATAAAAACTATGGAAAGAAAGGTCATATAGAATAGAACCACACATGAAACACAACATCAAGAAATCACCACATAATTATTAAGATCCTTTAATGTAGGACAGTCAATTAAAGAATATTAAAGTAGCACATACTACGTAGTACAAGTAAAAAGTTTAATGTTTCCATAGGGTGAATAATCAAGCTGAAACAGTAGCAGCACCAGCACCAGCACCAGCATATTTGGTAATAAGCTGCTTCAGTAAAGATGGGTTGCGCCCACATATGTGTCCACTGTCTCTCCTTCCTTGAAGAAAATAAAAGTTGGCGTGGCCCTCGCTTGATATTTAGCAGCAACAGTCTGCACATGCATGCTCAGCAAATGAATGAAGAAATTATAACAATTGATAAAATGGTAACTATGCAATAAAAAATTAAGGTTTCAAAGATGCCATGGAAGTTAGACAGAGAAATCCACCCCAAGTTCATCCACATCCACTTTGAGAAATATGACCTGGGGAAAATCCTGGGCATACTTTACCACAACTGGGGAAATCAAACGGCAAAGTGCACAGGATGTAGCTGTAAAATACGCAACCACCTATGAAAAAGTTCGTGTCATAATATATATTAGTAGATATTTGGATCCAAAAAGCATGTATTCAGCATCGTGAAATAATTATGGAAAGGGACTCCTTCCTTCCTCCCCTCCCTAAATCAGATTAAATATGTTACTTATGGTGGTTGAAATGATTAAAAAATAAAATTTAATTATTTTTCTTAGTCATGTTTTTGTTTTTATTTTTTCACTATTCTCTTGCTACTACTATAAAACTATATTACTTTTATAAATTGATTAATTAAAGTTCTTTTACATGTGTCTAAATAATTTAATTTTTATAGATTAATCGTACTTTAATAAAGAAATATACCTTATTGTAATATAAAATTTGTGATTAACTATTAATAATAATATTAACAAATAAGTAATAAATTTTTTGAGCTAGAGGAAATTAAAATTTTTATTTTAGTATACAAATAAAATTTGACAATGAAAAATTGTGTAAACCTTTTTATTTATAATGTAATAGTGGCAAAATGTAGTAAGAAAATATTACAACTACCTAATATAAGGGTTTTCGAAGTTACAATAAACCCAACCAAAGTATAATACGTGAATAATATGGTACAAAAAAAAAATTGATTTGCATACTTAGAATATATATTTTAGTTTTTTGGCAAATTCTTTTAAATTTTATAGTAAAATCAGCAAAATCTATATTATACTATTAAAATATCTGTTGCTTGTATTAAAAATTTTATTTATTATATAAATTATTTAGACATATGTAATTACCCTAAAAAAAAAAGAGCTTTTAGTCAATCAATTACAAGTAGTATAATATTGTTTAGCAATATCAAGAAATAATGGATTAAGAAAAAATATAAAAGAGAAAATAAATAAATTGGTAAGAAGATAAAAAAAGAAAAACAAAATTATTAAAATTGTTAGGGTAATTTTATCTCAAAATAAAAAGAAATAAGTTAAAGTACTTATTAAATAAATTTAAAGAGTTTTTCCGCATTTGTTTATAAAAAACTACTTGTAATATTTTAGACAGAGAATAGATAAACAACCAAATGTAAAAAATTGAACCCGAAAGAACAAAAAACTAACTCATCAAATTCAAGATTAATTAATACTGAAAATTAATAAAACGGGCTCCAAAACTGGATGTACGTACCAGCTTATGGGATTCAATGCCCTTGTTGAAATTCTCCTCCCACTCAGTATCTGTGTGGCATTCGATCACTTGTCCCTCTCCTGCTTCCATAAATTTTCTAATCCTCAAATTACAGAAAACCCACCAAAGATTTCGAGTCTCTCTTTCTGTGTCTTTTGCGTAACATCTAAAAGGCGACTTATATAAATATAACCATGCAAGCAAGGTGGCCTGTTTATATTCATTTTTTATTACCAATATGCAACTAATGGCTTAATTTAATTACTACTAAAATAATGCAAAAATTAGTATCTTTCGAGACATGATAAGATGCCATCTCTATTAATGTTTTTATTTATTACAGTATGATTAAAAAAGCAGAGATTATTTCTAATATTAGAAAATTTTTTGTTACTTACATCATAATGTGGAGTGAATATTGCAAATCGTAAATAATTGAAAAATAGTGACATTTTCTTACTTTTCAGTCTATCTCATAGGTTATCTAATAGACAAAAAATCACACAGCAGAATACAAACTTGATACCACTTTGGAGGAGTTAAACATGTTTAATCAATTAAGATGGTCAAGAAAACAAATATGCAAAGTTTTAGTCAAACTAAAGCAATAATGGAACGAGGACAAATCAATTCGGGGTAAACAAAACAGCCTTGGGATTCTTTTAATCTCCAAAACGCAAGATTAAGGGACAATGGAAAAGAAAGAATTGCACCGCAAATTTGCGGATTTTGACAAATAAACAATATAGTAGGAAGTAGATGGAAATTTGGGAGGATTAAACTAAATTTATTAATCAACTTTAAACTGCAAATTTTCCTCAATTAAAATAATTAGATACAATGCCTTTAAATACACATCAAATCTGAATCTTTAAGGGATTCAACCAACGCAATTTCCTAACACTAGATAAATTAGGGAATAAATCCCTTACAAACTCAACTACTAATTTTCTAAACCAATGACTAACAAATCCTAATTAGGTTTGGTCTGCCTCCCTTACACCAAGTCTCTATGAAATTCCGCCCGACTCTATCACAAGCTACAATCTCCATACAAATTTCGATTGCTGTGTAGACCATATGTGACCCCAACTTATAATTGATTTTCATCTTTATCTTCACACGTGGTAGTGGACGGATCGTGTAATTTGCATATAACTTGGTAGTTAATTCTTCTCGATCAAAGAATTGATCCATACTTACCCAGTCACAGTTGAAGACACCAACATTTTGTTTCACACAATAATCCTCTAAATTATTTCAAAAAACTAAGAAATCATATTCTTCTTTTCCACAATTTGCACCACAAATTTTTTCAATACCATAATCTTCAATTAATTGGTCCACTCCACTATGATTTTGAATAACAATTTTAAAATCACCCTTTTCTCCAACTAATTCATCAACTCCAAGAAAATCAATTTCATCCATCACAAAGTTTTTCTCAATAATATTTTCAAAATTACGAATGGCGTCTTCCGTCAAATTCTCTCTCTTCTTTCCCAACCAAATCACAAATTTCCATTTCTTCCTCATCTAATTCAACAATTTTATCTTTTCCATGGACAAATTCCTCATCCTCAATCAACCCAAATTATGAATGCAGATCAAAATTTTCAATCTCATAAAAATTTTTACAAATTATTTTGTGATCGACATGATTATCCTTTTCAAAATCAACTTGCCATTCCAACTCAAATTTAGATTTGCAATTAATCATCATCCACAAATTCCATTAAAATATAAAATAAATCTGACAAAAAAAATTCAGGTGATTGAGCATTAACAATAACTCTTTTAAAAAAAAATTTGACCATTGATTTACGCATAATTTTGAAAAACAATTTTGCCTTCCTCTTCATAATTTCTTTTGGCAAAGGGTTGGATAGTCTCAATTCTATAACATCACCTAAACCACATCTTTTCAAATATTCTTCCATAATTTCGGCCCATTCAAATCTTTCTTCACTACCCATAAACATATGCAAAATTTCAATTGTTTCGCCATTAACAAATTCTCTACCCATCTTGACAATTCAAAAAACAAATTTACGTACCTTGAATTTTTTTTTTTTTTTTTCATTCTTGAATTTCTTGGCTTACATTGCTCCTCAAGTGCAAATTTAACACAACCTTTTTTTCTCATGATTGTTGTCTAATACCAATAATTTAACACGACGGTATCTTTCTTTTCAGATCACTGTACAATTAGGGTCAATTTCGTTATACCCTAATTGTCAAACGAGTACTCTAAGACCAACTTCTCTTGTGGGCTAATTTTCAAAAATCGAGTACTCTATCACAATCTTTACGTCCAAGACCGCAGCTTAGAACTCTTCTTTTCCTCTAATTTTTGACAAACGTTCCAAGATCAAACTCTTGAATCTAGAGTTTTGATACCAATTTGATAGCACAAAAAATTGGCAGAATGCAAACCTGATACCACTTTGAATGAGTTAAACACAATTAATCAATTAAGATGGCCAAGAAAACCAATATGCAAAGTTTTAGTCAAATTAAAGCAACAATGGAATGAGGACAAATCAATTCGAGGTAAACAAAACAGCTTTGGGATTCTTTTAATTAAAACGCAAGATTAAGGGACAATGGAAAAGAAAGAATTGCACCACAATTTTGCAGACTTTGACAAATAAACAATACAATAGGAAGTATATGAAAATTTGGGAGGATTAAACTAAATTTATTAATCAACTTTAAACTGCAAATTTTTCTCAATTAAAATAATCAGGCACAATACCTTTAAATACACATCAATCTAATATAAAATTTTAAGAGATTCAACCAACGCAATTTTATAATACTAGATAAATTAAGGAATAAATCCCTTATAAACTCAATTACTACTCTCCTAAACCAATTACTAACAAATCCTAATAAATTAGGCTTTGTTTATATACCAACATTATCATACCCATTTTGTATTGCGAGTAACCATCTAGGATTTGTATGCGATTGTTACGTAGTACCTACCCATTTTTTAATGACTTACCATAACTTGCTTGGAAAAACGTGTGGGTATGGATAACGCGTTCGACATTTGCTAAGTGAATTAAACTTTTTTTTTTTTTTTGGATAAATAAAGTTGATTACTAACATAAGATTTTCGAATGTATTTAAAATAATATTTTTAATAGTAAGTATACAAACAGAGTCATTATTGTGGTAGTTGAGGATAAGCAATTAGATAAAAGTTCACGTGAAATTGCTTGGTGAACATGACATGGTCTTGATGAAGAAATATCAAATTAAACCATGGAAAAAAATTAAAAATATTAAACATTTATCATAAATCCAATCTACTTAAAAATCTTAGAGAGTGGAGGCAATCAAATAAGATGGACAATAGAGAGACAAAAATTTGACGTTCTATATCGATAGTGGGAAAAAGATATGATATTCTTTATAATATATTGGTCATGGACTATTGATAACTTTACTTAAATATTTTGAACTTGTCGTTTACAGTAAAAAATTACCAGGTCAGCCCAAAATGACTTAGTGTGTTATAATTGATATCAGATTAAATTTCATGTGATCTCTATATAGGGTGAGATTAGACTAATGATTGGTGAGATTAGACTAATGATATTAGACTCCCATTATAGACTCACGATAGTAATCTTAGATCATGAGATACTAATAACTTCTCTGGGTAAATTTCAAGTAAATTGATTATGAGCGTGGAGTGTCAACTTCCATTTGATTTTTCCTGATGTTAATAGAACTATTGGAGTTGCAAGTTGGAGGACAACCCTAAATCCAAAAAGGCCCAAAAGTTCAGCCATAGAATTTGAGGGTGTAGGTTTTGGACAAAATTGGTCTAATTTACCCAAAACCTATTTTAATCTTATATACAGGTTCAAGAAGTATCTAGCGCATAGCCCATTTTGTTGAGTGGCCCAAATAATGCAAAATCGGTTAGAACCCTTTAGAAAAAAAGAGTTTACTTTAAGCCCAGTACAGGCTGTTAAGGCCAATATCCAAACGGGATTTGGCGGCGGACGTCCATCTCAGAAGAGAAATCATGGATCACGAGCGTCTCCTAGATAACCATTTCTTTTTAACTTGTAAAGGGCAAGAAAGATCTCGGCCTCCGGCCTCGAAATTGGTTAATAAGGTCGCTGAGGTTACGTGGCTGGGAGACCGGCCATCGGCGAACGGGACGAAGACTTGAATTCCTCAGCTAACGAAGATTATGAAGTGGAGACTTGTATGAAAAATGTGATGGAATATGGAAAGCACGGGGCAGTATCTCGCCTCTATCTACGTCTAAAAAAATAAAATATTAAATTTAAAAAATTAAAGTAATTCATAATTCAAATCATGTTTTATATAAGTATCTTATAAAATAAATAGTGCATCTATACAAATAAAAACCCTACTGATATGTCATAGATCCGAAAAAGAAGAAAAGAAATTTAATCGGGAATCTAAAATTAAAAAGTTATGATTTAATAAAATATTGTTACGTAAACTGAATTTAGAAAGTAGCTTTAAAATATTGTTCTGTAAAATATTTTTCATAAAAAAGTTGGAAAGGAAATAAAAAAAAAAATTATCATTTAATCGAACAATTTTATATTTCATCAAAATTTAAAAATTCCTGCACTGTAAAACTGTGGCACATAATCAACAATGAAATTATCTTTTTAAACTTTGATTATTTAGATATTGGTGTATGACAAACAATAGAAGCTGGGTATAGAGAAATAGACCCAGTTCAAATCCAAAGTAAGGTAACACAGAACCACATACACACCATCTAGACATTATCACATAGGATCCTTCTTAGCAAATATAGGACAGTAATTGAAAGATAAAGTAGTACTACTGGTTCAAAGTTTTGTTTCCACATGGTAAATCAAGCTGAAGCAGTAGCAGTAGCAGTAGCAGTAGCAGTAGCATGTTTGGTAATAGTCTGCAGCAGCTCATCTTTCTTTGCACCAACAAATTTGTCCACAATCTTTCCTTCCTTGAAGAAGATAAAAGTAGGCATGGCCTCCACTTCATATTCCTCAGTAACAGTCTGCACATGCCATTATAACTTTATGTTGCCTCACAAAAATGATAAATAGAGAAAATGCTAATCAACGTAATTATGATAAGCTATTAGCAAAAAGGTTATAAAGATTTATTCTGTTAGAAAGAAAAATCCACCTTGAGTTCATCCACATCCACTTTGAGAAATATGACATGAGGAAGCTTCTTGGCAAACTCTGCCAGAATTGGGGAAATAAAACGGCAAGGTCCACACCATGAAGCTGTAAAATCTACCACAACCTATGAAAATGTTCATATCATATATTAGATCCCTGTAGCATATACTCAGCATCATGAAATAATTATCAAAAGGGACTTCCTACCGTCCTCCTCCCCCAACCCAGCCAGGATTTAAGCAATTACATGGTAAAATGCATAGAAGATACTATACAGCTGAATAATTATAGAATTCTAGCAAAGCAAAACATAAAACAGATACCAGCATCTAGCACAAACTTATCTTTATCAAGAGCAAAACTCGCTTAGGCTATTTTTCTGCTGGTAGCATTGGCAAAATGCAGTATACTGCTCTCTTGAGAAGAATACAAGTACAAAAGTTTCAGACACTCAAACTTTGTAATTATACACCTTAGTCTATGATTAATCAAACTCTGTTAATCGTGTTCTTTTCCCTTTGCTTTTGTATGATAAAGGAAAATTTCTTTCTCCACATCTAAGAGCCGACTCATTTTTATAACGGGAACACATACCAAGATCACTTACAGTGAAATTTGGTAAAATCATTAAGCTTCCCAAAATCATTTCATCCTAAAAAGCATAATAAGCACCATCATCCATGGTTGCTGTCAAGTTCATCTACAGGATCAAAAAGCAAGGATTTGGCAAAACACTGACTTTAAACCTTAATTAAAAATGTAAATGTGGTGGCTTACTAAATAAGAAAGAAACAATGACGAAAAATCTCTGCCCTGCATAAAACAAGATTATTCAAATCTGCTAATTAGCAAACTAATATGTCTGATTTCTTCTACTTTGGTACTATCAACAGGCAACTCGATCCAATTGGAGTAAATCAAAACCACTAATCACCTACATAATTTTATTTTTTTTAAACATCTACAAAAAAAAAAAACCATTCTTAAGAGAGAATAATCAACCAAATCTAAGAAACTAAACCCCAACGAACTAAAAAAAAAAAAAAAAAAAAAAACAACAACACTAAATTCAAAATTAGTACAGAAAATAAAGCCAATAAACATTTAATCAGTAAAAAGTCACAATTTTTTAATTACTACTATTCTCATACAACCAGAGTAACCCTAAACATAAAATACGCAAAATTGGGGTGTGATTACTAAAATCCAGCAAAAACCCATCTCTTAATTTCAACTGAAAATCCGAATAACTAAAAAAACAAAACTAAAGAACCCAAAAACAGAAAAATTCAGAATCATAGTAATCAGATGGTAAAAATATTATACTGTACCAGCTTCTTGGACTCGATGCCCTTGGCGAAATGGTCCTTCCAATGATCAACTGAGTGGCAACCGATAACTTGTCCTTCTTCTGCTGCCATAATTTTTCTACTCTTCAAAATTTACAGAAAACCCACAAAAAAGATTTCGACTTTTTTTTTTCTGTTTTGTCTTTCTTTTGCTTTCTTGTAACGCCTATCCAACCGAGCAAATAATGAGAGTTTTATATAGGAAAAAAGGACGGTGGCAATACTGTTTATTATGTTCATTTTATTTATTATTATTAAGATGGGAAGGTATTAGGAATAAATTCATCTTTTTTATATTTTTTTTGTATACAAATTTTTATATTATTAAATTTAAATATATAATATATATTATTTAAATTTTAAAAGTGATATATATATATATATATATATATTATGCATTTAGATATGATAATATACAAATTTGAGAAATTCTATAGTAATTATTTTTTGACTTTAAGAACTTGTATAGTACAAATTTTTAAAACGCATAGTATTATATTGTACAAATTCTTAAAGTATAAGAGTAATTTCTTAAAAAAGATTGTATAATTTTTTCAAAAATTTTTGTATACCAACAAGTCATTAAGGATTTACTTGTTAAAAAAATGACAAAAGTAAGTCGAGAATTTATAAGATTGTTTATTTCCTTTACAAGTAAATACATAATACTTAATTGATAATTACTACAATTTGCAAATGGGTACCTTGTGAGGCATGCTATGACGTCATACATACACCACGGTTTCGTTTGAATAACTAGCATTTTATGTATTATATAAAATATTATTAAAATAATTACTTAGATTTAATATATGTGAAGTGAAGATATAATTAAAAATTAATTAAAAATAATTATAAAATATTATTTTAATAAAAAAAAAATAACGCTAGACATAAACTCCTATTGGAGTTATCGCAACATATTAAACGTTTCTTATGAATTGGTTATAATAAACAAGTAAAAATTAAACACGAGTGTGAGATAGATTTTTTGACCAAAGCTTGTTGAACAAAATTTTGGTACTATCACAAGTTTCTTCTTTGGCCTTAAAATGTCGAATTCATGTCAAGTAAAAATTTTGTGACAATTTCTAGTCAATGAAATTAAGCACAAGTGAAAGCTAATAAAATAGTTCTGAAAATGGAAAAGGATGAGAATAATATAATAGGAATTCTAGGGTCGTATAAGATAATTAGGCAAAATGAGCATGAGAAGTATTACAATTTTTTATAATAAAGTATCATAATTTAGATAGTAAAATATTTTTTTTATTATTTATTTATTATGAATTCGAAAAGTGAGGGGAATTTTTTTTAAAAAAAATTAATACAATAATTTTCTCCCAAAAAAAATTATTAAAAAAAAGGAAAAATCAGAAACGCGTCCATATCGTGTGATTGTATCTAGCCATTGGAACCGTCTTGATTCGTTTTGACAACAGCACGATCAAAGCATACGCGGCACATAAAACTAAAAGTCCACTTGCAAATTGCTTGGTGAATACGAGATGGCCTTGGTCAAATAAAAATCAATTTAAACTAGTAGCGGATGTAGGGATCTTAAAATGTGTTAAAATTTTGTTTGTATTAAGATTTATATTTTACCTCTTTAAATTCTTTTTTTTTAAGAAAAATTTCTGATAAATATACGTATATAATATCTTGCCCTCTCGAACTCTAAATTTAACGTCTATCCCTGTTTTAAACCATAAAAAAATATGAATGTATTTAGGTAAATTTATCTAGCACTAGTATTTACGTCCGTTTTGGTCATATGTAAAAACATATTCATTTTGAGAAAAATGCAATTTCGAAGCATTTCCCAACAATTTCGATGTGCTCAATTTACTGTCTTTTCCACCAGCTTAGGGTGGAATGAACCTGAAGTTGCTTCAACATGCAGGTTCAGAGCAGGGCTAAATTGGTCTAATTCATCCAAAATGTATTTTGTTCTCTTTAGTTTCCTTATTTGTAAATTAAAATTATTTTATAAGATTTAATTTAAATTTAGGTAATGTTTTTCTTTTCGTATGGGCCAAAAACTATTTAAGTAGCCCGAAAATGGCCCAATTATGTGAGTTCAAAAGATAAGGCATGGGAGCCGGACGGGATATAACAGTTTGGTAGATTCAGAGTGGGCTCACAACCTTAATAGCCTAGAGTGTGAGCGGCCCAAGATCATGGGAAATACAGAGAGAGCCCTTTTCTATTTTAGAGTTTGACTTGAGATGAGACCACTAGAACTGATAGTCCAAAATCTCAAATGTTTTGGGCCCCAACACTTTTTGAGAATGAAATTCTCCTTTCCCCTCAGTTGTAAAAGATCCCCAGAAGAGAAGAGAAAATATCTTATCTGTCTAATTTTCCTACTGATTCCTCACAGAAAATACGGAGAACAAAAGAAAAGAGAAAGCAAAATCATTTTTTTTGCTATTTTTTTTTTATAAATTCACTTTTCCTCTTTATCACATAACTCGCACTTCAGAAAAACGAAAATGTTTTCTAGTATTGGTGATCCAGAAAATTGAACTTTGGTCAATTTCCTATTCCACAGCCGAATCTTAGTAGAGCAATTTATGTCACTTTAGAATTTGCATCATTCAAATCTCCACCAGGAACAGGAAGTTATCTTTTGCATAATCCGAAAAGAGACATTACATTTTTTTTTTTTTGGCTAAGGAAAATGATTGGCAATGAAGGTGACCTTTGAAAGCCTGCAAACCATTCAATTCTTTTGTGTTCGTTTTAACCAAAAGGTCCAAACTAGCATTCAACCCTCAAGTGTACTGCAAAAATACAATTCCAATTATCTCCTTAAAAACCAAAACATTAAAAACAGGTTCGGAAATAATTTATGTCTCTTATAAATTCATATTTATTTGTCTTGGAATATGGCATATATGATAAAATCATGAAAAAAATTTACAATTTTATTGAAGGAATCGTTTTCTTAGTTTTAAAATTTTATATAATATAAATTTTTAAAACACATAATTTTATATTATATAAATATTTAAAAGTTCAAAAAATTAATTCTTACAAAAACTATAATTGTTGTTTTAAGAACATTTACTGCTTCAACAGTTAATTTTTTGTATTTAATTATACTATACGCTGTCTCTTATACACATCTAGATGTGTATAAGAGACAGGAATACACGTGGAAATGTGCTTATCTTGATTGTGTGGCACGTCCAATTACCAGTTGTAATTGCACGTGCCACACAAGCTCAAGATAAGCACATTTCCACGTGTATTCTTCCTTGCCACATCTCCAAAATCAAACTCCCCTATTAACGCAAAAATCTCCACTCCCCCATTCTCTTCTTCTATTATCCACAAACAACATTTCATATCATATCTCAAAATTCTCAACTTTTCTTTCTCAAATATCAATAATCAATCCAACGACCATTTACATTTTTATTTCATTAAAAACCACATTTTTTTTTTCTTTTTCATTCTCTAATTTCTACATTCTACTAAGCTCATTATTTCACTACTATTATCTCACTCCCACAAAATCCCAAATGCCAATCAACATTTTTTCTTCTCATAATTCCTATTAGTATTATTCTCATCACAATTCTACATGTGTATAAATTCAGGTACTATTAGTACCTTTCATTTCTTTTGCTGAAAGAGCTTCAAAAATTTACAGCCAAAATGGCTCTGCCTCAAATCTTACCTTCCACTTCTTCATCTATAATTCCAAACAAATCCCACTTAAACCCTACTAATTCCCACTTAAACCATCCCGTTAAACCCTTTATTTCTTCCCAACCACCAGCGCCACCGCTTCACCGCCGTCAATGGCGGAGGAAACCCATTTCCCTACGCTGCTCAGCCTCCTCATTCTCCGAGAAACACCACACCAACTCCCCGAAATCCGACGACGTCGTCGAGCTCCCGCTCGTGCTGTTGTCAAAACGAATCAAGACCTGGTGTTTCTCCTGTCTCCAGATCTTCGAGTTCCGGTACCGGATGATGATGCATACCCTCCTCCAAACCGACCTCCGTTTCGGCGTCATTTACACCGACGCCTCCACCGGCACCGCCGACGTGGGCTGCGTCGGAGAAGTCGTGAAACACGAGCGTCTCGTCGATGACCGTTTCTTCTTAATCTGTAAAGGGCAAGAAAGATTCCGGGTCACGAAGCTGGTTTGGACTAAACCGTATTTGGTCGCCGAGGTGACGTGGTTTGGAGGACCGGCCGTCGGCGAACGGGGATCTCATCAAGGTATTCCTTGGCTAACGAAGTGGAGACTTTTATGAAAGATGTGATACGTTTATCAAACAGGCTGTGAATGGGAATACGGAAAAGGAGGTTCAAGATTTGCGGAGGAATCTCTTCCCGACGCCGTTTTCGTTCTTCGTGGGGTCCACGTTCGAAGGGGCGCCGAGGGAGCAGCAGGCATTGCTGGTGTTGGAGGATACGGTAAATTATTGAAATCTTTTTTGGAGACTTTGAGGAATACTTTGAATTATTTATCAGCTGCACTGCGGTAAAGGATGTTTTTCCATCATCATCTTAACCAAAAATTTATAGTTCTTTATAGATTATGAAGAATGATATGTTAAGGATTTTGTAAAAATGTTGACAAATGGATTTGGAGAATTGTACATGAATGCGTGCAACTTATGAATTGCTACGAGTCTAAACTCTTGGGAAGAATTATTATCTTTTAGTACTTAGTAAAGCTGGGATCTTTTTTGTTTTTGGGTAAGGAATATTTTGGATAATTTGCTTGTGCTTGTTTTATTGTTTGTTTTTAATTACTTTGTCTGTGGATTGTGCTGCAAATCAGTCTGTGTGGTCTGTGATAACTAGTTGCGTATTGAGTGCAAACCTTACGAGGGAGTGCTGATTCGGGCAGTTTAATTGTTCTTTGTACTACAGTGCGTGTTTTTGAGTTTGTCTAGTACGATAGCTAATGAGGATAGGAGGAACTAGAAGTAGCTTGACTTCCAAGTTCCAACACATAGAAGGGGATGATATGGAGAAGGAGAAAGAGTTGGTTTGGAGGGATTTGTGTCATTGCAAAGTTGGTTCTCTATCCCTCTTATTGGATTACTTAGCTAAATTATTGATCTTTTTTCTTAGGATGAGCACTAATAGTGATTGATGACAGTTTTTGTTGGTTTTGACGAGTGAAGAAATGGTGGAGTTAGGTAACATCCCAAAGTGAATAAATTGTGGTTAGTGCTATTGGTTTATCGCATTATGTTGTGTTAATTTAGTTTAGAAACATTTTACAGGCCAGTGACGCAAGTTATGATGGTAAGGGAAACAAGTTGCTCCACTGTGCTCGGCAGTAAAGGCACTTCAACATTGTTTACGATGATCTTGTGCTGTGGCCTGTCTGGTTGGAGATTTCAGAAAGAAAATTTTCAAACTTTTTGTGACCTTATGTGTGGAAATCTAGTTAGGACTCTTGGAATTCAGACTCTTACTGAAATTAGATGAAGCATTTGCACTAATATATGCATTTAGGACTTCTGCAACAGTCAAGTTTAATTTCACTTTTTCCTTGTGCTTTTGATGCTTCTTCCATTGTGTTTGAGGCTTTTGATGGTTCTACCATTTTGCTTTGCTTAAAATGGTGAATATGGTGAACTTATGCATCAGATTTTCAGTTCTGTAATGGCCCTGAAATGCCATGCATTTGGTATGGAAGGCTTATTTTTTGTCTTACCAACATGCTCAGTTTCCAAGCACTCTTTGAAATCATGATGACCAATTCTTGGCACAAGAGGAACACTTCTTCTACAAGAGTGATTGGTATACTCAGCATCATGGCAGAACTATAGATCATTACTATAGAACTAGGCAGATGCCATGGCAGAATCTTTTGGCACAGCAGCTTTCGCACAGAATGTCATGGCTGAAACCTTTATTGGAACTAAGCAGATATTATCTTCGGATGATTTCAAAATGAAATTATTAGGTGCGGTGATCATCATCTTCATCATTCAAATGGTGTTCTAGATCACAAATTGTGGGGTTATCAATCATGCTTTTTTTGGCTAGTATTCCTTGCGTCTCTTTTATCCCTCTTTGTTGTTACCTGCTCATGTGAAGATGCAGCACTCCATGTGTCATACAGGAAATGGGATCATGGAACATTTTTTTGTGCAGATATCACAATTATTACTGGTATTTGCTAGTTTTGTAGATGAAGCTCTGTCCATAATTTAGATCATGCTCTTGTTTTCGTGTTGAATCCATTAGCAGACAACTTCATTTTCAGACATAATATCTTGTGAGGAAACATATTGAGCAGTCAAGCCCTATACAAAACATTTGATCGATTGTCTGCCGCGAACTTCAGTGTTTGCAAATGACACCAACAGGAGAAGCAGGGATCCATTTGGAGGCAATATATAATAATCTTGTAAGTAGATGAACCTCCAGCAAAAAAATTAATCTCACTGAAGAATTCTTTGCTGTATAGTAAGAGAGTGAAATCGGGAGAATCTAATGTGAGGAGGCTAGCACAAACTCCACTCAATGTTCAGTTTATAAATACATCAACTCTTTTAACAGCAATACACAGACGATTATGTAACCTCAAACTAGTAGAATACATTACTTATTTATGAAGAGGAACTTACATCTGAACAGATATATGCTGCAAAAGGGCACTTTTCAGAGTAGTTAAAAGTTCCAATTCGCCAAGAGGGAACTCCAGTCACCAAACTTTCCAGAAAGGCCTCCATTATGAAGCTGTTTAACTAATGTGGAATTGCCCATTCTCTGCAATGACATTTACACCTCAATCAGATGCATTGACAGAACAAACACATTCTAAGTCCTCATGGCGAGCATTGCAATGTTATTAAGATGGAAACGATGAATTTATCACATACCTTGAAACACAGATTCCTATTGGTATCACAAATTGGATAATCACGAGGACAACAGTGCAGACGGTCCTTGCAGCAAACTGCAGATTCCAATTCACAACACTTCCATGACAAGCATAATCCAAGAAGTTGCCACGAACAGCAGCAGGTTTCACCTCCAGAGCAAGAGGAGAAGAGATCACATTTTGCAGGACCTGGAGGAGGTGCTGGCGGAGATTTGGACTACTTTTAGTAGGATAAGAAGCCATTTTGTTAATCCCACAGACACCTGCTGAATTGCCAGTATTTCGAACCATGTAGATATAGCCATTTATTCCCCAACTCCTTCCCCATGAATTCTTGACGATCCAGTAATCCACTCCATTCTTGGAATCATAACCAACAATCAAGACAGCATGATCCAAAGAAGTCGAGCATGGCCCTGTGAATATCCCCTGCAACATAGTTTTAGAAAAGAAAATGCTTCATTGACTTCTATTTTACTTGGAAATTAGTAAAAGGTGATGCAATTTGATAGAAGCACCAACCCCCGAGTATAACTGAAATGCTCTTTCACTGCCACATACACCAACACTGACAGGTTGTTTTGCCACAGCTTGTAGGAGCTCTTGCTCATTGTTTGCTGGCACATCTTTGTAACCATCTATAGTCACAACGCGTCTTTTCAACTGAAATTGTAAACAAGAACTGATTCTTCAGCTGGATGCCAGAAGATCTACGAGAAATTCTAGTTTCAAAATGACAGAAGAAGATCCAAGTGAATATGAATGCAGAAACTAGAAACCTTGTTACTATTGCAATTTCCTTCTCCAGCTTTAAAAGGGTAATCCTGTTCAGTGTCAATTCCACCATTTTTCAGAACAAATTCATACACATAGTCCATAAGTCCGCCACCGCAACCATTGTTATAAGATCTGTCACAATCGATTAACTCTTGTTCAGACAGGCTGACTAGAGATCCAGTCACAATCTCATTGATGCCTTCAATTGCACCGGTAGCTGAAAATGCCCAACATGCTCCTGAAAAGTTGAACTCAAGCGAATAGGATTATTGACTGTTATTAGGTAGCAAGAGATAAAAATCCAATCTTGATTTTTCCAACAGGTTATTATTGCCAATTAGTGCACACAATCACCTGAGTAAATTTCAATTTCCATTTTGTTGGCAACTACTAAAGCCTTTAAAGCCTTTAGACTGAAGTCAACTACAAAGATTAGTGACCAGTTTATGATAAGGAAAAAATATTTTTGTTTATCAAACACAGAATAAGATGCCATAAGTCCAAGAAAAGGAGGAGAGAGGAAACAAAACATTGTAATTAGGGGAACCTAAACTTACATTCATCAGAGTAAAACTAAACGAAAAATCAAGCATAAAAACAACATTTTTAAGCATCTCCATATTTTTAGATAAAAGAAATAAGACTCTAACTTTAAATCAACAGAAACAGAACACTTTCAGATAAATGGAAAACTCCCAAAAAGACAGAAACAATCACATACCACAACTTCCCTGGTCTTTGACATTGGTGACAGCTCCTTTCTTCCTCCAATCCAGAGATGAAGGAATATCAATTTTATAACAGAACTAGAGGCCCCCACTGATGATGACCCACCATTCAATGTGATCAAATTATTGGCAGAAGCTGAGAAACCACCCAAGTACCTAGCTTTGAACTCATGGTGAGTGAGATCAGCAAAGGCATTAAGGGAAAGGGTATATGCAGAATTTGCCAAATTATTGTGTTTTGTAACATAGTCATAGTTGTCTTCAAAGACTGAAAGTCTAAACTGTTTTTCTTGCCCAGAAGGATAAGTCTTCCCATATTGCTTACACCAATTCTCAAACAGATCAGCTGTGAATGAAGAAGACTTGGAGTTGGGCAGATCAAACACTACCAAAATAACTGCCAAAAACATCCATAACCAACTCATTCTTCTATTTTAGGAGGAGGGATTTTTGTTGATTCTTGAAACCCTTAATTTTTGAGATATTGATTAATTCTCCTAGGAATGTGGTTGGAGCAAGAAAGGAGCATGAGAAACTTGTGCTGTTTGTGGGTTGTTGGAATTTTGTGCCAAAGAAATTTCCTAGATTTGCTGAGGACTACACTTACGTGAATTCGGTCTATAGTAATTGAGATAGATTTTTTGATTCATATTCCTTTACATCACTCTAAAAAAATTTATTTTTAATAAATTTGAATGGTATAATATAAATCATGATATCTAACTCATATAAGGTGAACTGAATCTACACCAAAATTTTAAAAAAGTGTAACCAATCACTCACAAGTGTACAGCAGAATAGTACAGTCTGCAATTAAATTATATAGGGTAAATTACATGTAACCCCTTATAGTTTGGTTAATATTCATATTACTCATATATTTTGTAAACCTATAATTTGTCCTCTTATACTTTACATTTTTTGGTAAGATGGATGAAAAGTTAAAAAACTAACAGATTTGAGCAAATAGTAAAAAATACACCTAATTCTATTACCCCTTCATAGCTTAGAAAAACCCTCCTCTAGAAGGGAAGAGTTATATTTTATGGTAAATTACATAATTATTTTGATTAGAAGTTTTAAATGACTAAAATAATTTTTTAAATTAAAAAATTTTAACTTCTTAATAGTCATTTAACCGAATATTTAACGATTTCATTTTCACTCAAACTATAAGGGAATGAATTGTAATTTTGTAAAATATAAGAGTATAACATGAATATGAAGTAAACTACAAGGGAGTTTTTTGTAATTTATCCAATTATATGTTGTCAAATCCAATGATGGGATTTTTGATTTTGGTTTGTGGTAATGAATGCTAATAAATGTTATCTTTCTATTTGAGGTTATTTATTTATTTTTACTTATAACAATTTAATTTACTCTTATTTACTATTTATTACTAAAAAAAAAATATTATTATTATACGCAAAGAGAAGGTTTAACTAAACTAAGAGACAGACCTTTATCCTATTTTAAGAATATAAGGCTTAGAATTTAAATTTTTAATTTTACATCGAAATAAATTTATTAATGACCTAATGTGAGTTGGTTTTCTATTTGTGGTTACTCTATCAGACACATCTTATATATTGAATTGAACCATGCAGTACGTGAATAATGGCTATTTATTTTTTATTTTTTAATTTTTTTCTTTGGGATGTCCCTGAAGTTATGGTGTAGTACTTTTTCTTTTCTGTTTCAAGCTAATGATGATATTTTTTCTTTTCTTTTATTTTTGTTATTTATTATACACATATGGGTGTAAGAACTAAGAACTCGAACCTTCCATCTATGATTTAGATGCAATTTTTTTGTATGTAAATTCAAATTTAATGTTTAATTGAATCAAGGTGAAGATGAGATTGAATTTGAATACATGACTAATTTTTGAACAAAACTCAACCGAATCTTCTATAGATCTATCAAAATAATTATACACAATATTTAGCAAATCCGAACTCCGATAAATAAGAAAACATTAACTTTGACTGCTGAGCTCGACTCATCCAACTTCACCCTATACCACAATTTAGCCCATTTATTTATATGGGTCTAGGGGTGAGATTGGACCGCAGCGAATTATTAAAAAATATTTATGAGTTTAGGTTTTATATTTTTAAATAATTATATAAGTAAAATAAAATAAAAATATACTAATATTGGGTAATATATTTCTTTCAAAAATATGCATTAGGATAAATTAAATTATTATCAATATATAACCATGTAAATACATTTAATATATACAAAGAAATTTCTTATTACATTAAACAGGTCGTACCCTAATCGGGTTGAGCTTATCTTAGCCCAAGCCCAACTTATTTTTTATCCGGCCCAAAATTCCAGCCCAATCTTAATCCATGTCATTCTGTTATGAAACTCAATCCTTTATTTTTAGGGCTGGGCCTATACATAATTGACCGCCTTAATCCCAAAATTACCCAGAAAGGTAAGGAAGGAGCCCATAGATAGCCTATAAATACAGGAAACGGTTATGCTTATACCAATTCGCTTTCATATTTAAGCCCCCAAAAAGATCACATATTTTTCCCCCTCAAAAACAGCAGCACAGATTCTCCAGGTATAATATATTGTCGGTGCCAATTATGGATATTGATCCTCGGCAATACGAAAATATAGTGAGTTCTTACTTTTTTTTTTTGGTTCTTTTGTTCTTGTTGTTCACTCAATCTGGGATTCTCCGGATTTCTCCCGAGTAATTATTGGGTTCTTCGATTATTTATTTATTTATTTATTTATTTTTTTAAGAATTTGTTGTTGGTGTTTGACTTTCTGAAACGAACTCGAACAAATAAGGATTTGTTAATATTGATTTCAATTGGGTTTTGGAAACTAATCGTGGGTTTTTCTGGGTTTTCTATTCGTAGCCCAACAAAAGTGTAACAAAGAATTTTGGAGAAGTATATGTTTGTTATTGGGAAAAATTCTGTAATAAATGTTTAGTAAGAAAGTAGAATTGCTTCAGAAAGATGGGTTTTTTTTTTTTTGGAAATTAAATACTGGAAGATCAATGTGATTAAGAATCAGTATACATTGTTGAATTGGGATTTCTGGTAAAAAAGTTGATTGCTTTTAAGTGGGTTATTAAACTGTTGGATTGTCTAGTGATCATTGAGCCAAAAAAAAAAAAAAAAGAGCATAGGGAAAAGGGGCCATTTTAGCCTACTTGAGTAGTGATGTAGTTTAGGATATTGTTTTACATGTAAAGTGATGTTGAAACTCTTCTCCTGTAACTGGGATGAGGAATGAGAAGTTTTTACGCTTGCAGGAGAATATAGTTTTGTTGATCTTGACCATGATAGAATTGATCAACGTGACAAATGTGGATTTGGATGTGATAGGAGTTATAAAGGGTTCATGAATGTGTTTCTCAGTTAGCAACAAGTTTCATACACTTCAAGTTGGGAACTTTCTCAAATTGCTAATTGTTAAATGGTCTTCTTGTGATGCATTACTCTGCCCCTCCCTCTCTGGAATTTTATTTTTGCCGAACATCAAAGTGTTATTTGTTGCTAATCTCTTTGGCCTTAATTGTCCCAAAGTCTTCTTAGCTGTCTTGATCCCATATATGTTTTCTGTTTTTGTGACACATGATTAAAGATCAGAATCAATCCTGTCTTAGCTGGTTTATTCTAAAATCTCTATGATGCTCAACTTCTATGTTGCATGCTTATTTGACAGGCCATCAATGAAAGTGATATCCACAACATTGTCCTGTCATATCTTGTGCATAATTGCTTCAAAGACACAGTGGAATCATTTACTTCTTCTACTGGGATGAAACAGTCTGTTGATCATCTTGAGGACATGGAGAAAAGAAAAAGTAGGTGTTTTTCCTCTAATTACTGATATATATAAAGTAAAATTTGTGACGCTAGACCTATGAATTTTAAGTTTAACCGTCTCAAAATTTGAAAGCTTGTGGTAAATCTGCCAAATCACCTCTCTCTCTTTTCTTTTTTTTGGGGGGGTGTGGGTGGATAATGCTTGGAAAATTTTGGAACTAAATATAGTCGGAAATTTTTTTGTTTGTCGTCTTCTAATACTAGTAATTTGTTAACTAGAAGGACAGAAGTTGACATGGGAGGATGCATCGTGGATTATAGTTCTTTGAATGCTGTAAGAAATTAGATTAGAGTTCCATAATGTTGTTTTGCGTGCATATCCTTGAGTTTTCTCTGGATAATCCTGAGTAAATTCTGTTTACTGAAGACAGTCTCACTGCAGCATATTTTATTTCATTTCCCACATACACATATATCATGGTTGAGTGATGATTATGCAATTTATCCATTTGCTTTCAGAAATATTTCATTTTGCATTAGAGGGGAATGCTCTGGAGGCCATTGAGTTGACAGGACAGATTGCACCTGACTTATTAGAGAAGAATAAAGATTTACATTTTGATCTTTTAAGCCTTCGTTTTGTTGAACTTGTGTGCTCAAGGAAATGGTGAGTAAGCTATATGATCTTTTCTGAATGGATTTGCACCTTTATCTTCTTCTTGCACTAAACTTGTATTTCAATGGCAGCACAGAAGCTGTGGAATTTGCTCAATCAAAGATAACTCCTTTTGGGAAGGTTCAGAAACATCTCAAAAAACTTGAAGTAGGTTCCTCGTCTGGAAAAGTTATCTTGAGCTTTTATCCTTCATTTGCCATATTGTATTAACATAACCAAACTAATTGTTGGTTTAGGATTTTATTGCTCTACTGGCTTATGAAGAGCCAGAAAAATCCCCAATGTTTCATCTTCTGAGCTCGGAGTACCGGCAGAATGTTGCAGATAGTCTAAATCGAGCAATTCTTGGTGTGTTTCTTTCAGATTCTTTTTGCCTCTTACCATATTTGTAGTTGTGGGAAAACTTCTCTTACCTGTCTCTTAACACATCTTGGAATTATTTTTGTTTAATCATTTCTTTTTACTCCTATTTTCCTCAGCTTCAAATTGATAATCCTCTAAATTCTCATGTTCGTTTTCCACTGCTTGACTTATTCTAATGCCAGCACATGCCAACCTTAGCCCAGCCATTCTGCATTAGAAAGGCTAATACAGCAGACAACAGTTGTTAGACAGTACTTGAGTCAGGAGTGTGGAAAGGTTTGATTTTACATTCCTTTCCCATTATTGTTGAATAATTTGTAATGTAATGTGGAAATGGTTTACCTGTGTAATTGTCTTACAAATGATAGTTTGATGATGCGAAACAAACTAAGACGCAAAAAGAAGGTATAGGAAGCAAGGGTGCTAAATTAGAAGAACTTGTATAATGCACTTGTGTCATCATCTTCCAGATCAATGTTCATAAATTTCACTCTGCCTGAGTCCAATTGAGAGGAAACTGCAATAGATGTTGCTAAAGATGGGATTTGAGTAGGTTGAATATTCTGGTTGCTTTGTATTTAGGGAACATATAGTAATGGAGTACTTGTAACCAGTTGTTTCTTGTCAGATTTTCTTGCTTTGTAGTTTTTTTCCGTTTAAAGTTGTTCAGCCTTGGGTTCATGTTCTGTATGATTGAGTTTTCTGTCGATTCCTAGGAAGGGCATCCACCATTTTCTCTGAAGGACTTTGTGAAAGGCTAGTTGTTGAAGCATCTTGATGTATTTGATGACAGATACTCAGCACAGTTCTGGATTCAGGCTATTTTAGCCTATGCAGCATCAATCAGGATTAAGCTTCCATGTAAATGGTTCTGGTTGATTCTCGGTCATGGACATCTAGTAGGACCTGGTTTTGCCCAAGGATTGCAGGCAGAACAGATTAAACCAGATTTATTTGTCTATCTACACTTGATTATAGGATTGATGCTGAGCCAAGTTATTATGCAAGTATTTCTGTAAAATGGTGTGCTGGTATTGCTTTGCTTTTAAATTAATGTAGGAGATGTTAATCAGAGTAATTCAGCGATATGTTTATTTGTCAAATATTGTTTACCCGTTACTTGTTTTGTGCACGTTGATTCTTTGTAAAAGTAAAGCCTTAATCCTGTGACACAACACAAGTACACCTTGAGAAAGGGAGAAATTAAGGAGCAAAAACAAAGATATGAAATAGCCTGTCATCCATGTTTAGAAGCATAGTATGACACAAATGTAGTGTGTCAAGTATTGCAAGCAATTTTAGAGGCTATTAGTATTATTGGAATATTATTGAAAAATTTTACAGTACAAATTTTTAAAATATAATATTATAGTGCATAAGTATTCAAAGTATAACAAGATGATTTTAGTATGGGATCATAGGATTTTTTTATTATGATTATGATTATAATTTGAAGAACTAGCACACAAAAAAAGGAGAGTGTATTTATTAAAGATGACAAAGTGACAAAAATTAATGATGTGTCACTTGATCCGAAAAAAAAATCAAAATTCAGTCGATAATCTAAAATTAGGGGTTCAGAATTCGATATTATCTTTTACAAAATTAGATCAAAAATTTAAACTTAAAAAATCGTAATTCGATATGATCTAATCTAAAATTAAGGGTTCGGAGTTCGATATTATCTTTTACAAAATTAAATCAAAAATTTAAAATTAAAAAATTGTGATTCGATACGATTTTGTCAGTTACACATATCAGTCTTGACTTTTTGGTTTGTAAATGATTTTTAAAAAAAGGATACCCCAAATAATTGGGCTAAAATCTTGACCCAGCAAAATTGAGGTCCTAACATAGAAGTTGTATCAAAACGGGTCGAGCGAACTAAAAATCCCCATAGGAAAAACCCCGCCCGTATACCAGAAAGAAGTACGCAGAGTCACACACTTACTACTACGATTGTTTCCTTTCCCTTTGAAACATCTTTCTCTATCCAAATTACACACACAAACACACACACAGAGAGTTGATTTGAGTTGAGTTGAATTGAAGATGCAGTGTTTGGTCTCTCCTCCTCCGCAGTGGTCTTTGAATGCAAATTCTCGTAGAAATGAATCGTGGGTCTCACTCCCTGCTTTCTTTTCCCAACGTCCTCCACCATACTGGTAAAAGCTAAAGCTCTTGTTCTTTCTCTTTTTTTCCTATTATTATCTTGCTGTTTTTTTTCATTTTTTTAATCTAACTGCGAGTTTATCAGAGAATATTAGTACCATAATTTTGCACTAAGTTGGGTTTAAGGAGGGGTTTGGACTTTTGAGGTTTATGGGTTCTGTTCATTTCAGTATTTCTTGTAGTACTTGTTTATCTTGAACATGTTCATGAATTTTCAGTAAAGCTCAATTCTTATAGAACAAGAATTTCTTTAATTCAGAAACCAGGCAACTTCGGTTATTTTGTATAAGTGGGCTCTAATTGTTTTAGATTGTACTACAACTTATTAGTTTATAGTTTGCAGAAATGAGCTCTAGTTGTTTAAATTGCATTACTTCGTAGTATGCATCAACATGTTAGTTTACTTGTTGTTTTGTTTTCCTTTTTGATTGAGTTGATATTGCAATCAGTCTTGTTTGTTTTGTTTTCAACAGTTTTTGCAGAAAGGACAGAGGTTTCACTCTAAAATGTGCAATAACTAGAACAAAAAAAGAGCTTTCTTGGCCTTTCTGAAGAAACTTTAATAAAAGAACCCCATAAGTACTTTGATCAGGTCATCATCACTGTTCGCGGTGGAGATGGTGGTCATGGTGCGATTCTCAGTATGCCAAATCAGAAAGCTCCTTCTAAGTCGCAAGGGAAATTTGACAAAGACAAGACTAGGAAGAGAAGTTCGTATAAAAGGGATTTTGATGGCTCTCTTATCCTACCTGTGGGCGGCCATGGTGGAGATGTTGTGATTTATGTTGATGAGAGCAAAGACACGTTGTTGGAGTTTCATAAGAACAGTAGGTTCAAAGCAAATCGAGATGTGTTCTAATGTTGATGCGATGGGTGTCTTGACATCTCTTATGCATGATGGACTTGCTGCACCAACGTTGCGCATTCCAGTACCTTTAGGTATGTTCTGACTACAGGTTAACCCCCACCAAAATATCTTGGAATTTTGAATTCTCTAAAAGAAAAAATCTGAAAATCCTGGCTTTCCACCTGATGACAATGACTAAAATGGAAGGAAGTCTGTACAGTTACTTGGTTCTTTATTTAACAGGTACTGTTGTAAAGCACAAGAAAGGAAAATTTCTGGCTGATCTAGCTAATCCAGGTGAAGAAGTTCTAGTTGCAAGGGGCGGACAAGGAGGGGTGAGAGGACTGTCTGATATCTAGTGTAGCAAAAAATCATATAGAACAGATTCACCTCCCTGCCTACCACTTTCTTGATTCTTTTTATGCTCTCTGTGGTTGGTTTTCAATGTTGATGTCCACTTTGTATCTGGCAGATCAGCTTGTTGGAAGTTCCTGAACATAGAAAGAAGCGGTTGATGTCCCTAACTACAAATGTGGTGAGAGATGAGAGTGACAAGGTAATAATAAACTTTTTCATGGTTAACTTTGAGATATTCCTCTTTTTGGACTTTTCTGTTTTTGAAATCAATTAATGTTGAAAAAGGATACTTATGCTTTAAGGTAGCTTCACATATCAATTTAGGGCTACAAAAACGAATAACAGAGAACGGTTTTGTTATCCACCTCACTTATTTCATGCATGGAAAATGCAAGTTATGGCTTGAAGTTCGAGGCTAGCAACTTGTGCCAATAGTGCTATAGATTCATCTACTCTTTGTCTTCTTGATGCCAACACCCTTGTTTAGAAGGATGGCTACATAGTATATGGTCTTGGCATGTCTCGGGACTCTAGTATTGCAAATACCAGGATGGCATTGAAGTGGCAAATGTAACATGAAAAAGTAAAGTTTCAATGAAATGCATAAATTTTGTTGTTCAGAAATGCTTTCTACTTTAAGTTTTGCCATTACAGTTATGAACTAAATGGAAACTATAATTACATGCTATATAAATATAGTACCATAGGTAGAAATTATAATTCTAACACATAAGGAAATTTATCCTAAATTGCATTCTCATTATGGCTGGTACAATTATATCTGTTGCACCAGGATATGTACGAGTTATGTATTAAGGATTTTTATTTGCAAATTTTCCATCATGTTGCTAATTTTAATTAATTCAAAGAAAGCTGGCCTCTTGAGGTACTGTTGAAATATTGCAATGCATGAAATTAATCTGTCTTAGCAGCGGTATTGAATATCCTGACTAATATGACGTGTTGACATATACTAGCTACAAATGAACTAAAGATTAGGAAGCCTGTTTTAGATTTTTTCTTGTATGCTAATGAGGAAAGTTGAAGACACGCCTAAATAGCATAAACCGGGGTTCTGAACTTTGAATCTGTAGGCTAGTTAATTTGCGATATGCATTTCATACATTGACAACTTCTTAGTCTCATTCTCAGCTCCTTCCAGGTTTTGGTTCTCGGTCAGCCTGGAGAGGAGGTTAACTTACAGTTGATATTGAGGGTGGTTGCAGATGTTGGTCTAGTTGTGAGTCTAAGCTTTTACTCTTGTCTTTGTTTCTGACTCAGCTATCTTCATATACATAAGTTTAATATATTTAGATAATGCATCTAATACACATCTAATATTTGTACCTTTCCAGCATCTATTCTGGGTATGTAATAAAATAGTAGTTTTTCAGTAAGTCTACCATGTGGTCTGCAATTTCACGTTTGCTTGAGTCTCATTTGAGATTTTTAGTGTCTTCTGATATTTAGGGACTCCCAAATGCTGGTAAATCAACACTGTTAGCATCCATCACACTAGCTAAGCCTGATATTGCTGATTATCCTTTCACAACTTTGATGCCAAATCTCGGACGGCTTGATGGTGACCCTAGTTTGGGTGCAGCCAAATATTCATCTGAAGCAACTTTGGCAGACTTGCCTGGTCTTATTGAAGGTGCTCATCTTGGGAAGGTGACTAGGATTTTACATATTGGTGAATGTGTTTTATGTTGGAGTGGTGGTTACTATTGTTGTTATGATTAGTTTTACAGTATTATCCAATCCTTGCCCTTTCTGCAGGTCTCTTGGTCGCAATTTCTTGAGGTGTATGAAGAGACTAGGTTCTTATCCATGTTGTTGATGCAGCTTCAGAGGACCCTGTGACAGTGATTATAGAACAGTAAAAGAAGTATGCATAGTGATCTTCTAGCTTTTTGTGGTTATTTTCTCTAGAACTATTTGTCCTTTAGATATGTAATGTATAATGGATCATTATATCAGAATTCAAAAGTTTGGTGTGAATCATGCATATTCGAAGGTAATGATGCTTAATCATGTGAATTTTGTCTTGTCTGCTGATCCCAAATGTTGCCTGGTTGGCGTGTCAGGACCGGCACAGAAGAAGATACAGGACATGATAATTGCCTAGACTTTCCAACTTTTGCAATTGGACTAAATTGGCACAATGAAAATTATGTTTTCAATCTCTCTTAAACAAGTATCTGTGAATTGAGTAATTGTTACACAAGGCTAAAACTGCTAAATTCTTACGACATTCGTAAAAAAACTGCCTTTATACATGCATATTTCAGTATGTTTGTTTTTAGTTGTGTAAATAAATGTTAAAGAAAATAGGAAATATCAATCTGTATTTATGTGATTAATTGATCTTAGCAGTTATATTCATAATGATTCTTTTGCTTCCATCTGCTTATGTATATGATCTTAATTTGCAGGAATTGCGGATGTACAATCCTGAATATCTTCAACGCCCATATATTGTGGTGCTAAATAAAATTGACATTCCTGAGGTTTGTGGTTGTATTCTTTGCATGCATGGATCAAGTCCTTTACTGTATATTAAGTTCTTTCTCCAACCCATAACTTGTTTTTCGAGTTTTTTTTTCCAATAGCATTGCAGTTACTATACGACTCATCTACATGATTTTCTTGGTCTCAAATATAAATACATATTGATTTCTCTTCAGGCAATGGCTAAGCTGCCATCATTAACTGAAGAAATATGGAGCATTGGAACTGATACTGGAACTGCTGTTCCTCCTGTTAGCAATGATGGAGACCAAGATGATGGCCTCTCCTTGGAGATACCTGATAAAGAGGAGAAGATCAAAAGAATTGAAGATTACCCACTCCCTCTTGCAGTGGTGGGAGAAAGCTTAGTGTTCTGTAAGTTCAGTTCTTCCAATCTTTTTGTTCTAGGTTTCTGCTGGCTTTCAGTTCGTGTTTCTTAATTAAGTACTAGATGCTAGACTCTTGTAGTTTCTATGAAGTTACCAATTATTATGAATTGGGTTGCACATAATTCTAGTACACGTTTCCATAAAAGAAAGCATTAAGATGATTAAGATTGAAGAAGAACTAACTCATACTTTGATAGTCAGAAATAGGATGTGGACTTTCTTTTACAGTTTCGAGCGTCGACATTCTGTGGGTAGATCACGTTGGATGCACCGTGTCTGAGTCCAACTTTAACTGATAGCTCATTATGTGATCCATCAGTTGTTTGCCTCATTGAATAAAAACTTTATCTGATAGCTCATTACGCGATCCATCAGTTATTTGTCTCATTGAATAAATTTCCCGTTTAGGATAACTATTCTTTTTCTTGTGTCTAAAGTGAAATTTGGGTGTACGACGGTTAAAGGTGAGTGTTTAAATGGTTAATCTGGCCAATATTTGACTACTTTTCTCATATCTTCCAGAGTATAAAATTTGGAGAGCATGTGAGCTAAAGGAGTAATATATGAATTTAATAGATCGAATTAACATAGCATCTGGCAAACTGGATTGGATGTTTTTAGTCATGAAAGTATTGCTCCATTTCTCAAATTTAGTTTCTTGGAGTTTTGGATTCTTAAACCCTCCTGGATGTACCTTACACTAATTTGTGAACATGATTGAAGCCAAATACTTTTATCTTACAATGGCACAAGGCATGCAAGGTTGAACTGCTATTTATCCTGTCTGTTAAATTGGCAAACTGTAAAAAAATTTCTATATGATTAATGTGCTCTGTTATATGAAGAATATTGGTTGGTTTGTTGGAACTCTTTAAGCACTTAAAGCTCTATGTCTCTCGATATGCCCGCTCAAAGTTGTGATACTCCATTCTTGCAGGAAAGGCATTAGAGTTGATGAATTATTGACAGAGATACGAGCAGATTGTATATGAAAGGCATTGCATAAATGCCAAGAAAAGAACAATGTGGCTTTGGAATTATCCGCGGCAAAATGAAGTATCTAACGGTTCTCAAAATTAGGATGATTGTCTTCCTTGATAAGCCAGAAGCATGTTTTCATGGGTGCATTACTGTAGATACAGAATCACCTTACTTCGAACCACCTCAAGTCGTACAATGTCAAATCTACACCTCATATGATTCGTGCTAGAAATAAACTAACACGAACATTGCACATGCTTTGCACGTGGCTGAATTGCTTCTTCTGGTACTTTGTCGATAATCATTTAGGGATTGTAGGAGAGGAATGAGCGCTATATTTTAAGGTTTCTCCATTCCCCTTTAAGTAGGTTGTTATCGTTTGTTAGTACGAAATTGTACGCATTCGGTTTGTTCGGTTTTATGGATCTATAAAATGTGGTTGCTTTGCTTCTTCCTCTGTGTTGTAGGATAGGAATGAGCTAATGTTTCTCCTATGGGTCACCATGGGTTCGGTTTTCTAAGATTTTTTCAGAGAGGTCGTTTCGTAATTTTTCCAGATAAACCATGAATTCTTGTTATTGCAAATTTTATTATTGAAATGATTGTTGTAGAAACATGTAGGAGGCAATTTGGAACTCAATTGTTTGAGATAATTTCCTCTTGTGGAACAAAATATGTTGGATTTCTTGTCCTATTTCAACCAAAATTTCGTGTTTGCACGCGATTAATATGCCATTGTTTGTTAATCCGGTTGAACCAATATTTCTTTATGAATATATTGTCGAATCTTTTTAATAATAGACCAAATAAATGTGTATAAAATACACCAAATATAATTTAAAATAATTCAATATTATACCAAACATTGCAAATGTTGAGGCTAAGGTTTGAGGGGTACAATTACACAAACAAATTTCACAACATTAAGTACCCAACGAAACTCTTCTCAACCCTTAAAAACATAGGAAAACTTTTTGTGGCTTACAATTGAAGTCCTAAAGCCTATTTATAGCAAATAACTGACATTAGTTGCAATGTCAGTTGGGAACAACAAAAGACCACGATCTTGGCGGTGTATTGGGCATAGATATTACTAAGTCGGGTTAAGATCCTCTCTATTACTTGTTTATCTTATTTTCACTAATGATCTATTATATTTAAACAGTTAAAATTCTTAAAAATTATCCGATTATATCAATTTGAATAGTAGATCAATATACTTTAAAATAAAATTTATTAAAAAATACTTATCACTTAATTTGCACGAAATATTTGAATAAAGTAAAATAAATCAAAATTAAGACAAAAAATTAAATGTTTAATCAAATGATTATGATTTTCATAAAAATTAAAATTAATTTTTTGTAAAGTATATTAGAAGAGAACTTATTTCTAATTAATAGACAGAAACGTAGCCTAAGTCAGTTAGGAAAGACATGGAGAAGTCAGTAAAGGTTTGGAATCATAGAGAATTTGAGAGAGACGTTTACTTTCAATATTTATATGTATTAATTTAGTTGGCAATTTGCCTATGCTTTTAGATTCTCCCATTTTGTGGGTTACAATTACCAAGATAACGGTTTCAACTTTCAATAGTGTCCATTCAATTTTTTTATTATCAAAATTTCTATATATAAAGGGAGAGTTCTATTTGGTATGATGATTTTTCCCTTTAGTGTTCTATTTAGTTATTAAGAAGAGAATTTTTAAATTTTAAAAAATAACTACCATTAATTCTAAAAAAAAAAAAATTAAAACTACCCAATTTAGTAATTACTTACAAAAAATTATCTTTTAGATTTATTTGAAAAAATCTTTCTAATTTAATAATACTGAATTATTAATTAAAGTTATATTTATAATTTTTTTTAAATAGCACACACATAAAATGTGCCAAAATCACTAGTCAAAATAATTTGTGTAGAAACATTATCATATTTCAACCGTGAATTCGTGGAGGCTAAAAGAGAGACACATGTTGTTTGACCTACTTCTTATGGAACAACATGTGTCGGATTTCATGACCTATGTTTCAACCACATTTTTTGTGTGATGCACGCTAGCAATTAGCAGTTGTTTAATTGGGTAGTCCGTGAAAGCCCTAAAAACTAAGGAAAATAGGAAACTCTTCTCAATGTTTATTGTTCATTACTATATTTTAGGTTAATTCTAATTTTTATATATTCATCCGTTAAAATAAAAGTTCCTCCATTATAACTAACATATCTAACTTTTACTACTCAAAAACTAAATAGCTGAAGATCAAAACAAATGAAATAAGTCTCTGGTAAAAGAAACTATTGTATTGAACTTGGTAAATACCTTTTATTTTCTGTACTTAAATTAATCTAAATTAACCGCTTACGCCTTTCTTTGCTTCGGGTCTAACAGCCTATTATTGTTGGCCCTTTTCAATTTGAACTTTCACGGAAACTTTTTTTTCTTTCTGTATGGGTCTTCACTTCTTGTCCAAATCCATCCTCTTGCTTAAGCTAAGTCATTGGCCTTACCCAAGAATTTTAGCTTTTATGAAATTATTTGAACTATTAAACTAAACAAATCTCTTATATTTCTAACAAAATATATCTAAAGAAAATATATTAAATTCGCGAAAATATTTCTCCAAATTCATATAAATTACAAAAAATTCTTTGATTCAGTTAAACGTTGAAACAAAAGTTATAAAAATAAAAAATTAATTGAATTAAAAAAAATTAAAACAGTTGGTATTACTTTTTAATTCATGACAATAAAAATTAAATAATTAAAAATTTTAAACGTGCAAAATACGTGTTCCCATACTAGTATATAAAAGAAAGAGCTAGTAGAATATAACAGAGTACATATTATACTGCCAGATTGTGCTCCTCTTGTCTGCACAAAGGTTTACACTAGGTGAGCATGAAACTACACACATACACATGCATACTCTTTTAGGAAAATTGTATTGTTCCGTTGAAGGAACCATTTCTTTATATTTTAAATATTTGTAAAGTACAATACAATATATTTTACAAACTTATACCATACAAGTCCATAAAATCAACGAGATGATTCCTTTAACGTATATGAACCGTAGAATTCCCCACTCTTTTATTAAGTACTACAAAGTAAGAAACAGCTTTTCGATCTTGAGTAACAATTCCAAAGGCATCATATGCACATCTAGATAACTCCTCCCTACAGAAGCTTTAGCATTCTGAGACGTTCTTCATGCTCAGGTCCAATTTGGGAGGGGTATAATAGCCATGAAGATCCTTAACAATATACTCCTGCAACGTCCAGAAATAAAAAACAAGGATAAGATTATGAAACAATTCCAAGACATTTTTTTTTTAACATTTAAGGACTTGTTCTTTGAGCTAATTAATAAAACAAACCAGAAGCTTTTTGATGGACAACAACCTACATTGGTAGAAACTAGAAAACAAGAACACGAAACTTTAATGGAGGCAAACGAAACTTTTTATTGACTATTTCTCTGTAAATAAAGCAGCAACCAACAACGTGTATCTCAAATTATGTAACAGAAACTTACTTTGCTCTATCGGGAGTTGAATGAGCTCCGATTTTGCCTTTCTACTTTCGGCTTTAAAGGGCTCTCGGAGGCTTTTGCTTGATCAGCTGACCCCAGTATCAGATTAATTCCTTGTTTGTACGGTTTTTTTTTTTTTTTTAAATGATAAATGCAACTGAATTTCAATTGATCCCCGCAGGATAAGTAGACCCTTCTGTCTCCTTCTCGGCAATGGGTATTACTATCATACTAGTGACGTTAGAATATTATATATACAGAGGAAATACTTAGGTCTGATTTTGACTTTACTTGTAGATCTTGTATAAGATTAAATGTTATGAAATTTATGATATAAGCTGATTTAAGCAAGATTTTATAAGATTTAATCTTGAGATAAGGTCAAAAACCAGATTTATAGTAGCATTTTCCTATATACGAAGTTAGATTTTGTTTTTAATCCTTCATAGTCAATACAAACCTATAAAATAAAAAAGATTAGTTACACTAATGAAATTCTTGGAGGCAATTTGGAACTCAAATTGTTTGAGACAATTCCTTCTTAACTTGGAACAACATATCTTGGATTTCTTGAACTATTTTCAAGATGTGTCTTTTGTGTTTGCACGCAAGCGATACAATGCTCTTCAATGGGCGTAGTCCGGTGTTTCTTTATGAATTTACAACTATTGATTTACTTGTATTCCTTATACACATCTAGATGTGTATAATTGTGGTGTAGGACTTACTTGTAATCGCGTGCAAAGAACTTTACCAATTTAAGTAAATCAATATAGTTATAGTTGCTATTTAAGCAAAAACATTCTTGTGAATAATGAGTATTATGTCTTTTTAAATTAAGAGAAGATTATAATTAACAGTTGAATTTAAAATTTAAATTCTTAATATGATAAAATCAACCTGTCTCAAATGACTCATAACACATAATACATCTCTCAAACTTCAATATACCGGGCTGTTGATAATAAAAATTCCAAATAGAAAAATACATAAATAATGTGGGTTTCTTGTCAACAGAACTAAGAAGCATCATCCAAGCTATTGATTTTATTGTGTAGACAACGAAAAGATGTATTATCTAAATTGTAAAACTAATTGTAAGTAACCAGAAAAAAGGAATGTAGAAAAATGTGCATCACGATTGTATACAATTGCACATAAATAAATTCCCTTTAATACACATACAAATTGTTAGTCTCTTATACAAATATATCGATACAAAAGAGAAACATTTTTAAGAGAAAAAGGTTTGGGTGAATGAAAAAACATCTAAAAACTATTGTACCGTTTCTTTCAAACTATCGCTATTGTTGCCGAGAAAAATTCACCAACTGTAAAAGATCAAAAGAAAGAAGTAAAGACAATCCTCTTTAACTTGGGGCATAATGGATTTATTGAGACTCAAAAACTTTTAGAATCCTAATCCTTTTCTACATAAATTAAAAAAAGTCCATGAATGGAATTTAGACAAACAACGTGGAAACAAGACAAGATGACGAACTATGTACCTTTTGAAGAATAGAATATAACACGCAAGCAATAGAAGTGTTGTCTTTTCTAACCGAAGAAAAGAATATACCACATGGGTTTTAAAAGTGAACAACCAGACAGATTATAAAACAAAGTTAAATGGTTGTATAAGAGACACGACTAGAGGTTTATTGTTAAGTTATATTCAAGGGGTGCAATTTCCACCCTTCAACTTTTTAATTAAGATATTAAGTAGGAGATGAAGGCTCTCCATTTTAGTATACTTTATAGATTACCTAAATAAGAATGTGAAATTCTACACTTTCGTTAAATGAATATAATATAAAATTTTAAAATACATAATATTGTCTTGTACAAACTTTTAAAATATAACAGAATGATTCCGTCAATAAAATTTTCCAATAAGAATAACCTCTGGTTTTACTTTTGCCTTTCTACTTTCGGCTTTAGATTGGTCTCCGGCGGGTTTTGGCTGATAAGTAATCCGAGCATTAGCGTATCGCTCCTTGTCTGCACTTTATATATTTATTTTTTTTGGGTTGACAAGCGTAATGGTGGGTAACTTGTAAAGAAAATCTACATAATTCATCTAAAAATTAAAGAAAATATAATTTATGACAGGACGTAATGACGTAACAAAATTTATGCAATCGACCCTATTTAGTGAAATTAAAGTTTGATTCGTTTGTTTTGGTTGAAGAACGCAACTGAATTTCAATTGATCCGAACCCAGCAGGATAAGTTGAACGCTCGCATTTTACTTCCGTTGTCGCCTTGTCGGTATTATTAAACTAGTGACGTTATAATACAACAACACAGTAGTTAGATTCGGTGTTTTAACCCTATGTAGTCAATATATATATATAAACCTACAAAATAAAAAGATTAGTTACAGTAATGGGATTGTACGGTTTCTTTAATTACACTTATTTTGTTTGCTTCGATATGTTGAATTCGACGGGATGACAATCTCAGCCGAAATTGTTAATTTTGGTGGACATTGAGGATTAGTTAATTAATTAGGTCATCATCATTATTTACTACTACGATTTGTCTGATTAAGTTTTTCATTTCAAGGATAAAATACATCCACAAACCATTTGTGCCAAATAATTTATGTTGTATTTCTTGTAAAAATTTGTGCTTGCAGGATATTAATAAAATAGGAAAATTCTTCAGTTTTTTTTAGGGAACCATTCCCTTGTACTTTAAATACTTGTACAGTATAATACTATATGCTTTAAAAACTTATAATGTATAAATATTTAAAGTTAAAGGAATGATTTTCTAAATAGGATTATAGAATTTCCTAATATCTAGAATAATCATACTATTTCCGCACGGATTTGCACGTGGCTGCTTTGCCTACAGTTAGTAGGGAGAAAAGGATCCCATTTTAGTTAATGACACAGTTCAGACGCTTTTAATTCCCCATTTTTGTTGCTAAAATGTAGAATAGAATTACTTGGATCTCCGTTTTTGCCTTACTACTTTCGGCTTTAATTGGGGTCTAAGTTTACCCGAATGGGTCGCTTCTAACTTTCTTTAATTAGTCTCTCTATTTTAATTCCATTGTCCGTATTATACCCTTTTTTTTTGATATTCCCAGTAATTTGTCCACATTACTTTACTAGTGTTGTTTAGAATTCTATTGACTTTTAAATGGTTGTATAGCTAATATTCTAAATAAAACAATGTTAAAAACACATAATTCAAATTCGACTTGTAAAAATTATTTAATAGAGTATATTAGAAAACTTGATCGACTTTTATTGAGTTAAAAAATTAAAAGTTTAGAATTATAAGTCATATATATATTTATTATTTCCCTATTAAGAATAAATTCATGAAGGCAATTAGAAACTCGATTGTTTGAGATTATTCATGCTTTTCGTTCAAGGGCAAAGACAACCACAAACTATTTGTGCCACATAATTTATGTCAAATTTCTTGTAAAATTTTGTGTTTGCATGCAAGTAGTAAATAATTAGTTACAAAAACATATTTTATGTGTATACGATTTTATGTGGGCTAAGAGAAATTATTTAGTAGTGAGTATTTTTTTTTTTCTTGTTGTGGTATTGAGTTAAAGGAAAGCTATATGGTGGTCTAAGGGTTGAGAAATGTGATAATTACACAAAAAAATAAAGATAATTTCACAAAAAAATGCACATTCATTAATTGAACGACTTTTTTCAAATTAAAAAGCATTTATTATTTCCTTATTAAGAATAAAAGTATTCTAACAAGGTTAAGTTTTTATAGTTTTAGACTTCTTATATGACCATTTTACATATTATTCATTATTAATTCAGAAGATTTAAGTTACAAAATTTTGTTAACCATTTATTATATTTTTGAGTTTTAAATAAATTTTATTCGGATTAAAAACTTGTGAGTACATGGTGTGTTTGTCGAATTTTATCTAAAACTCAACGTTTGTCGAGTTTTTTATAAAATTCGATATAACAATATAAAATAAAGTCAAAATTCGGCCACTTGGCCGAAAGTGAAAGTGTAAATTTTAAACTACTGTACAAAATATAAGAAAATTCGACCGCCCATACAAAATCAACAGCCCGGTATACTTATGAGATTGTAGTTTACGTGGACATTTAGTTCTTTAGTTAATTATGTCATCATCAATTCTTGTTACAACCATTTGCCCGAGTAGATTTCCGGATTAAGGGCTTCAATCGGTATTATGTGCTAGGTAATAAAATTGTAGTGTCCAAAAATATTGTGTTACTTTTGTATTTTAAACTTGATTTCTTGAAGGCAATTGGAAACACGCTTGTTTGAGATTATTCATGTTTTTCGTATTACTAGTCACAAAAGCATATTTTACGCGTGTTCAATTTTATATGGGTAACAGCAGTTATTTGGTAGTGAGTATTTTTTTTTTTCTTGTTGTGGTATTGAGTTAAATAAAAATTATATGCTGGTGGAAAGAATCATATGATAATTACACACTCAAAAAAAAAAAAATAATAATAATAATAATAATTTCACAAAAAATTGCACATCTGTTAATTGTTACACATCTAGATGTATGCCATTTGACCAACATCTCCCAGTAATATATGATATTCTATCGTTTGTTTAAAAAAAATAATTAAATAGCAATCAATAATACACTATTTCCGCACAAATATTGCACGTGGCTACTTCTGCTTCCCTTTGATTAATCATCTACGGTGTGTAAAGAGAGAGATATCCCATGCATTTTAAGTTTCTCCTTTCTACTTCGATTTGGGTTTGTGGAGGTTTTAAAGATTTCTATTTTTCTTATTTCGTTTTTTGCCTGGATTCTTTTACGTAAAAATTGATGTGCATGCTTTGTTTGGGACCTTTCGCGTTTCTACGAATAATTTAAAGGCTTTAATAGTCTTGTAGTATGAAATTTCAGTGGCTCAAAAATTTGTCCAAGCACATTTGCTTTTCCCCGTGAATAAGCTAACACAAATTGAATGACGCAATGACCATGCAATTGAAACATTTGCTTCTTAAATAGCCACGTTGAGGCGTCGTGGTTTGGAGACCTCCGTTTAGATACTCCCAGAATATTATAAATTCCTGCATTTCCATGGCTAAAGCTAGCTTGAGTACATCACCAACAAACAATCTTCATTGGTTTATAGCTAACTAGCCAACTAAGTTCTACATGCCATGGATGTTCACCTCTGTATATTGTGCATATTCTTTGGTATACTACAGTCGATGCAATACAATCAAAAATATAGGTGCTTGACTCATCCACATAGTGACACAGCACGCAATTTTGATCAATCTTGTAAGGGAAAAGGAAGCAATACGTAGACGGTTAGATATACCAAACGAGAATAGATGAGGATGAGACAGAAGACAGAAGATATGGTGGGATAGTATAGGACAAGACAATAAATATGTTGAATTAAAAGATGGGTTTTATGACGTTGAACAAGATAATAAAGTTGAGGAAAATATTATCATAAACTCGATTTTGGGTTTTACCTGTTAATCTCATTGTCAACATTAAATCTTATAAAATTTTAATTACATTAATTGATGTCACAAATTTTATAATATTTAATTTATATCACAAAATTTATAAATAGAATCATAAATCTGATCTAACTAAATCTTTCTCTAAAGTTGGTAATTAACACAATTGAAGAGGACAATATATCACCAAGGATTAAAGACATCGAAGTCAACGCGGGATTGGACAGCACAAAATATGTACTTGATGGAGAAGAGGACAATATATCACCAAGGATTAAAGACATCGAAGTCAACGCGGGATCGGACAGCATAGAATATGTACTTGATGGAGGCAATGTGTTGGTACTCTATGCTGTTCGAAAAATAGAACTGTTGGTCAAGGAAAGAGAAGCGGTAACAAGCATGAGTTACCACGTAAGTTTTGTGTAAACCTAAAAATGATTTATGTCAATCCTAAATTAGACACAATAGTATATTATATAATACAAAATCTTGAATACAATAATTAGAGTATCCTTAATGTACAATACATGATATCTTATAAACGTCATCCCCACTGTCTTAATTAGTTTATCTTTAGTATTGAGTTTATGCATAGAAGCCAAGAATAATACTGGCATTTTTTTGGGTAAGTAGAATATTATGTGCATACCTTTAGAACTTGTCCCTTATACTATTTTTTTTTTTTTCAATTCGAATAGTATTTTCCATTTCCCCTAATTATTCTTCTTCAAACCAAGGTTTTCAAAACATTTTCCCTTGTTTTATGTAATGTGTTGGTAAAAAAAAAGGGAACGCAAAATGAAATAATTTCCCAAGATCATTTTTTTGCCTACAATTTGAATAGATCACAGGATTGATCTAAACAGTAAATAAATAAATGAATAAAATCAACAAATACAGAACACATAAGATTTTTTAAGATAGGAAACCCTTTCAACATGAAGAATAAAAACTACGGAACCAAATTTAGAAATATTCTATTATCAACGGATCAATTAATACAACAAAACGAGTTTTCAGTATACATCTAAAACTCAAATAAGCTCCTACTCACTATTAAAAATAAAATAACAAAATAATAGTACAAAACAATTCAAATCACAAATATAAAAATCTAACCACTAAACAAGAGAAAATAACAATTTAAATAATAAAATGTACAACCATATTATCAAAAATATTATCTTAAATTTTCATTGTAAATGTGTATAAGAGACAGTGTGTGATCGAAGTACGAAATTCACATTTACCCCCTAAGATTGGAGCGGGGCAACTGCCGCCAAGATAAGAATTTGACTGTTTCTTTTAGACTCTCACGTGACTCAATCAGCGGCCTACCAGTCCTTTATAAAGTTTTGTCGTCTGCCTAGGTCACATCCCAACTTGTTCTACCAAAACAGCCACTTTCCATGCACACACAAACACGGTTTTATATATATATATTAAAACAAGAAATTGAGGAACTGAGAAGAGTAAATTAGACAGGAAAATCGAGCAACGGAAGTAGAAGAAAGAGTTGAGATTTATGGATGAGAAAATTTGATTACGTACAATCATGATAATAATCCAATCATAATAATTAGCGAATCAAGTGTTTTCTGTCTGTTACAATGTCTCTTTTACAATATCTCTTTTACTAGCAGTAACTAACAGAAAGCTAAATAATTCTTTAACCAACTTCTTGTCACGAATGTCGCACGAATCACGTAAATGAAAAATTATTTTGTTGTTTGTCGTTCATTTTTTTTAAAACAATTTGTGCCATAAATTAATGAGCCAACGAATGACACACGAATTATGCAAGTCTAGAATTTGTTTAAGATTATTTTAATCATTTATAGTTCACAATTTGAGATTTTTATTAGTAATTCTAATTATTCACATTTTTTATGATAATTAAGATTTCATTGGTTCAATTAGGCCTAAACCTATACTGACCCAATTTCAACAGATCCAGGCAACTTGAAGGAAATGTTAAATGAACCGAATTGGGAAAAGTAGGTGGGCGCCTCTTGCTTGTGTGCACAATTGGCCTTGTTGATGGTCCCAAAATTTCACCACAGTTCAGTGCGTTCCATTTACAATGGAATTTCATGAATCATGATGGTCCCAAGTAGTGGAGTATTTTTTTTCAGTAGATTCAGATTTTTTTATTGACAAAAGTTTAAACTTTTTTTTAGACATCATCATATTATTATGTTGGACTCAATCTACTCTTCAATAATTTTTTTTTTGTTTTAATATTCCAAGTCTCCTTTGTCGTATGTGCCGTAATAATTTTTTTAAAAATCGAAATATCAATTGCCTATGAATCTATGGCAATGTCTAATTATCCTTCTTCATTGTTACTTCGTCAACATCTCCACCAATTGTTTCGTCAATATAATTTTTCAACTAATGTGCTTTCAAATGAGTTATTATCTGTTTCTTCCAATATATATATATATATGTTGGGGGACATATAAACAAATCTCGAATCCAGCTAAGAAACAGGCTTACTTATATTTCAATCCAGTTCTTTTCAACTTTGTCATTACATGTATCACTACTGAGTACATAACGTTAAATTTAATTTGATCGGAACATTAAGTTTCAAAATATTAATAATTTCATTATCTTCATATCACACATAAAAGATTCGACTACTCGTGCCTTAACTAAACCACTAGTGAAATTTTTTTGTTGTTGTTTGTCGTTCACTTTTTTCTTTTAACAATTGTGTCGCAAACTAATAAGCCAATACGCGCAAATGACGCAAGATTTGAAAATTTGCTTCTCGCATTTTTTAGTCATTTTTCGTTCACAATTTTTTATTAGTAATCCTCATCCTTCACATTTTTTTTTTTTAATGAATATTAAGATCTCATCGGTTCTATCAGGTCTAAGCCAACACTGTTGAAAGTAACATATTCAGGCAACTTGTCTCTTGTTAAAGAGACTGAATGGGGAGAGCCGGCGGCACCTCTTGGTAATGCGCACAATTGGCCAAGGTCCAAGAATTTCACCACAATTCAGTGCTCCATTTACAACCATTCGACCATCGGTTTCAAAGTCATGTTCAACACGGCCTACAAAATCAATCATGCATGTATATTAATTAATTCCACTAATTATGCTTAATTGTTCTATCATAATTGTTTACTATTTTTTTAAACTATTCGATGAAAATAAGCCTACACGATATCTTACACAAATGTTGCACCATTATTTATTTTGACACTTATTATTTATCCTTTCCTTTTAAACTATTGGTTTCGGAAATAAACCAACACGAATATCACATGAATCATGCAAGTGTAGTATTTGCTTCTCTGTTATTCTGTTGTTCATGGTTTTCAATTTGTACGAGATTATGACATCCCGATTCAAAAATTTTGCTTTTCAATTTTAAATTTTGCTCCTACTTTAATTCATTTGCCTGTGTTCATTTTTTCGCGCAATTCATTTGCCTGTGTTCATTTTTTCGCACGTATTTGCGCGCTTTGGAAAAGGTTAGAGTAGGGGATAGGGCGATGCAGACTGTTGGTTTGTTGTTATTTGTAATTGGTAATAGATCGATGTTGAAAAACAAATTTGGCGTTAAGTGGGCATTAAGGAAGGGAGATGTGCTAAAGTAATAGAAGGTGGTATACAAAGTGAAATAGGAAATGTGATAAAGGATTCTAAAACTTTTTTTTGGATACAAATAAAAAACTGCTGGAAAAAAAAGAACATTTAAGAGCCACTAAATTTTCAGTTGCATCGGTGGTGATTGGGTGTGTTTTTTTTGTTTTCTTTCGATTTGAGGGTTGTGACTTTCCAGTGTTTGGTGCTTTGTTTGAGTTTCAATAGGCACTAATTTCTTGTAGCCCCAATCATAACAATGCCTTGTAAATAGAAAAGCATTTTCTTCTAACAAAACAAAAAAAAAAAAGAAGAAGAAAAACCTTAAATAGCAACATGGAGACCTCAGTTTTAGTTATATTATAGACAGACAAGTAAACAAGTTTCTTGGGTTTATAGCTATGGCCAACTAAGTTCTACATGCCCACCTCGTGTCCATTATGCTTGCATTTATTAGGTATACTCCAGCTGATGTAATATTACATCCCCAAAAAAAAAAAAAATCAGTTGATCAATTGTTAACTCATCCATATAGTGACATTATTTTACATTCAAATATAATTAGTTCTTTCGAATCCTCCTAATAATTCTTCTTCAAACCAAGGTTTTCAACACATCCAAAATCATTTTCTTTTGTTTTACCACAAAGTTCTTGTTCTGATCAACTTTTGTTTTTTTGAAAATGAAAAAAGCGCTTTTGAAAAAAATAAGTTCAAAATTTCTTCTAGAAAACAACTTTTAATTTTTTTAAACATGAAAAATAAAAAAACATATTTTTAAGTTTTGTCAACAAATTCTTTTTGAAAAGTCATTTTTCAATTTCAAACAAAGAAACTTCCAATAAGTTGTTGGGAACAAGTGCAATGAACCAGTTGATCAGAAAGTTATATTTGATTGCATATAATTTCATAACCTTCACATCACACATAAAAGATTTGACTACTTGTTATGACAACGAAACTAACACGAATATCGCATGAATATTTCTAGTGAAAATTTCTTTTATTGTTTGTCGTTTACCTTTTTCTGTTAACAATTTGTGTCGCAAACTAATGAACCCATGCGTATAAATGATGCAAGAATAATGCGAGTGGAAAATACTTGCTTCTCGCATTTTTTAGTCATTTTTTGTTCACAGTTTTTTATTAGTAATCCTCATAGTCCTTCACTTTCCTTTTTTTTTTTTGTAATTTTTATGAATACTAAGATCTCATAGGTTCCATCAGGCCTAAGCTACACAAACTGATCCTGCTTTCAACATCTATAGGATTTTCTATCCCACTTTCTATCTCACTTTTCACCTTACTACCAAATAAACTACTAAGATTCTTTCTAGATATAGTCATAAATTTTTGTGGATAAATCTTGACAGTTCATTTAATAGTGAGACAGAAAGTGAGATAGGATACAGGATAGAAGTTCCTTTGCACTTTCAACAGGTGTAGGCAACTTGAAGGAAATGTTAAAGGGACCGAATGAAGAGAGAGCCTGCGCTTCTTACTCATGCACACAATTGGCCATGTTGATGGTCCCAGAATTTCACCACAATTTAGTGCTCCTTTCAACTTTAAATTCTGTTGTCAGTTTGAACTAAGTATTATACACTTGTGTTAGAATTGATGTGCCCCAAGAGGATGGCTTTCTGTCCTCCACTGTATTATTTTTCTTGGCTGAATGTGCATACAATTTGGATAAAGATTTTTGTGTGGCTTGAAGGCTATGTCTCCCCGTTGTTTCTATTCGGGTGCAAGTTTACCACAACTTTGCCTATAAATACAAACCAAACTCAAATCTTTGAAGTCACCCTTCAACCACAAATAGCAGAGAGTAGTAGTGTTGGTTTCATAACCTTCTTTGTAAAGATCTCTTGTTTTAATATATTCAATTTTGAGATACTTGAATATTTTATTTGAGTTTGTGGAAATCTTTTTAAATTTGTATTCTTTTTATTAAATTAGTGATATTTTCTTCTTTTGTATGTGAAAATGTGAAAATGGGTAAAAAGATGACCAAATCTACAATTTCTTGGCTCCTTAATTTATTTATTTTTAATTGAGTCTCTTATTATCAATCTAGATGTGTATAGCAAATAATTTTGTCAACACAGGAACAATTTCCTAACAGCTCCTACTTCAATTCCTTTGTCTGTGTTAATTTTTTCCCATGTATTTGCATGCAATTTGCTCCCAAGTTTGCGGAGCTTCTAGAGTATCTACACCCGAATGTTGCACAAATCATGCAAATGAAAATTTTGCTTCTCGTTTATTTGCCATTAATGGTTTATAATTTGTAGCAAATTACGAGATCACGATTCCAAGTTTCACCTTTCCACTTTTTAAAATTGGCCGTCATTTTCTAGTAATGAGGAGAGTTCCTTTGCCTTGAGTGTAAGAGGATGAGTTGTTGTGCAGCTGGAAAAAATTTTTGTTACTCATTCCATGATGGAGAGTGAGTATTTTAGACTGTTGGATGATTAAAAATTAATGAATATATTTTTCAATCATCTCAACGACTGTTATATTCATTCCTCATTACTTCGTAATCGCTATGGCATAGTCCTGGAGCAAATTAGCTATGGTGCCATGGATTGTGTATTATTTATTCTTGGTTGTAGTTGTAGCAATAGTCTTCTTTCTTACCTTGATGACTGTGATTGTACTTTTCATCACAGTGCCAAAAGCACGACTTCAATTTGCTTTTTCAATTATAAAATTGCTCGTTGTTTTCTTTTACTTAATTCCTTTGTCTGGGTTCTTTTACGCACGCATTTGTTTCTAAAAATCAGAATTCGCTCGTGCCGTTGCTAAAGCATTCTCGGAAATTTAATTTTAAAAGTGTATTTTTCTTATAAGGGTATCGATTTCTTGTATCCGTAAAATTTTGTTATCTTAATAGGGATCTCTCTTAAGTACTCCCCTAATTTGGGAAACCAAAACCTCGGTGCCCTTCATTCTATACCACTTTGAGTGCCACTTATAATATTTTGGCATGTGGATATTTTTAATTAACAACTCACATTAGCTATACTTTGATAAAAATAGCAACTGGGCTTTATTGGCGTCAAATCAAATTCCACACCTTTCCTTTTTCAGTCTTGTCTCTTCTTCAACAGAATCCTCTTAAATTAAATCAGCATAGTAGATCAATTTCTGCCTTGTTTCATTTTTTATTTCTACTAGATTGTATTAGAGACTCTTATACACAACTTGATCCAAATAAAAGACACAATTTCTATACAAAAACAAAGTGATCCCATGAAGTAGAATGCTTCTTGTCGCAAAAATCTGACAGTCAGCACCTTTTCCTCCAAAATCCTCTGGTTCTGGCTATTTTCTCGGCGATGATGCCTTCAAACACTACCCATGGAATCCTCCTCTAATTGTGTGTGTTTATTTTTTGTAAGTTGTTCTCACAAAAATACCAGAAATTTCTGTATTTGGTGTAATTTGTTCTTACGAAAATACCACTACTTCAAGGTAACTACTGACGATTTACAAAAAAAAAAATAATAATAATAAAAAAAAAATGAACCACTACCCAAACAAAAGACATGCAAAAAGCTTTTCTGGCCCAATCGAGATATTGGGAAAGGATTTTGATGAAAATGATTTAGGGTTTTTTACACATCTATCCAATGAAATGATTTGAATTTTTCTAGATATTAAGTGGAGTTAGACTTTTTTACTTGCATTGAAAGGTCACTTGGTATCACTAAGTTAAAGTCGACATGACAACAAATGGTGAAGGAAACTCGAACGGTACCGAGTGAATGGCACTGAGGACTTGAATCCTTAATTAAGGGCAGCACTTTGCGCCCCTGTTTGTTTTTTCTTTCACTAACATGCTGATATCATGTCTGGAAGGGACATATGACTGGTAACCTGATGAATTAGTTGTTCCAAAGATTACAAGTAGTGCTTTACTTTTATTTTGCTTTGCACATTAACATCTTCACTAGGGGCGCATATTTGCTCTTCTCATATTGGGGAGTACCTAAGAATTTTCCATCCTAATTGTGTGTTAAGATACTGCTAGTGTAATATTTCAATTGTGAACTATTAAAAGTAAATGTGAAAACAATTTTTGATATTATTGTTTCGCTCGAAGGACAAAGGACATAACCAAAAGCAAACTTTGTTTAGCATTGTCATATTTCCACCAAAATCATTTTTTTTTTGTGTATAAGACACTAATTGCTACTTTAGAAATAGTAGCGTGCACTTCAAAATAAATCATAATAAATTTGCAGTTAAGGTTTTGTTTTCTTACTAACTTTAATTGGAGGACAGTCATCCCACTAAGAAGTTTAACAAAAGTAGTTAACTTCATACCCTTTTAAATCCAAAATTATTTTGAATATTGTAGACCAAGTTTAATTTATTGATTTAGTTACTTTATGTAAAAGTTTAATTTGTTTCCAAGTTTATTTAATAGTTGTGTTCAAAAGAGAGTCTCTAGTTAATTGGTTATAAGATTTATTAGTAGAATTGGTCTAGAACATTTAGTAGTACTTGAATTAGTTAAGGATTTAATTTGATGATGTGTTATAAAAAGGTCATATCGGCCAGAATGTTTGATGAGGTAAAAAAAACAACAGGTCTCGAGTTAAAAAACTCTTTCACGCTTTATTAACAAAAACGATTTCATTTTTCCTCTAGGATTTATTTCTTATTCTTAAAGACTTCTTGGCTTATCGACTTGTGTTTGCTTTTGTGATTGCTTATCTTGCAGCTTGGAAATGTTTCTTCGACTATTTAACCTGCGATTCGATAATTATTTTTTGAACCTACAATAGTTTAAAATTAAAAACACTTAATATAAGATATTGTCTAACATTTAGAGAGAGAACAATTAATATTGAAACATATACAGTTACCAGAAAAAAATAAGATTTAGACCAAACGTTCTTTGAAGTGAACAAAAAGGATTGTTTTTCTTCAAAGAAGGTTTCAACTCATGAAAATCATTTCCTTTTTGTTACAAATCTCCTCTACTAAGGGTGTGTTCGTTTCGATTGAAAATATTTTCTTGACCTTGAAAAATAATTTTACATGAAAAAGTCTATTGAAGTAAATTTTTCGGTGTTCGGTTGTCTCTTATAATGATCTAGATTTGTAAAATAAATTTTTTTAACCGATGATCTTTAGACTGAAATTAATACAAGTTAAAAAAAAACTTATAACAATGGTAATAAATTTTTACAAGTAATTATGATTAATAAAAAATTGATTTTTTTCAAAATTAAATGATAGTACAATATAGTAGTAAAATATGCATAATGATAGTTATATTAGTGTGGAACCCATAATTGAGAAAAAAACGAATGAAAAGGAATTAAAAACGAAAATAAGTTTAGCAAGCGAAATTCTAAAGGTAAGTATTTGAGGTTTAATGTCACTATTGAATTGTCCGGAAAATAACTTACACTCAAAAATTCCGTAAGTTATTTTCAGCCAGAGAAAGGAAAATTGTATGGAAAATATTTTCAATCCAAATGAACAAACCCTAAGTGTAACTAACATAAAGCTAATTACCTAATCAACTTCTTGCTAAGTCCCTCTTGTAACCCAGTCCAGTTCCTTTCAGTTCAGATCATTACATTTTAGTATTTTACCACAAGAATGTATCGTTTGATCTAAAAGTTAAATTTGAGTGCATATAATTTTTCAATACCTTCATCCTACCACACATAAAATATCTGACTATTTGTGCCAGAATTTAGCCGATATGAATGTTGCACGAATCATCCAAATGAAAAATAATTTTGTTGTTTGTCATTTAATTTTTTGTGAACAATTTGTGCCACAAAATTAATGCGCCAATACGAATGACGCAAGAATCATGCAAGTGCAAATTTGCTTGTCGTGCTACTTAGTCATTTATGCTTCTCAATTTTTTGTTAGTAATTATGATCCTTCACTCTTTTTTTTAATGATAGAAGTAATTAAGATATCTCATAGGTTCCATTAGCCTAAGCCTACACAAACTGACCCCGATTTCAACAGGTTGGCAACTTGAAGGAAATGTTAAACGGACGAATGAAGAAAGAGCCGTGTATAAGAGAAGGAAAATGTGCTGTGCACAATTGGCCTTGTTAATGGTCCAAGAATTTCACCACAATTCAATGATCCATTTACACCACCCAACTATTAGCTTCAAAGTCTATGTTTAACACCACGACCTACAAAATCAAGCATGCATGTATATTAATGAATTCCACTAATTAATTTTTTTTCATAATATATTGTTTACTATTTTTCTTTTAACTATTCATGCTAGAAATAGGCCTACACGAATGTTGTACCATTATTATGACGTTTATCATTTGGAAAATGATTTATAAAGCAATTACTTGTCAAAGTTATTATATATTATAAAATTATAGTAAATCACAATATTCTGATTTTAAATATTCGGGTCGGATTTTTTTTCTTCTTTCCTGAATTTAGTAAAACATTAATGATTTTATCACTTTTTCACTTCGTATAAATGCACTATTATCATTTATTCTTTCTTTTTAAGTTAATTGTGTCGAAATAAGCCAACGCGAATGCTGCACGAATCATGCAAGTTGAGTATTTGCTTCTCCTGTTGTTATGTCGTTCATGGTTTACAATTTGTAGGAGATGATCCGACATCCTGATTCAAAAGTTTTTCCTTTCAACTTTAAATTTCATTGTCATTCGAGCAAAGTATTTTGCACTCCTACTTTAATTCCTTGGTGTCAGTGTTCTTATTTTTTTTCGCAAGTGCTTCAGGAATTTGCTCCCCAAGATTTTCAGCCCGTGTCGTTTATGGTTTATAATTTGTAGGAGATAATGAATTCACGATTCCAGAGTTCTGTCTTTCCAAGTTAAAAATTGTCGTCGTTTTCTCCTACTTAATTTCTCCTTTTATAAAATCCCCCCTAACGTACAAACGAATCCCTTTATTTTTTTCATTAAACTTCCCAATCAAATCCGTTAATAATCATAATGATCAACTTAACGAAAATTGCATTATAATTTGACCACCTTATCTTTCATCCAAAGATGACGAACATGGCGACAAAGGTTTCAAAGGATTATGATGGGGTCGTTGTGATGGCTAGAAAAGAAAAAGAATGAGAAGAGAAGTTTTGTTTTAAAAAAATCTGTCATGTTAGACAGGTAAGGACAGGAAATAAGAGGAGCACGTGAATTTAACTTAAATAGGCACGTGTATGGGGAACCTTCAAACAATGTCGTTTTGATTACTAAGTAGTAAAATACAAAGTAAGTTAGAATAGTCCAGTTGGCAAGAGAAGAAAGTGTTAACCATTTTCAATTTTATCTGTTATTATTTATTTTTGTATAGTTATGTTTGTTATACTTTGTATCTATCTTGTGAATGATTTGAATTATACATTGTAATCATGATATTACACTATAAATAAAGATGACAAGCAACTCTTTTCGGTGTGTGAGCATATTATTCTTCATGATACCAAAACATTAGAGTTTCCTAGGTCCCCCAAACAAATATATATATATATATATATATATATATATATATATATATATATTTTCTCCTTCCGTCATCATGAATTTCGTCTCTGCTCCCGGTCAAACCTCTCAATAGGCTAAATTATCTATTCCTTCTCGTGTTCCATAGATCTCTAACATCAAAAATTTTATCCCTCTTGAATTAACCTACACAAATTTTTTGTAAATACTTAGAAGCGTCTTTTCACTACATTTCTTCAAAGTCAAAAGATGCTTACCATTGTTGATGGACCTTTCCTTGTCCAGAACTATCAGATGAATCGTATGATCTTTAGGTTCAATGTGATACCAATATTCACAGTTGAATCAATGTTACACTTTCCCTTAAAAAAACTATAAAACACTTCTCAATCATGGATGTGAAATTGCTTCTCATGCACGGAAATACTTTGGAACGTCTCTTCTTTGACCATGCTGCATCAACTATGACGCATTTGAAGCATAAATTTTAGAATTTCAACAAAGGTAATTTGACGATAGAGGAATATCTTGAGTAACTGCACTCCTTAGCTTGTTCTCTCATAGTTATTGTGAAGTTAGTATTAGATGAGGATTTGGTAGTCCAAACCCTTCAAGGACTTCCTTCCAGTTATGCTCCTTTCGTGACTGTCATGAATGCTACTCGTCCTTATCCCAATTTTTTTTCTCTTCGTCCTCTTCTTTTTAGTGAAAAAGTGGTCGCATTAAAAAAACCAAAACTATGTTGTCCCCTCTTTAGCTTTTTTTTTTTTTTTTTTTCATCCACTAAAAAAAAATCCACTCCTAAATCAAACACACCAAACACTTCTAATGGTCGTGGATCATAGGGATTTGAGGGGGCGTGGATGTGGACGTGGACGTGGTGGACGAGGCCATGGAAATTCATTTGGACATCCTAACAATAATCAATTTGTTCAAAATGGTATTCTTGGGAAGCCTCCTATGTAGAATATACAGAATACTTCATCTTAGCCTTGCCAAATATATGGATACATGAATCATACAGCCTTGCAGTGTGAAACTGATTTAATCATACTTATACTGCGCCAAATCTGCATCATTCCCTTGCTACAACTCATCTTGATCCTATTTTATCCACTACTTGGTTTCCTGATACTGGTGCTTACGCTCATATGACAGGTAGTTCTCATTTATTAAATTCTCTAGTTCCTTATACTGGTCCAACTCAAGTCATGGTAGGAGATGGAACGACTTCTTCCGGTCACTCATTTTGGCTCAACCTCAATATTCTCATCTTTTAAATCTCTTAATCTTAAGAATGTCTTACTAGTTCCTTCACTTAAAAAGAACTTACTTTCAGTTCAACATTTTTTGTGCTGATAATAATGTTTTTTTTTAATTCACTTTTCATGGATTCTCTGTGAAGGATTCGAGGGCAAAGAAAAATCTCCTTCAGTGCAGTTATACTGGAGCACTCTATCCCATATCAATTCCATGGGCTGCCTTTTTCTCCTCTTTTGTAAGTGCTCCTTCAAGTCTAAATTCCTCTACACTCTGGCATCAGCGTTTAGGATATCCTAGTACACTTGTGTTGGATTTTCTGTCTAGGAATAAATTTATTTAGTGTAATAAACAATTTGATTGCTCTTCCTGTAATGTTTGTCATTTGGGCAAAGAAACAAAATTACCGTTTGATTATTCAATTTCTACTTCATCTACTCCTTCCTCGTTAATTTTTTCAGATGTTTGGCAATCTTGTACTCTTTTTGTTTCTAGTTTAAAATATTATGTTATTTTTATTGATGCATGTACACGATTCAGTTGGGTATATCTTATGAAAAATAAATCTGAAACATATGAAAAGTTTCTTCTTTTTCAAAGAATGATAAAAAATATTTTTTATAAATCTACCCAAGTGTTTCAATCAAACGAAGGTGGTGAATTCCAAAACTGATTCCCTATTTTAATCAAAATGGCATTCTCTATCGTTTCTCTTGTCCCTATACTCCTCAGCAAAATGGTATTGTTGAACGTAATCACCGGCATATTACCAATGTGATTTGGTATTTATTGTTTCAAGCATTCTTACCTTCTTCATATTGGGCTGAAGCTATTTTATATGTGATATATCTTATTAATCATTTGCTATCAAAAAAGTTAAACTTTAAATCACCTTATCAACTTTTATTTTCTACCATTCCTGATCTTAATCTAATTAAATTTTTTGGGTGTTTGTGTTAACCAAGTATTGTTGAGAACAATACTCCAAAACTTAGTTCTAAGTCTACACCATATCTTTTTCTTGGCATTTCTACCAATCACAAAGGATTTCGCTGTTTAGATCCTTCTATAAACAAAATTATCATTTATAGGCATGTTTACTTTGTTGAACATGTATTTCCTGCTCATTCCTTCTTATTTTCATCTTTTCATCCGGATCAATTTGAAATTTTTAATTCAAATTTTAATCCTGAAATTTAAAATTGTCTCTATTACACATCTACTGTTTATAAGTTGAGACATGAATGAAGAATATTCAAGTTTTGCTGAGTTAGTATTGTTGAATTTCACTTCTGGGGTTTTACTCTGACGAGTTGCCCTTTCCTTCGTATTTTTTTTCAGTCTTAATCACCCCCTTTTCCCAATTCCATTAAATTCCTGTTCTATTTACTGTTTTGTTGGATGACTACCGGAAGAATTAATAGAATATGTACTTACATGAGACAATGTGTTGAGCACTACCATGGTGTTCAAAACAATTGATAAAATAGTATACACATCTAGAATTGTTGTAGAGGAAAGAGAAGTGGAGACCACCATGAGTTCCCATAGAAGTTTTGCGGGAAATCTTTGATACTATGTAAAACATAATTGATTTATGTTAACCTTAGACTAGACACAATCATATTATATTAACCTTTGACTAGACACAATCATATATTATATAATAATGTTAAATAAAATAATTACAATATTCTTAATATACAATACATAACTTACAGATGTGAATGTCTCATTGTCTTTAGCTATCTTTAGTATTAAGTTTATGCATAGAAGCCAATAACAATATCTTATGCATTTTTTTTTTTTGGGTAAGTAGAATAATAGGTGCATACCTTGAAATGTGTTCCCTAGTTATACCATATCTCTTAATTTTGCATTCAAATAGTATAAGTTCTTTCCATTCCCCTAAATCATTCTTCTTCAAACCAAGGTTTTCAGCACATCAAATAATTTTCCTTTGTTTTGTGATGAACCAAGTAAATTCTTGTGAAGAAAACAAGAAATTGAGGAACTGAGAAGAGTAAATTAAATAGAAAAATAGAGCAAAGGAAGTAGAAGAAATAGAGAGAAAAAGATTGAGATTTATTGATGAGAAAACTTGATTACATACAATCATGATAATGATCCAATCATACAATTTCCAATCATCTTTATACTACAAGTTTAGTACAAAAGTTAACAAATCAAGTGTTCTTTGCCTGTTACAAAGTCTCTTTTACTAACTATAACTAACAGAAAAGTTAACTCTCAAACCAACTTCCTGCCACGAATGTCTCACGAATCATGCAAATGAAAAATTATTTTGTTGTTTGTCTTTCATTCTTTTTCTCAACAATTTGTGCCTTAAATGAGCCAATGAGAATATAACGCAAGAATCCTGTAAATGTAAAATTTGCTTCTCACATTATTTATTCAATTTTCATTCACGATTTTTTTTTTATTAGTAATTCTGATCCTTCATTTTTCTATGATAGTAATTAAGATCTCATAGGTTTCATTAGGCCTAAGCCTTTACAAAAATTGACCCCAGTTTCAACAGGTCCAAGCAACTTGAAGGAAATGTTAAAGGGACCGAATAGAGAGAGAGCCAGCGGCACCTCTTGCTCATGCACACAATTGGCCATGTTGATGGTCCCGGAATTTCACCACAATTTAGTGCTCCTTTCAACTTTAAATTCTGTTGTCAGTTCGAGCGAAGTATTATATGCTTATGTTAGAATTGATGTGGCCTAAGAGAATGGCTTTCTATTCTCCACTATATTATTTTTCCTGGCTGAATGTGCATACAATTTGGATAAAGATTTTTGTATGGCTTGAAGGATATGTCTTCTTGCTGTTTCTATTCGGTTGGAAGTTTATGACAACTTTGCCTATAAATACAAACCAAACTCAAATCTTTCAAATCATCCTTCAACCACAAATACCAGAGAGTAGTAGTGTTGGTTACATAACCTTGTTTGTGAATATCTCTCGTTTTAATATATTCAATTTTGATATATTTGGATATTTTATTTGGGCTTGTGGAGATCTTTTCAAATTTGTATTCCTCTTATTAAGTTAGTGATAATCTCTTCTTTTGTCCGTAAACATGGGTCTGATTGACCAAACCCCATAATTTCTCAGCTCTTTAATTTTTTTTTTTTTTAATTTTATCCTTTGTTATTATCGTAGTGGGTTATCAAATAATTTTGTCATATCTTCGGAACAATTTCCTAACAGCTTCTACTTCAATTCCTTTGTTCGTGTTAATTTTTTTGCACGTATTTATTTGCAGATTTCCTCCCAAGTTTGCAAAGTTTCTAGAGTATCTACACTTGAATGTTGCACGAATTATGCAACTAAAAATTTTGCTTTTCGTTTATTTTGTCATTAATGGTTTACAATTTGTAACAGATTCTGAGATCATGATTCTAGAGTTTCGTCTTTCCACTTTTTAAAACTGGTCGTCATTTTCTAGTAATGAGGAGAGTTCATTTGCCTTGAGTGTAAGAGGATGGGTTGTTGTGTTGTTGGAAAAATTCATTGCTATTCATTCCGCGATGCAAAGTAAGTATTTCAATTAACTGTTAGATGATTAAAAAGTAATGAACATGCTTTTCAATCATTTCAACATTTTGTCGTATCCATTTCTGATATTATGAATAAGAGTAGTTAAAACTGTCTCTTATACACATTGATGCTGATTAGCTGTGGTGCCATGGATTGTGTATTATTCATTCTTGTTGTAGTTGTAGCAGTAGTTTTCTTCTTATATTGATGACTTTGATTGTACTTTTCATCATAGTACCAAAAGCACCATCTCAATTCGCTTTTCCAATTCTAAAATCGGTCGTTGTTTTTTCCTACTTAATTCTATAAGAGGATTCTTTTATGCACGCATTTACTTCTAAAAGTTGGAATTTGCTCCCGCTGCTTCTAGAGCATTCTCGGGAATATAATTTTGAAAGTGAATTTTACGTTTAAGGGTATCAATTTCTTGTATCGGTAAAATTTTGTTATTCTAATAGGGATCCCTCTTAAGTGCTCCCCTAATTTAAGGAAGCCAAAGCCTCGGTATCCTTCATCCGGTACCACATTTAAGTGCCACCTATAATATTTTGTCATGTGGATATTTTTAATTAACAACTCACATGAGCTATACTTCAATAAAAATAGGAACTTTGGCCAAAGGTCTTCTATTACAACTTTCTCTGTTTACATACTTTTACACTCCTATTTTTTGACACGTATGCATGCTATTATTTACAAAGAGTCTTAAAGTTTGTGCAACTTCTGTCTCTTCCCATGTTATAGACACGTGTCAACGAGTTACATTGTGTAAAAAGAGTGTAACAGAAAAAGTTGTAATAGAAAACCTTTAACCAGCAAGTTGTCTTTACTGTGTCAAATCAAATTCTACACCTTCCCTTTTTCATTCTTGCCTCTTCTCCAAATCCTCTCAAATTAAATCACCATAGAAGATCAATTTCTGCCTTGTTTCATTTTTTTAATTTCTACTTTGTATCATACGCCATCATCTCCAACTTGATCCAAATAAAAGGCACAATTTCTCATAAAAACAAAGTGATCCCACTAACTAGAAAGCTTCTTGTTGCAAAAATCTGACTGTCAGCTCCTTTTCCACTAAAATACTCTAGTTCTAGCTATTTTCTTTGCGATGATGCCTTCAAACACTACCCATAGAATCCTCCTCTAATTGTGTGTGTTTGTTTGTTGTAATTTGTTCTTACAAATATACTAGAAATTTATGTATTTGGTGTAATTTATTCTTGCGAAAATACCACTACTTCAAGGTAACTACTGATGATTTACAAAAAAAGGAAAAAAAGAATTGAACCACTGCTCAAACAGAAGACATGCAAAAGGCTTTTCTGGCCAAATCAGCATATTGGGAAGGGATTTTGATGGAAATGATTTGGGTTTTTTACATGTCCAATGAAATGATTTGAGTTTTTCTAGATATTAAGTGAAGTTAGACTTTTTTACTAGAGCATTGAAGGGTCACGTGGTATCACCAAATTAGAGTCAATGTGGTAACAAATGGTGAAAGGAACCCCGTACAGTACCGAGAAAATGGCACCGATTCCTCGAATGTCTCTTTTACGTAAGTTCTTTATGCCTCTATTTGTTTTTCCTTTCATTGACATGCTGATGTCATATGTGAAAGAGACATATGATTGGTAACCTGGTGAATCAGTTGTTCCACAGATTACAAGTTCAGTCCTTTACTTTTATTTTACTTTCTACATTAATATTTTCACCAAGGGCGCATATTTGCTCCCCTCATACTGGGGAATGCTTAAGATACTGCTAATGTAATATTTCAGTTGTGAACTATTAAAAGTAAATGTGTAATCAATTTTTTGATATTATTGTTTTGTTCGAAGGACAAAGGTCGTAACCAAAACAACTTTTTTAGCAATGTCATATTTCCACTTTTTTTTTTTTTTTTGGTTGATACTAATTGTTACTTTAGAAATAGTAGCATGCACTTCCAAATAAATCATGATAAAAGGTTTTGTTTTCTTGTTAACTTTAGTTGGAGGACTATCATCCTACTAAGAAGACAATTAAACAAAAGTAGTTAACTACATACCCTTTGAAATCCAAAATTATGTTGGATATTTCAAATCAAGTTTAATTTTTTGTTTTAGTTAATTTATGTAAAAGTTTAATTTGTTTCCAAGTTTATTTAATAGTTGTTTTCAAAAGAGATTCTCTAGTTAATTGGTTATAAGAGTTATTAGTAGAATTGGTCTAGAACATTTGGTAGTTGAATTAGTTAAGGATTTAGTTTGATGTCTTATAAAAAGGTCATATTGGTTAGATTGTTTGATGAGGTTGAAAAACAAAAAAGTCTCAAGTCTATTAAAAAACTCTTTTGCGCTTTATTAACAAAAAGTTTAACCATGTGTCCTCTAAGGACATGTGTTATAAAGACATATTCGACTACTTAGACTAATTCATTAACTGTTTGACATTCATGTCGACTTAAATCTCGAAATGAATGAATAGCAAAAGTTGTTTATCGTTCAATTTTTTGTTAATAATTTGTGCCTCAAAATTAATGAGCCAATACGAATGACGCAAGAATAAAATTAATGCAAGTGTAAATTTTCTTCTCGTTTTAGGTCATTTATCATTCACAAATTTTTATTAGTAATTATAATCCTTCTTTTTTTTAATGATAGTAGTAATTAAGATATCTCATAGGTTCCATTAGGCCTAAGTCCACACAAACTGACCCTGATTTCAACATGTCCAGGCAACTTGAAAGAATGTTAGAAAGGGACCGAAAGGAGAGAGAGAGCCAGTGACTATTAATTAATTGCTCTGTGCACAATTGGCCTTGTTAATGGCCCAAGAATTTCACCACAATTCAGTGGTCCATTTACACCACTCAACCGTCAGCTTCAAAGTCGTTCAACATGGCCTACAAAATCAAGCAAGAATGTATGTTAATTAATTTCACTAATTGAGGTTAATTTTTTATCATAATATTATTGTTTACTATTTTTTTAACTCTTCATGCCAGAAATAAGCTTACACGAATGTTGTACCAATATTTATTTTGACGTTTATCATTTGGAAAATGATTTACAAAGCAAATCAAATCACTTGTTAAAGTCACTGTATATGATAAAATTATAGTGAATCACAAAACTTTGATTTTGAATATTCGATCAAATTTCTTTCTTTCTTTTCTAAATTTAATGACATATTAATGATTTTGTTACTTTGTATAGATGCACTATTATCATTTATTCTTTCTTTTTAAACTATATGTGTCGAAATAAGCCAACACGAATGCTGCACGAATCATGCAAAGTTGAGTATTTGCTTCTCCTGTTGTCATGTCATTCATGGCTTACAATTTGTAAGAGATGATTGCGGAGTCAAAAGTTTTGCCTTTCAACTTTACATTTCGTTGTCGTTCGAGCAAAGTCTTTTGCGCTCCTACTTTAATTCCTTTGTCGGTGTTCTTTTTTTTTCGCACGTGCTTCATAGAATAGGAATTTACTTCCCAAGTTTTTTTAGTCCGGGTCGTTTATAGTTTACAATTTGTAGGAGATGATGAGATCATGATTCCAAAGTGTTGCCTTTCCAAGTTAAAAATTCAGTTATCATTTCTCCTACTTAATTTCGCTTTTACAATTATAAAATCCTCTAACAAGCTAACGAAACTCCTTCTTTTTCCATTAAACATCCCAATTAAATTCGTTGTAATCATAATGATCAACTTTACGAAGATTCCATTGTAATTTGACCACCTTCTCTTTCATCCAAAGATGACGAAGAAGGATTCAAAGGATTATGATGTGGTTTTTGTGATGGCTAGAAAAGAAAGATAATGAGATGAGAAGTTTTATTTTTAAAAAATCAGTTATGTTAGATAGTTAAGGAGAGGAAATAAAAGCAGCACGAATTTATTAAAAAGGCACGTATATAGGGAACTTTAAACGGTGTCGTTTTGATTACTAGTAGCAAAAGACGAAGATGGTTAAAATAGTCCAGCTAGCAGGAAGAGAGAGGATGCTGAAGCATCACTATCATTTTCACTCTTTAAAAGCTGAGGATTGCTTTCTTTCTTTTCAAGTTTTGCTAAGTTAATTTTGGAGAATTTTGACGACCATTGGACTTTGCCCTTTCCTCTCTAATTTTCCTTCAGTCTTCATCAAATATTTTAGATTGAAAATAAAATTCTTAATCTGTTTATTGTTATTGGATGAATGATTAGAAGAATTAATAGAAGAATTGCTGATTAATCTTTCCTATTTGCTGTAATTCTATTTAACTGTTGATTTAAGTTGATTGATTCTGCCTGAACCATTATAGTCGTCTTCTCTCTTATTGAAGCACCAGTAAGTGAGTCAAAATTTGACAATTCCATCTAGCTAAGTATCAAATATCCATCTGGTGAAGAGCATTGTGAATCTTCAATTAGTTGCAACACAGCATTTGGAGTGCTTCACGTTGAAGGAGCTAGAGAAGAGAGACGTGCAGAAAGGGAGAGAGTGAGTGTAGAAAAATTTGGTGATTTGATAATTAATAATGTAATACAAAAAAATATTTGACAACTCATTGTGACAATAACAAATAATAAAGTAGAATAGTTTAAGGAGCTAACTATTACAAAGTAGTTTGATTTCAACCTACATTTATGAGCAAAAGAGGAAAAACATATCAATTTGAACAAAAATGATACAAATTAAAGACACTTTCACAAAATCAAATATCTAAATAACTCAAATCGATATATACTAAAATAAAGAGTTTACAAAAACATATGTGTTGATTGAATGTTTGGTATTTTGAAAGCATATTTTTGCTTCGTATTTATAAGCAAAACAAGGCATAAGGTTTCAAAACGAAAAACAAAATCATTCCAAAGCCAACACGAATGTTGCACGAATCATATATGCAAGTGGAAATTTTGTTTCTCGCGTTATTTTGTTGTTTATAATTTCCAGGAAATGATGACATCCCGATATCTATATCTCGATATAATATATATTCCTCATTATTGTCTCCTTATAATTCTTCGTGTGTACATCTAGATTCTTCGACATCTTTGTGCTATATTATTTTTTTTTCTTCTTTTTTTTACTATTCTGTAAATAAACTAACACGATTGTTGCATTAATTTTGGATGCAAGAGACTTAATTAGCTAATATTATTCATTTGTGGTGTATAATCATAATTTCTTTTTAAAGAGACAGATGACGAAAATAAGCCAATAACAAAGTCATAGAAGTCAAAATATTCACTTTTCGCTATTCATGGTTCATGGTTTTACAATTTGAGGAAGATCACGACATCCCAATTCAATAGTTTTGCCTTTACACTTTAATTTTGTCATCCTCGAGCATAGTACTATTTTGTTTTCTCATACGTCAATTAACTCTTTTGGCCCCTTTTTCTTTCTTCCACACTTTACCATGCTTTGGAAAGTCGGAGTCGTTCCCAACTTTAAGGAGCCGTTCCTCTGTCTCTTTTCCGCTGCATGATTTTATTCTCTTTGGAAAGTTGGAGTCGCTCTCCAACTTCAAAAAGCTACTAGAGCATTATAGAATCTCGAGTATTTAAGGTGGAAATCGAGTGAGTTAAAGATAGCTATATGGTGGTGGGTTAAAGAGAAATATGATGATTACACAAGAAAAAGATAATATCTCAAAAATGCGTCTCCATTAATTATTAAATTAGGATGCTTTTGTTCAACAGCTTGTTAGGATATCTGACCATAGACCTATACTTGTTTCCACCAAATCTTTCTTTTTCTTTGGTACTAAAACTCTTCAGACTTGAAAATTTTTGGCTGAATCATAATGATTTTAAAAAACTTGTGGACTGTGCTTGGATTGATCATTGCAAAAAGTTCTCAGATTGTGCTACTATTTTCACGGAGCATGTTAAAACTTGGAGCAAAAGCTGTTTTGATAATATTTTCCATAAAAAGAGAAAGGTTTCCAATAGACTTCTTGTATTCAAAAATCTCTTGCTGTCCATCATTCTTAGTTTCTTTCCCAGCTCCAGGACTCTCTTATTGAAGAGTATAATGTAATTTTGTAACAAGAAAAGGATTTTTGGTCTCTGAATGCCCGTACTGATCACATTTTGTGGGATGATGTTAACGCTAAGTTTCTCAAAACTTCTATGTAGACATTCTCAGGAGAAAACATAATAAAATTCTTTCTTTAAGAAATGTTGTTGGTCTTTGGATTTCAAATGAAAAGGATTTGAAAAATCACGTTTGCTCTTACTTTGTCAACTTTTTTCAACTTCTAAAGTTTTCTTCAACAGATTTTCTTCTGCTTATGATTGCAAAAGATCCCTCGATCAAACAGATAAGCTCTGCCTCAAGGTTACTCCTACTGCTGTTGATATTAAAAATCATGCTTTTCTTTTAAACCTTTCAAAGCACCTTGACATGATGGCCTCCATTTTGCTTTCCTGCAAAAATTTTGGAATACTATTTCTCATTCTATTATTTCTTTTATCCAAGATGTTTTCACTTCTGAGTCTATTGGAGATCTTGTGAATGACATTGTTGTCTCTCTATCCCTAAGTCTAATCCTCCAGAACTTTAGGCCTATTAGTCCTTGCAATTCTATCTACAAGGTTCTTACTCAAGTTTTGGTTAACAAAATCAAACCCTTTATGAAGGGTGTGGATCTTCCTCTTTCAAACCAGTTCCATTCTTGGTAGAAGAGGTACAGATAATGTGATCTTAGTCTAACAAACCTTATTCAAACTCAAGAGGTTCAAAGGTAAGAAAAGTGCTTGTGCTATTAAATTGGACTTGGAAAAAGCCTTTGATAAATTGGAATGGTCCTTCATTCCTGACGCCCTTGTTCATTTTGATTTTCCCCTAAGCTTATTAACATTATCATGGCATGCATTACTTCTTCTAGGCTATATATTCTTCAAAATGGCACCATGACTGATTGGATTCTGCCGTCTAGAGGTACTAGGTAAGGAGATCCCATCTCATCCTACATTTTTATCCTTTGCATGGATTATTTGTCTGTGAAAATTCATATGCTTGCGTGAACAACTGCTAAAATGCTATTAAAATCTGCAATGGACGTCCTTCCTTATCTTATTGCATTTTTGCTGATGATATTATCCTTTTCTCTAAAAACACTGACAAATCTATCAACATTATTAAGCACCATTATTCATGATTTTTCTTCTACTTTTGGTTTGACTATTATTTTTGATAAATCAAGAATTTTCTTCTCTAAGAACACTCTCGAGGGTACCATTTCTTCAATTTGTAACTCCTTGAACATTGTTGAGGCTAAAGATATTGGTATGTATCTTGGTTTCCCTATCACGTCCAGGACTAGGAGGAGTTTTTTTCAGTTTGTCTTAGAGAAATTTCTTAAAAAACTTGCAGGATGGAAAACAAATTTAATCTCTTTTACTAGTAAGAAAGCTATAGTGCAACAGGTGGCAGCTGCTATCCCAGCTTATTATGTGCAGTGCTTGTCCTAATGATTAGGGTGGGCTTCGTATTAGAAACTCCAGACTTGCTAATGAGACAACTCTAGCTAAACTCATTTGGAGAACTATTAATGATGACAATTCAACTTGATCTTGTACCCTGAGGTCTAAATATCTTGTTTTTGATCCTTCTAGAACTGAGGGTATGTATCACATTAAGAATGGTCCTTATCGGCTCCTCAAATAAGGCTGCCCTTAAGAGAGGTTTAAACCTCTTTAATCATGGTCTTAAGTGGCGAGTCAAAAGAGAAAATTATGTTAATATTTGGAATGATAAGTGGCTTTCTGTTGGAATCATTAGAAGTCTCATTTGTGTTCCTCTTGCCCCTAATGAACACTTGATCACCGTTAATCAAGTTATCGCTGGTCCCTCAACCCTCAATCTCTATCTTCTATCATTTGATCTACCCCCAAGTCTTATTGATATAATTGCTATTGTACCTTTGTAATGGCTCAATCTTGATAATGATATCTTTTGTTGGGGCTCATTATTTTCTGGTCTCTTTGAATCAAAGGAGGCCTATTCCTTATCCCAATCTTAGCTCTACTATGCCTCATAATTCCTTCTCTCACAAATGGATTTGGAAACTTAAGGTCTCTTCCAAAGTGAAACATTTCCTCTGGTTATCTTTGCAGGATAGACTAGCCTCACAATCTTTACTCCATAAAAGAAAAAGATATTATCATTGCTAGCTCATGTCTTTTTTGTCATGCTCCAGTTGAGGGTAGTGAGCACATTTTGAGAAGCTGCCCCGAAGCTTCATCCTTTTGGGCTAGTTATAATTTTCCTTCCTCTTTCTTTATTCTTAACTTTGATGATTGGCTAAGGTTTGGTTGTTCTATAACAACTAAGTCGGGTTTTGGCTTACCTTGGCTCGCCCTCTAGATGTGTTTCGTATGTTGCGTTTATTCCTATCAAACCATAGGAATAAGTCAGACAAATCCTATCCTCTTGTGTAACAGTAATGAGCTCAAATCCATCTTGCACCGCCAAAGCTTCTTATACACAGCAGTCTAAATGTGGTCCATACAACCATAGATGCCTAAAATTTTCTGAGTGTTTCATTTCTTGGAAAACTCCTACCCCTCCTTTATTTAAACTTAACATAGATGGTTCATTCCTTGGTAATACTGGGAATACTGGAGCTGGTAGAGTAATCAGAAACCATTTTGGAGAATGGCTTATTGGCTTCAGCAGAAAGATTAGGAGTTGTCTCCTCGAACATGGCTGAAGCATGGGCATTAAGAGATGGACTTCAAGTAGCAATCAACAAGCTGTACGTAATTAATTCTAGAAAGTGACTCACATATTCTTGTTGATGCTGTAAAATCAATTGACAATGAACCTCATTTGCTATCACCTATCATTAGTGACTGCAGAGCAATGATAATGCAGCTGAATTGTGTGAAATTTCTTCACATTTTCAGGGAAGCTAACTTTGTTGTTGATTCACAAGCAAAGCATGGACCCACACAACAACAAAGTTTCTTGTTGTACACAGAGCGCCTTCCTTTGTTGTTACTACTTTAGTAAATGATATTAGAGGAATTGCCACTCCTAGATGGATTTCTAAGACTTAAATTATGTATTCTAGAATATCTTTATTACCAAAACAAAAAGTAGGATTTTTTCCCTTTGGCAAACAATAATTAGTAATATATATGATACTCTATAGTTTGTTTTTTTTTTTTTAAAGTAATTATTAAATTAGTAACAATAATACACTATTTCTGCACAAATATTGCACGTGGCTACTTCCGCTTCTTATTGATTAATCATTTACAATGTGTAAAGAGAAAGATATACCATGCGTTTTAAGTTTCTCCTCTCTACTTCGATTTGGGTTTGTGGAGGTTTTAAAGATTTTTTTTTCATAATTTTGTTTTTTGCCGGGATTCTTTTACATAAAAATTAACGTGCATGCTTTATTTGGGACCTTTCGGGTTTTTATCAATAATTTAAAGGCTTTAATAGCCTTGTAGTACGAAATTTCAGTGGCTCAAAAATTTGTCCAAGCACTTTTTGCTTTTTTCCCGTGAATAAGCTAATACAAATTGAATGATGCAATGACCATGCAATGGAAACATTTGCTTCTTAAATAGCCACGTTGAGGCATCGTGGTTTGGAGACCTCCGTTTAAATACTCCTAAAATATTATAAATTCCTGCATTTCCAAAATAAGTACGTCTAAAGCTAGCTTGAATACATCACCAACAACAGAGCTTCTTGGTTTTTAGCTAACTAGCCAACTAAATTCTACATGCCATGGATATCCACCTCTGTCTATTGAATGCTTTGCATTCTTTGGTATACTCTAGTTGATGCAATACAATTAAAAAAAAAAAGTGCTCTACTGATTCATCCACATAGTGACACGACATACACTTTTGATCAATCTTGTAAGAGAAAAGGAAGCAAATAGGTAGACGGTTAGATATACCAGATAATTTAGGAACAAGAATAGATGAGGACGAGACAGAAAATGGATGATATAGGGGGATAGTGTAGGACCGGATAACAAAGATGTTGAATTAAAATATGGATTTGATAATGTTGAGCAAGATAACAAAGTTAATGAATTAACACAATTGAAGAAGATAATATAGCACCAAGGATTAAAGACATTGAAGTCAACTCAGGATTGGATAACATAGAATTTGTACTTACTAGAGGCAATGTGTTGGGTACTCCATGGTGTTCGAAATAGCTGATCAAATAGAAACATGTTGGTAGAGGAAGGAGAAGTGGTGACAACCATGAGTTACCATAGAAGTTTTGTGTAAAATATATTATACTATGTAAAAAAATCTATTTATGTCAACCCTAGAAATTGAGGAACTGAGAAGAGTAAATTAGACAAGAAAATAGAGTAAGGGATAAGAAGAAAAAGTTGAGATTTATTGATGAGAAAACTTGATTATGTACAATCATGATAATGATCTAATCATACAGTTTCCACTCATCTTTATACTACAAGTTCAGTGCAAAATAATTAACGAATCAAGTGCCCTTTGTCTATTACAAAATCTGTTTTACTAACTATAACTAACAAAAAGCTAACTCCCTAACCGACTTCTTGTCACGAATGTTGCACGAATCATGCAAGTGAAAAATTATTTGTTGTTCGTCGTTCATTTTTTTTCTTTTTGTTAGCAATTTGTGCCGTAAAGTAATGAGCTAAATGACGCATGCATGTGCTAGTGTACAATTTGCTTCTTGCATTATTTAGATCGTCGTTTATTGTTCCCAATTTTTTTATTAGTAATTCTGATTCTTCACATTTTTTTTTAATGATAATTAAGATTTCAATCAATCCTAAACCTACACAAACTGACCCTGGTTCCAACAGGTCCAGGAAACTTGAAGGAAATGTTAAAGGGACCGAATGGGGAAGAGCTGGTGGGCATCTCTTGCTCATGTGTACAGTCGGCCTTGTTGATGGTCCCAAAATTTCACCACAGTTCAGTGTGCTCCATTTGCAACAGAATTTCACGAATCATGCAAATAGTGGAGTATTTCTTTTTAAAAATATGATTCAATATATTTAGATTTTTCCATGATCAAAAGTTCAAACTTTCACTTCAATATTATGATATTATTATGTTGGACCTAGTCTACTTTTCGATAAATTTTCTCAGAAATATATCAAAATTATCTTTATACATCTGTGCCTTATACACATTTCAAAGATTAAAATAAGAATTACTTGATAAATCTGTGATAATATTTGATTATCATTCTTCACTTGCTTCATCAACATCTGAAACTAACTGTTTCATAAATCTGATTTTTCGATCAATATGCTCTCAAATGAGTTATCATCTGTTTCTTCTTTATATATATATATATATTCTCCTCTACTAGTGATAAATAACAGAAAGCTAACTCCTTGACCAACTTCTTGCCACATCACTTTTGTAATGAACTCTAGCTGATATGGACATCCAAGGTTTGAATCCAACTTCTTTTCCTCTTTATTTCCATTTTAATCCAGTCCCTTTCAGCTGAGATCTTTACATTTATCACTGCTAAGTACATAAACTTAAATTTTATTTGATCAGGATGTACTCAAATTTATAAATGTGTCATCTAAATATTAAAAAAGACTGTTAAGAGTGCGCCTCAGTTAAAGATCTGAGAATACTGCACTTTTTCTAGTGAAATTTTTTTTTTTTGTTTGTCGTTCACTTTTTTCTTTTAACAATTTGTGTTGCAAACTAATAAGCAAATACGTGTTAAAATAATGATGCAGGAATAATGCAAGTCAAAATTTGCTTCTCGCATTTTTTAGTCATTTTTCATTCACAGTGAAGTATTAGTAATCCTCATCCTTCACTTTTTTTTATGAATATTAAGATCTCATAGGTTCCATCAGGCCTAAGTCTACACAAACTGAACCCGTTTTCAACAGGTGCAGGCAACTTGAAGGAAATGTTAAAGGGACCGAATGAAGAAAGCCAGCAGCGCCTCTTTGTAATGCACACAATTGGCCTTGTTGATGGTCCCAGAATTTCACCACAATTCAGTGCTCCATTTACGACCATCCGACCATCAGTTTCAAAGTCATATACAACATGACCTACAAAATACATCATGCATGTATATTAATTAATTCCAACTAATGTCTATTAATTGTTCTATCATATATCGTTTAAGATTTTGTTAAACTATTCGTCTAGAAATAACCCTATCATTTATCATTTCATTTTAAACTATTCGTGTCAAAACGAAATACGCCAACACGAATATAGTTCACACGAATCATGCAAGTGTAGTATTTGCTTCTCTGTTATTCTGTCGTTCATGGTTTATAATTTGTACGAGATTATGACATCCTGATTCAAAAGTTTTACGTTTCAATTTTAAATTTTGCTCATACTTTAATTCATTTGCCTGTGTTCGTTTTTCCACACACATTTGCATGATTCGCAAAAGGTTAGCGAAGAGGTAGGAGGATGGAGACAATTGGTTTGATGTTATTTGTAATTTGGTAATGGATGTTGAAAAACAAATTTGGCGTTAAATGGGCATTCAGGAAGGGACATGTGTTAAAGTAAGAGAAGATGGTATCGAAAGTGAAATAGGAAATGTGATAAAGGATTCTAAAACATTTTTGGATCTTATAATAAAAACTGTTGGAAAAAGAAGATTTAAGAGTCACCAAATTTTTAGTTGCATAAATTTTGTTTGCTTTCAATTTGCGGGTTGTGACTTTTTTGTGTTTGGTGCTTTGTTTGAGTTTCAATAGGCACTAATTGACCAATCTTGTAGCCCTAATCATAAAAATGCCTCATAAATAGAAAAGCGTTTTCTTCTAACAAAAAAAAAAAAAAAGGAACAAAAACCTTAAATAGCAACATGGAGACTTCCATTTTAGTTACACTAGGAAAGTGCACGTGCACCGCACGTATTGTTTAAATTTTTCAGAAAACATATATTTAATTGGAGTAAAAATATTTTAAGTTTCGCAGCTAAATAAGCACCGTGTATTTATATGCTTCATTTTGCACTAAAATATTGAGTGTCGATAATTGCCTTTATTTTTCTAAGAGATGAATATATTTAATGTCAACTAAATGTCTTTGGTCTTTCATACAAAACACTGTTTTATATTTAAGTGAATTTCGATCTTGTCTTTACCTTTTATACTCATACTGTTTCCATGTTTTGTGTTTAATGTCATAACATGAAATTTTACAAAAAGAAAATCTTTTTTAATGACCAATTATTGTATTCGGTCTATTTTAAGATTTTGAAGTGGTGTTAAGCAATAAAAATCGATAGTAATTTTATATTATGAAGGCAAGACTATACTCTTATTAATAGTGTAATGCCCAAATTAAAATATTTTAAATGATTCATATGACACAAAATTAGAAAACAAGTAGTAAAAGTTACCAAGTTGATGCTTGCTAAGCCAAGAGATGTAAGATATCATATTGAACATAACCTTCAAATACGGTAGGAGAAATAAAGAAGAAATACGTTATAGTGGTATAACAATGAATTTGTGTTTAGACAGTTATTATTTTTTTATAAAAAAAAGATAATTGAAAAAGATGTATAAAATAATTGAAAAATATTATTTAAAGAGTAACGAAAAAAAAAATCCAAATAGAACCCGTTTTTAGTTTTTCTTTAAAACTATATCGAATTCAAAGTAATTAAAATCCAACATATTATACCTAAGTATCTATCAAATGTCATCTTTTCTTTTATAATAATCAACTTTTTAGTTTGTTTTTGTCAATTTTATCTTTACCTTTATGCTGATTTGTTAACTTTCTCAATTCTCTCTAATACCATAGCATATCATACACAGATACATAAATTTTGTTATATTATTAATTAGCATTTTAGGTATTCAATCTCTTTGTGAATTTTGAGTTTTTTCTCCTCTTAAAATAAAGACTTCATAGATAGAACTGCATATGATTTAGCATCATAACCATTCTATTAGTCTATATTGTTTTTTTTTTTTTTTTGAGGGAGCAATGAACATTTTACTTATGTAGAGAACTTTAATGTTTTCTAATATGGTATATAAAATAAATGTACAATTAGTGTTTTTTTCGTAATTTTGAATCTATTTTTATCCGATGTTCACCTATGAGACATGTTGACAAACATGTTGTATCTTTTATTTATTTCTCACAATCCTTGACCTCATTTTTTCTTACATTCAAAAAAATAAACAAAATTTTCCTCCTTAATGATTTATGATTTAATTTGATTTATGAAGTTATAAGTTTTATTAATTAGAATATGATGTTTCAAGATATATTTATAATTCAACAATATGTTAAATGACTACACTTTTTTATTTGAAAAATAAAAGCTATAAAAATGACATTGACCCCAATCTTTCTAGTGATTAGAGCAAAGTTACTAACCTCACTCATTTAACTCACTAATAGAACAAAATGTGGTGATTTTACCTAAACTCATAGAAAAGTCTTACAGTGCATTTTGAGTAGTACAAAATATTCATTGAGTTTGATGGTTCATCACTAAAGTAACGTATTCCACGGACTTGATTTTCTGGATTAAGCATAAGTGTAAAATGTCTAGTAAGTATTCTAACTTGTAATGGTAAATATTAGGAAAACTTGCATAAAACATATTATAGTTGCCTAGGCAATCATCTCCATTATTTTCAACATGTCCAAAGCACATATATCTAAATTGCCTAAAGTTCAATCAGACTTTATTCTCCATCAGTAATTATGCTTGTTTTAAATATATACAATGTGTCTCATCCTAAGGGAATTCTATGTAGTTGACTAAGTAGTTGCTCAAATGTAAGTAATCTAACATTCTATTTTGTTTTGAATATATGTGCTTTGGACATTTTTAATAATCATGGAGATGATTGCCTAGGCAAGAGTATAATATATTAATTGTTCCTAAGTTTAATATTACCATCAAGTTAGAAATACTATAAGACATTACATACGAAAGAAAAACACTATAGAATAACTTAAATCTAAAGTTCATCTTAAGCCAAGTTAGCTAAAATAATTTGAAATTGGTGTTATTACTTGTTAGATGAACCACAAGAATTCATTAGATTTGTGCAAGTATTTAAAGGTCACATCAACGTATATCATTTGACTTTTTACATTATTTATTTTTGTGATTATTAAACTTTGCTCTCATAATCCACTTTGTTTAACCTCTAGACATAGGTATCTATATATTGGCGGGCCGTAATTGTTATTTCATCTTTTCAGATCATGAATCTTAGTTCTTAACTAAAATATATGAGATTTTATATAAGTAGTGACACAGGAATCGTAGTTTAGTTTTTTTCTCTTAAGTTCAATTTTCTTTGTTTGAAAGAATCATCAATAGTCTTTTATATTTGCTATAAATATTGTAAGTTAAACTTGAATTTAAAAACTAATTTAGTGTTCTACTTCTTAAGACTTACTACTTAGCAATAGTTGTCTAATGAATAGCACTATAAGATCACAACAATTATTACAAGAACAGAAACCATAAAAAAAAGAAAAAGATTACATTTTTGTACTTGTTTTTTAAATCTTTATTTGAGTCTGTGTCTACTACTATAATGGGGCATGTGAATATTCATAGCATAATCAATCACATATTTGTGCAAGCAGTTCTATTTTGGCCTTTGAGATATCTTCACCAGGGTAAAACTTTCTTTGTTTTAACAACTCAAGCAATGAAAAGAATAAAGAGAATAGGCAAACGTATTAAGGAAAAAAAAAAAAGAGGAGGAAGATATCAATTGATAATGACCATGTAAATAAATTATTCTTTCATTGCACTATTAATTAAAAAGTCATTTCATAGATATTTGAAAATTTATTATGAAATTGATAATGATACTCGGATTAGGTCAGGAATCTTTTATTCCACTTCTTATCCCTCTCTTTATCCCACTACTAAATAAGCAGTAAAAAAAATTATTAGTGGTGAAATCTTCACGACATATTAGTAAGTAAAAAACATTAATGTAAACAAAAAATGAGGACAAATTGATTGTCAACTTGATCTAAATTTGAAGCATAATATTGAAAATACAAACTACAATTGAATGCGTACAATGACGGAGAGCTAATAAGTGTATTGTCCTTGATTTTTATAGAACTAATAGAATTAACAATCTAAATAGTGATCTTACTTGCGTCATCTATACAAAATTACGTGTATGATCAACATATAGTTCAAAAAACATTGTTACCATTGTTTTTGGTGACTATCATAAAATAGTTAATGAGATAACCTTCACCAATCCTTGCCAACCTACCAAGTTCCCTAAATGTTAATTTGAATATATAAATCAACTCGGCTCAAACTTACAACTCCAAAAACACTACGTTTCACATATCAAAAACTGTAAGTCATAAATCATCACCAATAATATAGCATATTCAGTTTGATGAAGAAATATTACCTCAAGAATCAGGATGCTTTGCTCTGCTATGCTTGTATTTACCTTTGATTTTCATGACTTTATGCCTAGTAGAGTCTTGGTATAATTTCAATGTAGAACATCATCTCACCCGTGCTTAAAAGAGTCCTAGAATAATATTAAATGGGCATAGATTTATTACAATTAAAAAATCATATATCTTGACTTGTAAGAGTCCTAATTAATGTAAACATAGCGCCTACAAATAAGAATTAATATATCAATAAACATGTTACGTATTTACATATTTGTTCATCATAGGTATATATATGATATACCTATTCACGGGTAAATTATCATAAGTTTATATATGATATATCTATTCATGGGCAAATAAGGTAGATCAAAATAGGAAGAAACACGAAAAGGAAAAACACAACCCACACTTTTAATATAGTATAGATTATAGATAGACAGACAGATTTCTACCTTTTGATAATGGTTAAGTGTTGCTAAAGCTTGCTTGAATACGTCACAAGTAAACAAGTTTCTTGGGTTTATAGCAAATTGGCCAACTAAGTTCTACATGCCTACCTCAACCATTGCATTCTTTGGCATACTCTAGCTGATGTAATACTTTGCCCAAAAAAAAAAAAAAATAGGTGATCTATTGTTAACTCATCCTTATAGTGACATTGTTTTACATTCAAATATTATTAGTTCTTACGATTCCTCCTAATCATTCTTCTTCAAACCAAGGTTTTCAACGCATCCAAAATCATTTTCTTTTGTTTTACCACAATGGTCTTGTTCTCATCAACTGTTGCTTTTTTGAAAATGAAAAAAGAGCTTTTGAAAAAATAAGTTCAGAATTTCTTCTTGAAAACAACTTTTAATTTTTTTAAACATGAAAAATAAAAAAACATATTTTTAGGTTTGTGTCAACAAATTCTTTTTAAAAAGTCATTTTTCAATTTCAAACAAAGTAATCTCCAATAAGTTGTTGGAAACAAGTGCAATGAACCAGTTGATCGGAAAGTTAAATTTGATAGCATATATATTCATAACCTTCACATCACACATAAAAGATTCGATTACTTGTGCCTCAACTAAACTAACACAAATATTGCATGAATATTGCTAGTGAAAATTTCTTTTATTATTTGTCATTTACTTTTTTCTGTTAACAATTTGTAGTCGCAAACTAATAAGCCAATGCGTATAAATGATTCAAGAATAATGCGAGTGGAAAATTTGCTTCTTGCATTTTTTAGTCATTTTTTGTTCACAGCTTTTTACTAGTAGTCCTTCACTTTTTCTTTTCTTTTTTTGTAATTTTTATGAATATTAAGATCTCATAGGTTCCATCAAGCCTAAGCCTACACAAACTGATCCTGCTTTTAACAACTACAAGATCTTCTATCCCACTTTCTATCACACTCTCCTAGTGTTCCCTACTACCAAATAAACTGCTAAGATTCTTTCTAGATATAGTTATAAATTTTTGTGGATAAACCTTGACAGTTCATTTAATAGTAAGACATGAAGTGAGATAGGATACGAGATAGATTGCACTTTCAACAGGTGCAGACAACTTGAAGGAAATGTTAAAGGGGCAGAATGAAGAGAGAGCCTGCACTTCTTGCTCATGCACACAATTGGCCATGTTGATGGTCCCGGAATTTCACCACAATTTAGTGCTCCTTTCAACTTTAAATTCTGTTGTCAGTTTGAACGCAGTATTATACGCTTATGTTAGAATTGATGTGGTCTAAGAGAATGGCTTTCTATTCTCCACTATATTATTTTTCCTGGCTGAATGTGCATACAATTTGGATAAAGATTTTCGTGTGGCTTGAAGGATATGTCTCCCTGCTGTTTCTATTCGGTTGGAAGTTTACAACAACTTTGCCTATAAATACAAACCAAACTCGAATCTTTCAAATCATCCTTCAACCACAAATAGTAGAGAGTAGTAGTGTTGGTTTCATAAACTTCTTTGTGAAGATCTTTTGTTTTAATATATTCAATTTTGATATATTTAGATATTTTATTTGGGTTTGTGAAGATCTTTTCAAATTTGTATCCCTCTTTTCAAATTTGTACTTCTCTTATTAAGTATTCTTTTTTTTTATCCGTGAACATCGGTTTGATTGACCAAACCCCATACTTTCTTGGCTCCTTAATTTTTTTTATTTAAATTTTATCCTTTGTTATTATCGTAGTGGGTTATCAAATTATTTTGTCATATCTTTGGAATAATTTCCTAACAGCTCCTACTTCAATTTTTTTGTCTGTGTTAATTTTTTTGCACGTATTTATGCGCAATTTCCTCCCAAATTCTAGATAGTTTCTAGAGTATCTACACCTGAATGTTGCATCTGTTTCATGTATCTAAAAATTTTGCTTCTCGTTTATTTTGTCATTAATGGTTTACAATTTGTAACAGATTATGAGATCACGATATCTAGAGTTTCATATTTCTACAAATTAAAACTGGTCGTCACTTTCTAGTAATAAGGGGAGTTCATTTGCCTTGAGTGTAAGAGGATGGATTGTTGTCTTGTTGGAAAAATTCATTGCTATTCATTTCTCAATGCGGAGTGAGTATTTCAAACTGTTAGATGATTAAAAAATAATGGGCATACTTTTCAATCATTTCAACAGCTATCGTATCTATTTCTCATTACGGGATGAGTAGTTAAAACTTTAAGACACAGTCTTGGATATGATTAGCTGTGGTGCCATGGATTGTGTATTATTCGTTCTTGTTGTAGTTGTAGCAATAGTCTTCTTCTTACATTGATGACTTTAATTGTACTTTTCATCACAGTACCAAAAGCACGATCTCAATTCACTTTTCCAATTATAAAATCGGTAATTGTTTTCTCCTACTTAATCCCTTTGTATGGGTTCTTTTACGCACGCATTTGTTTTTGAAAATTGGAATTTGCTCGTGCCACTGCTAAAAGCATTCTCGGGAATTTAATTTTGAAAGTGTATTTTTTGTGTAAGGGCATCGATTTCTTGTATCAGTAAAATTTTATGATCTTAATGTGATATAATCTTAAGTGCTCCCCTTTATTTGATACCACTTTGAGTGCCACTTATAATATTTTGCCATGTGCAAATTTTTTATTAACAACTCACATGAGCTATACTTCGATAAAAATAGCAACTTGGCTTTACTGGCGTCAAATCAAATTCCACACCTTCCCATTTTCAGTCTTGTCTCTTCTTCAAATCCTCTCAAATTAAATCAACATAGAAGATCAATTTTTGCCTTGTTTCATTTTTTATTTCTACTTTGTATCATAGACCATCATCTCCAACTTGATCCAAATAAAAGGTACAATGTCTCACAAAAACAAAGTGATCCCACGAACAAGAATGGTTCTTGTTGCAAAAATCTGACAGTCAGCTCATTTTCTTCCAAAATCCTCTGGTTCTGGCTATTTTCTCGGCGATGATGCCTTATTCAAACACTACCCATGGAATCCTCCTCTAATTGTGTGTGTTTATTTTTTGTAAGTTGTTCTCACAAAAATACCAGAAATTTCTGTATTTGGTGTAATTTGTTCTTACGAAAATACCACTACTTCAAGGTAACTACTGACGATTTACAAAAAAAGGAAAAAAAAAAATTGAACCATTGCCCAAACAGAAGACATGCAAAAGGCTTTTCTGGCCAAATCGGGATACTGGGAAGGGATTTTGATGGAAATGACTTTGGGTTTTTTACATATGAAATGATTTGGGTTTCTCTAAATATTAAACAGAGTTAGACTTTTTCACTAGCATTGAAAGGTCACGTGGTATCACCAAATTAGAGTCAACGTAGCAATAAATGGTGAAGGGGACACGTACGGTACCGAGGGAAGGGCACCGAAGACTCGAATCCCTAATTTAGGGGAGCACTTTGTGCCCCTATTTGTTTTCGGTTTCACTGGCATGTTGATGTCATGTATGAAAGGGACATACGTTTGGAACACCTGATGAACAGTTGCTCTAAAGATTACATAAAAGAGCCATAGTTTTATTTTTCTTATCTACATCTAGATCTTATAAGGACAGCATATTTGTTCAACATATTGGGGAATGCTTAAGAATTTTCCATCCTAATAGTGTGTAAAGATACTGCTAGTGTAATATTTCAATTGTGAACTATTAAAAGTAAATGTGAAATCAATTTTTTGATATTATTGTTTTGTTCGAAGGATAAAGGACAATCAAAAGCAACTTTGTTTAGCAATGTCATATTTCCACTTTCCACCAAAATCTTTAATTTTATTTTATTTTTATTTTTATTTTTATTTTTATTTTTATTTTATTTTTATAAGTTGTGGTTGACACTAATTGTTACTTTAGAAATAGTAGTGTGCACTTCAAAAGAAATCATAATAAATTTGCAGCCAAGGTTTTGTTTTCTTACTAACTTTAATTGGAGGACAGTCATCCTACAAAGAAGTTAAACAAGAGTAGTTAAGTGCATCTACCTTTACAAATCTAAAATTATTTTGAATATTTTAAATTAGTTTAATTTATTTATTTAGTTAGTTTATGTAAAAGTTTAATTTGTTTCCAAGTTTATTTAATAGTTGTGTTCAAAAGAGATTCTCTAGTTAATTGGTTATAACAATTATTCGTTGAATTGGTCTAGAATATTTAGTTGTTGAATTAGTTAAAGATTTAGTTTGATGATGTATCGTAAAAAGGTCATATTGGCCAGATTGTTTGATGAGGTAAAAAAAACTCGAGTTTGTTAAAAAACTTTTTTGCGTTTTTATTAACAAAAAGTTTCATTTGTCCTCTAGGATTTATTTTTTATTCTTAAAGAATTCTTGGCCTATCTGCTTCTGTAATTTGCTTTTTCGCATTTCTTCCACTATTTAACCTGCGATAATTATTTTTAGCAGGGACAAAAATTTAAAATTAAAAACACTTAATATAAGATCTTATCTAACATTTAGAGAGACAACAATTAATAATGAAACATAGGTGTGAGTTACCAAAAAAAAAAAAACCATTTAAACATAAGTTCTTTAAGTGATTTCGAGTTTTTTTCTTCAAAGAAGGCTTCAACTCATGAAAATCATTTCCTTTTTCTGTTACAAGTCTCATTTACTAAATGTAACTAACAAAAGCTAATTCCCTCGTCAACTTCTTGCTATGTCCCTCTTGTAACCCAATCCAGTACCTTTCAACTCAGATCATTACAATTTTAGTATTTTGCCACAAGAATGTATCGTTTGACAAAAAGTTAAATTTGAGTGCATATAATTTCAATACCTCCATACTATCACATATAAAACATACCGAATTAAGCCAACACGAATATCGCACGAACCACCCAAATGAAAAATTATTTGGTTGTTTGACCAATTTTTTATTAACAATTTGTGTCATAAATTAATGCGCCAGTACGAATGTCGCGAGAATCATACAAGTGTGTGAATTTGCTTTGTCGCGCTATTTAGCCATTTATCGTTCACAAATTTTTGGGATTAGTAATTCTGATTCTTCACTTTTTTTATCATTGTAATTTAGATCTAATAGGTTCCATCATGTTTAAGCTTGCACAAACTGACCTCGATTTCAACAGGTGTACAACTTAAAGGAAATGTTAAATTGGACCGAATGAATTTCTTAATTGCGGAAGAGTTAATTATATGGTTCTTATGCACAATTGGTCTTGTTATAAGTCCAAGAATTTCTCCACAATTCAATGGTCCATTTTACACCATGGCAACCATCAGCTTCAAAGTCGTGTTCAACACGACCAGCAAAATCAAGCATGCTCGTATATTAATTAATGTCCACTAATTAAGGTTAATTTTTTTAATCATAATATATTGTTTACTATTTTTCTTTTAATTATTCACGCCAGAAATAAGCCTACATGAATGTTGTACCATTATTTATTTTGACGTTTATCATTTGGAAAATTATATATAAAGCAATCATGTGTCAAAGTCACTACATCTGATAAAATTATAGTGAATCACAACACATCATCTAAGTTTGCATATTCAATCGGATTTCTTTCCTTATTTCCTGAATCTAGTGATACATAAATGATTTTGTCACTTTTTTACTTTATATAAATACTTTATTATCATTTATTTTTTCTTTTTAAATTATTCATGTCAAAATATGCCAACACGAATGCTGCACGAATCATGCAAGTTGAGTATTTACTTCTCCTGTTATTATGTCGTTCATGGTTTACAGTTTGTAGGAGATGATCGCGACATCCCGATTCAAAAGTTTTACCTTTGAACTTTAAATTTCGTTGTCGTTCGAGCAAAGTATTTTGCACTCCTACTTTAATTCCTTTGTCAGTGTTCTTATTTTTTTTGCACGTGCTTCATAAAGTAGGAATTTGCTCCCCAAGTTTTTTAGTCCATGTTGTTTAGGGTTTACAATTTATTAGAGATGATGAGATCACGCTTCCAGAGTTTTGCCTATCCAAGTTAAAAATTGTGGTCGTTTTCTTCTACTTAATTTTCCCTTTCCAATTATAAACAATCCCCCCTTCCTTTTCCCATTGAACCTCCCAAGCAAATTCATCGTAATAATCATAATGATCAACTTTACGAAAATTCATTGTAATTTGACCACCTTTTGTTTCATCCAAAGATGACGAAGATGGCGACGAAGGAATCAAAGGATTATGAGGTGGTCGTTGTGATGGTTGGAAAAGAAAGAGAATGAGAGAAGAAGTTTTGATTTTGACAAAATCAGTTATGTTAATAGTTAAGGAGAGGTTACCATAAGAGGAACACGTAAATTTATTAGAATCACCTCCTTCTCAATGCCATCAGATTCTTATTCTGTTTACTGCTTTATTGGATGAATTATTAGAAGAATTAATAGAAGAATTGCTTATTAATCTTTCCTATTTACGGTAATTCTATTTAATTGTTGATTTAAGTTTGATTGATTCTGTCCGAACCATAACAGTCGTCTTCTTTCTTATTGAAGCACCAGTAAGTGAGTCAAAATTTGACAATTCCATCTAACTAAGTAACTCAATATATCCATTTGGTGAAGAGCATTGCGAATCTTCAATTAGTTGCAACACAGCATTTGGAGCGCTTCACGTTCAAGGAAATAGAGAAGAGGGAAGATCGGAGAGGGAGAGAGTGAGTGTAGAGAAAATTGGTGACTTGATAATTAATAATGTTAGATGATAATTATGACCATAATAAATGATAAAGTAGAATAGAATAAAGAGTAACCGAAAATTCAGTTTCAATCTATGTTTACGGACAAAAGAGGAGAAACGTATCAATTTGATAAAAAATAATACAAATTAAAGAGATTTTTACAAAATTAAATATTCAAATATGTTAAATCAAAATATACTAAAATAGAGAGTTTATAAATATGTCGAATGTTTGGTTTGTTTTGAAAGCATTTTTTGGCTTCGTTTTATAAGCAAAACCCGAAGTTTTTAAAGAGCAAAATCATTCCGAAATCTGTGTATTGTACAACATCTATACATTGCAAAAAATTTACACAAGATGACGTTAAGAGCAAATGAAAAGAAGGTTATACGCATTGGAAGTGGAAAGCCAGATCTATATATTTGGCCCACAAGTTATTGCTTACAATTTACAAATAACACTATAGTGTTTGTAAAAGGCATTTTTGTCCAATAAAACTCAGCTTATAAGCATTAGTTGAAAAGCAGCTCCTCGACTGCTTTTACACATATTTGTGTGTAAAAGAAAAGCAAAAGCTGCAAATTAAAAGCGGTTGAGAACAACCAATAAATGATTTTTTAAAGCCATAAATTGTAAAACGGTGAAAATAAGAAGTTGAAAACAACTCCAATGTACCATTTAAATTTGAGGGAAATTTTATAATCTCTTTTAAGGAATCATTTCTTTGTCTTTAAAAATTTTTTACAGTACAAGTTTTTTGGAGTATTAACATATTATACTGTACAAACATTTAAAATATAAGAAAATTGTTCTCTAAAGAGGCCGTAGAATTTTTCTAAATTTGATTGTATATGAGAATCCAATTGGCAATTTCCTTCATATATCCGAAGCTTGTGCGAGAATTTTGTGCATAATTGCGGAAACAGTTTAGCTCAAGCGGAACTCGATCCAAGCTGCAGATTCTTAGATGTCCGAATTTTACACCGACGACTGACTATTCTTGCCGGAAATGAGCCATCACACGAATGTCGCACGAATCATGCAAGTGGAAAATTATTTTTTTGCTTATAATTGACCCTTTTTTCCCTTTATTTTTATAATTCATGCCAAAAATAAGCCGACACCAATGTTTCACGAATGATATATGCAAGTGGAAATTTTGCTTCTCGCATTATTTTGTTATTTATAATTTACAGGAGATGATGACATTCCGATATCTAAATTCCTCGTCGTTTACTCTTTATAATTTTTGTCGTCCTTATAATTCTTCAACATCTTTGTGCTATATTGTTTACTCTTTTTTTTTTTTTTTTTTTCTGTTTTAACTGTTCTGTAAATAAACCAACACGAATGTTGCACGAATTTAACAAAATTTGCTTCGCCCATCAAAAAATAATAAAGTGAAAATTCATTTGTCATGTATAATCGATACTTTCTTTTTAACTTTTTATGCCGAAAATAAGCCAACACGATTGTAGCAAAAATCATGTCAGTGGAAATTTTGCTTTTTACGTTCTTCGTCGTTCTTGGTTTTACAATATGAAAAGATCATCAATAGTTAGCCTTTAATTTGGTCATCGAGCAAAGTGCTATTTCCTGTTTTATACTACTTTAATTAACTCCTTTGGCCATTTTTTTTTTTTTACACGCATTAACGTGCTTTCAAATAACATTGGATCTCCTGTTATATTTTTTAGTATTACACTCATGTTACACTATGTGATGGAGTGACATTTTTTTCTCATTTATTATTTTGTTATTTTAAAAAGACACACGTCACTCTATCACATGGTGTCAAGTGTAACAGAGAACTCAGAACCTTTGAAAAGTAAGAGTCGCTCCCAACTTTATGGAGCCGTTTTTCTTTTGTCTTTTTTCCGCCGCATGATTTTGTTCGTTTCCCAACTTTAGGAAGATACTAAAGTATTTCTAGAATAAATTAGATTAGAATGTTATCGTTTAAAAAAATATATATATATACTAGAGCATTCTATAATGTCGAGTATTTTGGTGGAAACTGAGTTAGTTTTCCGTATAAAGGCTTGAGTTTCTTCTAAATTTCTCGTCATTTACTCCTTACTTAAAATTCTTCGTCGTCGTTTACTCCTACTTAAAATTTGTCGCCAACCCCAACCATGTGCAAGTATTCGAAGTCACCAATGACAACATCAAAAGAAAGAGGAAAAGGGTCTTCATCACTAATTATGAACAAATGAAAAACCAATGATGGAATTAGGAATTAATTACCAAAAGTTGAAGTGGATTGAATGGAAATATCATGGGATTTTGATGCGGTCTTATACATCATCTAGATGCCGTATCGCTGCTACCGGAGTGATAATTTGGTCTCACATCCAACAACAGGACCATTCAAGTTTTTTCTAACTTATTATTAGTGGAGTTAGCTTGATAGAACTTCTTTGATCTTCGGTAACTTCGTCATGGCTACAATTCCATCAAATACAATTCTCTCTCTCACTTTTAACTCTGAATGATGACTTTCCAGTTTGGAATTCGTTTATCGTTAATACTCTTTGCCCGGTTACATCGGAAAGTCGGAATTTGCTCCCCAAGGTTAGGAGCATTACCATTTATTGAAGGCAAGTAATTAAAGTAACAAGAGAATTATGCCTTCTAATTTCTACATAGACGGTATAGAATTTTGTTATCTAAATAATGTGTAAAGATACTATAGAAAATTCTACCGTACCTTCTAGAAAATCATTCTCTTGTACTTTAAAATGCTTGTATGGTACACTATTATATTTTTTAAATGTTTATACTGTATAAATTTTTTAAATTAAGAAAATAATTTTTTAAGAGGAATTGTAGAATTCCTCAGATACTACTGTATTATTTCAATTGTATTTTACACCTCCAATCGAGTATTTCCACGCAATGCAAGGGGGAAATTTAATTATTGCATTATTTTGCCCTATATCATTTACGTATGTCATCCTTTTTCTTATTTTTTTTTTTCATTCACTATTTATAAGGGATGAGAATATACACATAACGATCGATCAAACAATTTGATCGAAATTAAAAAATGAGTATTAAAATTATTAATTAGTTTTAATTTCAAATTAAATTCGAAATAAAATTCGATCAACTATATTTGAATTTGGTAATCGATTTTGAATTTAATTAATCACATTCGGCAATTGATTACTATTTTTATATTTAAAGTTTTAAAAAATTATTACAAAAGCTGAAAAACTTTAGTAAAATAAAACCCAGCAAGTAATAAAATTGTTTATAATTCCATATCACCAAAATTATATCATACTCGAATACATGCAATTTTATTAAAACTTTATATATAAAAATTGTAAACATACTTGTTTGTATTCGTGTCTGTGTATATAATATCATTTGTGTTACTATATATATATTTTATAAGTCAAAGTATAGTTTTTATTTACAAAACCATATCATATAAAAAATATATATTTACTTAAAAAGATGATAGTAGCGTTGCAAGCCTTCAACTTGTTTTGATAGTAAGAACCAAGATTTTCAAAACTGTATGTATATATTTTTCCAATATGTATAGAAGGGAGTCAATTTGAAAATTAATTAATTTCAAATTCAAAACTCAACTTCAGTTTTGTAACTGATTTTGATTTCAAAATTCGGTTGGACTAATTAACCAACCAAATTTTAATTAATAAATTTTAAAATTTTCATTTAAAAGTGCAAATATTTACAAATTCGATTAACTAGATTCGTTCTCACCCCTTTTATTCGTATCGAAAATAAGCCAACACGAATGTTGCACGAATCATGCAAGAGGAAAATTTGCTGCTCAATTGTGTAAAGATAATACTATATTGTTCAATTGTATTTTACACCTCCGATCGAAGATTTCCATGCAACGCACGGGGAAAATTTAATTATCGCACTATTTTGTCCTATATCGTTACTTTTTTTTTTGTCTTTTTTTTTTTTCCCCTTCATTTACTATTTGTGCCGGAAATAACTATATCTAGCTAACACGTATGTTGCACGAATTATGCAAGAGGAAAATTTGCTTCTCCCATTATTATTTATTAGCGTTTATAATCTAACCTTTTTTTTTAACTATTCATGCCGGAAATAAGCCAACAAGATTGTAGCAAAAATCATGCAAGTGGAATATTTGCTTCACGCGTTATTCCGTTGCTCATGATTTACAATTTGGGGAAGATAATGAAATCCCGATTCAATAGTTTTGATATTTCACTTTATTATTTTTTGGAAAATACTTTGGTAGATTCGATTTTTGTTCTAAGAGTAAACCCTGTAGGTAAGATAAAATTTGTAAAAAATCTTACTTACATCAACTGATGTTATAAATTCTATAAAATTTAATTCATAATATCTACAAGTGAGATTAAAGACCGGCTCTACCTAGATATTTACCTTATTTTTTTTACTCCTTCCTTAATTAATTCCTTTGACTATGTTCTCTTCTTTTTTTTTCCAATCGCGCGGAAAGTCGAATCGCTCCCAACTTTAGGGAGCCGTCTCTTATTATTTTGTTTTTTGTTTTTTCTCCGAACGCTTTAGGGCGTTGCGGAGAATCAAAACCGCTCCCAACTGTACGGAGCCGTCTTTTTTTTTTTTTTTTTTTCCGCACGCTTTGGAGGGATGCGGAGAGTCGAAACCGCTCCCAACTTTTGGGAGCCGCGCGTTTTTTTTTTTTTTTTGGGTCTTTTGTCCGCCGCACGTTTTTGTTCGCATTGGATAGGAGTCGCTCCCCATCTACTTGAGCATTCTAAAATGTCGAGTATTTTGGTGGAAACCGAGTGAGTTTTCCGTATTAGGGATTCAATTTCTTCTACTGGTAAAATTTTATTATCCAAAATAATTTGTGTAATTTCAATTTTGAACTGTTTAAACAATTAAGAAATCAATTATTTGATTTAAACAATAGAAATGTAAACTACTACAACAACAACTACTACTAGTAGACATTTTTACATTTCTGTTTTGCTGTTTGTTGAACAATATGTAGGCTGTGGTTGACGTTAATTGTTAGTTTCAAACACATCGAATAAGACCTCAAAATAAATCATAAATGGGCAAAAGAAAATCATAAATTTAGTAAACTGTTAATCACCCTTTTAATACTTGTACAATACATCTATTAAAGTATACAGTATCATTTTTTAATGGAATTATAAAATTCCCACAAAATATAAATTGTTTAATTACTTGGTTTTACAGTAATTTATAAAACTGAAAATAAAAAACTGGATTGAGCTTAATTATTGATAGTTCATAATTGAAGTTTTACAAAGATTTATGTGGTCTTGATTTTTGTAAACCACAAGATACAAAGTAGTTAAATCTATTTTTGGGTTCCTCACACGTAAGGTTCATTTTTTCCCCCCTTGTAGTTTATAAAACCAAATCTATTTAAGTTTTATCCTTGAAATTTTTCTAGTTTTATCCTCAACTAATAGGAGCCTGTCATTTGAAATGTAGAGTCCATTTTTCTAAATAGGATGACTCTCTAATATTTTAGAAATATGAACCCCTCACTCCAAATGAAGTTAAAGTTCTCAGTTGAGGAGCAACTGCTCCTGATCGACATAAAATTTCTCCTTTACGGAACCGAAGAAGTATCCATTTATTTATTTTTTAATTAGTATGAAAATGAGGTTTCTCATTATTCTCATTCTATCATTCTCTTCCATCTTTCTCTTCAATAATATTTATGGAAAATCATTTACCAAATTACAAATTTATAATTATTTGTCAAAATTATTGTACGTGACAAGATGTCATCATATGACGACCTCCTTGATTTTAGATTTTAGATCGAATTTCTTTCCTTATTTTTTAAATTTAGTGACACATCAATAACTTTTATTTATTAATTTTTATTTGTCACTAGATGTACAGTAAGCATCTGTTTCCTTTAACAAACGCATTGTAGTAATTTACTGTAATTATTTGATTGACAAGATAATAATTATCTAAGTTGGTAAGAATTATACGTTACAGGATCTTCTATCCCACTTTTTATTACATTACCAAATAAACTATGCATATTTCTTCAGAGTTAAATATAATTAAAATTTTTAGTGAATGAATTTTGATCTTTCATTAGATAGTGCAATAGGGAGTGAGATATGGAGCGAGATAGAGGATCCTTAGAGGAATTGTATTTATCATATCAAAGGCCATAAGGACTTCTATTTCACTGCTTATATCACTACTAAATAAATTGTTAAGATTCCTTTTAAATACACTTAAAATTTTTAGTAGAGGAATCTTGGCATTTCGTTAGGTAGTCGGATAGGAAGTCAGATAGAAAGTGAGATAAAAGACCCTTAACAATACCAAGGATATCCACAATTTTAAGGTTCCTCCTATACAAGATTACCATGCCTCTATCCCACTTTCTAATCCAATTTTTATCCAACTACTTAATGAACGATTAAATTTTTTTTACTAAATTTATAATTATAAAAAGTAGAATAAAAGATGTTTAACGCATTATCAGCCATCTCTTTTCCCCCTTGATATACGTTAAAGGAAAAAAAAAAAGGTCAGGAAGTTTCATCATATGAGTTTTTTACAACAATAGAAGTATGGATTAAATTTATTTTACTCATTTTATAATATAGAATAAGTATTATAATCATTGAGATAATTAAAAGATAAAAATATTTTATTACTTTTTAATGATCCGACCATATTCTAAAATAAGTATTATATACTACAAAGTAAATATCAAGTACTTTTTGCGTAAATATGACATGTACTTCTCTTTAACCTTAAAAACGATGGCACATAATTGTTCTGGGCATGCATGGCGCACAGTTGTCAATGCCACAATTAAATATACAAGTAGGAAGCTAGGAGAGAGTAATCCGTCAGCTGACGAAAGCCATTGAAACTTTGAGGAGTAGAGGAGCGAGGGAGAGTACGTGTGTACTTTGGTCTCTTGAATTTTTGTTTCTTGCCAAGGATTCTTGAATGGTAATCCTAAGATGTTTCAATAAAATAACATAATCCCATCACTGAAATAGAACTACGTTACAAATCATCAACAGCTCAACAAAGAATGAACTTACATAAAAGAGCAAGCACATGACAGCTGCCATGCCAACGTACGTATCAATCCTAGGCAGTATTGTTATTGCAATCTCTCTCTCTTTTGCTGAGTTTCGGGAAGATCTAGCTTTTTATTTGGATGCAATGGGATCCAAGTACTGAGAGAAGTGAGAACTTATCCAAAGTCGGTTTTCCTTTTCTGACATCATTCGTTGAGTAATAGATTACTATAAACAAAACTAAACTTGTTCACCTGCACTTGAATTTACATCCACTGTTTTTCTCCCAAAAAGCTGCCAAGGGAGATGTACCATGCAAAATCTTTTACACCCCCACCGCCCCGCGGAATGGAAGGGTAAAAACAAAATTTAACAGACACTATCAAACAGATTGTCATGATGACAAAGTATCGATTCAAAAAAAAAAAAAAAAAAAAACCCCAATTATCAGTTTTAAAACTCAAGTGCGAGTGCGTATTTAATGTCGTCAGAGGACCTTTTACTTCATTTCGTGTACAAATTAATCTTTTCATCTGTATTTTATATGATTATTACGTATATTATAATAAATAATAATGTTTATAAATTAAAATATTAATATTAATTCTTATACACATCTAGATGTGTATAAGAGACATATATGGAAAACATTTGGCGTTTATTTAACCATAATGGGAAAATCTAATGTGTAAAATTTGACAGAGTGGTTTTGCCAAGTATCAAATGCTTTCCATGTACGCAGACACGTATCAAACAGTACTTCCTTTCCTCAATTTATGATGACTTTCTTTTATTCTCCTTCACTCGTCTTGATACCGCTTTAGTATAAATAGCTGTTGTTATTCATGCAAATGCAGCATATCCCATTTCTACATTCTCCACTACTCCTTCCAAAGTTCTCAAACACAAAGAAAAGATGAACGCTTCTGACGGCGGCAACGGAACCGGAAATGGCAACGGATTCGAAAACTCCAGGCAAGGAGGAAAGATACCATTACTTGCTACCTCAAGGAAAGGGTGCATGAGGGGAAAAGGTGGGCCGGAGAACGCTTCCTGCACCTACAAAGGAGTTAGGCAGCGCACCTGGGGCAAATGGGTGGCCGAGATACGCGAACCCAATCGGGGTTCGCGCCTGTGGTTAGGAACTTTTGAGACTTCTCACGAGGCAGCTATTGCCTATGATGCTGCAGCAAGAAAGCTCTACGGCGCATCTAGCCAAACTCAACTTACCTCACCTCAGGAGGTCGCTCCAACAACATAACAATTATCCGACTGCCTACTCCTCGATGGCAAACACTAACAGTAGCATTCCAATCCCAACCAGATGTCGGCGGAGCTGGCAGTGGAAGCCAAGTGACTTTCCAACAGACTCCCTTCCTTGATTTTCCATCCAGCTCCAACTTTCCTCCCCAGTTTCAAACCAATGAAGGGATGCTTTTTGGGACCAGCCCAAATGCAACTTGTTATCCCTGCAACAACAACAACAACAACAACGGCAATGGGGCGGTGGTTAAGATCGAAGAAGGTGAAGCATTCCTGAGGGAATGTGGGGAAACCTGAACGCGAATTTGCCGGAGATAGACGACTCCTCCATTTGGGCTGAGGCTCAGGCAACCAGCTCTTTTCAGGCCGCTGTGAATGATCCAGGTATCTTTGATGATGCCAATTTTCAAGATAACAACAAAGGCTGCTGGGATAAGAGTCAACTACCCGTGGAATTGAAGTGATGGGAACATTAAGTTAATAACTACTATATAATATTATTCTCCCTATATATATATTTATATATAGATATTATTGTGTGTAAATAAATATATAGTGCCATTTAATTGGCGGCTCTCAGGTATGTCTTCATATATATATTTATTAATAGTAATACTATATATATGATATATAATAATTACTAGATATATAGATCTTGATATATAGGGAGTGAGAGCAAAATATGTAAATACATGTCTATTAATATATTGCTTGTTTATTTATAGCTAAGTATCTTTTCTGTTTTACTAGGTGAGTTTTTTCTATTTAATTTTTAATGCGGGCAAGTTATTTTCAGTCGTCTTGTTCCAAAGATTGTTTTGGTATATACATTGTTTACTTTGTGGGGGTTGGGAGTTCTTTCGAGCTTCGAGGCAGGTGCATATTACCAACCTTCAATATTTTAATTATAGTAACACTTCCTTAAAAACCGAAGATACTATTTAGAACACGTAGGAGATTATATATTTCGAAATTAATGAAGGGTATTTTATTGATAATCATCTAAAGTTAGGCTGTCTTGCTGTATAGCCTCTTCGTATACATCCATCGGGCTGTAATTGAAAATGCCACTAAGGGTGTTCATGGATCGGGTACATGTTCATGAACATGTAGAGTGATCTGAACCGATCATACCGGTTATCCGATCCACACATTTCAGGTAACTGGATGACCGGTTACCCGATTGAAACAGTTCGGGACTCACGGGTACCCGAACCGGTGTGACAAAAAAAAAAAAACTTCCCCAAAAACTCCAAAATTAAAGGTTTATATCAACTTATCAAGTCAACTTTATGTACTTATAAAATAAAAAAAATCCCTTTTCCAATTATAGGTAATTTATTACAAGCAAATACAACTAACTACAATAAAATTATCAATTTTATAAAATTTCTTTTCCAAATTGAAATTATAATTTAGACAAATATCATTTTTCTCTTACATTATCAAATATCCGTTTAGACAAATATATATATATAACTCAACCATGCATATGAACATAAAAAGAAAAAAAAAAAAAAACTTACTATCAAAATAAATTATCAAATATCCCTTTAAGCAAATTATCAAAAAAAAATTGAATTATCAAATATCCCTTTAAACAAATTCACAACTACAAAATAAATCAATAATTTACGAACATATGAATAGAAAAATTTAGCCATATTTGGTGAAATTACACAATTGCCCTTGATTGTGGACCGGTTCGGGTAACCGGCGATTCACCAAAGAGTGAACTGGTATGTGCTTCCTCAGAATGTGGACCTAGATTATCCGAACCGGTTGTTTGATCCGATTCGGATACCATTCTTTTATGGGAAGTTCGGAATGGACCGATTCCATCTATTTTTCGGATCAGAGGGTTATTTTGAACACCCCTAAAGGCCACAACACATGCCCAAAGGGCCGAAATTAACCGGTCCAAAGGGCTTCCAAATAAACAAAATAAATATAGAGACTAAAATTTTCGTCATGCAAATTCATACACATGGTGGGGGTAAGCCCAAAAGAGAAGCCATATGGTATGCAGTTGCACATGCCAACAACCCTTATAAAGAAAGCCATCCATATTCTCCTACTGTGTTAAATGAACTTGATCACCACAACTGCTTATTGTCCAATACAAATTGTCTACACTTGATGGTATAAAAAAAATTTTACACTAACAAAACATATAAGATTAACTCTTAATTAAAGATATATAACTTGGACAAACTACTCAAGAAAGATCTACAGCAATTTAAGATGTTTAGGCTTAGCCTATATGAACTAGACAATTTTACAAATTTTAAATGACCAAAAGTATGAAACCAGTATGTTCATCTTACACAACAATATCGGAAAGAAGTCATTAGAACTAATTGATGGTGCGAATCAGATAGTTGCACCTTGTGTACGGTTTGTACGCCAAGATTACATTCATAATACAGCTACGGATGGTTTCTCCATCGATTTCCAATATCGATTATGAAACCATAAAGAGTCAGCTTCTACAGCAACGCCATCTTGGTTGCGATTCCAACTGAAATAGGCATGAGTCCTGTTCTTAACATCAAAAATGCCATGTCCAAAACTGGCTTCTCGATAAGCAGAGTATTTTGGTTGTGGCTGTGTCATCCTACACATAACAAATTAACATGTTACGTGGTAATGTCAGTATGAACAAAGCAGAAGCGCATCGTTATGTCCTCGTAATTTCTTATAACTTGGCTAATTAGGGATCATTAAAGAATAGTCTTATAGCACAACGTACTTGGTGGCTAGGCCTTCGAGATTTCCTCCATCTCCTATGGTAATATAGACAGGGGCAGACTCGTCGTTAACAGGAGTGCATCTCCCATTAACAATATCGTACTTGATGTTTGATATGCGTTCCTGTGAAGAAAAGTATTACAAAGCAAACAACATCACCATTTAGCCTGATGTATTTCTCACTTCTAATTGTAGGAGCCAAAAAACAATTTTTTCAAGACAACAAACCAAAAAATAAAACATTAGATCTCCAAAACCACTATTGGATGAAAAACTACCAACAAAGATAAAGTTCAGCCTTATGGTGCAACCAGGAAAAATGGCCAAAAGGCATAACAAATATGAAATCAAAGATCATGAATATATTTTATTGTGAAGGCACCGGAATTTGGGGAGAAACAATATTAATAATAAACTTTGAATACTCAATTTTCCTCAATTAAACAATGAGCCACTAACACCTTTGTATAGATACCAACTAATCTAATTCCTTTACAGAGTCAACTACCACACACTTGGGTTATAATCCCAATACTAAATCAACTTCTAATCTAACAACGACACCAATTAACTAAGGAATAGAAATCCCTTACAAACTCAATCAATAAAATTTAATTAAACTAAAACTCCCAAACTAAATGGGCTTGGTTTAATATGCCCACACTAATGACAAAGTAAACAATGTGCAGCCAGCACACAATGAGTGAAAGGACAAAAGCATCCAAGGAAGTAGAAAATTGCACCAAAGGAACACATCTTTTATGATGAAAAATCGTGGATTTAGATATTTTAAATGGGGATCTACACACAATCATCAAATACATCACCAAACAAAATCATTTCATAGGGCATGATGAGAAAATTAAATAATAGACAAAGAGCTTAGTGTAAGTATAGAAACTCACAGATCGTTCATAGGCATGAACATGGCCAGCAAAGACAACATCAACCTTGTACTTCACAAGCCATGGCTCATACATCACTCGCATGGTTTCACCTTCCATGTAGTGAGTTTCATAGCTACTATACATAGGACAATGCATGAGTACAATGAGCCAAGGTGTTTCACTCCGGTTTACTCTCAGGAAGCTCACTGGTGAACCACTTGTATTGAGGAGTGTATTTCCCTACAACACCACATGCATGACTTAAACAGAAGCCTTGGGATGTATAAACCAAGATTTCTCACACAAATACTCGACATGCTTAATGCTCACCGACATTAAGCAGTGTGATGGAAGGAGAGAAATGGATTAATTTTACCAAGATCTTCAAAAATTATTGCTGTATATAAAAAGCTATACGTAAATTATTACCAAAAGCAGAATAAGAAGACATGACAATGATGTGTGTGGAAGCTCTCCTGATTGAGTACCAAAGAGGAGATGTACTGTCTGATGCTCTATAAGGCACAAAATAGCGGTGTGTGTAGGGCTTGAAAGGTTTTGGTTCACCCTGCAGCCAAAGCCATTGAAATTTAGAAATCACATGAAAACAAATATGACTGGACTTATTTGAAATCCACAATGAATCTCATTAACTTTTCCATGTTCAAATGATTGCTCTGTTAGTAAATCGCGTGATACAAAAATCCAACTACAACAAATTTCATTTTTTCTTAATTAAATTATCACTCCTTTGAATCATGGCAACAATTATTTATGATATTTCCTTTTAACAAGGAGGAAGCAATGCAATTTTTTCTTAAATAATGACGAAAATATTACACATACAATTTTAGGAACAAAATCAAGTTCATGATTCCCTGCTGTCCAAATCCACGGTTGATATGCAGCACTTCTCTCAATAAACCTTCCCCAAGTATCCCACCTAATGTTGTTATGATATTTGGTAATTATCAGCATAGGTGAGGTCTCCAACATACAGAACTGTCTGTCCTTTAGCTGGGCTCATCTGATAATGAGTCACAGTTGTATTGGAGTCATAAGTCTGCCCAAGATCCCCTGTTCATAACTAAATAAAGTGAGTCCACCACAGAAGTGTAGCATTCCTCATATTTAGTTTGATCTTGTTCCCTGGTAAGACACTCAGCATACATGCATATCTTAGCAATGTTAGCCTACGCACAGAATTATGCAATTCATCCGAAGCATAAAAGAAAGTCTCCTCATCTCTATGGAGTGTGTCTGCTAGAAGAAAGTATTGCCTATCAGAAAATCAATTAAAATAGTGGCTGAAGAGACTTGAGATGCACGACTCACCGGTTCACTGAAATCACACATGATAAGCACAAACGTCTTTGGGAATCAGTTATACTAATGTTGAAGATGGTTGTATTCAGTATTCACGAGTCATTCAGAAACAAGAAAATTGAGCTTCAAAGGCAAAAAAACACCAGTTATTCTAATTTTGAAGACTTACCTATGAGGCCAAATGTATAAGGCACGTCAGGTCCAACTTTGGGGGGTGTTATAAACCAAAACTGTCTTGTAGTGTTCCCAATCCCAACTTCATAGTAGTATTTGGTATCATACTGTAACAAAGAAAAGCCCATATTGTTAACTGTATAGAAAATATGCACACAACTTTCAGCTGAAGCTGTAACAATTAAGACAAAAGCTACTAAATAGCTGCAAAACACCCTTTCTATACCTCCAAACCCTTAATGGTACAGTGGTGAATAAATCCGGATGTATAATTGTAATACTTGTAGGTAAGGACAGTGCCATCGGCATGATATATAAGCTCGCTATTTTCAGCCCAATAGAGCACTGTACTTGAGCCAGGTTCATCAGCTGTGATCCAAGAGACGATCACACCTTTCCCCTCCCTATCCCCTTGTGTTATATGCACCTTCAAAAGCCACACACATTCCAGCAAGCAAAAACCCCTTCATAAATCCCACCCATAATGTACAAAATACACAAACTGTTGGATTCAATATATCAACTTTAGCCCTTTTAACCCTTTTTATAAACAGCTAAAGTACATAAAATGAAGTACCAATCAGCAAACATCCACCAAGAAAAATGGGCACTGCTGCTGTAAATACATTAACTAGGATAACCCAATTGAAAACTTTCCATCTTATTTCAGAAACTACAAAAAAGATTCAAACTTTATACCAAAAGGGGTATATAAACTTCCAAGAAAAGAGCAATCTTTAATATGAACAAAAGACTAAAGAAAGCCAAAAAAGCAGAAATTATACCTGCTGCGGAGCATTGTAACCAGGGGGAACTCTAAAGACATCACTATCTAAGGGCATATCAATATCCAAATCAGTCTTTCTTACATAGCTGCTGGTAATTCCAGCCTCACAGAGCTCAAGAACTTGAATATCTAATAATATCCATCCAACAAATAGAAAGAAATAGAATCCCATTTCTTGAACTGGATATTAGGTTCAAAGCTCCCAGGAATTCAACACTCAAGCCAACAATCTGCTGCAGACTGAATGATTAACTCTATGCCTTGAATGAAACTATACTTTTAGGCAAAAAAAAAAAAAGGTGCAAGGAATATTCAGTCTTCGATACCACCAGCCTCAATCATCTAAAACTCTGGGGTTAATGAACTGAAAGTAATAAGTTAAGATTGCTAATCACTACTACTTCGTATCAACTTGGTATAGTAGTTAAGTAAAGCAAATATACTTAAGTATATTTAATTTTTTATTTTATTTATAAATTTTGTAATATAAATTAAAATTTATAATATCAACTAATATAAATAAAAAAATTTAAAATTTAATTTTAATCACAAATTTTATAAATAAAATCTATTTTATTTATAAATTTTATAATATAAATTAAAATTTATAATATCAACTAATATAAATAAAAAATTTAAAATTTAATTTTAATCACAAATTTTATAAATAAAATCAAATATTTAATCTGTTGAATGGTATGATAACACGAGTCATTTAATCTAGCAGCAACTGAGAGTCAAAAGGTCAACCCAAATGGTAGTTAGCTATTCTCCATGATAAATATTTAGGTAGATCTAATTTTTTATCCCACTTATAAATATTATAATGTAGATTAAATATTATAAAATTTATGACATAAGATGATGTAAGTAAAATTTTATAAAATTTAATTTTGACCGTAAGATTTATAAATAAAATTAAAAATCGAATTTATGTAAATTTTTTTTCCTACCATGGCTTCATCCAAGATTTTTTCAGGCACATGTGGCACAATTTCTTGTGGTGTTACAAATTGCTGTAAAAGATTGGGACTATTATGAAATTACACAAAAATGTGAAATTCAAAAAAGATGAAATATTCTTTGTCGACTATAATTTATATTACACATGCAAAATGTACAAAAAATTGAAATTCAAAAAAGATGAAATATTCTTTGTCGACCACTAAATGGTTTTTTTTTTTTTTTTTTTTTTTGGGAGAAATCAGCGAATTTGATGGATAACTGGATATCATACATGGTTGGGCTGTGAGGCCTTTGGAATTAGGAATCCAAGATGGACTCTTTTGAGAGTACGAAAGGAAAGGCCCATTGACGATCCATAATTGTCTTGCTTTGTGTTATGGGCCTCCAAACAATGGACATAGCACTTCGTCAAAATAGATTGAATTGACCCCTATACACATCTAGTGGTTCCAAGACGAAAACTTTACTGCAGAGCAAAAAAGGAATCAAATCACTAAAAAATTAGTGGCAATCAGCAAGAAAAGTCTTGGGCTTACTATTAAATCTATAAAAATAAACATTCTTTTCTTTTCTTTTCTTCTTGTCAGAAAGTAAAATTAAATTATTTTTGAACCAAATGGCAAGTCTTGTACGTATCCTCTTACAGAAAGCTTAATTATTTACATGCATAAAAAATTCCAAAAAAAAAAGGTGACTTCTGGATGGTTGGATCCACAGAGGCTAATGTTTAATAGCGAAAGAGAAATAATTAAAAATGGTGTTAAGGTGCTCAGCCGGAGCTAATTTATCCAAAAAAATGCTTAAAATTTGGGGGCTTCCAATCCATCCATGCATGGGCAAACAAGGCCGAATTATTGGTCGGCAGTTGGAAAAGTCGTACCTTTTATAATCCCAAATGCCAATTCATGTCTTCCAAAAATTTTCATTCTTAATTTTAATTTGCCCGCCTGCAGAAATGTAAAGGACATTGAGGTATCGCTTGAAAATTGAAACATCACAAACCGTCAAACATCATTTAATTGATCAATTGTAAGTCTAATGAACAACACCCCGAAGAAAAATCATTCTATAATGTGTAGTGAGTACTCTAAATCACTGGATGATTAATAAATAATAAAATTTTCTAAAATAAGCCGGAGTGATATCCGTTCAGTGAATAATACAGATTTACTCCATTCTATAAGTAGTTACTAATTAGGAGTGTTTATAGACTAGGTATCTAGTTCACGAGTCAAAAAAATATCCGAAGAAAAATTCTAACTTCTATTCGGTTCATACAAAGTGGATACCTAAAAAAGAGGATCGAGTATACTGAATACCCGACCCTATAAATAACACAATATAAAAAATAAAAATAATGCTAATCAATTTAATACATTATCCTAAAATTCTTAAGCCCAACAACAAGAAGTTAATAATTAAGTCTTGCTATACTTACATCTCAGCAAAGAGACAACATGAACAATTAAGTCTTTAATTCTTAAACAAAATAGATAAACTTATATGCTTGCTTCGCAACTGATAGGCTTACATCCTAACAATGAGAAGAAAAAAAGATGAGATTTGTGAGAGTCTGTCAAAATAATACTAAGTGTAATGATAACCCTTTTAACTTCTAAATATATGAAAACATTATTATCGAAATTTATACATTTATCCCTGAAACGATTCAGGTACTCAGCAAATCACTAAAATATGACCCTTTACTTAATCCTTTCCTTGAGTGGACCCAATTTTATAATGTGGTTTGAGTATCCTATTTTTTCGATTCGATATACACATCTTGGCAAGTTTTTCGAATCAATGAGTTAGGATGAACACCCCTATTACTAATACATACTCTCTTCGTTCTTAAAAAAAAATATCGTTTTTAATTTGTGTATACAAATTAAGAAAGTTATTAAATTGAATCAATTTTATAAAAAAATAATTCAAAAAGACTCAATTATCATTTTACGTTAATCCCAATTATATGGACAAAGGATAGAAAAATATCATTTAATTCTTTGTTAATTTTTTAAAATGATAAATAATACGATACAAGACAAATTATCTAAATCGACAATATGCGTGGCCCGCGGACACATATACATATACACTTCAAAAGCCCATAAATGTGCGAGGGTCAGATGTTGTGCTTCGTTATTCATGGAGAAAAGCAGCATGCCTATCTTTGAAGCTCATGAAAGGTCGTTTATGGAGCCATCTACAAATGAATTTATGAAAGAAAACAAGGAACATGAAACAAAGGTAATCTTATTGAATTTTATAAGTTACATCTTCGTACACACAAGATTGTATTGTGGCTTCTCAAAAATAAATTTCTTTGAGTGGATAATAGGAAGCAGATCATGCATCATCGACTTTGGTCACCAACGGTTGTGTTGACTACAAAGGAAGAATAGCAGATAAACGAAAAACTGGAGGATGGAAGGCTTCACCTTTTATAATAGGTACTTAATTAAATTAATTTGAAAAAAAAATTCATTAATTTATGTAAGCAGAAACATATACCTTCATATAATTAATTTAAAGAAATCATATATGTCTCGTGTAGTGAATGAGGTTGCTGAGAGGTTGGCATTTTTCGCAATTGCGGTCAACATGGTGCAATATCTTGTGTTTGAGATGCATCAATCGCTTCCTGATGCTGCCACTCATGTTACTGATTGGATTGGAGCTGCTTATGTCCTAACACTACTGGGAGCATTTCTTGCCGATGCTTTCTTGGGTCGATTTTTAACCATTATCATCTTCTCTTGTATCTACGAAGTGGTAAGAACAAGTATTATTCATCTTCCCATGATAGAATTTTTGCAAAAAGAAAAAATTTAAAACACTTGGTAAGAGAAAATACAACATTTTTTTTCCTAACCATCATATTGTCAAGATATATTATGATTTTCGATATTCTGTTATAATTTTTGTGTTAAACCTTATGTTACACTATGTACCAAAATAATAAGAGTTTTATTAAAAGAAGTAAATATTAAATAAGAAACGTAACTAAAAAGTGTAATAGAATATCTTAAATTCGCTCCAAACCGGATGTCTAACATGATGAGCTTCTTTCATTGGTTGCTTTCAATGTATCAGGGATTGGTGTTACTAACACTATCAGCTTCAATAGACAGCTTAAGACCTCCATTCTGCTGTCTCTTAGACCATGCCCACCAGCATCCGACAGCCAAACAGCCTTCCTCTACGCCGCATTGTATCTTATAGCACTAGGAACTGGCGGAATCAAGCCATGCGTCTCATCATTCGGAGCAGATCAATATGATGATGCTGATAAAAATGAAGCCCAAAAGAAATATTCATTCTTCAATTGGTTTTTCTTTGCTATCAACATAGGTGCACTTTCAGGAATCACTCTTCTCGTTTATGCACAAGTGAAAAAGGGCTGGAGGTGGGGATTTGGAGTTCCGGCGGTGGCAATGTTTTGTTCTATTGTTATATTGGTCGCTGGCTTCTCGAAATATCGTTACCAAAAGCCAATGGGAAGTGCATTTACTAGATTTGTTCTAGGTTATTGTGGCTTCTGTGAGGAACCATTTTAAAGGGGTTAAAGTTGAACCTGGAGTTCTGCTTTATGAGGTTCGCACAGAAAATTCTGATATTCTTGGTGCTCGGAAACTCCTTCACACTGAACAATATAGGTTAGGAATCAATACTCTCTCTTTTTTCTTTTTTTCTTTTTTTTCCTTTGGTGGAGAATTTTACATAGTTCTTGTCTATTTCCCTCTCCCACCCCACCCCAACCCCAAAAAAAAAAAAAAAAATAATAATAATAATAATATCTATTCCCACTTTTATTGCTCATCAAGAATGAAAAATTCAAGTGGAACTCTCTTATAAGATTCTGCATGTGTAAGAGACTAACTTCAACGCTAGTAATCAGTCCTTTGTATGTCCATCTATTTTTCGTTGCTTTTAAGAAACTAGTACCTCATTATTTTTTTGTATATGAGTACCTCAATAATTAAATATACCACATACATATGCCAAAAAAAAAAAAAAAAAAGTGGTATGTCTGACATACAAACCATATGGTAATTTTATTAATTAAAGTAACAACTAACCATCACCGTGCTACACATATCATCGTAACTTTTCTTTTTGAAACAATATACTCCTATAATAGTTCTTAATTTGAGTATGACAAAATATATCTATCATTGAGTTTATACTCATTTGACTTTTTTTTACATATTTAGTGTTGCATGCTTTGCCGCAAACAATCGATATCAATGTTAACGACTCTTCATTTATTTAGGCTCCAAAGGCATGCATGGCCGGCGAAACAGAATTTTACTTTTCTATTTTGAATCTTATATTCTTCTAATTAATTAGTAATAATCTATTATAAAGAAAAGGATCCTTAATTTTTCAACTTCCAAATGGCAGATCATACTCTAACAAATATTTCCCACCAATATTAATCATGTTTTCAAACTAAGAAATGCCAAACCAGTCAAAGTTGGGAAGAAGGGTTGACCTAGCAAGAGCACAATTGGATATTGTGACGCCTAAATTAAATTTCAATTTTTTTTTTCTTTCCAATAATTATTAAGATTATATCGTCTACCATACCATGATCATCAAAGATTAACACGTATAGTACTACTCGAACTTGAGAGTATTAATTGACATGAATTTTAATTTTTTCAAACAGATTCTTGGATAAGGCAGCAGTGGTTACAGACACTGAAAGCAACACAAACAGTAAATGGAGGCTATGCACAGTAACACAAGTTGAAGAATTCAAATCATTCATCCGAATCCTCCCAATATGGGCATCCACCATCGCACTCTCCATCTCATTCGCTCAACTGTCCACATTCTTCATCACCCAAGCCGCCATCATGCACAGAAAACTCGGCCCACATTTCGAAATCCCAGCAGGCTCCGTCCCACTCTTCGCAGCATGCAACGCTCTCATCCTAGTCCCCGTCTACGAAAAAATCATCGTCCCTTTCCTCCGTGGTAAAACCGGACATCGTCGTGGCATAACATCCCTTCAAAGAATCGGTGTCGGCCTATTTATAAGATATATTACAATTATACTCTCAGCTTTTGGTGGAAAAAAAGCGCCGCACGGATAACAACCCTTCAAACCTAAGCGTTTTTTGGTTATTCCCACAATTTTTTTTAATAGGAAGTGCCGAGGTTTTCGCTTACGTTGGACAATTGGAGTTTTTCTATGACGAGGCGACTGATGGTACGAGAAGTATAAGCAGTGCAATGTTCTTGAGTGAGATTGGGATTGGAAGTTGGCTAAGTACTGCAATTGTTAAAATTATTGAGGCCACGACAGGGGGTGTGGAGAAAGGGTGGCTTCGAAATAGTCTTAATAAAAGTCGATTGGACTATTTTTATTGGATTTTGACGGGCATTAATGGGTTGAATTTCTTGGTTTATTTGGCTGTTGCATGGAATTATAGGGGGCGAGATGGTGCCAAGTCCAGCATAAGAGATGATTCTGTGGTTGGAGAAGCTGCTGATCAAGCTAGAAATAATGGTAATCATGATGATAACCAGAAGGAATTACGGCTAACGTTATGTTTTGAATAATTAATTTCTTATATACTTTTGATAATAATCTGGGGGCACTAATTAGAGTTTGTTAAATTGGTAATTAATTACTGCATACTCTTGTCATGTTGAAACACTCACCAGTTGTGACAAGTGAGGGACTTCCTAAATATTTTCTTGTGGTAAATTTTATAATTAATTGTGTTTTACGTCTCTTAATTTATATCCATTTATCATTTTGCGACATTTTACACTATCAATTTTTAAATTCGTTCATTCAATCCAAATTTTAATACTGTCACAAAAATTAACAAATTTTTTTTATATGTAAAACAAATTTAATAAAATATACAATAATATTGTAACAATATTTTGTGAGTATGAGCAAAAGTTTAGTTAAATTTGGTGACAGTATTAAAAATTAGACTAAAATTAGATGAATTTGAGAGATAAGGATACAATATGTCAATCACTAAAATTAAAAATATAAAGTGGAAACTATTATAAATTGAGAGATATATAAGGCAATGAAATTAATCCTAAATTTTATGTAGTGCTATTGTAACTTTATGCCTTGTAGTGAAGGATTTCTTCAGCAAAAGAAAGAAACGAAGGACAGGGAGCCGTTCAAACATTCTTATACACATCTAGATGTGTATAAGAGACAGTAGTAGAACTAACGGATCCCAAGGAAACATGATTAATCATAACTTAAGACTACATGGATGTTAATGATTAAAACCAAGTCTTAAGTTATGATTAATCATGTTTCCTTGGGATCCGTTAGTTCTACTAACTTAGTCTTAAGTTAAAAATTTCTGCATGTGGCCCCCTTTTGAGAAAGAAATTAAAGCTTGAATTAATTAAGCAAGCGACACACAGAATCAGATTTTGGGGAAAAGCTCCATATATCATGCTTATTGCCTAGAATTATAGGTTAGCAAAGTGAATGAAAGTTGATGAGATATTTAGTCTTGCATAGTATATTTTCTCAAGAATCCAAGGGGAGCTAGGTATTTTGAGTAATTTATGATCAAATTAGTTAGCAAGGGACACGTACATTAATTAGATGGCTATATTAGAGACTTCCCAAGACTGAAAATAATCAAAATATCAAGTTTTGGCCTTCTAAATACACATAATAACCATGCTTTTTATCTTCTTGTAAAATTAGTGCATCTATTTTAAGTGATAAAATAACAAATTTATTGATGTGTCATTAGATTCGAAAAAGAATGAACGAAATCTAGCCAAATATATAAAATTATGAGTGAGTGATTCGCTATGTATAATTTTAACACGTAAATTGACTTTAACAAATAATTTGTAATTTGTAATTTTATAAATTATTTTTTTTTATAAATTAAGTCCTTGCTATTTGAAAATTTTCATACTTGACATTCATTCATTTTAACTATGATGAATTCAAATATAATGAATGGCAATTTTATATGATGCCAATCCCCGAAGAATGAAATCATTAAATCTAGTTGTGTATAAGAGACTTAATTCCTTAATTAATTTACCATGTGCAGAGACTAATCAACTTGCCTGCCCATCTCTAGTAATGGCTAGTGGATCGAAAAAGTTTGCAAAAGTTGTACGTAGGACCATTTAATTACGATGATAGGCACTACCTTCATAATCATTGTTGCGCATATCTCTTTTCTCATAAATCAAGCCACTAAATTAATTGACATAATAAAACATATCTGAGATCCCCCGAGAGCAAAGATGATCATGATTACATTCTTACCCTTTTTTCCCTTTTGATCTCTCTCTCTCTCTTTTTTTTTTTTTGGAGCAACTCTACTAGTGAGAAAAGCTTCTTCATTAAAAAAGAAAAACCCTAAAAGATAGAAAATAAATGTCCACTGCAAGCCTTTTAATTAATATAGATGTGTATAAGAGACAGCTTCCATACGCCAGCAAATAGAGTCAAAAGTCAGCTTTTTGCCGGTCAAACAGTCTCCGTTGACTGAGAGAGCAATGGCTGCGCCAGAGATGACTTGATGTGGGTGCTTGCTCTGATGCCGGCGTGATCCGCCGCCAAAGGTGCCTGAATCGCGGCGGCGGCCTTTGCAAACTTGTGTTCTTCGTTTTTGCCCCACAGGACCAGATACAGCCCAATTATGATCAGCACAGCTCCAATAATCCTGTACAATAAAACAAGTAAATAGTATTTAAGAATTACAATATTCCTCCATTTTATTTTAACTATAGTTTTGTATTGATTTTGTATAGTATCATTTAGTGTTTAAAATTTATATCTTATTAATTTTATCTATAAAAAATATAATATATAATACGCACGTGACTATTTGAGACTAAAATATATTATTTATAGTTGTATTGAGAGAATAAAATTATATATTTTGAATTTGTAAAGAACAAGAATGCACTATTTTAAATGTGACGGATTAAAAAATATAAATATGATATGTGAATAAGGTCATTTCTCATCTATTTATAATTAGTTAAACTCATGAAAAGTAGGAGAAATGACTAGTGATGATACGAATACTTTGCTAATGGTATCATGTATTACGTTAACTGTCCTCGGACATAACTTATTAAAGATAAATATATAAATTATTCAAATAGTATAAAACAAGTCAGGCTACTCGGATTTCTTTATCAAATTTATAAGTAAAAAATTTTAATATCATAATTGTATCTTTACTCTCGTTAATACCATGAGATTTATCTCACTACTTTGTGTCTCTAAATTTCCTCTCATCAACTAGTTTAACCTCTGTACCCAACTTGGTTGGGACGTGCATGTGGTGTCTCTTAATTTAAAAAAAAAATGCATAATTGATAAAAGCTTTTTGGGGTTGCAAAATAATAATGTATAGTGAAAGAAAAGAGATATAGCGGATTAGAAAGTGGAAGGGCATTAGCATTACCCTCCCAAGTAGAATTGCTCTCCCAAAGCAATGGAAGCCATAATGGCGACAACCAGGGTCTGAATAAGGCAGATATGGTGCCACGAACACCGGGCCACCCCTGTCGATGCACCATATCTGTACAGCGAATGCAATCCCTGATGCTAAATACCACTCCCTGCAAAATTTAAGTGCAATTCCAAACAGTTTTCATTTCCATCCATGCATCTTAATTAATTTATTAGCTTGAAATTTGTTGTCATTTCAATTTTTTATTCCCTAACTAACCCACATGAATTTTCATTCTGTGTGTCGGGCACGATATATCGAAACGCAAGAATCCGTACCATATACGGACAAAATATTTTGACCTTCTATCTTGTCAATTTTAATTCATTCTAAGATATACTAGTTTAGAAATGAAAGTCATTCCAAGAGACAACTACAAAAAAGAAAGTACAAAATACATGAGTACTACAGTACACTTGGATCAATTTTCATTACCCCTTTACTCTTTCACATCACATGCAATGATGGAATTACCACTTTTCCCTATTCAATAAATTATTCTATATGTATAGTTTATAAAATTTCTGTATGTTCATTGATTTTGATCCTCGGTTGAGAATCGTTTTCTAGTCTATCTTCTACCATACTTTTTGTACTAAGGTAAAGTTAACCCCACCCACCCGACATTTCTGATAAAATCTTGAATCAAGTGAATCCACTAAAGTAAAACTTGTTAGTCTAGCTCGAGACACCAATAGATAGTTTGTCCATTCAGTACATGCACCTTAGTCCAAATAATGAAAAAACAATTATTAATTATTCCGTATCACAGAATTAATGTAGAGTAAATATTTTAAATAGTTAGATAAATAAAAAATAATTAATTCTTTTTACTTTTTAATAATATCAAATACTAGTTGTACTTAAGCAGATATTATAAAATAAATAGTCTAGATTTATTCCCAAATAAGATTTGTACACACTAGTCCAAACCCCTAGCCAACCCCGTTAAAAAAGAAAAAAGAAAAATAGGAGTTGGATTTTCCCTAGTCATCGTGCATGATACATCCATGGGAGTAATTAGCCAAAAACCATGCATGGCCAATAAAATCAAAACCAGATTTACCGCATAGAAAACACTGAAGAGCTCACTGCCAGAGTGAATAAGCCAAAGCCTGGCCATCCCTCTCAATAAAAGCAGCTATAATCAGAAACTGTATGATGCCAAAGAAACATTGATAAGATCTGAATGATAGCCTAGCCGGGTAATTCTTGAGAACCGGTTTCTGCAGCACAAGCCACCCAGACCACGACAAACAATGCCCTATCAAATAAATGCAACCCAAAGTCCAGTTCTTGCCCGCAGCATCTCCCAGCTGCAGTTGATGAAGCATCGTCGACGGTGAAGTTTCTTGATGTGTAATGATTTTGATGATGGGCTGTATATGGTTGGGCCCTTGTAGAGTGTGATCACTGATGCTCCGGCAACGCAGAATAGTGTTCCTACCACTTTTGCTATGCCATCTTTTCGATTTATTCTCACTTGTTCTATCCTGAATTATGATTAATAATATTTATGGTCACATAATTAATTAACTTAGTACCATGCATCTTGATAAGTATTCATTTAGTTCCATTAACTTTTTATGTATTAGTTTGGGTACGAGAACATGCACTCAGTAGTGCAGCAAAGAGAAATGTGATGGCTGGGACAGAGTTTTGTATGGCTGATGCAAAAGTAGGGGATGTATTGTCCAATCCCAACAAGTAGAATCCTTGATTTGCAGTTATTCTGTTCAAAGAAAATTGGAGAGTAAGCACACTTTGTCAGTTCTTTTTTCTACTACATATAAGTATAAAAGAAAATTCTAAATAAAATGCGTATATGGTACTATATCAAGAATCCCTTTAATTCCGAATGAGTCACATATCACTTGACTAAGGTGATGTGTAGCTCATTTACCTAGGATCAAAGGGTACTTGATGTAGAACTACATACAGATCGGTCCATCCAAAAATCTCTCCTAAGAACAAGTATCTTCACGATGCTAGATTTCTAAGTCCCATACCCAACAATTGCCATGAGGAAGAATTGAAGCGAGAAGGACCAAGTAAGAGGTGGCCGCTCTTTCCTGCTCAATCAACAAAGAAGAAATATAATAGTATTAGCTTTTGAAGTAGGGTTCCTGGATGATCACTCACGTAAATATTGGATTAAGTCAATAAAGCATGTAGCCAATTAAGATGTCATGACAAATAATATGAAAGCTTAAACTAGAGTTATGTTTGGGAGTACTTATAGATTGGAATTACTTGAAGATGGAGTTGTATCATATATATACTAGAAATTAATTTTGCTTAAGTTGAATAGAACCAAACACAGCTTAATTAATCAAACATATTTCTGATTACTTACTTCTCAAAAAAGTAGGCAAAGGGCAAGAGAAGGAGCAAGGCAAGGATGTTCCTATAAACTGGGAAAACAACCTTGCTAATGCCACTATTAAGGGCAACCCTAGAAACCACATGAAAACCAGCATATCCAAACTGCAAAGCTAACATGGCTATGTGCAGTTGAAACTTCTCAGGGATTGAACACCTCATTCTTTTAATAGTAACTGAACTATCTGTATCCGCCATTACAGATTCAAAGGGATGCCGATCAGAAGGGTGAAAAGGGATAGTAAAAACTTTGTGATGAAGTTTTTGCTTATGAGGGTTGAGCTATGAGAGTGAAAAATACAAACAAAAGTTGAGATGTGGGATGTTAGGGTAGAGCTAGGGGAGTATATATAAATATAGTTGGAGAAAGATTAAATCTTGATGAATTGATGACCCACAAGCTAAAAAGACGTTTTGTCAATTTTTAAATAGCCTTCAAATGTTTTTGGTTGTCTCCCACATTCTTCTCTCGCACTAGACAGCACTCTCTTCTTCTTAGCTGACAAGACAACCCCAATCACACTAACCGGGACAATTGAGAAAAAAAAAATAAAAAGAAGGAAGAAGGAAGAAAAATAAAGGAAATTAAAGCAACGAAAAATTTTATGATCTCATAATCATTCTACTATATTATAAAAATTTGGAACAATATTATGGTTTTATTAATTAAGAAATTACACTGTTATACTTTAAAACTTGTAATGTATAATTATATGGTATTCTAACAAAGTTATAAAATTTATCAAAAAATTGTATTATGTATAAATTCTAAAATATAAAGGCATCATTTCTTTACATAATTGTAGAATTTCTAGAAAACAAGAAAGAGAAACAAGGGTTTTATTGTTATTGTGAATATGTATGTATTATAACGGGTCCTGTTATGGAAGCATGCTAATAATGATGAAAATGGATGAGAAGAGAGGTGGTGGTGAATCGCCATCGATATGAAAGCAAAATGTGTAAAAGAAATGGGTTAATACCCACGTTGGATCATTATTTGGACTGTTTGGACTGTCTCTTATCTACAAATACCACGGGGTATTGTTAAGAAAAAAAAAAAAAAAAACATTAATAATTCAATTGAAGTTGCAGATGAATGAGTTAATATACATTTCTGGCTACAATATATTGATTTTCCTTTTGGAAGAAAATGAATTAATTTGTTAGGAAAAGTGTGCTTGGGAAGAGATATGTTAGTTCACATGTTGATGTGTTAAAGATTAATCAACCAAACATTTTTGTTTGAATCTAGGAAATGTAGAACCAAGAATAAAGACGTCCTCGATTTTTTTTTTTTTTTCCTTTGGGTGAGAGCCTACTCAACTAGGATCCACCATGGATCTAAAGGGGTAGATTAATATTAATTAAACCTACCTTTGGGTCTCCCACTTTCATCGGCCGAAAATCATACTACAAAAGGTTGCATCATCTGTTTGGTGTACAATATGTTTCAAATTACTGTAAATCACTAAAATATGTACAATAATTTATCATAATTTTAAAGAAAAATAAATAACACAATCTTTTCTTTTGGTACATCGTTTTTTATCAAATTGAATGAAGAACAAAGAAAAAAGTCTTTGTTGAAATACTACTATGTATCTTTTTTCCCCCTAAGAGATGTTAATTAATCATCGTCTGTCTCGTAATGAAAAATGTTTCCACTAAGGTGATTCCCACTCCAAAAGCTTGCTCAAAGTATGGCCTATGGCCTGATATCTACTTCTTTACTTTAAGAGACATTGTGTCCCCCCTAAATTGAGACCAGCATCATTCTAAAATTTCACAAAACCAAAAAAAAAAAAAAAAAAAACCTGTCTTTGAAGAATTTATTAGAATGACTTGAGTGACTAGCCTTTCTGGATTTTTAATGAATTGGAAAGTTTAGTTTCTATCTGCCAGCCATGTTATGTAAAAAGTGAAAATATTTAAAAATTGGAAGGGGAAAAAAGAGGTGGCCGTGTCTGGCATGAACCCGCCGGCATGAATCGGTCGGAGACCACCCTAACCAGTCCTGGTTGTAACTTTGATTACTATCTGTTTACGACTTCATTCTCTTTTGATAGCCATATGTAGTACATGGCTGACAGCTAAAATAAGATTTTGTTTGCACGGGAGAATCTTGACTCTTTCCATTTTGCCCGGCTCTGGCTCAACAAAGTCGATCAAACTTGCATCTCGAAAGTTTTACAGTTTCGTTGAAATATTAACTTTAAATATTTACAATTCAAGATTTTAAAGAATATTTTATTAATTTTAAAGAGTTATAATACAAGATTTTAAAGGACACTATGTTATGTTATATAAGTTTTTGAAATAATAAGGGAAATTTTACGATTCTTATTAAGGAATTATTTTTTATACTTTAAGTGTTTGTATATTATAACACTATATATTTTAAAATTTGTATTATACAATTTTTAAAAGTCAAAAGAATAAATTTCTAAAAAGAATTGTAAAATTTTCCTATAATAAAATGTTACCCTAAATGGACAGTACAATTTTCCCATATAATAATGGAGAATCCTACAGTCCCTTTTAAGAAATTATCCTTCCTTATACTTTAAGTGCTTGTACAGTACAAGTTGCAATTGCAATCGAGAGTGTTTGTTGATTAGAACGGAAACATTAATTAATTAAAGAGGATAATTATGAAGCAGCATGACGATCAAGGTCTTTTTCACTTTGTTTGTGGATTTAATAGCATTAAAGGGAAAAGGGAGAAAATAAGAAAAATGTGCATAGATTTCAGCTGGAAAAGATCCCTCATTTCATGGTCGCACCAAGAAAAAGAGGATCAAATGAATATGCTAATAGCACACAAAGAAAATGAGTGACCTTTTGTTATCTTCTCTTTGGAAAAGTTTGCGCTGAATTTCCAATTTGTACGCTTGTATTTTATTTCTCACGTAAAAAGAAAAGGGAAAGTGCACAAGAGGATGATACTTATCCCTTTGAAAATTATTCGTAAAGGTTTTTTTTTTTTTCTTTTTATAATTTTATAGTTTTGTGACATTATGAAATATGAAAGTTAAGAATGTACCACTTACACTAATTACCATTATTTTCTTCATACAAATGCAAACTCGGGTTGAAATTTTCTTTGTCCAATAGTATTTAAAAACAAAATCTTTTATGTTTTTTTCGCTTGTGGCTGTATACACAGTATTACATATGGAGACACATGATATGCCATCATTTAGCTTCAAACTAAAGTAGCTCTTCTATTTTTATTTTTTATTTTCATCAGCACCCGATATTTTGTAGCCCTTATGATTATTGCTATTAGTTTAGAGAGAAACATTAGTTGTTTGGTTAAACCATCTAAGTTAGTTAAAAAGAAAATAACCAAAAGAAAAGGTATTTCCTTCTATTCCTTGTAATGCCTCTATTCTAGAAAATGTTCTACAATGATAAAGTTACTAGATTCTGGAAAGAAGTAATGAAATTTGACCAAAAATTTCAAATCAAGAATTAATAATTTAATATAATTTTATCACTTGAAATAATTTTGACAAACATTTTTAAATTTATGATCTTATAAATCATTTTCCAATTTATCAAACGGTAGCCTTGTACAGCCTTGCTAATCCTTAGTAGGTAGAATTATTATTATTATTATTATTTTAAATTTTGGGAGAGTGGATGGGGGGTTGTTTACGAATGAATAGTGGTTTCTACTAAGTTCACAAAACTAAAGCAAAAAAGCCTTTAAGAACTTGTGTTTCCCATGCTTCTTTCCTCATCGCAACTGCGGAAGCAGATACCATTTCCATCATAATGGCACCCCCATTGAGTAGTCACTTCAGTGCTGGAGATTCCCTTTATGAAAATAAGCACGTCTACACTAACTAATGCTAACACGCTTTATTTCTCGAATCAACCAGGCTTTTGAAATCAAGTTTGACCATTGCCTCTTGAAACCCTCAAACCACAGGGTATTCATCACAGTCCACAGATCACTAAGTCTAAACCTGTGCCGTTCATGGGCTCATGAGAAGCATTCCAAGTCGATTAGTTTAATAATTTTAAATTAATTAATAAATTTTTAGATAACACCATTTATCGTGGTGAATTAATTTTGAAATAAAATCTCATGTCGTTTAATAAGTTAGATTGAATTGAACGGAACATTACTATGTTAAGGCTTTAGGCTTTGCTGATATCTTGGGATAGAATATGCCGGCCCTCATTAATATGGTTGGTGGGCAGAAGCCACCCGTGTGCCGAATTATTGCATGAATAATAAGCAATTTAATGAAGCCATACCCCACTCAAGTTAACTGACTTGCTAAGAGGTATTGATAATCACTGGCCAGCCAAAACCCTTCTGGCTTCTATTACCATAAAATATAATTTTTGGAATTGGCAAGTAGTTTTCCGGGGGAAGTGGTCTGGAGTTGAGGGTCCAAATCTCGCTTGCATTGCCAGCTAATTCCATTTCGTTTGTGTCACTAAAAAATATCAGTAACCAGCGCGTCTACAGATGACAGATTAAATTCGTGTCTGTGACTGCGCTTAATGTGAAGTGCAAAAAATGAGAACATAACTGCATAGATTTGAAGTGTAAGTAACTAGAGTTAAAGTAAATAGTTGATTAATTATCCCAAGAAAAAAGACATGTAGTAAATAGTTGATTCTATATTAAGTGCAAGGAATTCCATGCTTCCACCAAAAAAAGGAAATGGTAATCGGATTCTGTATTCTGAAACGCATCAAAAGATTTAAACAGACTTTTTTTTTTTTTTTTTTTTTTTTTTAAGGTAAAAAAGTAAACAGAACTTGCAATCCATTGTATGCATTTTCTGGAACTTTAACTGAAGATGATATTACTATTTTAAAGAAGCTATTGTTCCAGATTTGGGCAGGTGTTCTTGGCAATACCTAGTTTGGCCTCTTTCTAATTTCTAGTTGTTAGTGGATGAAAGCACTAGCGAATCTTCTCAAATCTAGATGTTTGGCTCTTTTGGTACATAAAGTGATTCCACCTGCCAACTGTTAGTGAAACCCGAAGGACCAGCCAAGAGTTTAGGTAATTAGCAGAAACAGTTCCAAATGCCTTATCAAGGCACCAAAATTGACCAGACTAGGAATTTCATATTGCTGTCGTAATGATCTCAATGTCTCCATTATGAATAACTACCTAGTAGTTTTGCATTAGTGTGCCTCTGGGTATGACAAAACATCACAACAATTACAGCATGACAAGTCATCAAGTTGACTAAGTCACGATGTTCACTTTCTTCATCAACTCGATTGCAATTTGAGAACTTTCTACGGATTATGAATTCCTCCTCAAGCACAATACTATTCATTTTCATGTTGTGCCTGATAATGATTAAACATATGCTGAAACATAAAATTTACAACTACTACATAAGACAGATCATTATAAATATCTTTTGCAAGGCCATAGCAAGTCTGCCATCAAACAAACATAGTAATTCAACAAACTAGGTGAAAGTAGTGACCGATATGTTTGTGTGACGCATAAAATTTTTTCACACAGAAAGATAACCACGTGAAGCCAATGAATATAGGAAGGCATTCAATATTCGTAAAACTCTAATCTTTCATCAAAACAGCGTCATAGGTAGAGTTATGATGTGGAATCTTAACCTAAGAAACAATCAATATACCTTCAATTACTTCAAAATCAAGCAGGCAGGCCAAAGGAAATTTAAAATGTGATCTTTGAGAATAACAGAAACAAAAAGGAACGAATTTCACTATATTGCATGAATGATTATCACCTAACTGGGTAGAAAGATTGACCCAGGAATATCATGGATACCCTTCAATTGTTGGACCACATCTATTTTCATCATACAATATTTGACACACTTCCTCTCTCCTCATTGATTGGTTACCCACTTTTGACATCCACATTCATGGAAGTGACAAGGGTCTCCATTAACATAGCCCCTGAAACTACACCTGTTGAAGAGAAGGTCCCATAACAGGGTAACCAAGCCCACCATTTCTAACTAAAGTCCAGCCAACATGAAACTATAACCAATGGTAGAATTGAGAAGATATTACAAGTGTCTCCTCACCAAAGATGCTACAAAGAAGCCAACAAAGAAGATTCCTAGTTCATCATTTGTTCAATAGCCTCATAGTGACTTGAACATGTGACACGCTGAACCAGTGGACGACATTATGGTGGCTTTTGTGCTCTAGAAGATCTCATTCAAAGTATACTGCATTCAAGATCTACTAAATGAGGCACATACCAACAAGATATTCACAAACCAAGGATTTGTTTTCCTAGTAGTTTGCAAAAGATACAAGCAACTGAATGCTAAACTTGACATAATTATGTCCTTATCCTACAGTAAGCTTTATGTTCACAAAAAACAGAGCGCATTTGACATGTGAAGAAAGACAGTTCAGCACAAAGCTATTTCACAAAGATCAAAAAAAATGAAAGAAAAATAACACACGCATGCTTCTTGAACTTTTTACCTGTTGAAACAAGGCAGCATGAGCTTAAAAATACAGATAATCTTGAAATACTTCCAATCATCCCTTGGAAAATTCCCAACTTCCAACACAGCAGGAAGGCCATGTTTATGTCTATAGAAAATTATTTCCTCCCAAGTATACTATGAGAGATGACTACTTCACAAAGTTTAGAAAGCTTGGCCATCAGACCCTTTTCCACTGTTTCCTGCATATTTAGCCTCAAAAAATCTTGATACATTAATTTTAACAGTTTCCCTTCCTCTTTATTACAGCAACCTAAACCGCATAAAGCTAATGGACTTCCGTAGTAAATTAACTTATTCCATAACGTTGCGTTCAGATTCCTCTTAAACAAGATAAGACCAATATGCAAAATCAAACTCCTTTAAACACAAATGCCGCACTAACATTGAAACACTAGTGCCGATATTTTAGAAAAGGACAGCTATGTCATCATTACTTTTGGAATAGCAATCTTATGTGTCGGCTCAATAGTTGCGACTCAGACACTGATTGAATCATGTTTCAGCATATTACTCAACGTTACAGTTAAGGTAGAGATCCTAACTAAGATCCAACTTCTTTCAAGATGTTACTCCAATGCTTCATCTTCTCTGGATAAGATAAGACAAGGAAATGATACTGAGACCCCACTGCCACGTGATTCTTATGTAGTGGTACGTAGAAATCTAATAGTTCTTACTGATACTTTCTCTAGAAATGCCGATTCCCATAGATGTTGCATGGAAGGTAAGGTACAAGGGATTAGTTTAATTGTATATGTTTAGAATGTTCAGTTGACAGACAAAGTCAGGCAACATATTTCACTGAATTGAATATTCAAAAATAATTCTTATCAGCTAAGAACAAGAATGCAAATATAACCAGGATGTGATGTATACAAAATTCACAAGCCCAATATTTGAAGTGTAAACAGATAAACAACTTAGCTCCAAAAAAACATATTAGTTTTTAATCAAAAAAAGAAATTACTGCAAATAAAATCTTTAGAAGATTTTACAAAATTGTGACATTTCAAATCTTACTCCAACCACTTATAATACTGTACTTCTCCTAAAAGCAGTCAGAATGGCATCCAGGTCACTCATATTAAGCACTATTAAGGGGAACAATGGGCTCCATTTTCATCCCATGTTCTATTCCACATTGTTCTTAGAAATCCTTTGAGCATTCCCAATAGTAATACAAAAAGCAGATTAAATCTTGTTTGAAACTTTAAAGCCACAATAGGATACCTCAAAACAAATGTATATAAATTACTTGCAAAACACAATCACGCCATTACCATGTCTAAGATTAGCAACTATGCAATTCAATGTTCTCTTTTAAGCAAAACAAACCCCGTTCTCTCTCTTCCCCCTCCCCTAACCCATCCCTAAATGGAGCTTAGACAATAAAGAAAATGAAACCACTTTCTTCAGCACAGGAGACAGAAGAAAAACTCCAGCAATGACCAACTTTGCATGTCATAACATTCAGCAAAAAGAAAATAAAAGTAAAACTGGGATCTAGAAGTCAAATTTTTCCAAAAAAAATAGATGTCCGACGTTAGCAAACAAATAATAACAATAATTGCCTAGATGGGAGGAAAAAATACAAGCTCAACGCATCAAAAACCAACCGGGGGAAGAATTTTGATGTTAGATTATGTTGTTGGTACAGGGCTACTTATGTTTTCTTAGTTAATGCGTGCATGCAGACAGCTCTAGATAAAACTATTATTCAATTAACAAAAAAACAACTCATGATATTTCAGATTTTACCCCATAAGTTCACTTACACGCATCCTAGTATAGGGGACACTGAATAGCATAAAGCTTGTCCAATTATAGGAATCATGTAGGATGAAGCCCGTGAATTGGATAAATTGTGTGATTTTACAAAAGATATTATACACATAAAGCAAAACTCTAGTTATCCAATTCACGGGCAATGAGAAACAAAGCACTTGATGGTACGGCTTCATACTTTCAAGGACCTCTTAAGTTCCAAATAAAACTCCACGATCCCCACGTTATACACTTTTTTCAAGGATCATAGTTTGATTCAGGAACAATGTTGAAGTGGACATGACCTAGACCATGGACTTCACCACTAAACAGATCGGGTCAAGTAAAAGACCATCCAGATCCAATTTACTGGCCAGGATTTGCTTGAACCTTGCAATCCAGCCAAAATCCAACTAGATTTTCTTCGAAGGGAAAGTACGATTCTATTTTTTTATTTATTTATTTTTTTTTTAACTGTCAAGAAATCTCGAACTTCATCATCTACATGGGATAACAAGTTCCATAAACACAAACAGTAATTTTTGTTTGCTCTCTAGAATGCTTCATAATCAAATGAACTCAATTAAGATCTTTTAAGAGCAATGTTAATATTTTTCCCACACTGTATATGTAGGCATAGCTAATCGAAGGGTTGTTTTTCTGTATTCCTGAAATGATTTTAACTCTAAGCAGTTTCCAAGTATTGGAAAACATGGTACTACACCCACTAAGAATAAATATACATATAGAAAAAGATTTTGCAACTTTCTGCTGATTGAGAGCCATATCTTTCCTTTTATCTTTTTCCACTTTATTAACCAAAACTCATAACCTTAAAACAATCATAGTTAAGAAAAACTCATAAGTTTGGAAAATTTTGAATGGTGCATATGTACAGTCAGAAATATAACATCAAATTTGCAAATGATACTATCTACATAAAAAGAGTAGATAAAGATCATAAGTATCAAGTCTGCAAAGGTTCACATCTTCATACTCAAATTTGTATATCCAAAACAAGAAAAACAAGTCTATCTATATAACTATATGACTCTTTTACACGACATTTTACGCATCCATAAAAAGGATAACAACAACTAATGGGGCGTCAATCATTTTTAGAAAAAAGAAATATTTTATCTAAATGTCTTCCATTATGTCAGGTAATAATATTGTCTTTTCCCACATCTAATACACAGTAAGAGATAAGACGTTTATTCAGCACCTGTATCTTCAACAGACTTTTTATACTCTGGCTTCAGCTCATACGTTCCTTGATTTGTACCCCTTTTATTGTAAACGCAAAGCTCATTCAGTATCTCCTTCAGAAATTGCTGCAGAAATGGGGCAACAAAACAAGTACAACAATATTAGTTCCAGGAAATTTCAGAATTTAATCCACAACCATTCATTGCCAAATAAACAATATCAAACATTGCATTTGTTTCTCTTTTTCTCTTTCTTGGTCGTCTAAGAACAGTAGTCCTAAAGGGGCATGCATTACAGCTATGCTATGCGATCCAGGGCCTAAGAGACAGGTCAATATTCTGATTCAACTTCTACTATAAAGTAGTTAACATTCATGTAAAGCAGCAAAAAAGATTAAGCCCCTAAAATGTCATGCATCTACTTAAATAAGGAACCCAAAAAAAAAAAAAATAAAAAAAAAAAAATAAAAAAATGGCATTGTATATAAAGAAGGATCCAATGATGGTCTTCCCTCTTCTCCAACCCCAATCCCAAAATATAAATAAATAATAAAAGTAACACATTTTTGTCTCCTAAAAGAAACAAAGGAAGGGAAGGAAAAGCCCCAAAGAGGTAATAAATGATTACATACCGCAGGTTGATCAGTCTCTTGCACTAGCTGCTTCAAGGTCCAATTAGGTTGTCTTTCAATAAAGTTTAAACATGATATCTTCCAGTTCTCCACGGTCCCGTCTAGTTCTCTTCACATCTGATCCCTTAACTGGAGTTGCTTTCTTCTTATCCTGCCATAAAGACATGGTTGAGTAACAGCATTCCACCTAAATACCTTTGTAACTCCCATGGAATGGAAGAATGTATTACCCTTTGCCTTAATGAAAATCAGTCCATAAATAACTACAACCAAGAGGAATAGATATGCTCGAATGCATTTACAAAAAGGCCTGTCAATGTTTAATACAGCATGATCTGCAGTTATGAATTACTTAGCTGAATACATGGTACTTGTACAAATCTGATGACACTTAAAATTTAACCTTGAGGCAAAAAGAAATTCCCCCAAATTGGCCTCCTGTCCGTGTGGGCATAATTAACAGGTCTCAGGAGAGAGAAAGCTCCAATAGGATCCAGAAGGTCAATCACACTATTGCTATTGTAATTGAAAATTTTTTTTTTTTTTAATTCTTGGTTTTTAAGGCTCGAAGAACCAACTTGGAGTCCATACCATATGGCATATCAAACTGTCCAACAGCAGCTCCATATCTTTGTTCTTCTCTTCCCCCCATCTTTAGAGGGTGTTCAAAATTTCAGCAAGATTATAAAACAAAATTTCATAAATTGCAAAAATTTCATAACAACTAAAAGCGTAATTGAGTACCTTATAATTGGACGCAATCAGGCCTACCATTCCAGGCATAGGCCTCATGTGCACTCCACGATCGTTGTTGATTACCTATTACATACCAGCCCAAATTGGGAAAAGAGCAAAAGGAATTGTTATAATTATACGAACAACGAACAAGATGTGTAAGATACTACAGAAGTGATGAAAGTTATGCCATACTTGAATTTGTCTAGTCTTGATCATTGATTTATTTGTCCTTTCACGACACATTTTTCTGTACTCTTCCATGTTTTCTCTATGTGGCTTCATATCAAATTTATGTTCAACTTTCCCTTCCATGGAAACTCTTCCTGCAAAACCAATGATCTTAAAAACAGTTTACAAACAAATGGTTCTTACCCGCAAAATTTTACACACAAACTTTCCAGAAATGCAACATATAAATTACAAGATAAAAAATTAGCATTACTGCACAAAAGAGCCTCTCCACTCTCAACACAGCTGAACAAAAGCATGACATACTCAATATAAGAAGGATAATTACATCTCTGTTCAATACCTATTGTTTGATGAAAATGGGTTCCGCGACTGGTGCACAATACATGAAAGTGAAACTCAGAAGTCAGAATCAGACTCAAAGAAGCCCATAGTTTTTACCTTGATTTGTCTCAGTGAAAATACACATAGGAACGAAGTCTTTGAACATATCAAGCGAGTAACTTTTTGGCATGTTTCCTGTGTCATTTCCAGCCATCTCCATAGTAAACTGATTGTCATTCAAAAAGCTGGTTAGAAGGTAGAATAGAGATTTGCAACGAAAATTCATCCAAATAACAAACATATCAAATTATCCAAATTTTGCAATTTTTATTTGATCCAACGAAAGTATAAAAACATGCAGATACATGTACCGAAACAGAAGAACCGAATGGAGTGGGTATAGGATACAAATACAACGTAGTGCATAAAACACATAAAATAAAACATACACTTGGCCTAATGAATACATATCCTGAGTCATTCTCCGCAGAAACGAGTTATCAGGAAAACAGATAAACTCAATGTGAATATCTGGATACAGATATGCAGCAAACCACATACTTTCGAGTATGCAAATATTTTATGCAACCACGTGTTTCCATGCATTGAAGAGTACTATGCACAGAATCAAACTCCACAAAATCAAGGACATTGATCTTGCTTCGTTCATAGGCATACATCACAAAAGCACTGTGCACAATCCATAAACAAGATTAACCACTACTGTATCAAAAGCATCCATACAGACCTCAGTCAATTGATATTCGAAATTCTTAAACCTCACTCACAGTCCATAAAAGGCCAATTTACCACCCGACAACTTCTAAATTAGCGCAAAATCAGATACTATAGCACAATATTACAAGGAAAAAAATTAAATTACTTAAAACCTAGTAGCAGCAAACAAATTCCTAGCTCAAGTCAGATAGAAAACTAAAAAACCTAATTAAATTAACGAAAAAAAAAGTATAATTACATTCGAATTTTAATAGAAGTGATTATGATTACTTGCAGAGAGTCGTCGGGCCGAAGAGGATCGAGAGAGACGACGACTTTAGAGACCGGATGAGAATCGGAAGCGGCAGCTTGAGCTTGCCAAGACTTTGAAACGACCAGCGGACACTTCATCAGCCACACCGATCTCTCGGACTTGGCAGTGTCCACCACGGTGCTGGCGGTGCTGTTGCTGCCGTTGCTGCCGTCTTCTTCCATCTTTTTTACTCTGCTCCGTTTCGTTTCAGTTGTAACGGAGACTCTGACTGTTTTTGAGCTTATATATATATATATATATATATATTTATATATATATATATATATATATATATATGAGATGTAAGCCTCAGATATTATATTTTACCCTGAAGTATATGAGTAATTATACTTTTACCCCCTGTACTATATAATTATACATTTTGTTCCTATTCACATTATTCATCTCTTAAAAATTATAAAATGTTAGCTGTAATCGAATCTATTATAAAATAATTTTCCTATCATTTTATACATTTTTAAGATTTGAATAATTTGAATACTGTCTCTGTATAAATTAGATGTGTATAAGATACAGGAATATCTTAGATTTAAGGGAATGAAAATATGATAAATTGTTGAATTATATTATATCTAATATCGCAGTTTATACAGATTAAGTCAAATATTAAAATTGTAATATACTAAAAAATATTGAAAAAATTACAAAATTTTGTAGAAATTATATTTTCATACAATGGTTTTACAGAAAAATTTTATAGAAAACAAGCTCATTTGAAAATGTTATATCACTAAAGTTAAACATTCAAATTCGAAATAATATAAAATAAAATTTTAAAAATTTAGCTAAGAAATATAAGTCTTGATATAGATTATATTGAAATATTATGTAGTTTATATGTCCTTATTTTTAAATAATTATCACATTACTGTCAAAATTTAAATACATAAAAATTAAAATATAGTACCAAGGATATTTTTGTCATCTAACTAAAATTTCATAATATTTTAAAATTTTTAAAAGATGAATATTATACACAGGGTAAAGTGTAATTTCTATGGTTCAGGGAGTAAAGTGTAATTATCCACATAGTTCAGGAGCAAAGTGTTATTAACTTTTTTGGGATATTTGTTAGGGTTAATTTCACTTTACCCCTTAACGTTTAGCGTTCCTATCACTTTAATCCTTAATGTTATTTTTTAGGCACTTAGTTCTTTTGACTAACGGTCAAATCTAAAGGTGTTAGATTCTTTAGCTAAATGGCCTTTTTACCCTCAAATTTTCATAAAAAGTTGTTGAATTATGCAACAAAATGAGAGAAAAGGGAAAATGAATTAGTAAAAATGTGAAAAAAAAAATAATGATATTTGAATAGAAAGATAACATTTTACTTAATCAAAGTTATAAGGGTATTTTTGTCAAAATTAGCAGCAAAATTGAGTTGGATTTAACGGAAGGATTTAAGTGCCTAAGAGATAAAGTTAGGGACTAAAGTGATAGTGACCCTAAACATTAAGGGGTAAAATGAAATTAATCCTATTTATTATTGGGCTTTTCATTTCTGACCCTATTTTCGCGTTGGGAGATGGACCGTGTAATATCTCTGACACGACGACTGAGGTGAGACTATATTGTGATTCGGGTCAGCCGTAAGCTGTTTTCAACTCTCTCTTGAATTAGAATCTGGACTGTGGACTGTGGGCTGTGGGTTTGGGCAGTGATTCACGGGCCTGAATGGAAAGTTTAGGGAGATTTAGTTCTCGCATTAAAAAGCCCAGAAATCATTTGGATTTACCTTTTATTGGGCTATGATAAAACCCGAAAGCCATTTCGTCCTTTTCATTATGATGTCAATTTTAGCCCAATTAGCTACCTTCTGTCACAGTCCAGGAAACCCGCGGTCCTATCTGAAAGACGTCATTCGTGAAGTGTCCTTGACAAGATATTTGCATAAGATTACTTTGCTTGGTTTAAAGTAAACAAAGAAATAAACAATGTCAAACAAAGGGCCGGATCAAAGGCAAACAACTACACCAACTCGATTTTTGTCCTTATTTAATACTTTAGATTAAATATTACTATGAAATAAATGATACTATCAGTAAGATTACATATAACTATGAAATAAATGATACTATCAGTTAATATAAAAAATAATGCATAATGATTTAGGAAATTTTTACAATCCTATTAAAAAAATTATTTTGTTGATTTTAAAAATTTATATAATATAAATTTTAAAAATACATACGGTTGTATTGCACAAATTTTTGGTTTACAACGTAATAATTTTTTAAATAAGACTCTATAATTTTCTCTAATAATTTAATAAGTTGAATGAAAAAAACGGATCTAAATATTTTTTCCAAGCAAAAAGTTTTTATTTAAAAAAAAAAATTCTTCTTGCATTGAATTGAAGCTTAACTTACTCACTAAGCAAATAATGCTTAGTTTTTAGTCTTTTTCGGCACACTTGTGGAGTTCTCTGAAGTCGTCTCATGCGGTCTATTTTTTCGTTGTTTATAATAGTACACTTAATTCCTCATTCCTTAGAATCTTGGCCACATAATTAAAAAAGAAATTGAATAATTATTTTGTTTAGATAACTAATATTGAAGAAAATTTTAATCTATTCAAGCTTGAGATGTGTATTAACTGGTTTAGTTAATATTTTTATCAATAATGACTTTTTAGTAAACAGTTTAGGTAAGTTAGTGGAGTACCATTGTCCTAGCCAATCAACAAACCAAAATCTGAAGGCTGATGAACAATGTCAGACTAACTGACAATTATTAGCATCCGAACAAAATATAGCCCAATTTTCTTGGCCCTTTAACATTGAACGATGGAAATTCCCCTCCTCTGTTTTCTAGTCCATTATTAAATAAATAAAAATAAATAAATAAATAAATAATTATGAAAGTGTTTGGTTTATATGAAAATTTTTTTATATAGATTCGATTTACAGTATGTGAGATATATTACTTAGTTCACATTTATTTATATTACTTTAATTCATTAAAAATAAATTCTCCAATCCAGATGATGTGGATTGGAGAGTCCATCTTACCTATCGTATACCGAATTCATATGGATTGGAGAGTCCATCTCACTTATCGTATACCGAATTCGTATAAAAATTTCTGGGTTTATAGGTATGAAAGAAAAAAATTAAAATTAAAATTAAAATTAATGATATTTATACATATTTGGTTAATTATTGTAGAAAATGCTCACTTTCGTTTTTTTTTACTTATGACTTATATTTTAAATTGATTAATTTATCAATATAATAATACTCATTTTTCATTCAAACCAAACAAGTAATAAAATAAGGGAATTCTACAATATCTTTATAGAACCATTTCCTTAACTTTAAAAATTTGTACAATATAAATATTTATATGTTAGTATTATATTACACAAATATTTAAAAATATTTAAAAAATAATTTTTTTAAAAAATATTACAAAACTTTTTAAAAAAATATAATATACACCTATATCAATAACAAAATTTATGATTTCGATTCGTTTACTAAATCCCAACCATACACCTCCTAAAAGAATCTTTGCAGATGATATAGTAGCAATAATCGAGTAGCCACGCGTCAATATGAGATTCGCTTACTTCCACCTACTATCTTTGAGGACCCAATTATATAATCCCCACAAAAATATCATCCTCCTCCACACTCTTCTCCAACACCAATGGATCGTCTCTTACTTTTTTCTCTTTTTCTCAGCCTAGCTCTTGAATCCTCTGTGGTAGCGTCCACAGTAGGCGATGGTGAATCCGCCTCCATAATAGTAGACGATCCGTTGATCAGACAAGTCGTATCATCATCGGACGGCCATGATGATCTCCTCTTGAACACAGATCACCATTTCTCACTCTTCAAGACTAAGTACAGCAAGACTTATTCTACGCAGGAGGAGCACGATTACAGATTCTCGGTCTTCAAGGCTAACTTGCGCCGCGCGAAGCGCCACCAGCTCCTCGATCCTTCCGCCGTCCATGGCGTTACTAAATTCTCTGACCTTACTCCGTCCGAGTTCCGGCGTAACCACCTCGGAATTAATAAGCAAAAGCGACGCCTCAGACTCCCTGCCGACGCTAACAAGGCTCCGATCCTCCCGACTAAGGATCTTCCTACTGATTTTGACTGGCGTGACCACGGCGCCGTCACCGGAGTCAAAGATCAGGTCTTTTTTATTTCAATTATCCGATCGTTTCAGACATAACATAACATTTTTTTTCGGTTGAATTTTGACGGAGTTTTGGTGTTTGTTAGGGTTCGTGTGGGTCGTGCTGGTCGTTCAGTACAACCGGAATTTTGGCCATTCAAGCGCAAAAAAGTCAACCGGAGAGCTAGTCAGCCTCAGCGAGCAGCAGCTCGTGGATTGTGACCATGAGGTTCTGAGTTTTCTCCGCGTTGACTTTTTTGCTCCCCGCAAAAATTACTACTGCAGTAGATAGTTTTGAAAAGGAAACTACTTAATCAAATGAGTTTTGCCCTTGTTAGATATGTGTATATATTTTTCCCCTTTTTTTTCTTTTTTTTTTTAAATTTAAGATTTTGCATATGTTTGAATTTTTCAGTTCCTTTTCCCTAGTTTAGTAGTTTTGGATAAAGCTTTATATGACTGTATGGTACAACTAGCTTGATTTCGTTGTGCATTTTTGTGGCCATTCAACTGTCAATTACACTATTTTTATCCTCACTTTGTGTTGTGTGGTTACTTTTGTGACCATTTAACTGTCAATTACACGATTTTTATCTTCACTTTGTGTTGTGTGGTTTGCATAAAGTTGAAAGGATGTTATGGTTATGATTTGTGCTATGATGGAGTATATACTGTATACTGCACAATCTCATGAGTGTCTTTGTTGTCCTATGTTGTTGAACTTTTGTTTCTGGATCTCTTTTGGGAAACTAAATCTTCCCTTAATGTAAACTAGTATGCTATTTAATGAAGTAAGGTTTTATGTATTCTTGAGGGAATGTTCAGAATGTTCTTGATACTTGGGAGCCATGTTAGTTTGTTACTCATATAAAATATGTAGTAGCAGGGAAGTCTTGATTGTTCATTGACAGACGTTGAGTTTGTTGAGGTAGTATTGTCTAGTTTAACTAAGCATTCACCTTTTGCAGTGTGATCCGGAGGAATATGGTTCATGTGATTCTGGGTGCAATGGTGGATTGATGAACAATGCCTTTGAATACATACTAAAATCTGGTGGAATTGAACGTGAACAAGATTATCCTTACACCGGCAAGGATGGTACATGTGACTTTGATAAGAGCAAAATTGCTGCTAAAGTATCCAACTTCAGTGTTGTGTCCATTGACGAAGATCAAATTGCTGCAAATCTGGTGAAGAATGGTCCTCTTGCAGGTATTCAGCTATTCCAATGATTTGAACATCCCCAGAACAGAAATGAAATTCTCTGTATTAGTTGGGAGTTGGCAGAGATACTAATTGTATTTTCTTTGTTTTTCCAAATGTAGTTGCTATCAATGCAGTCTGGATGCAGACATACATTGGAGGGGTCTCATGCCCATACATTTGTGCAAAGAACCAGGATCACGGGGTGCTTTTAGTTGGGTATGGTGCTGCTGGCTATGCTCCCATCCGGCTCAAGGACAAGCCTTACTGGATCATAAAGAACTCCTGGGGTGAAAATTGGGGAGAGAGTGGCTACTATAAGTTCTGCAGGGCTGGGCGCAATTTGTGTGGGGTTGATTCAATGGTCTCATCTGTGGCTGCTATTCACACTTAGTAATTTGTCATTGATCTTGGTACTGTACTAAAATGTCAACTTATTTGGTTATTGTGTAAATATGAACTACTTGTGATCATGTGTTCTGGAAGATGGTTTGTATGGTATCAGGTTTTCAGGCACCAACAAACTTGCCTAAATTAGTATAAACTGGAATTCTGCTTATTTATGGTTATAACAGCTGTTTTGTGTTTTGCCGCTTCTTATTTTGTTTTCTTTTATTTTCCTCCATGCCTAGATGCGCTTATTTTGAAGTTTTGCAAGTTCTGTTAGATTACTGTCATTGTTAATTAATTCTGGAAAGAAATGACTCGGGCTGCTTTTGCAAAACGAGCTTAAAGCTCTCTCATGGTTGTGTCTTGATGGGATAAAGATTTTAACAGTATAGGATTAGCACATTGTAGCACAGAAAGCAGAACTCTTGTTCACAAAGGTTCTGCTAGAGAAATAAATGTTACTTCTATTCACAAAAATTACAAGTAAAACAGTGTCGGGCACTGTAACTCCTTTAAGTGCCATAAAACATGGAGATTAACCTTTCACAAGGAAAATAAAAGTATTGTAAAATTCCTACCAGCTTAATTTAATTCTTATTAGCCAAATTAGAATACTCAACAGGCAGCTGTCCTTTTCACAATTACGAGTATCAAACAAGTGAACAATCTCCACAGAACATCTAACACAACTGCTAGCAACGGGGCTCGTTTTGGAACAATCGGAGCTTCGTTGAGAAGAGCATGTACTTGCGAGTATAACTTCTCCACAAATTTCCAGCAATGTCTGTGGTATTTCTGAAATCTGCCTATTTTATAAAAGAATTATCCAAAACTTGGTCAAAGTAATAAGCAGTTGCCGTCATTCCTCATCCTCGCTAATTAATGCAAATGAGAATGGATAAAATTTGTACCCATCCCCCTCGTAGAATTTGCTCTGAAACTCTACCCAGTGAAGCCTCAAGGCATGGAGAAATGCACTCAGTATCTCCATCACCAGTAGCACACCAACAGTTGCACATACAAACACAATAATGCCAATGATAAGGATAATGACATTGTTGAACCTGAGGCCATAATCACAATGAACCTCGTAAGTCGGAAAACAGATTTTACAAGATTTTGAGATGCTGTTGTTTCAAGAATAAAGGCTATAAGAAGAATTAAAGATCCTTACCCCCAAGCAAGAAGCAAAACTTTCTCATAAAAGACGCTGGAAAGTTCTGAATGTGCAAGACTGCAAAACAAACAATGCTCTAATCATATCATGTACCGCTATATCAAAAGAAAGTATATTAGACAAATACGATCTCAGAAGAGTTTCATTTATCAAGTTATGTTTCCTGAATAGTCCATGTGTAATTGGCCATCAGGTTATTGATATTTCTTATGGATCTGCAAAACATTACATCTTCAATTCATGCATACGCAAAGAACAACTTCCCTTGCACTCCAATAAAGTTTTGAAACAAGGCATTCAATAGTACTGAATCTGAGTTTCCAAAATACTTGATAATCAATATGCAGTGTCATACCGAAAAAAATTATAGGATTCTCCAGAGGCAACTAACATGAATATTTTAGTAAGAAACAGCTTTTGACAGCTTGGATATGTACCTGAGGGCCCACAAACGTAGATAAGAAGCTGTGTTAGACACTGCTGCAAGAACAAACTCTATGGTATGGATTAATTGATGGACAAGGACTTCGCTGAACTCAAATTCCTCGTGGCCATGTGAATCTGTTTGAATCTCGAGTTCAAAAGAGTCCTCAGTGTTATAAAGAGGTGTGTAGGATTGACCTCGGTGTCTCTGAGAAAGAATGTTATGGAAGTAAAAAAGAGAATCACAAGAGGAAAGTGTAAGAAAAATACAATCTTAATCTATGTAAACCAAGTCTGAACATACTTCCTGGTGCTGCTTCTTCAAAAGAAGAGGCTTTGGAATTAACATCCATGGAACTGCAACAACTGCCAGTAATAGTAAAAGAAGCTGGGATGGAGAAGAATAAAGTACTTGAAATTAGTCAGAATTCTTGGCTTACATGAACTCATCCCAAGAACTTATTCATAAAAATCAAATTAAACCTGGAGGAATTTCTGGCCAAGAAAAAGCTGATTTTCACCCAAATCAGCAGTAGGACTCAAGAACATATATATTCAATACATGATAGAGATCAGCTTGGGAACCGGTGCACCATTTAACTATTATGAGAAGTGATAGGTAGCCAAAGAGAGCATTTAAAAATATCATCTGGGGAACAAACTGGTACCTGAAAGATGTATACATGAGCCAATGCTAAGGTGTAAAGCATATTATTTATTTATAACAAATGTAAAGAGTTGCAACTAAAAAACTGCATGGTATGAGTGAAATAAATGTTCGCAATACAAGCAACAGCAAATATTCAAGAATCTAAACTTACCAGATATTGATATCATTCCCAAAGAACTTTGCATTGAAATAGCTTAAAACTATTCCAAGATTCATCTGTGCTACACCAAGTAAAATTGACATTTTCATCTTCAAAGAGTTGAGGAATGGTAGCTCACTGCGTGTACCATGCCATATTGGATCAACACCGAAAGGATAGGTGCCACGCACCTTAATCAAGCCCACTGTGGAAGCATCCCTGGAAGGAATCATGAGTTCAAGTGTTTATTATTTGCTTTTTAATTTGGGGGTAAGGGATGGTGTGTGTGTGACTAGAAGATAAGGTAGTAATAAACACCTGCATGAAGAATCACGGCAGTCATAAGCAGAAGGTCCAAAAATTTCAAAAGGAACAGAAAAAAACTCATTATATATCAATCCTGTGTATATTGAAAAAATCGCCATCATCATGATAACATAACGACCACCAAAAGCCATCTCCATGATATCTCCAAGCTTCTGTTGGTATACATCAACAAAAATTATTTAATTAAGAAAATGTTTAACTAAACAAGATGTCGCTGATTTTGCTATCACAGATTGTATGATGTGAAGATTTTCTACTATATGTAACATTCCCATTCAGTAAACAGTAAAAGATGCAGCCAGACTTTCTGATATTTCTTGCTGGTTAAAACGTAAGCATTCACAGCCACCTAATACATTATATACAAGGTGAACATAGAGCATGAGATGCAGACTCCAACTAAAACAAGCATAGTGCAAGGGGATCTTTGTGTAATTGAAGAGCAAGGCATAGATATACGTCTAGCTTTTCAGCTCTAGCTCAGCAGTAAAAGATATTTAAGAACATCCCCATATTCTGACAGTTATTTCACATGATATCTATGTAGGATTAACTTGTTGCTTCCACTTATAATGCAGTGAAGAATCACCAAACAAATCAAGAACTAAATTCTGGAAGTCAAAATGATGGAAACATTGGAATAAAAAAATTTTAAAAATTCTCAAAAAGGTCGTGTTAATCTGCATTAAATTACATAATTGAATCTTTCAATAGATTGCATTGCCATAGATGTCAAAAAGATTTGTGCAGCACATGTATACAATCAATCACAGATTGAAAAGAGAAACTATCAAAATAGCCAAAACTGTAACTTCCATAAGGACTAGAAACCATGTATATGTGTTACCTGGCTAGACAATTTATTCTCCCGGAGTATAAAATACAATGTGGCGAGAAACAAACATATGCCATGGCCCCAGTCACCGAACATAAGTTCAGCAAATAAAAAGGGAAATGTTATGATAGTAAAAACACCAGGATTTGCTTCCTGATATTTGGCCACCCTGCAAAAAGTTAAATCGGGAAATCATCTCTAGGGAAATTTAAAATCAACAGAGGAACCCGTCAAGTGAAATTTTATTACCATAATGGAAACCTCCCCCCTCCATCTCTCTGTATAAATAACCCAATAAAAATAAGAAGGTTCAATTCAGCAGGTTCACATTAGAGATTTAAATACATTCTAGAACAGTTGAAGAAAAGAGTTCCAAGGCATCTTTGCAAACCAAAAATGCAGATGGCAGACTCCAAGAGGAGTACAACATGCGCAGTTGAAATTATCACTTACCCATATGCATCAACAATTTCCTGGAAAACAGAAGTAAATTTGTTTGTGCAGAAATGTGTAGGTGGTGATTCCTTGGTTTGCAGGGCCTGAAATATGGCCCCAACTAGTGAGTTGCTATCCAAGGATGCCTGCTGCAGTGCATTTTTTATCTGCCAAGTCAATTATCAGTTCATAAGTCACAGATACAAGTTTGGTTTCAGAAAACTTGCAAAAACAGAATTTGCACCATTAAAAGTAGTATAATATGTGTATAATGACTTTACCTGATCTGTTGCCGAAATGGGACACCAGCCTTCTCCGACAAGGCACTTTTTGGTAACATCAAAACTCAACATATTTAAAGTGTGATAAATTGACTTCTCCTTCTTCACCTATACAGTAATAAAGCATCACAATTTTCAGTGATTCATGACGATTCTTCAGACAACTGAAGAAATACAAGCGCTGCACGAAAGGAAGCAAACAGAGACACCGAGGTCAATCCTACACCTGTCTCTTATACACATCTGGATTTAGGTCGGTCCTGCCATTGCCTTTTGGGCTGTAACGGTGCAGTTGTCCAACATCTACCGTGGTCTTCAACTCTGAAAGCTTTCCAGATACCTACATATTGAAAATAATTTATCTTAGACAAGTTCTGACATAAAGAACAACTAGGGGGAAAGCCCACGTTACAGCCCAAAAGGCAATGGCAGGACCGACCTAAATCCTCTCCTGCAGAAATGCATACCTCTGTTATTATCTGATATTGTTTGCCTATATCATCTGTGAATGGATAACGATTTGCTCCAAATGCATCACATATCTTTGTTATTTTCGTCTTCACTCTTTCTCCAGAGTAGAAAATAACAAATACATTTTTCTCGACCTGAAAGTAGCATATAGCAGTTACATATATGCAAATAAAATGCATGAAACAACAATTCTTTTTCAAGTGACTTCCAAAGAAAAAACACAGGTAAAGAAAACAAGAAATTGCAGGGCCTTGGACGGTTCCAGACTGTGCTGATCCTTTTTCAAGAGACTTCCATTCTTTATTTTTTGTTCCTCCACCCCCGCCCCCCAAAAAAAAAAAAAAATCCTTCTGCTGCAGGCAAAACAGGTAGAGAACCATAAAAAACTTGAAGTTATATAGCTGTCCATTGAAATTTCAACACAATATTATAACCATACACCATGATGAGGTAAAAAAAAAGAATACAGAGAATCTCCATCATAAGAAATCAATTACAGAAAAAGAACATGCAAGTAGAAACACAGACAAGTCTGAAAAAATGAAGAGAACATGGCATATAGCTCTAATATCAAGTATCAACCTTATCTCCTGATACAGGATCAATGACAGGATCTTCCACGACCACTTGCTTTAGAAAGACATTTCCACGAGTTGCACGAAATAAAATTCGTTCAAAAGCCATTGGTCTTCTGTCTCTTATACACAAAAGTAAACTGTGTGAAACTTGTCTATTACCTCTTATGCCTGTCTCTTTCACCATAAAATATCAATGAAAATACCTCCCATAAAATGTAAATGAAAAAAATGAATGTCTTAGCTTGTGTAAAACTGTATAAAGTCAAACCACACAACAGTACTTGCTCAAGTAATAGAGGACTGTCAATTGATCCCTCTCCGATCACATGTGCATCAAATTCTTTATTTCTGGGCCGCAGCAATGCTTTGTGCTGAATGGAAAAATTCACTCATAGAATTCTACAAGATCGTTTTTCTACAAAGATCATATCTTCAGGAAAGAAAGTGCAAGAATAAAAACCAACTGAAAGCATAACGTTTCTTACACATTAGCTTGGTAACTTAAACCCTAAGCCTGCAAAATGGCCCTACCTTCTGCAGAACAATCTTATACTCCAGAAGCTCATTGTATGATTGCTGTAGCTTGTCACTGTTTGCATTCATCTCTATTAACTCTTCTTCAAGTTCACCAAGTTTTACCTACCATTCACATAAAGCTGGTGAAAAACTTGCCCAACAACAGAAAAGAAATTATGACTAAAGTGTTGCTGCTGCTATAATTGGTTACAGATGTTCATGATTAATATCGCAAATTTTGGTATCAATAAGCATAACATACACTGAAGCACCGGGGTCACCACTTAACTGACCTCTAACTCATCCAAAGTAATACTAGGGCCAAAGCTAGAACTTATTTGCACGATGAAGATGAAAATCCTGCCTTTGTCATTTGTTCTTTGAGAAAGCGAAGCTTGCGTGCCATCTCTCCACATCTTTTGATCTGCATAGGATGTGCATATGTAATTAGTTAGAATGCAGATAAACAATATGCAGAACTCAGTTACATTACCAATAAAGACAAGAACCTCCTTAGATGCTCTCGAGTCTATACAACTCAAAATAAGTTCAAACCTAAGTTGCAAAAGATTTTAACTTAAGTTGATTTCTGTGACTAGCTAATTGTTCCATGGCAGTAAAGAAGGCGTATCATGCACAGCTAAAAGAATATGATCCGCAAACAAAAAATCATTAAAGATAGACCTATCCGATCATGTACTATTTCTTTTCGATCCATCTTAGTTCCAATATTAAAAACATACTGAGAAGGCACAAAAGCTGCAGAAAGCAACTTTAATTCTTAGTGCTGCTAGAAACTATGCTCAGATGTCAGATAGATTAGAGCAATGTAGAAGCCATTAGTCTCACAAAGGAGAAAACTAAATATTTTATTAGTTCAACAATGTAACCACCTCCCATTCACTTGGTCAGTCCCCAAGTCCACTGAAAGCAGGGTAACATACACCTATTTAAACTCTCTTCCTAATCACTTGAAACTTTAAGTTATAAAAGACATTTGAGGAAAAAGAACTAATAAGGCATTCAAACGGAATTTACATTAATTAAATTGAACATGCAATAAATCTAATAGTAAAAGTTTAAGTATTCAGTTGATGTGCTACTTAAACAAACCTGAGCAGCATATGTTCTCTGGAAAGGACTCTTTTCAGTGTTGAGCTGGTGAAACAAACAAAAGAGAATGTTAAAATCATGAATAGAAAAGAATCACCATCAGACGATTAACACTTGTGACTGATCCACGTCCTCTCAATCATCAATAGGATGACAGTACAATAGATTTCCAAACAGGGCAATATTGGAAAAGAATTCAACATATCAAACGTCATCTTCTATAGGTATAGACAGATGAGAAGGTCACAGAAACTATACTAAGCAATTATTTGAAGGTTGCGACTTGTGGCAACAACAGATGCTTTCTTATACCAAAATTTTAGACCTCTATATAATGTATCACGGACCAATTAATTCGTAAGACCATGTATGACATATCCTCATTGGACTTTGATTTGGTTACTTTTTTAACCAACAATAATTTGCTTAGCAAAGAAAAAAAATTTAACATCAAAGGATTAGATATTCTTATCACATTATTAAATTCAAGCTACTGAGTTATTTCATTTGCATAGAACTTTGCCGTATTTCTTTTTAATTATACAGAGATAAATTAGAAAAACAATAAAATTTAGCTATAAAGCAATTATCAAGCTCATAATGATTAAATCGAAATATTCAAAATTAAAAATTTTAAACGAAATAATTAATTCATGAAAATGAAACTCAAATGCGAAGCGTGCGGCTTACGTCTTTAAATTGAAAAAGCGCGAGGTCACCGAGATATGATATTGCACCGATGAGCCGACTCCATCGGAATGATTAACTGCGCCAGTTGCATCGGCTCCGATCGCAGCAGATCCATCGTCGGCGAAAACATTCCGTCTCAGAAAAATGTCGCTAAATTAAATGAATAAATCGCCTGGCCGTAGAGGACATTTACTTTACACGGCCGATTACTTTTCCCACATTCTAAAATGCCGACCAATTCTTTTCTTTTTTTTTTTTTTTTTTGGTCGGAATTAAAAAATTTTGCTGGCGGTGTCTTTGCTTCCTTGTATTTCCCTCTTATTTCTTTATTATACAACGGTGATCTTCTACCAAACTTCAAACCGACGTCGTTGTCATTAAGTATCGCGTTGAAAGTCATTGGAAACTTCTTTTGTAGGCTACAGTTTTGATTGGGTATCTTGAAATCGGGATAAAGACTGTTGGGCCCATATTGATACGGATTTGGGTTGTAGTGAAGCCCATGATCTATGAGGATTTGGGTTGTATGTGAGGCCCATGGCCTAGATAAAGAAAGCCAAGCAGAAATATAAGGTCCAAAGGAACCACAAAAGAAGCACAATGTCTAGGTAGAATAAATAAATGAGTGCAACTATACAAAATGACAAACAAAAATTATGTCATTAAATTCGAAAAGAAAAAATTCGATCAAAAATTTAAAATCATGACAGTTGGGTATTCAATAGGTTTGTGACACGTAAAAGAGACAGTGAAAAATAATTTTGAAATATAATATAAAATATCAGTTAAATAAATAATCATATTTCTATTTTTTTTAAATTTAAAAAAAAAAAAAAAAAAACCACATCTCCTTTTGCCCTACCTTTATTGAGTCAAATCCATGACTATTACACAATTTCTTTTTTGCACTCATGGATTCATAGGTTCATACCTCACAAGGGAATACACTTGTTCTTCTAGATAATTTTATATTTTATTATCGTTGGAGATATTTTTGCACAACTAACCACACTATGTCAAAGAGGTAGTAGTGTATTTTCAGACATTTGATGGCCACCAACAAATATATAGCATCATAATTTTATATTACTATTTGCATTCGTCATTATCTTACAATGTAGTAATACGTATTAGTAACTTTGCTGAATTTGCATCTTGAGCTGAATCTCTAAAGGCTGTACGTAGCGGAAAAATATTTTTTCTACTACTCTTTTAACATAAAAACTTTCTACTCCATTGCTGGTTTTGATTGCTTTGCCTGTGAAGTCTCTTGTATGCAGATATTATGCTTGTGAATATTTTCTTGAAGATCAATAAAATTTAATACAAGTTCACGTTAGAAGAAAAAAAAAATGTTGTATTCATACCATTTATACACCATATAATTTGAAAAAATTCTACAATCCTATTATAGTCTCGATCGAGGGATTCAGCAGATTGTGGGCGGGGAGAGAGGGAAAAGTGTGTCATTTATGCAAGATTGCAACTGGACTCTATAGATAGATGGAATCAACAACATAATATAGTAGCAACATTTGCAAGAAAGTTGAATTTTGGACCACTGGGTTTTTTTTTTTTTTTTTTTCCAAGGACGTCTCAATTAGAAGATAGTAGCAGAAAATCGAGCACGCGGTTGTCCTCAGCCTACTCTCCCTAAAATTTCCATACCCTATAAGCCTAATATAATGCACTGGAAGAGTCTGGCTTTTTCACTGATAAAAAAAACTGGGATAAGTTTCCCATGTTGCAATATTTCTTTTTCCTTTAATTTGTCCTCTTCATTAATTATTGTTACCTTTCACAATGAGATGAGCTAATCAGCATGCATATGTTTCCAATTTTATGGATTTTTTTTTTTAAAAAAAAAAGAAAACAAAAAGAGAAAAATCTCAACTTTGTCCACTAATGTTTTGCTCAATTTGTTTGCTTTTAAACCGAATAACGAAGAGTAGCATTCTCAAAATTGACAAATCGGTTCCCCAGCTGAAGTTGGCATGCTTTCAAATATATATAGCATATATATATATATATGTATCTTATATACATATATATGTATATTAAGTTCTTTTTCTGGAAAAAAGTAAATTAGTTGTATACTACTTTTAGATATTCATACATCTAATCTCTTATACATCTATATTTGTCATATTATACAGATCTAGATGTGTATAAGAGACAGGTACAATACTAAATATAAAAAAGAAAAAAAGAAATTCAACTGAGAATCTAAAAATCAGAAAAGTCGTGATTTGAAAAAATCTTACTACGTAGAGTGATTTTAATAAGTAATTATAAATTTATGACTTTGTATATGATTTTCTCTAAAGTCTCGTGATGTAAAACTAAAGAAATCATTTAACAATGATTGGTAACGTTGGACAATTCCTAAATATCTAACAAATTGGCACTTTTCTAGAATAATTAATGGACATTTCGATGTCTGGAAATTGGAGTTCATGTGAATAAGACGTTTCTTTATAACTAGTACTAGTTATGTTAGAATTACCAAAAGATAGATAAAATTTCATTGTAAATACTCTTAAAAAAAAATTATGAGTTTCATGTTTGTTATGCAATAATAACTTAGTGCTTTTCTCCCGTAGAAATATATGTTGGTAAATCTCACTAAACTTGCCTGATTAATCTTATATATTAATCGTCGTTATAAAATTTTATTTACTCCAACGGATCGAAATTTCTTTTAACATGAATAAAAAGTGAAGCAATACAATAAAATTGGACAGGAATAAAAAAAAAAAAAGAACAAGAAAAAAGATTAGTATACATCAAATGCATATTAGACTTATGTTGAATAACCTTCACTCAGTTAAATAACAACGAAACGGCAATGTCGTATCTATGTTTTATGAAATGTAGCTGTGCCTTTGAATCTTGACGACATTTTAAGTTTTCATTTCATTTCTTTTCGTGCCTCATAATTATTTGCAGCGCTCATTCATAAGAAAGCGTCATAGAGGGGGTCAAAAGCTTTTGATTTGACTGCATCAAAATATATATATACCAACGGAAAAAATCATCATTTTTTTGACATATTATATAGTTTTTTTTTTTTTTTTTAATATAGTAATCATTTATTTGAACCAAGAAATATTGCTTTGCTTTTTCCCTAACAGTGGGGCTTTCCTGAATTTGTTAGAAGTTAAAAACCTTTGATCTGACATAAAGAAGCAAGATAAATTTTACTTGTCTTGATGATACCCATTTACTAATACGGATAATTAATTGTTAGTCAAGGTTGAAAATGCAGATTAAAACGTTTATAATTTCTATTTCCCCTAAAAAAAATCTTGTCCAGAGAATATTTGTAGTTGAATAAAATGTATAAAAACTGAAGTAACATCTTTTATTTTAGGCAAAACTGAAGCAACATCATAGAACCCAAACCATAACTGAACACAAATCTTCGCAGCCAGTAAAAAAAAGTTGCAACACAAAAACGACCAAACGTATTGTGGCATCAATCTGAATTCATAGGATTGAATAATGAAACTTATTACGTGTTTAACAAATCAAACAAAGTCATTTTAGCACAATAATTCAAGTTGACTAGTATGCAACATGTATAACTATAACTATATATATATATATATATATATATATAGGGCATTTCACTAGTCTAATCCTTCTAGATGGGAACACATCAAAATGACTACTCGAAGGTATTCATCAATAATTCAAGGCCCTTCCTTTGTATGTTTATATGTATTTGTCACTTTTGGTTTCTCAATCTCGACATGTACACCGTCTAGTGGTATACTAGCCACCCCTAAATGTTTTATCTTTCAATTCTATTTTTTTTTTTCTTTTCTCTTTTGGTGGTCCATTAAGGATAAAAAACTAAGAGAAATCACAAAGTTTGTAGTTCAAAGGGCAAAATGTATATACGTACATCCCTTAATAACTACTGACTAGAATTCAGGATCAAAACTATACAAAAACAACTTACTATTTAAGTTGTATGGTTTGTTATCAAATATAAGTATATTTGTGCTTTTCATTGAACTTGGTCATCCAAAATCCCATATGTCCATTGGCCGTGTAAATCCTGAAACCTTGGGACAGTATGCAATACGAAGGCAACAAATCCTCTACTAGAAGCACATTATGACAAAGATGTCAAAGGGAATAGATCACCCCATGAATTTAATGAATTAGTATAATATTGTACAATAGATTTTTAATAACTATGCACACTTATCCTTGTCGATCAACAGTAGTTTTAATTATGCATATGTGCTTCCACAGTTCCACTTATCTCCTGAACCTAAAGGGCCCAAATAATTATTTATCCATCAGGCTTCTATGCTTCTTTTAAAAGGGGGCAAATTAGGTTTCCAAAACTAGAAGGCAGATCCCATTTAACCTGTCGATCAATATAGATCAACTGAGAGAACTTCATGCTTTATAGATCACATTACTTATCAAGAACTCAATGCAAGCATACACATACGTATTTATTTGACGAGACCTTTAATCTACCCATATCATACGTACGTTAACCTATATTATTAAGATTTTATATATTTAAGGAACTAAACTAGTAAAGATCCGTTTACACGCACATGAATATGTCTACTATCTTGAGCATTGTATTCATCTATATTAACCAACAATAAAGATTAGCATTTAAGTTTGAACAGCTCCCATTTCTCTACAGGTCAATTCCATGCACGGTCTTTCTCCAATTAGTCTCCCTCAAGCTTCTTTTACTGGAGGTCGTTTGAATTTAGCAATTCATTATATAATCAGTATTGTAGGTAAATGATAGATAAAGAGAGAGAGAGAGAGAGAGGGCAGCGAGATTTCTTGAATCGTACACTTTTGGGACTGAGATGACAAGCTGCCATTTGCCATTGCATGGGAGACTTGCGGTGCTGGACCGCGAGTACTACTCCATCTTCTCTGATTTTCATTTTTGTATAATACTCAAAAACTTTATAAATTAATTTGCATAAAACATGCATGGGTGGAATGTAGCTAAGTATAATACTAGTATTAAAAAAATCATGGTCCAAAATGAACATGAAACCAGCTATCTAGTCTCAATATAGATCCGGCAAGGAATCGGGTAAAAGGGAAAAAGCAGCTTGGAGTTCAAAACAAACGAAAAAAGCCAACCAAAAATCACACCCAAAACAGCTAATCTTATAAAGAATGAAGAAAACACCACAGAATATGCCCCTATGCACACATCCACATGTTGCACAAAATACAAACCTTAGGACATGGAGAAAAATCACCCCAAAAATAGATCAAAGAAAAAAATATTAACTTAATTAATTAGAAGACAAACAATTATAAAAAAACTAGCGATATTAATCTAATGAAAATATTTAATGGGAAAGACAAACAATGTCTTGGTACAAATTTTGTTTGTCACAAGTTCCTTTTTTTCAACTTCGATGGGGTTGTCAAATGTCAAATACACTTAAAATAAAATCGACATCAGATCAGATCAATATTGTATACTAAATGGCAGGCAAGAAGAGAATTAAAGCTCTTTAACCTCTACTACGTACTGGTTAGGACTTTTTTTTTTTCCTCATGTTATACACATCTTGATGGTGGGAAGAATTGCGTAGGCCATGAATCATTCAGTGGAGTCGGATAATTAATGGAAGAAGCGTCTAGCAAAGTCAGAGCAGGGTTGCTAGTGGTGGCCGCCGCCGTGGCCGCAGCTGTCAACCTATAAGATTAAGTGGTGGTTGTTGATGATGATGTTGACTATGATGACCTCCACCACCACCGCCCAAGGAAGTTTCATGATCAGCACCACCAGCTCCAGTGCTTGTAGTAGTGTAACGGTTTCCAAGGCCTTGATCGTAGAGAATTCCCTTGAAAACGTGGCCTGCTATGTTAACAGCTGTCTGATAAGCGTACTGTTGATCTTGATCTGCATTATCCATTGCACTCACTCTTACGCACCTAAATACCGCTGGCGAATTCACTTCTGCCGGAAAGTTACCCACGTCGACTAGACCCCCTACTAGTCAAAATCCCACTATAAAAATCAGAACCCACAAAATCTTATCAAGAAAAAACAGCAGAATTTATGGAATTAAGTGCAAAGAAACCATTTTTATATACTAGCAAGAATAAGACTTTTTGGTCAGGTTTACTCGGTAATAAAGAAAAAAAGAAAAAAGGGTTGGTGAATTGATGTTGAGTGACTGACCATGGAAGGTGAATCCGGCTTCATTGGTCACACGCAAAGGATCATATGAAGATATGATCTCTTCATAGCTTTTGGTGGTTTGTTATGCGTATTTATGACTTCCTAAACTTATAAGTGGTAGATTTTTCTTCGAGTATAGTATTTTCTGTCTGATTCCTGTAGAGATTTCTACAGCTAACATTAATTTACAGTCTCTGATTCAGAGTCAGTGTGAGTGCGTGCTTTCTTCCTAATTTCTATATACCTAATACCGACTACTACTGTATTACTCTTGTATTGTGAAGAAGTTCAAATGCATCCGATGGAGCTTGCTGAAAACAAAGATTACCTGAGGTGGGGGTAGGCAAACGAGTGCAGGCAAGAGAAGAAGAGCCACCACCTCCTGGATTTTCTCTGTGTCTTTTGGGGTTAATCACTCCACCTCCTCCACCTCTCATCAGGCTCAGTTGTTGCTGATCTTGTTGTTGTTGTTGTTGATTATAGTTATAGTTATAGATGTTGTATACTTTCACGCTCCTATTAAGAGACAGCCTTGGGTTCTCTTAACGTGAGTTGTAACTCAAACCCTCGGCTCTTACAACAAGTTCTGCACCTTATATGTGCACAAAGATTTCTTAGCTTGATTCCCTCTATCTTGGCAATTCACCACCACCACCACCACTTCCCCCTCCCTGCCTCATCACCTTAAACCCTGCTGATCTATACGAAGAATCATCACCAACACTCCCACCACTTCCACTGCTTATGATTCTCCTACTTGGGCCTACTGAGAAATCAACATCCTGCAGCTGATGATGCTGTTGTATTGTAGTAGTACTTCTTTGTTGATGCAACTGATAGTACTGCTGCCATAGCTCAAAACCCTTGTTATAGATCTCTTCGTTCTTGAACAAATACAAGCTATTATTAGTAGTAGTATCTTGCTCCTCTTGTTGTCCTTGCTCTTTACCACCTCCTAATGAAAAAAAACCTGACATTTTCTACCCTCTACCCTCCTAATCCTCCTCCTCAATTTTCCAAACTAATAAAATCCATATATATCCCAACTCAACCTCTACAACCTACACAAGAATTCTTTATATTATCAAACATCAAGATCTTTTTTCGCTAGTCTTTTCTTTATTTTGTTACGAGTTTAGGAAGATTTTTAAAGGGTAAGAGAAAGAGAGGAAGAAAGATGGTTATGTAATCTTTTCTCTATATTCTTGAAGTCGGAGATTTGCTAACTTGAGTTCTTTTGAAGCATGTCTGTCACAGCTCCTGCAAACGCCGCCATGGCCTCTGCAACCTCAATTAAGACAACCAACAACAGTATAATAGTAGTACTATCTCTCACACACACTTGACAATACTGAACTGGCTCTCTTGAGCCTGCAGGCAGAGAAGAAAATCTTCTTATTACCACTTGCTTCTACAGTTCTCTTGCAGTTTTGCTGCAATAAAATCTCTATGATCAATAAATAAAGGTTGAATATATCCTAGCCCTTTGCATGAAGATCCGATGGTGTGTGGTTGTCCACGTGGCGGAGCGATCAACTTTTGCTTATTCGTCCTTGCACCGGAAAACACGCTCCACTTTTTTCTCTGACCCCTCCCTCTTCCCATAATTAAGATGGATTTACTGTTAATTTCCTAACGGAGCCAAAGTAAGCTACCATATGTTGAAACAGTAGTATGTTACGTAACTGTGCTACTTCTTCCCTCACAAACCAATCACTTGACCATGATTAGGGTGATTTTGATTAGGTGGCCATTGGCAGCTTATTAATAGTTTAGGTTAATTAAATAAATTTATCGAACTAAATTAGTTTGATTATTGGTTTTCGAATAATTGGTGTTTGAATAAATAAAATAAAAATGATTGGTTATATGATTTGAATTTGGTTATTAAAAATCAATAACTTAAATAACCAAATAACAACTTTTAGTTTCATTAGCTTTATTTTTAGTTTTTAGTACCCAATTTCATTTTCTATTCATATATTCAACACTTTGGTATTATATTTTCTTTGTTATTTTTTAATTCTAGTTTTTAGTTTTAGTAGTTTTAGGTTTTTGTTTGTTAATTTGATTTTTTGTATTTAATTTTATACTTATTTTTTAAATCAATTAGTGAACTTCTGTTAATCGGATATTAAAGTGAAAAAAAAAATTGGTTAATCAATCAAACAAAGAAAATTTTGGTATGGATTTGATTTTAATTTTTTATATCCAAAAAATCAATATTTTAATCGAATTGTATATATATATATATATATATCTCTGTATACACAACTAGGAAACCATTCTCTAAGAGGACCTCTATATGTGTACATCTGACAAAATATATATATATATATATATTTATATATGTGTGTGTGTGTAACACTCACATGAATGATATGGGTGAATTTAAATTACAAAACTAACGAAATAACGATGTCAATCGGACCCATTCTAAAATTTTCCATCTATTACTAGGGCAATGGAATGGAAATATGTGGCGAGGTTTTCAAGTTAATTTTGTTATATTTAGGCCTTTTCATGCATTACAAGTTCAATGATCATTAGTCATTGATATAAAAATTCTTATATAGATCTGTTCTACACTTTTTTGTGAACTTTATAATTATTTAAATAAAAATTATTGTGGACCTTACACTTTAAACAAGAATTATATAAATGACGTGAAGCATGTTTATATAAAAAAATTATTTAAATTTTATTTATATTATAAAGTCCACAGGTATAGTAGATCATTCTATGTAAGAATTTTGGGACATTAACCTCTACTCTTCTAGAGTTACACAACACACTCAAGACTTTGTGCACTAGATACAAACGATAACTTTTAATTTAATGGATGAACAAATTAGCTTGCATGCATGACGCGTATGATCCTAACACTATTTTCCATGAAAACATCTCAATTAAGTTTATAAATTATTCTCTAAAAAAATTAAGTTCGGATATTATTACTCTCGACATTATGTAGTAAATACCTCGTGTGTGAGCTAGACAGTTTGGAAGGTTTATATAGATTCAAGAAGGATTCTTTCGAACTTACAAAACTGTGGCCTCAGCCTCATATTTTTAGAATAAACGCCTCGTATTCCTCTCTAATTCTGTGTAATCATTTTAAGATTGACTTGATTCTGCATCGAGTTTTGTTTAGGGATATATTGGTAGGATCAATGAAGAATTGTAGTAGTGCTCTATTTTGAGGTCAACTCCCATCGATAGCAACAGAAGTGATGTAACATACAAGAAGACCAAGGGGTCCTTTTACTTGGAGTTGGTATACACCGGCAACAATTATACATGGATCTATAGCTGTAATAATATGTACAGTACAGATGTGTACAACAACAGGGGTGACTCTGTGTATTACGTAATGTATTTTGTACAGCTACTAATCTCGCGAAAATTGATAAATTATTTAAAAAGAAACTAACAACATAATCTTTTATATTTTATATTTATATATTTTTTAATTTTTTATATTTAAAATAGTATTTTTTAATTTATCAAATTCAACACGTAGTATTTTGACCTCTTAATATAATAACAGGTATATTTTTCTTTAAAATATTTATATACATATCGAATATAACATATTTAAGTGTACACATCTAGATGTGTATAAGAGACATGCTAAATTATTGACAAAAAATAGAGCACATGCAGGATCGAATGGTGTAGGAGTGGCCTAGAGAAAAAGCGAAGATGGAAGAAAACAGGGTTGGTAATAGTAGATGAGAATTTTAGAGTGGTGGTGGAGAACGTTTTAAATAATATTGTTTAATATTTAAAATTTGTGTTTGCCAATTTTACTAATAAAAAAATATAACATTCGATATGCATGTAAGTATTTTAAGTCAAAATATACCCGTAATTGTGTCAAGGGACTAAAATGATAGATTTATTAATTTGTGAAAGACTAAAATACATCATTTTAAATGTAAAAGAATAAAAACAAAATACAAATATAAAATGTGATGGACTATTAAAATTATTTTTCCTTTACTTAACAACAAAGTATAATTCATGTACTAGTAATTAGACACTTTGTAATTTATTGTTTATAAATTTGAGTCATTAAGAAATAAAAGAGAGAAACGTTTTTTTTCTTTTAAACCAAAAAAAAAAAATGATCATTTACTTTATGAAGGCAAATGCAAGTTTCCATGCACTTTCTAGTCGATGATACCATGGGTAGCCACGAGCACACAAACCATATGTTTCGTACACTCCTATGTGATTAAAGAATTCCAAAACTAATCAATTTTAGATTATGAAAATTGTTTCGTTTTTAATTTGATATGGCTCAGTTATGAAACGTTAGGATTTTTTGAATTTTATGGTTGGGAACAAAGTTGGATATATAGTTAAATTTTTTATTTGAGTGCCCTTGCATCCAACAAAAGACGAGGAGATCAGCATCACTAGATGAATCCAAATTTGCTCTACTCGGTCTTTCTCTACAGTTATTCAAAAAAAAAAAAGTCAATGCACTCGTGAATTATTCTCAAGTTGTGCATATACACATCAAATCATAGAAGAAGACGAACATCTTAATTAGTGGAGAATTTTTCTCTTATACTTATTGGTTCAATGGAAATTTTTTTTTATTACTCATTCTATAATGAGGAATAACTATTACAAACCGTTGAATGTTTGAAAAGTAATAGAATCTAGATGTGTATAAGAGACAGCTATAATATAAATTATCTCATTTCTACGTTGTCGAGAGTAACCAAGATTTAGCTAATATCATGTCTCTTATTGTACAAACTCTGATTTTCCTGATATGTAATCTATGAAAGTCTCATCAGAGTAGTGAATTAAGAGTTTAATCGTCAAAAGAAATTATTTTCCATCACTATTCTTTCATAATGTTAATGTAAATGACTCAAATTAGTGCAAACCTCTACTCTAAAAAAGGAAAACAGTTCAAAGGTGAAGTCTCAATTACCCACTACGGATGATGAAATCTGTTTTCCGAAGTGAACTTGAAAATTAAACTAAATACTAACAACTTATTTCTTTACTTAATTAAAGAAATTAACATTGTCAAGATAACTTTGTTAGCATCGATCTGTCAGATAAGACAGGTTAGAAACAGTTAAAGATTTTCTATCTTGCACTCTATGTTATTTTTGTCACATTACCAAATAAACAGTTTAGATAATTATTCTATTAAAATTAATTTATAAAATATTAATAATTTATTAAATAATAAAATAAAAAATATAATAGAGTATGAAACAGAAAATCCTATACCGTTAGAGACCTTAAACTCCAACTTTGTTTAGTGTAGCCTTGTGAGTTGTGACAATCTGTCACGGGCACGAAATAGTAGGGTTTCTCAAAATTATTACGCAGTAGAAATAAACCGTCATCTTTAACAAACACGTGACTTCCCCTAATTAGTGGCCGTAATTAGATTTACTAATTCCAATAATATATAATAGGACCAGTGACGGCCCAAATCCAGCTAGCCGTTCCTTTTCCTTGCCCCCCAGGTCTTTGACAAAAATAAAAAAAATCGGTTTAGAAATTAGAAATCAAGAATCAGTGGCCGCGGGATCAATTTTCAAAACTAATTTTGGCTAACCAAAACGTGAAAAGCACTAATTAGTTGCCGAAAATCAATCATATGTAAGAATATTTGTTTAGTAATTTAATTAGATTTTTAGGGGCCCGAGATTCTATTGCCTCTCATGCATGTATATATGGGAAATTTGATAGTCTTGAATAAATTATTCTCTTAATTTTAAGGATTTGTACGGTACAAATTTGTAAGCTATATAATACTATAATTATTATGTATTATTATATTAATTTATTTGTGACCAATTATTAGGAGGTAAACCCTTGCATGATAACTGGCGAATTGACAACATTCATTGGTTGTTGTGGCTGCTTTTTTTCTTTTCTTTCAATAATAAGTTTAAAAAATTTTATGGTGGAAGAAAGGTTGAAAGCTTCTATAATCTTTTAATTATTCCATGGATTATTAATTTATTTCTGCTACTATCATTTCAATAAATCAATACTTCCTTTTCAAAAGTCAAGTATTGTTTGTTGTAGGCTCGAATCCAAGTAGGCAGACCTCTAGCATATGATAATTAATTTTGATTTACTAAAAGTGTCGGGCAAAAGATATTCTATTCCATTATTCTATTCTATTTTTTTATATAAATATAAATTTCATCAAAGAAATCTTGATCATTTATTAAATAATAGAATAAAAAGTTGAATAGAAAGTGAGATAAATAATTCTTAACGAAATTATTGCCTGCTCTGTTCCTGAGGTTTGTAATTAATTAAGTCCAATTGCTGAATTTCAGAAATTGTGGAACCTCTTTTCCCTTAGTAGCTTACAAAATACATTACTAATACAAGAGTCACCCCAGTAAGTATAGCCATTATTATGATCCAACATTCCTTAATTGTGATTCCAAAAATTAATTTTCCATAATCACATTTTCTTGGGAATATAATAATATATATATATATATATTTTTTTTTTTTTTTTTTTACGGTGATCTTTAATGAATCTGTTTGGGCATAAGGAAAGTAAAAGCAAGTCATCCCTGAAAACCTGCCGATGGATACGACTTGATAGAAGAATAGAAGTGTAGAATGTAAGACTTGCTTAGTTGTTGTCATAGTATCTTTGGCTTTGTTTGTACAACTTTATTTTTCATTATTATTTAAATAACATTTTGAAATTAATTCTTAACACACTTCTAATTATTTTTTTTATTTTATATGCACACTCTGAAAGATTGCTACTATACAATATTTAAACGAAGTCAATTTCGTGCGTGAAACTTCTTTTTAATTGGTTCTACAATTACTTTTCTTTCTTTTTTTGGGTACTTCTACAATTACTAACAGTAGAGGACTAAGAGGTAAAAATTAAAATCAATTTATTGCCACTTTGAATTGAGTACGTAAAGAAAAAAGAAAGAGAGCCCGGGTTGATGGTGAATGGATGTATGCGACTCCCAATAATTGTGTCTCTGCCATTCTCGAGCCCTGTGTTTAGCTTTACCCCGGTTGACTCTCCTCCGTATGTTTTGATTCATCAGAATGAATCTCGTGTCCTTACTCAATCAAATTAGAAGATTACAAATATATATATATATATATATGAAATTTTTTTAATTAAACCTGAATTTCATCCGTAAATTTTATAAAATCTTGAATTTATGGTCAGAAATAACGGACTTTTGTGTAATTTTTGCTCATATATTAACTAATGTCTTTTATTTCATAAAATTTAATTTATATTATAGAGTATATAAATGGAGTTGAAAATCAAATTTATTCATGGAATATTTTTCAATAAAAAATAACTAAAAAATAGTTATTGAGAAATTATTACATAAATTACATTCATGATATAATAGTTTTTTTTTACTTAATATAGTGTCATGAACATTGATTCATATAAAGAATTTCCCAGTAGTTATTTAGTATTATTACAATTTACAAACCTCTTGAATCTTGGCCCCAACGCTAAATATTCTTCTTCTAGCTGCATATATACAGTTTGAATTGGAATTAGTTTCTAACGGGATTTATATTTTATAGTTCAAAAAATAGCATGTTAAATTTTATGACTAAAGATAGTTGTACCTCAAATTATGTGCATGTATCGAAGTATCTAAATAGGTTAAAAGAACTAAAAGTACAAATTAGTGTTATTTATGAAAACTAGAGTAGGCTCCATCCCAAATTTTAAAGATAGGTATATACATAGATATTGTTGATTATATTGCCAAAGTTTTATTATGTATCGAACTACGTTACTAATCAGTGTTTTGAAAATTAGAGTCCGGATCGGTCGGACTGTGAACTGGAAGAATCATCGGTTCGGTCTAATTATATATCTGATCTGTCCAAAAAATTGAATAGAATCGATAAAAAATCAAAAATCGGTAAAAAATCAGGGAATCAGTAAAAAATTAATTTTTAAAATTTTAAAATAAAAAATGATTTAAATAAAGAGAAAAATTAAAAAATCGTGAAATAAACTCCAAAATGGCAAAACATTGAACACACAAAAGCCTAAACTATTAAATTATTTTTTTTCCATCTTTTTTATACTTATTTTTGTATAAATTTCACTTCTCTTATTAGAAATTTGATCAATATTTTTGGGTATTAGAACTATAATTCTCCAAAATAGTGTTTCACTTCTATTTTAGATTTTATATAAATATATTTTAGGTCATTTTAAATTATATCACACTTCGAAAAAATTAAATAAAATTAGTGAACCGACCGATTTAATCGGTCGGACCGGTTAACCGCGAACCGAACAGGCCACCGGTTCAATATCCAGTCCGATGCTTTCAAAACATTGTTACTAATATCCCTCTTTCTGTGTTATTTGGACAATACAAGGAACTCGGTTGTTATGTTTTAATTGCATTTTGAGTCTCGGGAGACATTTTCATTTTCCACTTTGGTCCTATTTTGACGTGATTTATAGAAAGACCGCAAGATTATTCATTTTGCAGTGGAAGAATTACTACTTAACAAATGTGCTTAATCTCACGCAAGTTTTTGGTAAAGATACTCACGTAAAGTTTAAATGAAAACCTCACATATTATATTAGAGTTCACAATTTAGTAAATTAACTTTTTCTTTAATTTATTATGGGAAGAAAGCATGCATGAAAAGATTAACTGTCTCTTATACACATATGATGTGTATAAAATTCCCATTTAGCAGGCTATATTGGAATTTCAAAGATCATTAATTTATCCTAGAGGTGGTATTTGCATGTTGAACATACAATATTGGCTACCAAGTTTAATTTCTCCAATGAATTTTATGGGTTCAAATAAAAGAGTCACAACTAAAAGAGTTTCTACGGCGGGTTTCAAAATTGTGGGCTCTACTAGCGACGAGATAGAGTCATAGACTATAAACTCTGATTTTTGGAACCAAGAAAAATATATTAATTAAGTCACTCTAGCCCTCAACTTTTGAATTTTATTGCTGGAACCCTGATTAAAAAAGAGTTGTAAAATGCCAAATAATTAAGTTCCATTAATTGGATGCCATTATTTGTTCAAGAAATGTACCAAGCAGCCAGGAAATAAGCAGTAATAATTCTTGGATGCCTGTGCAATACGTACCTAGCTACTCTATGTGAAAAATGTACTTCTGCTGTACTTCTTATCTAAACAGCTATCAAAAACTGAGTGATGCTTATTTCTGCTGTACTTCTTTTATGTTATATATCTACAGAAGAAGTGAGTCACTATCGCTTGTTTGCTTTGGGTAATAAATTCATTGATTAACTGATGTAATTATCAATCCATAACTGGGTAAAAAATTCAAGAATTATTAATTCTAACAATTTCCTAATAACTTCTATATCATATTAATTGATAATTTGATATCGAGTAAACAAACGTGACATAAGCACATAGAAACGGAGTCTCAACACATTGAGAAAAGGTTTTAGACCATGTTAATTAAGTAACTATACATTTATTCTCCATTAAATAAAATATACGCACTAAAAAATAATGTACATATAGAGATAACATTAAATGAAAAATTATATTAATGTAATTGTATATCTTTGTTAAATGCAAAGATCATAATGTAAACTTGGTGGGGGTCCCGCTGACCCTCCATGTGTTGAACATAATGATAAAAACTAATAAAAAAATATTAAAATAAACGGGTATTAATTAATTTTAACAATTAGCAATAGTAGTAAGTAGTAGAATACTAGCATGGATTTGTTTTAGGTGATGATTTTAATAGTCCACGTAGGTTTCTCTTTAAGGTTAAGATAATTATTGACTTCTTTGGATGTTATGGGTCATTATTTGGCGTTGGAAACCTAAAGCCAGTGACGGTGGCAACAAAATTCACATGTCTACCACCTAACTTCTTACCATAGTTTAATAACTCATTGCGTTTTGAGGAGTTGTATTAAAGTGTGGTATAATTATAATTGATTTAGGAAAAATTATTTGAAATGTTATTTCTTATCAAATCACTTATAGTTATGTCTGAATCGAATTTACTTGATAATTAAAATAAAAAAAATTCAACAAATTTTTTTAAATTAAAATTTTTTAATCGATAATGAATAATACGTAAAGTATAAAAATAAGAAATTTTAAATTTTCAAATACTTTACCTAGTTTTAAATATTTTTATTTTTAATAGATGAAATAATAAATATACATAATTTATAGTTTCAAAATTTTTAATTTTTTCAAATATATTCCACTGATCAATTTTTTGAGTCGATCAAAAACTCAATGCCCCTTTAACACATCTAGTTACCATTCAATTAAACACCTAAATCCTACTACTAACTAGATGGCATCTCGCAGTATACGGTTGTCAACTAGTAGCAAAGGAAAGTAGGGATCGTTACAAGGATGCAGCTAGAAGAAGAATATTTAAAGAAACTTGTAGTTAAGCTAAATCAATTGGTAGATGATAGAACTATTCTAATAAAAACTATAATTTAAATTCCAACTTAATTTAATCAAATTAAGACTAAAATTTAAAACAAGTAAATCATTCAACTAAAAAGACTACAAAAGTCATTTCTTTGAATATTAAAAGCATTCATTTCTAAATTATAAATTAGAAAGAGTTAAACTAGAAATTTAAATATTTTTGGATTTTCGATTGAAATTAAGAAAGCGCACTAAGAATTAACTAGAAATTAAAGCTAGAAATTGAAAATTTTTAAATAAAAAGCAAGAACTTAACAAGAACCCTAATTTTCCTAAAAACTCTAATTTGAAAGTAAAGAAATTTTTACTAAATTGGACAAGAAAACAATTAAAAAAATTTATCTACACGAAACTTACAAAAAATCCACTACGATTATCTAATAAAGGCTCTAGAATTGGAATTTGACAAGAAATTTAAAGAAGATCTAAGATGAAAGTAAAGAGAAATTTATATTAAAAAAAAGTAACTTATATTTTAAACTATCCTAATCTATCTAGAGCTATCTAAATCTATCTAATTTCTAAAACTTCTAGAAGTCTAAAACCTCCCCCAAAAACTAATTCTACTTACCTTAAATAATGCAGCATTACACGCGGCAAAATTAGGGGTTTTCTGGCTGGAAGTTTACAAAATTGCCCTTACAATTTAGCAATCAACGAGTTGAGATCGCAGTCTGGAACATTTGAGACCGCAATCTCAACTCTAAAATAGTAGAACTAATTCCCGAGTCGAGATTGTGGTCTGGAATAGTCGAGACCGCGATCTCATTGTCTTTCGGACTGGATATTGAACCATTTTGCAATTTTCCCTGTCTCTTTACACCTTCCACCTTCTAACCTTTAATTTTTAACCTGTATAATATTAACACCATTAAGTCTCTAATTAAACTCTAGATTTAAAGTATACAAAATTAGATTATAAATTAAAAAACGAGAATACAAATACATATGAAAGAAATTAACTAAAATCTTCAATTATTTATCTAATTTTAGAATTTAAACTATCAAAATGCTATAATTCAGAGGAAAATAACTCTAGTTTACTAGAGTTATCACACCGCCAAACTTAGCGTTTTGCTAGTTCAAAAACAAAACAAAGATTAACAATAAATGAAACCTCACGACATTCAAACATAGTAGACACCTGTCTCTTATGGACACATCTAGAATCATGGATAAGAGACAACAATTAAGCGATCTCTCAAGATATATTCAACAATACGTGACATGCGAAGAATATGAGTAAATCAACCCAAAATTGAAATTTCGTTTTACAAAGAAGCACACATTCAGTGTGTACATAAGATTTCACATCACCAAATATTACCATTCTCGAAAAGAGTTACCAAAAGTTTTAGTTTTTTTCATTCGAGACATCAGTACTTCTCAAATCACAAATATCATAAGAAAGTTAATCAACTCTCTCGACTAAGTATCATAAAAATAGAAGTTCAATTAGGAATCAACCTACATGCAATTGTCACACATTTCGGAAATAAACCTCTAACAAGGAATAAGTAATATGAGATTAATGATAAGTATTACAAACATTTAAGTACTTTACTTATTGGTATACGAAAAACGCAATTCCTAATTGCTTAATTCGGAGAAACAACATGGGTATATGTTGGAGTCCCGTACTCGCCTTATTACTACTCTAATGGCTTATTTCGGAAAAACAACATGGGTACCAGTCTCTCTCCCTCTCATTCTCACCCTTCTCTCAGCACTGCCATATACCCCTCTCATCATATTCTAAAAGCAATTCAATCACCAATTCAAAAATCTAACTTTTCAAGCAGAATTCAACACCACAAAATCACAATCCAAATTCCCAACAATTGTTCGAATATTTCAATTCAACTCAATCATAATTCAAACCAAGAATTTCAACAATTGGACAATTCAAAATTCTTCTGGCTGACAAATTAGCACCAATTACTTGTCCACAATTCAATAATTCAAAACCACAAATTTTTCACAATTTAATCGACCAAATTCCATAATTGTCTTCAAAAATTGCTTATTACAACTAATAATTCAAGAAAAGATATTACCCGTTCTTTTTCGAATTAAAAATTTTCCAAGAATTGGCTTTGTGTCAATCCCTTTGAAGCCAGATTAGTTGTACAAATCTTTTTGAAGATGGTTGCTTTGATGTTGGTCTATAAAAACAAAGTGAAATTAGTGGTGGATGTGGAGTTTTTGGTGATTTTTGGTGAAGATGATAGAAGCCCAAGAAGAACCATGTGGAGGAACCTTTGAAGATAGATCCATTAATAAAAGTGCCATACCCTCAAAGATTCATTGATCCAAGAAATGAGGAAAAAGAGAAGCAATTCCCCCATTTCTTGGATATGTTGAAAAAGATTAATATCAACATTCCTTTGATTGATGTTCTCACCAAGATGCCCAACTATGCTCGTTTCATGATACACAGGATCTTTTGGCAAGGAAGCGAAAATGGGATGATGATGAGAAAGTATGCCTTAATGCCCAATCTAGTGCCACTATTCAAAGGCTGTTGCCCCTTAAACTCAAGGATCCTGGTAGTTTTATGATACCGGTGAATGTTGGAGGAAAAACGTAACATCGATCACTTTGTGATTTGGGGGCAAGCATAAATATCATGCCAAAGGCCATCGATGACAAGTTAGGGATCAACAATGTCAAGCCAACTAATATCACACTCCAATTGGCGGATTTATCCGAGAGGAAATCATATGGCTTGTTGGAAGATGTGCTTATACAAGTTGAAAAGTTGGTATTTCCCGTTGATTTCTTCTGTATGATACGGATGAAGAGAGTGAGATTCCATTAATTTTAGGAGGTCTTTCTTGTCGAGCTCATGATTAATTGATGTGCACAAAAGGAAGTTGACCTTACGAGTTGAAAAAGAATCAATTGAAAGTGATGTGTTTCTTATACAATGATAATATTCCCATTGAGATTGAAGAGAAATGTGCTAACCAATCTCTTAATTCTATCCTTGCTAGGTCAAATGAAAAGCAAAATGAAGTGAGTCAAGGCAATTCGCTCAAGCAAGTGTTCGAAATAAAAGGAAAATCTGGGAAATGAATTGAAAGAAAAACCACCCGATAAAGGATGTATGTTGATGAAGGATGAAGAGAGTTTTACAAAGAATAAACACAATGGTGATATCAAGAAATTGAGAAGCCATAAAAAGAAAAGAAAATGGTTTGAGAAACAATTGGAGATGTTAATTGTGGCACTAGCGATGGCTAAGGCTAGAAAGAAATTTTTGTACATGGAAAACTGCGAAAATCAAGCTTTAATCATGAAGAAAAAGGGGATCAAACTTTTTTCGTGGAAAATGAAAGGGAAGGGAGGATCAATCATTCTCAATTACTTAGAATGAGGGTCATGCCATAGTCAAACTAATGACTATAAAAGAGCGCTTCTTGGGAGGCAACCCAAGTCTTTAATTTAATTTTTAACTTGCTTTCTTTTGGTGTGATTTTACATTGTCTTGATTTTGAGTAAATTGGTTTGAATTAGGTTAGAATTTTTGTTATAAAAAAAATAATTTATTTTTAGTTTTTTAATTGAATAAATTGTGCTAAAGAATGAGTTTGATATCACCCTAGTTTTGAGATTTTTTGTCTCAATTACGGTGTAAAGAGAAGATCGCAGAAATTTATCTTTGACCGCGGTCAAAATGAAAAGAGTTACCAAAAGTCGTGTGGAGTTTTTGGTTCTTTTTCGTGAAGATGAGAGACTGTCTCTTATACACATCTAGATGTGTATAAGAGACAGCCTCTTGACTTCAAGGAGGATTGACACAAAGCCAATTCTTGGAAAAATTTCAATTCCAAAAAGAACGGGTCATATCTTTCCTTGAATTATTAGTTGTAATTATCAATTTTTTAAGACGATAGTGGAATTTGGTGGATTAAATTGTGAAAAATTTATGGTATTGAATTATTGAATTGTGGACAAGTAATTGGTGATAATTTGTGCTAAAAGAATTTTGAATTGTCCAATTGTTGAAATTCTTGGTTTGAATTGTGATTGAGTTGAATTGAAATATTCGAACAATTGTTGAAAATTTGGATTGTGATTTTGTAGTGTTGAATTTTGCTTGAAAAGTTAGATTTTTGAATTGGTGATTGAATTCCTTTTAGAATATGACAAGACGGAGATGGACTGGTTCTAGAAAATGGAAATTCTTTGGAGAAGGGACAAGCAGAGAAGGGTGATCGGAACAACCATTTGAGGGTGGTGATCAAATTGAATCTCAATTTTTGAGTGATAGAGCTCAACAATTATTCAAGAGTAACGAGAAGCATGAGGTAATTAGAAAGAGGAGCTTTGACCTAACCATGAATTGGGGAGTATATGAAGATTCTAGGAGAGTGATAGGAGAACAAATTAGGTCAAGACATTGGGAGGGTTTTAACGCTCAGTTTGACTCCGGGGCTACCCAGTTAGTCAAAGAATTTTATTGTAATTTATGTGAGTTAGAAGATGGCAAAGTGCGCATACGGGGAATTTTGGTAGATTTTGGTGCTGATATGATTAATGCGTATTTCAACATACCCCCCGTACCTTCTAGTCAATATTTGGCATTTTTGAACAATAAAAATAAGGATATGGATGCAATCAAAGATACCATTTGTGATAGGAGGGTAGAGTGGATTAAGAGTACTTCATCTGCCATGGAATTAAAATTTCCTCAGACAATCAAGGACTCTCATTAGTGGCTAAGTTATGGTTTTATTTCATTAGTAGCCGCATTTGGGGTCCAATGCAGTGAGCTTTATCCAAAGGAACAAGGTATTCTTAGTATATGCCATCATGACTGGGATCCCGATGAATATCGGTCACCTAATTAGACAGGAGTTTTTAGAAAGTTGTAGGTCGGGACGACCCATAATTTATGCCCCAAGTCTAATTCACCATCTTTGCATCATAACGGGTTACCCAATTGGTCCTTTGGAATCATTGACACATCCTATAGGAAGGATCAATCAGGAATATGTCTATAGGTTGGTGAGAGAATATGAGAAGCACCACCAAGAGGAGCACCCTACACAGGCACAGCCACAGCCACAACCACAACCTCAGCCTCTACCACCTCAGAGAACTTCAATTATTCCGATACCCCAGGTGTAGTATTCAATGCTCCAGTAAGTGAAGAAGAAATGAACGATCTCTGAAGTCTTGGTAAATGCAGTCAAATGGTAATGCACAACAACTTGACCTTTATTAGAGAAACTTTAAGGGTTACTTCATTAGGCACTTGGGTCCAGCCACCGTCACATTCGGCATGGCACTTTTGTCCACCTCGTGGACAGTACTACACACCACCGGCAGCTACCACACATCACGAGGGATCTAAGAGACAGAACTAAATCAATTAAGAGATGGATGATGAACTATTCTAATGGCTCAACCTAGTGACGCTGAATAAGGTCAATACGAGATGGAATGAAGAGAAGAAGCCACTATTTGTTTGAGCATGAAAGAAGACCAACCTTGATCATTGAATTAATTTGATGGATGATGATAATTTTTCCTATTTTCATTGGACGCCATAGCTTTTGATTACTTTAGATTATATTTGTTTTATTTTCAGTTTTTGGAATTGAAGTATTTCAATTTTTCTTTCTTTTAAGTAGTTTGGCTAATGGCTTTAAGCTGATGTGAAGTGATACATTTTGATGCTAAATGGATAAGAAACAGCTTGGATTATTAAAAACTCATCAACTAATGCAAAGTTTCCATTGTTTAATTAGAAATTGGCAAGGGCCCTAAGCTGATGCCATCTTTGCATTAGTTGATGAGTTGAATGTAATATTGATTTTGTTTGAAGTTTACTTGGTGAGATGCATGGCATGGTTGCTCTTAACATTTTTATTCAATTTTAATTCTAAACTTAAAAGTAGGACACAGTTTAAGTAGTTTTCGTTATTTTTGGGTTTTGTATTGATGTTTAATTTTGGGTGAGTGAAAGGATGATTTATTCATCAACTTGAATAAAAAAGACAAGTTTGGGGGTGTTTATCTTTTTGTGTTGGAAATGGCCATTTTATACAAACTTGCCATGTGATGATTAATGGATGGAAAGTTGATCAATTAGGTACTCAATGATGATAAATTTTAATGTTCAATGATTTGTGATTGAAGTATATGATTGATTCATAAATTTGGCATTGCTATTTTTTAAAAAGAAGTTCTGAAATTTTAGAAAAATTTATTTGAACTAAGGCTATTGTTTCTTATCAAATCACTTAACATATGTGGTTGATGAACATCTTTTGGAAATAAGTGAACTTAAATGAAGTAGAAGGAATTTTACACATTTTGTGTGTATGCATAGGGAACGTTCTTCTATATTGTGAATAATTGAAAATTCGAGATTAATTTTTAATACATTTAGATGTTGAAAATTTTGGCAAAGGGATGGAAAAAAAAATTCGGAGTAAGGTGAAATCTAGATTACTATAAGAAATGGCTTATTTCGTCCGAAATAAGCCATTAGAGTAGTAATAAGGCGAGTACGGGACTCCAACACATACCCATGTTGTTTCTCCGAATTAAGCAATTAGGAATTGAGTTTTTCGTATACCAATAAGTTAAGGAGTAAATGTTTGTAATACTTATCATTAATCTCATATTACTTATTCCTTGTTAGAGGTTTATTTCCGAAATGTGTGACAATTGCATTTAGGTTGATTCCTAATTGAATTTCTATTTTCATGGTACTTAGTCGAGAGAGTTGAATACAGGCTAACTTTATACATATTTGTGATTTGTAGAAGTAATATGAGATTAATGAAGAAAACTAAAACTTTTGGTAACTCTTGTTCTTATACAAATCTAGATGTGTATAAGAGACAGTATAACATTTGAATGTGTGCTTCTTCGTAAAACAAAATTTCAATTTTGGATTGATTTACTAATATTCTTCGTATGTCACGTAGTGTTGAACATTTCTTGAGAGTTCGCTTAATTGTTCTAAATACATCCATGATTCATCAAGTGTCATTTCAACTTTGGAGGTGTTTAAATGTTTGAATGTTAATAGGTTTCATTTATTGTTAATCTTTGTTTTGCTTGGGACTAGCAAAACGCTAAGTTTGGCGGTGTGATAACTCTAGTAAACTAGAATTATTTTCCTCTAAATTATAGCATTTTGATAGTTTAAATTCTGAAATTAGATAAGTAATTGAAGATTTTAGTTAATTTCTTTCACATGTATTTGTATTCTCGTTTTTTAATTAATTATGATAATAACATTTGTGTTAAATTTTTAGTTTAATTAAGTGCTTAATGGTGTTAATGTTATGTAGGTTAAAAATTAAAGGTTAGAGGTGGAAGGAACAAAGCTCAAGGGACCAAATTGTAAAATGGATGAAATGAAGATTGTTGGAAGGAGAGTCGAGATCGAGGTCTTGACTATTCCAGACCGCGGTCTCGACTCGGGAATTAGTTCTACTATTTTAGAGTTGAGATCGCGGTCTCAATTGTTCCAGACCGCGATCTCAACTCGCTGAATTTTGAATTGTAGTGGCAATTTTGTAAACTTTTAGCTAGAAAATCCCTAATTTTGCATTGTGTAATACTGCATATTTAAGTTAAGTATAATTAGTAAGTAGGGAGTTTTTGGGGGAGATTTTAGAGAGTAGATAGTTTTAGAGATTAGATAGTTTTTGATAGCTCTAGATAGATTAGGATAGTTTGAAATATAAGTTACTTTTTTTTAATATAAATTTCTCTTTACTTTCATCTTAGATTTTCTTTAAATTATTGTCTTGTCAAGTTCCATTTTTTATTAGATAATCGCAGTGGGTTTTTCGTAAGTTTCGCTTAGATATAATTTTTAATTTCTTTCTTGTCCAATTTAGTCTCTTAATTTCTTTACTTTCAAATTCAGGTTTTTAGGAAAATTAGGGTTCTTGTTAAGTTCTTGCTTTCTATTTAAGAATTTTCAATTTCTAACTTTAATTTCTAATTAATTTTTAGTGGGCTTTCTTAATTTCAATCGAAAATCCAAAAATATTAAATTTCATGTTTAACTCTTTCTAATTTATATTTTAGAAATGAATATTTTTAATATTCAAAGTTTCTGTTTTTTAGTCTTTTTAGTTGAGTGATTTACTTGTTTTAAATTTTAGTCTTAATTTGATTAAATTAGGTTAGAATTTAAATTATAGTTTTCATTAGAATAGTTCAATCATCTACAAATTGATTTAGTTTAACTACACAAGTATCCTTAAACCTTGGTAACTGTTTAGCTCTCTTAGTTGGCCAAATATCTTGCGAGGATCTATTTAATTAGTAGTAGAATTTAAGTGTTTAATTGAATTATAACTAGATGTGTTAAAGAGGCATCAAGTTTTTGAATTCCAAGTTTTTAAACATTTTGACAACTCTACGGTAAACATCGAATGTTAATTTGACAAAGGCTCTTCAACTTGGCCTTTAGTATATTATACACAAATTTTTTAGATGGGCCACTTTAAGACTTGAGAAGTTGAAGGCCCAATAGAGTTCACTAGGCCCATTTTACCCTCTGGGCTGGATCCATGTTAAAGCCGAAGTTAAAGCCTTAGATTCTCTCTAACAAGCATAATTGATTCAAACCTTTATCTTAATAAAGCGAATCTTAGGTGAGTCGATTTTAGCGATGTGTATAAGAGACAGGATCCGATTTTTGTTCTTACTTATAAATCTTGTAGTCAGGATTAAACAGAAATGTGTATAGAATGACTAACAGTAGCATTTTAAATCCTAAACAATCTATTCTAGTAAGAACAATCGGATCTATCTAAATATTTTCCTAATAATAAATATTGATTCAGGACAGGGTTTTAAAACCCTGTCCTGATGCCATGCCATTAATTTCTTGATCCTACTTTCTTGTTCTCATGTGATAGGTACGTTAGTGAAGGAACTAAAAACAATAATAATGGTTCAAACAAGAAAAATAGAAAACAAATTAATCAAAGCAACGACATAGCGGAGAAGCAAGTTGAAAATTTGAATTGGAAGGAAACATTTTTTTGATTTAAGAAACTTTATTGGTGGGAATTTCACTACACTGTAAACCTGCGGTTTTCATTTTTTGCCCAAACACTCAACACACGGCCACAACCACAAGGACTTTTAAATATAATAAATCAATCAAATTAATTCCTTAACCACATTAATTTCTAAATTTTCTAAACCTTAACCAATTCTACCATTAATTCCTAAAACTAATTATACTAATAACTAGTTTTGACCTCGTTCCTTGAACGGGGTACATTAGCAACTTCAGTTCAATTCAGCTGTATATTCATGCATTCGATCTTTGTTATTATAAAATGTATTAACTTTAGTGTTGCAATGTTTATGCTTTAATTTTATATAAAATTAAAATAAAATCTTATATATGGCAATAAGAAAAATTATAAGAAAAAAATTAAATAATATTGGAGAAATAGAGATTTGATTCTTTTGAACGGATATTTTACTTGGATCTGCCCAAGCAAACAAAATTTTACAATTTATTAAATTTTGTCATTTAATATTATAAAAATATTAACAATTTACTTCTCTCATCTTATTCTTTACTTTATGCATTAAATAGTAAAAGATAAAAAAAAAAATATATCAAGTATCATATTAAATACAACATTCATGTGTCACAATTGAAAATTCTTGCAAAGTGCAAGAAAAAGTTAAAGAGTAACAAAACTCACCTTTAAGGATGAAAAATTTGTCAATAAAAAATAAATTGAGTATAATATATGAGCAGATGGATTATATCCGAATATAAGATGCCTTGAATACGAGAGAGATGACTTAAATACCTCATTGGTCCAGTTCTTGTAATGTTTTTCCTCATTCTCTGTATTTGTCTCGAAAAAACTAAGTCAATCAATCAAAGTGCAAAACAACCAAAAAATAAATAAACTAACATAAAATTACATCTTTGTTTACTTACTTGCTTTTGTATCTAAAACACAAAACTACCGTAAACTATATGAACACAATCTAACTTATATGGAACCTAAAAATTGCAAGTTATAATTATCTACCCATAAAGCTACTTAGCAAAAACTTCTACGAAGTAATTAAGATAAACTATATGTACGTTAATATGTAGAAAGCTAATTAATTGCTATTTTTAAATCCCCGTAAACTATATGTATGTATGTGTATACTTGCATACATGTATACACCGTAGGGAAAATCAAATAATGTATTTAAAGCAACATTAATTCAAGGCAATCTATAGGGAATAAAACTCAACATAGACTAACATAATTACGTATTAATAATATATTTTAAAAATGATTAAATTCAATGCAACTTTCATCAAAATAAGATTCAGAAATATCAATTTATAATAAATAAATAAATAAAATGGGATAACGGGGTACCTTATTTTCGGAATATCTTCAACAGGCAAAAGCAAAGAAAAAACTGTTTTCAATCTTAAAAAAAATGCGAGAATCAACTTAAATTTGAATCAAAAGAAGAAAAGATTTACCGTCAACCAAAATTTAACATTGTTGGGAAAATTGGAAAAAGTTCATGGGTGAATTGGAGTGAGAAATTAATGACAATCTAAATCAATTTCCAAACATACAAATAAAAATAATTAGTCATAATAAAAAGAATTAATGCTCAGACAATGAAGAATTATTAAAGAAAAAAAAAATTTGAGTTCTAAGAGACAGCGGAGTATATCGAAGAAGGGATAGGCTTAATGATTAGAGACTAATAGAACTTACTCTTCATAAGTTTCTTAGTAAGAAGACCGACACTAGAGTGTAGAACATACACTTTTATTTTAATAAACCGTGGAAAAAAGATCAATTTAATAGATAAGGATCCAGTTTTTCTTGACTCAAGTTTGATCCTCAAATATTAGTATGGATGGCAAATTGAAGAGTCATGTGACAAGAAGTGAAAAAAGATTAAGATAGAGGGCAAATTTGAATTATGTAGTTGGGGAGAGAAGAGAATCTTGATTTCCTTATACATCTTCAAAACGTAGAAAAGAGACAGTAACACATCTAGATGTTATAAGAGACAGGGGCTTAAATTAGGAAGGAGAAACATTTTTAAAAAAATTTTTTCTTTGTCCAATAGACCCATATATATATATATATATATATATATATATATGTTAAATTACACGGAACCACCCTATGATTAGGATTAAAATGAAACTGTTAGTCATTCTATCCAATTTAACCGTCAAAAGTTTAAAAAGTTCTATTTTAAGGGTATGGTTGTCTTTAATATTTATTTTTTATTTCTTTTTAACTAAAAATGAGATTGAAATTAAAATTTTAGTAATAGTAAATTAAAAAATAAAGATTAAAAGATAATCATACCCTTAAATTGAAACTTTTTTAAATACATAATCAATAGAGTCCTAATTAAGCCTAGTTTAAAATATCCAACATACCTTCCCTTAATCCAAACTCTTGATTATGCATGATCGCCTCCAATTCCATCACGAGAGTGTGAGCCTCCATTGAAATTTTGATCACTACCATCATTCTTGTATTTGGTCTTTACCTTCATCTTCACTTGTAGTAGTGGAAGAAACTTGTACTTTGAGTACAATTTAACTGGTAACTCATCTTGATAAAAAAATTCAACTATATTCACCCATACATAGCCGCAGACATCATGATTTTTCTCGTGAAAATTACTCACATAATACCAAGAAAAAAGAAATCATATCATTCTTTTTCACCAAAATTTTGAATTCCATAACTTTGACAAAGTTGGTCCACTCCAACATAATTTTCTCAATAAAAATTCTTAACTCATTCTTTGCTTCCAATAATCCATTTACCCCGAAAAAATTCTCCAACACAACATCATCTTCAATCATATTTTTTGTAATCATTAATGGCACATTCTTCACATAATCTCTTAATCCCAATCATATCAAATTTTCCATCACCAATATCAAATTTTGAAATAACCAAATTTTCATCAATAGTTTTTGTTTCTTCCAAAACAAACTTTTCCTCTTCATGTCTCAAATTTATTTTTTATTGACAAATTCATCATCCTTAATTGTACAAATAAGGCATGCAATCCAAAATCATTAACCAATTAAAAATCTTAATAATTTTTCTTATCATCGACATACATGTCTTTATCAAAATTTACTTTCCATTCGAAATCAAATTTTGATACATAACCAAAATAATAATTCATACCATTATAAAATCATAAACGTCTTCCTAGAAAATATGAGGCATATAAGAATGATGAATCAACCTTTTAGAAAGAACTTCAAAAATAGACTAGTTTCGGATAATTTGAAATTAATCTTGTCTTCTTTTTTCATTCTCTTACCATTATATAACTCAAAAATGCAAATAACCTACATTTTTATCAAATAAGATGACTAAATATGTAATTTTATTAGCTTTCTTCATTTATATTGTAGAACTATGTTTATTATACGTTCTTAAAACTCCAAAGTTTTGTTATATAGTCACATCTAATTTGTATAAAATCTCTTATATATCACTTGGATGAAATATAAACTTACCTACATGTGAGGAAAATCTTGATGCAATTTTTGTCCCCTACTCAACTTCTTGGCCTCCATAGCGTAAAACTAGACCAAACTCCTCGATTCCACAATTCAATCACTCCGAATTTTTTTATCCAACCATTGTAATTTTTTATTTTCAAAAATAATTTCAACAAGATGAGGAAAAACAGAACAACACTATCTCATTAGGGTCCCTTTTTTATCCTTAATTGTCACCAATTCTCCAAACGCTAATATCTACTCAAAATTAAAAATTTTCCAGGATCAAAAACAAAACTCTTGATATTAATTTGAAGGAAATAAATCCTCCTACAAAAATAAATAAATAATTGATCCACACATAATAAGCCAAAAAAGGCTAAATAAATTGGCACAAGATGAACAAATTAGGAGCTAACTTTTATTATCAATCAAACTGGAGGCTCAACAATATTTTTACAAACTCTCAAATAGGTAAAGTATTAGATGGAGGCTAATAAAGGTTTTTTCTTTTTTTCTTTTTAAACCTACACACAACACTGCCACAAGGCCTTTTAAATATAACAAATCAATCAAAATAATTGCTTAACCAAATCAATTACTAAATTTCCTAAACTATCTCTACCATTAATTCATAAAACCAACTACACTAATAATTCTTGAAACCAAGTAAAATACATATTGATAAATAGAGTCCTAATTAAGCTCGGTTGAAAATATCCAACAGTTATTTCATCACACGTTGTGTGTTTCGGTGACAGACTCTTTAGCACCAACCAAAGAATGAATAAAAAAGTCATCAAAATAAAGAACACATATTTTCTAGGTGTTGGAATTTTTTTTTTTAATTTTTCACTAGTCTATCATAGGCCAAAATTTCCCTTTCAGAATATGACAAAAAAGATATGGGTCAATTGGACAAAGAAAAAATAGAATTGCAGAACACTCAACCAACTTAAACAACAAAGCTACTTATGTGTATGCATGCAGAAGAAATCTACAACCCTGTGAAACCAAATCGATCCATTTTTCGATATTTTTTAAAATTGTTTCTCCTTCCTAATTTAAGCCCATTTTCTAACCTTTCATTTATTTATACTTCTAGCAGTTATACCGAACTCTTTTATTCTCCTTTCTCTTTTCTTCCTCCTCTAACTTCTATAAAAAAAAAGTTATTTTCTCCACTCTAACAGTAATGGATCCCATCCTTAAGTAATTTCCAAATCATCCCCAAAACAAAAAATATACACATCTAACTTAGTCGAAGAAGACTTGGACCGGTTGATTCGAAAATCGATCTACCTCATTGAAGCGTAGTTATTCTATAGTCTTGCCTTGTTAACACTATCCATGAGTAAGATTGATAACTCTAATGCAACCAAGTTGGAATGGAAAACTATCCTTCCTCGGATACTTAGTCAGCGTAGTTGACGCCATCGTGTTCTCTATTACGAGATGAAGATTGCAAGTACTGCTGCGACTCCCTACCAACCTTTCCAAATGAATCCTCCTTATGGTATTGATTAAAAGGGTTAGGTTATGCATATCCATCCTTATCTTCCACATTACAGCAAAGGTGGATATCAAGAAGGCCACATTACAGCAAAAGTAGGTATCAAGAAGGATAGGAGACTTAGTTTGAAATTTGAGAGAATGGAAGCTACTTTTTGTTTACTTATGGATCCCATTGACAACTATAATATTTTTCTATATTATGGTATGTATGGCCAGAAATTAATGTTCTCGGATCCAGAACCCTATATCATGCTTATGCACCTTTTTTGAATTGACTTATCATTGAATTAGTAGGAGACTATTTTGGAAAACATGGGTTCAAAGCCTTATGGTTCCTTAGCTCTATACTGTATTATCATACTACTGAAAGAATCTCCCAAAATAGGAAGCTCCACACCAACCCCAAAATTATCGTGCAGATACGGCAAGAAATGATTTGTCGCCTATCCCTCCCCAAGAAGGTCAAGTTGGCGGAAATGCTCTGCCTCTTCTCAGTGGTGCATGACCTTCTAGACCACGTAGGATGATGAAAAGGTCAATAAGTTTATCAATAACGCAGTGTACCTAGGTGTCGATATCATCATCCAAGAGTATGAGATTTTTAGGGCGGTAGGCGGCAAGTTTTTGTAAATTCTATTTTGTTACTGTGAAATCAATTAGGAGTGTAAATAAACCAAATTGTTTGCGGGTAGTTAAGTCAAAAATTGACTCGAGCTCTAGTCAACCGAACTAGAGTCGAGCTTACTCGAATTCAAATCTCTTAACGAGTCAATCTCAACTATACATATACTTCTATTCGAGTGCTTGTCAAGTTTTGTTCAGAATTATAATTTTTATTTTTTTAATTATATGTAAAATTACTAAAATGCCTATATTCTTTAGAAAAATTACATCTTTTACCAATGAAAAAGTTGAACTACTTGAATTCAAGTTCGTTTTACTTATTTTTGAACAAGTTTGAGCTTCAAATTTTTCAAATTCGAGTTCGACCTCTATTTTTAAAGTTCATTAGAGTTTAAACTCGAGTTCGAGCCTTATAAAAAATTGTGAGTTCGAGATCAAGTAGATCACTATTCATTTAGTTTCCATCTGTTGCTCTTGTTATGTTAATGAAAAAGAAAATACACTCATGGTGAAAAACTTTACCAAGTGGCTGGCCACGTTGGTATAAAGCAATAAGATTCTAGCAATTGATTTCATTTTTAGGCACACCATTTTAAATAATGGAACCTCACTAATTTGGCAATACCAACATGGCAAGTCACTTGGTAAGATTTTTTCATAATAAAGTTTTTCATACTCGTTGTTATCTTTTTATTATATATTTGATAATAACCACAACTTATAGATAAATTAGTTGTGCCCCCATTTTTTGGACAGGAATAGAGGTTAGACAATAAAATGATTTGATATCTAAAGATAAAATTGATTTGATATTCAAAAATGACAATGGAATAAGTTCAATCTTAGTTTTAGTTCAAAGGTACTAAACCTTTTATTAAATTAAGTTTTGAAATTCATCCTTCCTAATAGGTTGTATAGGTTGAGATATATTTATACAATTAGATATAAGAGATCAATCCTATGTATTTGTAATGGTTAACCAATTAGATATAAGAGATCAATCCTATGTGTAAGGGATAGATTTTAAAGATGAACTACATATACAAAATAAGGATAAAGACTAAACAATTTTTATTTATCAAAAGCATAAACAATTTGCCAAACCGAAAACCCAACTCATGATACACCTAATAGCAAGGGTGACATCAGAAGCAATGAGCAATTTCACTTGCATGATTTGGCTTGCAATTTCAAAAAAAGAAGGACATCATTGATTTGGTATTCATGGATTATTTGACCTAGTAACAGTCACACTTTCTATAATTGTGGTATGTATTGCAAGATTATTCCCAAACCCAGGACCTCTCGATCCCGCTCATGACCTCTTGCTTGACCTTACTCGCCTATCTTGGCCAAGTATTCTGGAAAACGTAGGAAAGGCAAGGCACTGTGCTTCTTTCGACTATGTATTGCAATCATATTGCTAAAAGAATTCAAAGAAGAAGAAGTTTCTCATACATGTTTGTTTGGCTAATTACTATGAGAATCATTTTGTAAGAATAAAAGTATTACAAAATTACTATTTTCACTTGTGACTTGAATTTCAAATTTGTTAACTTATCGATAAAGTGAAACTCATTCCTTGTTCAAACCAAACATATTAGCGGGGAATGATATAAACCCATATCGATTGTGATGTTTTTGATTCTCATTCTTATTTCGATTTGATTTCCAAATGCGAAGCAAATATCTCATTAATTTAACTGTTAGTCAATATTTAGTTGATAATTATTTTACCATTTTAGAGGAAAATAAAAACATTTTTGTTTTATTATTATCACTCTATTGGAAATAAAAACTGACGTGTTGTGACATGTAATTTAAAAAATATAAGAAAAAATAATTTGTTATATAAAAGGGGGAAAAACCAAAGTGAAAGGTGAAAAAAGCTATCAAGCATAAATATAAATATAAATATAGTTCAAACAAATAGTTTGTGCATAAGTGAATTTGTGCTTCAAATATGGTAAAATAGGCCTACATATATACGTACTCCCATAATTTTATCTCCACCATTTTATACTAAAACAGAAATAGTGTGTTAACCAACAAATTAAATTTGAACTTTGTATTCAAGATTTAGAAATTTTTTTTATTTAATTTTTCCTCTTTTATATGACAAATTAAATTTTTTTTTTCGTTCAAAACACATGGCATGCACAAATTAAATTTTTTTTCAATAACTGACGAGCAATAATAATGAAAGATAAATATTTCTTTTGACACAAAATAGTATGTGTAGTCAGAGACAAATATTAGAAGCTATTACATAAGTCATTTATGCCCTATTTCATTAACTCTTAAATTAAACCTTTCTTTTGACCACTCTTTCCATTTCAAAATAATTAACACATTTAGCTGGTGTTTACGGATTAAGAAAACTATTAAATTATATCAATTTTACAAAAATATAGTTTTTCATTGATCTTATGTATTACCTCCATCTCATTTACTTTGTCACCTTTTGATTTTTTGAGTGAATGCATTATGTTTTCAAAGCTTAATTTAGTATAGATTTTTTATAACTTTTTCAAAATTTTAGAGGTCAAGCTCATCAAACTCATGAAAGTTGAGATTTAGCATGAGTTCGACAAATTTTAGCATGCTCGAGCTCGATCTCGATCTCGTTCAGCAAGTACTAATTGAATTTGACCACTCAACCGGTTCGCTTTTTCGTATAAAAATTCTGCAATTTTCTCTCGATTAAAATTGTACTCTTGGATGATGATATCGACACCTAGGTTGACTAGTTGTCTCGTAACTTTTCTGAAAATTTCATCAAAGTTCATAAGAGATCCACCAAAATTGACAAGTTTTAGCTTTGTCAATATTACACTATGACAACGGACAAAAAATTATTAATTAGAACAAGTTAATCCCATTAAGAATCTTGTGACTGGAGTAATTTATAGTAAATTTTGTATTCGGGTGGGTTACCAAGATTAACAAGAATGAACTGACCATCTAATACTCCATATAAAAGATATTTACACAATGGCCAATTAATCAGCATCTCATAGACTCATATCCTATTTTGAATCGAGACAAATAATGAGAAATGAAAATTAAAGATCTGTCACCATATCCACTATTTTTTCCTTATTCAAGATGGATATTTCATTTCTTTCTGATTAAACCATTCCTTTTTTTAAGATCTTTTTTCCCCTATTCTTCCATTAAGTTTCATAGCAAAAAATCTCATTTTCTCTACCTACATCAACATCCAAAATGAATCCCCATCCAAATGGTCATCGAGTGGACATGCCACCACTAACCAAATACAACCACCACCAAATGAATGAATTTCTTTACTAGGCTGGGTACTTAATAGCAGCCCTATTACTCTCAATTCGGGCCTTTATAACTTATCAAATAATAAGCTTGCAACAACTAATTTGACCAACTATAAGTGGTCCTATGTTAACATTTAGAGATATCCATGCCGCCGTAGCTTTGGGGTCTTCTTCTGTGGAGAAAGATTGCAACTTATTTCTCCAACCTGCAAACACGAACATTCATGTCAAAGAAATTAGTGAAGAATTGTTGAAGGCGTGTTGGATCTATCTATCCACCGCTTTACTACTATATAGCAACTAGGGATGTTCAAATCCAACCCAACCCGAAAACTCAACCCAACCCACATCGATTAGGGGCTAAATGAATTGGTTCATCGAGTTTCGGGTTATTTGGGTTGGATTACTTGAGTTTGGATGTTAGGTTGGGTTGGGTTTTATCTTTTAAAACCAACCTAACCTGATAACCCAATAAAGTTTAATTATATTTTTTTAGTTTTCATTTTTGTCCAAATTATTTCATCTAATTTATATTTTTTTTCTTTTCATTCTTAAAATAACATCTAATTTATCATATTGTATATTTTTTCCTTTTAATTATTGACCTAATCATTTTATTTTTAATTAAACACATATTTCTACTGACATAATCTTACAATCTAATTTTTTAAATTTTTTATTAATTTAGATTTTTAACCCAAATAACCCGAAAACCCGGGTAACCTTAGCCTTGATTAATGTCTCTTGAGTTGGGTTTGCTCAGTTGATATATTAATTAGGTTGTGTTGGGTTTTTTTTAACCCAGAAACTCGAAAACCGGAATGTCAAAATTTTGTCAATCCGAAAACCCAACTCATTAACACCCCTAGTAGCAACGGTGAACCTCTTATACAATGAGCAATTTGTTGCATTTTGGCTTGCAATTTGAGAAAGAGTAGGAGTGTATCAATCTTTGGTATTCATGGATTTCTACCCCATAGTCAGATAACACTTTCTGTGATTGTTGTATGTATTGCAAGATTATCCCAAACCCAAGAACTCTCGATTAGAGACATGACGTCTTGCCTGACCTTATTTGCCATCTCGGCACTGTGCTTCGTTCGACTATGTATTGCAATCATACTGCTAAAAGAATTCACGAAAGAAGTCTCTCATACATGTTTGTTTGGCTAATTACTATTAGAATCATTTTGTATAAGTAAAAGTGACAAAATTACTTTTTCACTTGTCACTTGAATTTTAAATTTGTTAAGTTATCGATAAAGTGAAACTCATTCCTTGTTCAAACCAAACAAGTTAGCCGGAAATGATACAAACCCATATCGATTGTTTGATAAGATTTTATTTTCATTCTTATTCGATTTGATTAACAAATGTTAAGCAAATCATCTCACAATTTAAAATTAGTCAACTGTAACAAATTTAAAAATGACCCATAATATTTAGTTGATAAGATTTTACCATTTTAGAGGAAAATTATAACATTTTTTAATTATTATTATCACTCTATTGGAGATAAAAACTGACGTGTTGTGACATGTAATTTAAAAAATATAAGAAAAAATAATTTGTTATATAAAAGAGGGAAAAACCAAAGTGAAAGGGGAAAAAAGCTATCAAGCATAAATATAAATATAAATATAGTTTAAACAAATAGTTTGTGCATTAGTGAATTGGTGCTTCAAATAAGGTAAAATAGGCCTACATATGTACGTACTCCCATAATTTTATCTCCACCATTTTATACTAAAACAGAAATAGTGTGTTAACTAACAAATTAAATTTGAACTTTGTATTCAAGATTTAGAGATTTTTTTTATTTAATTTTTCCTCTTTTATATAAAAAATTAAATTTTATTTTTTTTTCGTTCAATTCACATGGCATGCACAAATTAAATTTTTTTTCAATAGACGAGTAATAATGAAAGATAAATATTTCTATCGACACAAAATAGTAAAACTAGTCAGCTAAATATTAGAAGCTATTTTGATCATTTATGCCCTATTTGATTAACTCTTAAATTAAACCTTTCTTTTGACCACCCTTTCCGTTTCAAAATAATTAACACATTTAGCTGGTGTTTACGGATTAAGAAACCTATTAAATTATATCAATTTTACAAAAATATAGTTTTTCATTAATCTTGTGTATTACGTCCATCTCATTTTACTTTGTCACCTTTTGATATTTTGAGTGAATGCATTATGTTTTCAAAGCTTAATTTTGTATAGATTTCTTAAACACATCTAAATGTGTTAAGAGACAGCTCTCAAACTATCTAAAGGTGATAAAGTTCATGAGATGGATGCTGTCTCTTATACACATCTCGAGCTCGATCTCGATCTCGTTCAATAAGCACTAATTCAATTTGACCACTCAACCGGTTCGCTTTTTCGTATAAAAATTCTGCAATTTTCTCTCTTTCCACCTCAACTAATTTAGACGAATAACTTGTTATCCAACATTTTAGCTAAATGTCTCGTATTAGTTTCTGAAAATTACCAAAGTTCATATATCCACCAAAATATGATGATTTCAGTTTTAGCTTTGCCAATATTACAAGATGACAATCTTTCTAAACAGACAGTCTATTAGATGCTGCTACGGCGGCATGGATGTAAATATCTTTCTGATGTGGAGTAATTCATAGTTCATTTTGTATTCGGGTTGGTTACCAAGATTAACAAGAATGAACTGACCATCTAATACTCCATATAAAAGATATTTACACAATGGCCAATTAATCAGCATCTCAGTATGACTCACATCCTAGTTTGAATCGAGACAAATAATGAGACATGAGATGCTGATTAAAGGCCATGTGTAAATATCTTTTATATGGCTGTATTTTATACACATCTAGATAGATATAAGAGACAGGTATTAGATGGTCAGTTCATCTAGATGTCTCTTATACACATATTAGATGGTATAAGAGACAGGTGGTGGCATGTCCACTCAACATCCAAAATGAATCCCCATCCAAATGGTTATCGAGTGGACATGCCACCACTAACCAAAAACAACCACCACCAAATGAGTGAAGCTGGGTACTTAATAGCAGCCCTATTGCTCTCAATTCCGGCCTTTATAACTTATCAAATAATAAGCTTGCAACAACTAATTTGACCAACTATAAGTGGTCCTATGTTAACATTTAGGGATATCCATGCCGCCGTAGCTTTGGGGTCTTCTTCTGTGGAGAAAGATTGCAACTTATTTCTCCAACCTGCAAACACGAACATTCATGTCAAAGAAATTAGTGAAGACACTGTTGAAGGCGTGTTGGATCTATCTATCCACCGCTGCTTACTACTGTATAGCAACTAGGGATGTTCAAATCCAACCCAACCCGAAAACTCAACCCAACCCACATCGATCAGGGGCTAAATGAATTGGTTCATTTCGGGTTATTTGGGTTGGATTACTTGAGTTTGGTTAGGTTGGGTTGGATTTTATCTTTTAAAACCAATTTCTTTGACATAACCCAATGAAGTTTAATTATATTTTTTTAGTTTTCATTTTTGTCCAAATTATTTCATCTAATTTTTTTTTTCTTTTCATTCTTAAAATAACATCTAATTTATCATATTGTATATTTTTTCCTTTTAATTATTGACCTAATCATTTTATTTTTAATTAAACATATATTTTTTATATATAATCTAACAGTCTTGGAATTTTTAAATTTTTTTATTAATTTGGATTTTTAACCCAAATAACCCGAAAAATAAGGTGCAATCTTTCTCCACAGAAGAAGACCCCAAAGCTACGGGATATGATAACACTTTACGTGATTGTGGTATGCATTGCAAGATTATTCCCATACCCAAAACTCTCGATCCCGCTCATGACCTCTTGCTTGACCTTATTTGCCATCTCGTGTGCTTCGTTCGACTATGTATTGCAATCATCTTGCTAAAAGAATTCACGAAAAGGAAATCAAATCATAATGAATGAGAATCAAAAACTCTCACAATCGATATTTTTTATTTTCCACTTATTGCAAAATATGCTATTTTCACTTGTGACTGTCTCTTATACACATCTAGATGTGTATAAGAGACAGGAATAAGAATTAGAACCAAACAAGTTAGCCAGAATGATATAAACCCATAACAATACTTAGCCAAACTAAGTATTCTTATATTTTGCTATAAGTGGAAAATAAAAAAGTATCGATTGTGATGTTTTTGATTCTCAGCTTATTCCGATTTGATTTCCAAATGCGAAGCAAATATCTCATTAATTTAACTGTTAGTCAACTGTAACAAATGACTAAAATGACCTAATTATTTAGTTGGGTATTCGGAGTCACAAGATTAGGAAAATAAAAACATTTTTGTTTTATTATTATCACTCTATTGGAGATAAAAACTAATATATCATGGAGCAAAATTGGCAAATATAAATCAAAATAATTTGTTATATAAAAGAGGGAAAAACCAAAGTGAAAGGGGAAAAAAGCTATCAAGCATAAATATAAATATAAATATAGTTTAAACAAATAGTTTGTGCATTAGTGAATTGGTGCTTCAAATAAGGTAAAATAGGCCTACATATGTACGTACTCCCATAATTTTATCTCCACCATTTTATACTAAAACAGAAACAGTGTGTTAACCAACAAATTAAATTTGAACTTTGTATTCAAGATTTAGAGATTTTTTTAATTTAATTTTTCCTCTTTTATATGACAAATTAAATTTTATTTTTTTTTCGTTCAATGCACATGGCATGCACAAATTAAATTTTTTTTCAATAGACGAGTAATAATGAAAGATAAATATTTCTTTGGACACAAAATAGTAAAAATAGTCAGCTAAATATTAGAAGCTATTTTGATCATTTATGCCCTATTTGATTAACTCTAAAATTAAACCTTTCTTTTGACCACCCTTTCCGTTTCAAAATAATTAACACATTTAGCTGGTGTTTACGGATTAAGAAAACTATTAAATTATATCAATTTTACAAAAATATAGTTTTTCATTAATCTTGTGTATTACGTCCATCTCATTTAATTTGTCACCTTATTTTCATATTTTGAGTGAATGCATTATGTTTTCAAAGCTTAATTTTGTATAGATTTGTTAAACTCTGTTTCTGTTTTAGAGCTCAAGCTCATCAAACTCATGAAAGTTGAGATTTAGCTTGAGTTCGACAAATTTTAGCATGCTGTGTATCGAGATCGATCTCGATCTCGTTCAGCAAGTACTAATTGAATTTGACCACTCAACCGGTTCGCTTTTTCGTATAAAAATATACTTGTTGAACGAGCTTATTAGATCGTCAGCTAATTTAGGAATAACTTGTTATCCAACATTTTAGCTAAATGTCTCGTATTAGTTTCTGAAAATTACCAAAGTTCATATATCCACCAAAATATGATGAAGAGTCAGTTTTAGCTTTGCCAATATTACACCATGACAACGGACAAAAAATTCTTAATTAGAACAAGTTAATCCCATTAAGAATCTTGTGACTGGAGTAATTCATAGTAAATTTTGTATTCGGGTGGGTTAGCAAGATGTAACTTAAGAATGATGACCATCTAATACTCCATTCAAAGATATTTACACAATGGCCAATTAATCAGCATCTCATAGACTCACATCCTAGTTTGAATCGAGACATTAATGAGACATGTCTCTTATACACATCTAGATGTGTATAAGAGACATTTAAAGGTCTTTAATATCTCATGTATCATTAATTGTCTCTATTCAACTAGGATGTGAGTCTGTGAGATGAGACAGGTATTAGATGGTCAGTTCATTCTTGTATCTTTAATTCTCATGTCTCATTAATTGTCTCGATTCAAACTAGGATGTGAGTCTGTGAGATGCTGATTCATTATACATGACTAGATGTGTATAAGGACTGTCTCTTATACACATCAATGTCCGGCCTTTATAACTTATCAAATTATAAGATTGGTAACAATTAATTTGTTGCAACTATAAGTAACCTATGTTAACATGTGTGTAATATTGGCAAAGCTAACCCTGAAACTCTGTCTCTTGGTGGATATATGAACTTTTAAAACCAACCTAACCTGATAACCCAATGAAGTTTAATTATATTAATTTAGTTTTCATTTTTGTCCAAATCTAGATGTGTATAAGAGACAGCAAGTAATCCAACCCAAATAACCCGAAACTCGATGAACCAATTCATTTAGCCCCTGATCGATGTGGGTTGGTGGATTTTTGACCCCGATACTTGATTTTGCAGTCTGTGATTGTGGTATGCATTGCAAGATTATTCCCATACCCAAAAACTCTCGATCCCGCTCATGACCTCTTGCTTGACCTTATTTGCCATCTCGGCACTGTGCTTCGTTCGACTATGTATTGCAATCATACTGCTAAAAGAATTCACAGAAGAAGAAGTTTCTCATACATGTTTGTTTGGCTAATTACTATTAGAATCATTTTGTAAGAATAAAAGTATTACAAAATTACTATTTTCACTTGTGACTTGAATTTTAAATTTGTTAAGTTATCGATAAAGTGAAACTCATTCCTTGTTCAAACCAAACAAGTTAGCCGGGAATGATATAAACCCATAACGGGGTCCAAGAGAAACTAAGTATTGCATATTTTGCTATAAGTGGAAAATAAAAAATATCGATTGTGATGTTTTTGATTCTCATTCTTATTCCGATTTGATTTCCAAATGCGAAGCAAATATCTCATTAATTTAACTGTTAGTCAACTGTAACAAATGACTAAAATGACCCTAATATTTAGTTGATAATTATTTTACCATTTTAGAGGAAAATAAAAACATTTTTGTTTTATTATTATCACTCTATTGGAGATAAAAACTGACGTGTTGTGACATGTAATTTAAAAAATATAAGAAAAAATAAGAGACAGTACACCAAATGTAGGGGAATTTTAGCTATCAAGCACCAATATAAATATAAATATAGTTTAAACAAATAGTTTGTGCATTAGTGAATTGGTGCTTCAAATAAGGTAAAATAGGCCTACATATGTACGTACTCCCATAATTTTATCTCCACCATTTTATACTAAAACAGAAACAGTGTGTTAACCAACAAATTAAATTTGAACTTTGTATTCAAGATTTAGAGATTTTTTTAATTTAATTTTTCCTCTTTTATATGACAAATTAAATTTTATTTTTTTAACTTAACTTTGGTGGATATATGAACTTTGGTAACTGTCTCTTATACACATCTAGATGTGTAGTCACTAAATATTAGAAGCTATTTTGATCATTTATGCCCTTGTTTTGAAACGGAAAGGGTGTGTAAAAGCTGTCTCTTATACACCCTTTCCGTTTCAAAATAATTAACACATTTAGCTGGTGTTTACGGATTAAGAAAACTATTAAATTATATCAATTTTACAAAAATATAGTTTTTCATTAATCTTGTGTATTACGTCCATCTCATTTACTTTGTCACCTTTAGATATTTTGAGTGAATGCATTATGTTTTCAAAGCTTAATTTTGTATAGATCTTTTAATTCTCATTAGAGTGTTGTATCGAGACAAGGAACTGTCTCTCATGACACATGAGATTTGTATGTCTCTTATACAAATTTAGATGTCGAGCTCGAGCTCGATCTCGATAGTGTTCAGCAAGTACTAATTGAATTTGACCACTCAACCGGTTCGCTTTTTCGTATAAAAATTCTGCAGTATTTTCTCTCTTTCCACCTCAACTAATTTAGGAATAACTTGTTATCCAACATTTTAGCTAAATGTCTCGTATTAGTTTCTGAAAATTACCAAAGTTCATATATCCACCAAAATATGATGATTTCAGTTTTAGCTTTGCCAATATTACACCATGACAACGGACAAAAAATTCTTAATTAGAACAAGTTAATCCCATTAAGAATCTTGTGATCTGGAGTAATTCATAGTAAATTTTGTATTCGGGTGGGTTACCAAGATTAACAAGAATGAACTGACCATCTAATACTCCATATAAAAGATATTTACACAATGGCCAATTAATCAGCATCTCACAGACTCACATCCTAGTTTGAATCGAGACAATTAATGAGACATGAGAATTAAAGACCTGTCACCATATCCACTGTTTTTTCCTTATTTAAGTCCCTCTACCATTTCATTTCTTTCCACTACAACCATTCCTTTTTTTCTTCTTTCCCCTATTCTTCCATTAAGTTTCATAGCAGTTCTTTGGAAAAATCTCATTTTCTCCCCTACATCAACATCCAAAATGAATCCCCATCCAAATGGTCATCGAGTGGACATGCCACCACTAACCAAAAACAACCACCACCAAATGAGTGAAGCTGGGTACTTAATAGCAGCCCTATTGCTCTCAATTCCGGCCTTTATAACTTATCAAATAATAAGCTTGCAACAACTAATTTGACCAACTATAAGTGGTCCTATGTTAACATTTAGGGATATCCATGCCGCCGTAGCTTTGGGGTCTTCTTCTGTGGAGAAAGATTGCAACTTATTTCTCCAACCTGCAAACACGAACATTCATGTCAAAGAAATTAGTGAAGACACTGTTGAAGGCGTGTTGGATCTATCTATCCACCGCTGCTTACTACTGTATAGCAACTAGGGATGTTCAAATCCAACCCAACCCGAAAACTCAACCCAACCCACATCGATCAGGGGCTAAATGAATTGGTTCATCGAGTTTCGGGTTATTTGGGTTGGATTACTTGAAGTTTGTTTGGTTAGGTTGGGTTGGATTTTATCTTTTAAAACCAACCTAACCTGATAACCCAATGAAGTTTAATTATATTTTTTTAGTTTTCATTTTTGTCCAAATTATTTCATCTAATTTTTTTCTTTTCATTCTTAAAATAACATCTAATTTATCATATTGTATATTTTTTCCTTTTAATTATTAACCTAATCATTTTATTTTTAATTAAACATATATTTTTTATATATAATCTAACAGTCTTGGAATTTTTAAATTTTTTTATTAATTTGGGTTTTTAACCCAAATAACCCGAAAATTGTTGTATAAGAGCCTTGATTAATACTTGAGTTGGGTTTGCTCAGTTGATATATTAATTAAGTTGGGTTGGGTTTTTTTTAACCCAGAAACTCGAAAATCGAAACCCAAAATTTTGTCAATCCGAAAACCCAACTCATTAACACCCCTAGTAGCAACGTATACACATCAGATTGTCATATAAGAGCAATCTTTCTCCATGCATTTTGGCTTGCAATTTGAGAAATACGAGTACATCAACGATTTGGTATTCATGGATTTTTGACCCGATATGATAACACTTTACGTGAAAATGGTAAAATAATTATCATACCCAAATATTAGGGTCATTTTAGTCATTTGTTACAGTTGACTAACAGTTAAATTAATGAGATATTTGCTTCGCATTTGGAAATGTAATCGGAATAAGAATGAGAATCAAAAACATCACAATCGAAGAAGTTTCTCATACATGTTTGTTTGGCTAATTACTATTAGAATCATTTTGTAAGAATAAAAGTATTACAAAATTACTATTTTCACTTGTGACTTGAATTTTAAATTTGTTAAGTTATCGATAAAGTGAAACTCATTCCTTGTTCAAACCAAACAAGTTATCTCCAATGATATAAACCCATAACGGGGTCCAAGAGAAACTAAGTATTGCATATTTTGCTATAAGTGGAAAATAAAAAATATCGATTGTGATGTTTTTGATTCTCATTCTTATTCCGATTTGATTTCCAAATTTGCGAAGCAAATATCTCATTAATTTAACTGTTAGTCAACTGTAACAAATGACTAAAATGACCCTAATATTTAGTTGATAATTATTTTACCATTTTAGAGGAAAATAAAAACATTTTTGTTTTATTATTATCACTCTATTGGAGATAAAAACTGACGTGTTGTGACATGTAATTTAAAAAATATAAGAAAAAATAATTTGTTATATAAAAGAGGGAAAAACCAAAGTGAAAGGGGAAAAAAGCTATCAAGCATAAATATAAATATAAATATAGTTTAAACAAATAGTTTGTGCATTAGTGAATTGGTGCTTCAAATAAGGTAAAATAGGCCTACATATGTACGTGTCCCATAATAAAATAAAATTATGGGATATTTTACTGTCTAAATGTCACTAATACAATTATCTAGATAAATATTAAGAGATTTTAGTCATTTGTTACAGTTTCATTTAACAGTTAAATTTTTATATGACAAATTAAATTTTATTTTTTTTTCGTTCAATGCACATGGCATGCACAAATTAAATTTTTTTTCAATAGACGAGTAATAATGAAAGATAAATATTTCTTTGGACACAAAATAGTAAAAATAGTCAGCTAAATATTAGAAGCTATTTTGATCATTTATGCCCTATTTGATTAACTCTAAAATTAAACCTTTAATTTGACCACCCTTTCCGTTTCATTAATTAACACATTTGTTACAGTTGACTAATTAAGTTCCTGTCTATTAAATTATATCAATTTTACAAAAATATAGTTTTTCATTAATCTTGTGTATTACGTCCATCTCATTTACTTTGTCACCTTTAGATATTTTGAGTGAATGCATTATGTTTTCAAAGCTTAATTTTGTATAGATTTTTTAAACTCTTTCAAAATTTTAGAGCTCAAGCTCATCAAACTCATGAAAGTTGAGATTTAGCTTGAGTTCGACAAATTTTAGCATGCTCGAGCTCGAGCTCGATCTCGATCTCGTTCACAAATCTAATTGAAGTTGACCACTCAACCAGTAATTTTTTCGTATAAAAATTCTGCAATTTTCTCTCTTTCCACCTCAACTAATTTAGGAATAACTTGTTATCCAACATTTTAGCTAAATGTCTCGTATTAGTTTCTGAAAATTACCAAAGTTCATATATCCACCAAAATATGATGATTTCAGTTTTAGCTTTCCCAATTCAACTACACCATGACAACACATTGAGTTTTTAAATTGATAAAATTTACCTGTCTACTTATACTATTCTTCCATTAAGTTTCATAGCAAAAATCTCATTTTCTCCCTACATCAACATCCAAAATGAATCCCCATCCAAATGGTCATCGAGTGGACATGCCACCACTAACCAAAACAACCACCACCAAATGAGTGAAGTGGGTACTTAATAGCAGCCCTAGATTATATCTGTCTCTTATAACTTATCAAATAATAAGCTTGCAACAACTAATTTGACCAACTATAAGTGGTCCTATGTTAACATTTAGGGATATCCATGCCGCCGTAGCTTTGGGGTCTTCTTCTGTGGAGAAAGATTGCAACTTATTTCTCCAACTGCAAACACGAACATTCATGTCAAAGAAATTAGTGAAGACAACTGTTGAAGGCGTGTTGGATCTATCTATCCACCGCTGCTTACTCTTTGTATAGCAACTAGTTGCTATAGATGTGTATAAGAGACAGGGGTTGGGTTGAGTTTCTGGTAACCCAATGAAGTTTAATTATATTTTTTTAGTTTTCATTTTTGTCCAAATTATTTCATCTAATTTTTTTTTTTCTTTTCATTCTTAAAATAACATCTAATTTATCATATTGTATATTTTTTCCTTTTAATTATTAACCTAATCATTTTATTTTTAATTAAACATATATTTTTTATATATAATCTAATTTGGCTTGCAATTTGAGAAATACGAGTACATCACTGATTTGGTATTCATGGATTTTTGACCCGATATGATAACACTTTCTGTGATTGTGGTATGCTGTTGAAAGATTATTATGATACCCAAAAACTCTCGATCCCGCTCATGACCTCTTGCTTGACCTTAGGTCCATCTCGGCACTGTGCTTCGTTCGACAATGTATTGCAATCATACTGCTAAAAGAATTCACAGAAGAAGAAGTTTCTCATACATGTTTGTTTGGCTAATTACTATTAGAATCATTTTGTAACGAATAAAAGTATTACAAGATGGCAAATAAGGTCAATTTTAAATTTGTTAAGTTATCGATAAAGTGAAACTCATTCCTTGTTCAAACCAAACAAGTTAGCGGGAATGATATAAACCCATAACGGGTCCAAGAGAAACTAAGTATTGCATATTTTGCTATAAGTGGAAAATAAAAATATCGATTGTGATGTTTTGATTCTCATTCTTATTCGAAGCACCAATTCACTAATGCACCTGTCTCTTATACACATCTAGATGTGTATAAGAGACAGGTATAAAATGGTGGAGATAAAATTTTTATTTTCCATCTGTAAATTATAAAATAATTTTGAAGCTCCAATTGTCTCTTATACACATCTATTGGTGTATAAGAGACAGGCGTGTTGTGACATGCAATTTACATAGTCGAACGAAGCAAATAATTTGTTATATAAAGAGGAAAAACCAAAGTGAAAGGGAAACACGTCAGTTTTTAATCAAATATCTTATACATCATCTACACATAGTGTATAAGAGACAGAAATTGCTCATGCCGAGACCTGTCGTTCAAATAAACATCTAGATGTGTAATAGTTAATATTAAAGAGGATTTATCTTCGCCATTTTATACTAAAATCAGAAACAGTGTGTTAACCAACAAATTAAATTTGAACTTTGTATTCAAGATTTAGAGATTTTTTTAATTTAATTTTTCCTCTTTTATATGACAAATTAAATTTTATTTTTTTTTCGATCTGCATGCCATGGCATGTATTAGATGGTCAGTTTTTTCAATAGACGAGTAATAATGAAAGATAAATATTTAATTGGACACAAAATAGTAAAAATAGTCAGCAAAATATTAGAAGAAATTTTGATCATTTATGATATTTGATTAACTCTAAAATTAAACCTTTCTTTTGACACCCTTTCCGTTTCAAAATTCCTTAACAAATAAAATGTTTACGGAAACAAAACTATTAAATTATATCATTATTTGTCTTGACCACTCAACCGGTTCGCTTTTTCGTATAAAAATTCTGCAATTTTAACTCTTTCCACCTCAACTAATTTAGGAATAACTTGTTATCCAACATTTTAGCTAAATGTCTCGTATTAGTTTCTGAAAATTACCAAAGTTCATATATCCACCAAAATATGATGATTTCAGTTTTAGCTTTGCCAATATTACACCATGACAACGGACAAAAAATTCTTAATTAGAACAAGTTAATCCCATTAAGAATCTTGTGACTGGAGTAATTCATAGTAAATTTTGTATTCGGGTGGGTTACCAAGATTAACAAGAATGAACTGACCATCTAATACTCCATATAAAAGATATTTACACAATGGCCAATTAATCAGCATCTCACAGACTCACATCCTAGTTTGAATCGAGACAATTAATGAGACATGAGAATTAAAGACCTGTCACCATATCCACAGTTTTTCTTCTTTCCCCTATTCTTCCATTAAGTTTCATAGCAAAGAATCTCATAGGGCTGCTATTAAGTCTGTCTCTTATACACATCTAATTGTGTATAAGAGACAGGTGGTGGCATGTCCACTAACCAAAACAACCACCACCAAATGAGTGAAGTGGGATCGAGAGCCCTTGGGTTATGGGAAGTAATCTTGCAAACTTATCACAATAACAGATGTGTGTAACCTGTCTCTTATACACTATAAGTGGTCCTGTGTTAAGAGACAGGGATATCCATGCCGCCGTAGCTTTGGGGTCTTCTTCTGTGGAGAAAGATTGCAACTTATTTCTCCAACCTGCAAACACGAACATTCATGTCAAAGAAATTAGTGAAGACACTGTTGAAGGCGTGTTGGATCTATCTATCCACCGCTGCTTACTACTGTATAGCAACTAGGGATGTTCAAATCCAACCCAACCCGAAAACTCAACCCAACCCACATCGATCAGGGGCTAAATGAATTGGTTCATCGAGTTTCGGGTTATTTGGGTTGGATTACTTGAGTTTGGTTAGGTTGGGTTGGATTTTATCTTTTAAAACCAACCTAACCTGATAACCCAACCACAATCACAGAAAGTGTTTTACTGTTCACTGGGGTCAAAAAATTTCATCTAATATTTTTTTTTCTTTTCATTCTTAAAATAACATCTAATTTATCATATTGTATATTTTTTCCTTTTAATTATTGACCTAATCATTTTATTTTTAATTAAACATATATTTTTTATGAGCGGGATCGAGAGTTTTTGGGTATGGGAATAATCTTGCAATGCATACCACAATCACAGAAAGTGTTACTGTTACTGGGGTCAAAAAATCCATGAATACCAAATCAGTATATGTAGACGTACTTCTCACAGTTGCAAGCCGAAATGGCAAATAAGGTCAGGCAAGACGTCAAACCCAAAATTTTGTCAATCCGAAAACCCAACTCATTAACACCCCTAGTAGCAACGGTGAACGTCAGAATCAATGAGCAATTTCGCTTGCATTTTGGCTTGCAATTTGAGAAATACGAGTACATCACTGATTTGGTATTCATGGATTTTTTGACCCCAGTAACAGTAACACTTTCTGTGATTGTGGTATGCATTGCAAGATTATTCCCATACCCAAAAACTCTCGATCCCGCTCATGACCTCTTGCTTGACCTTATTTGCCATCTCGGCACTGTGCTTCGTTCGACTATGTATTGCAATCATACTGCATACCACAATCACAGAAGAAGTGTTTCTGTTACATGTTTGTTTGGCTAATTACTATTAGAATCATTTTGTAAGAATAAAAGTATTACAAAATTACTATTTTCACTTGTGACTTGAATTTTAAATTTGTTAAGTTATCGATAAAGTGAAACTCATTCCTTGTTCAAACCAAACAAGTTAGCCGGGAATGATATAAACTCATAACGGGGTCCAAGAGAAACTAAGTATTGCATATTTTGCTATAAGTGGAAAATAAAATATCGATTGTGATGTTTTTGATTCTCATTCTTATTCCGATTTGATTTCCAAATGCGAAGCAAATATCTCATTAATTTAACTGTAAGTCAACTGCAACAAATGACAAAAATGACCATAATATTTAGTTGATAATTATTTTACCATTTTAGAGGAAAATAAAAACATTTTTGTTTTATTATTATCACTCTATTGGATGGCAAAACTAACGTGTTGTGACATGTAATTTAAAAAATATAAGAAAAAATAATTTGTTATATAAAAGAGGGAAAAACCAAAGTGAAAGGGGAAAAAAGCTATCAAGCATAAATATAAATATAAATATAGTTTAAACAAATAGTTTGTGCATTAGTATAATTGGTGGAGATAAATGTGTAAATTACAGTTTCTTATACATATGTAACAAGATACATTTTATGTCGGCCTATTTTACCTTATCAAAGCAGAATTCAGTGTGTTAACCAACAAATTAAATTTGAACTTTGTATTCAAGATTTAGAGATTTTTTTAATTTAATTTTTCCTCTTTTATATGACAAATTAAATTTTTATTTTTTTTTCGTTCAATGCACATGGCATGCACAAATTAAATTTTTTTTCAATAGACGAGTAATAATGAAAGATAAATATTTCTTTGGACACAAAATAGTAAAAATAGTCAGCTAAATATTAGAAGCTATTTTGATCATTTATGCCCTATTTGATTAACTCTAAAATTAAACCTTTCTTTTGACCACCCTTTCCGTTTCAAAATAATTAACACATTTAGCTGGTGTTTACGGATTAAGAAATTACTATTAAATTTACAACTATATTCTAATAGTGTACTAATTGAATGTGACCACTCAAGATCGTTCGCTTTTTCGTATAAAAATTCTGCAATTTTCTCTCTTTCCACCTCAACTAATTTAGGAATAATTGTTATCCAACATTTTAGCTAAATGTCTCGTATTAGTTTCTGAAAATTACCAAAGTTCATATATCCACCAAAATATGATGATTTCAGTTTTAGCTTTGCCAATATTACACCATGACAACGGACAAAAAATTCTTAATTAGAACAAGTTAATCCCATTAAGAATCTTGTGACTGGAGTAATTCATAGTAAATTTTGTATTCGGGTGGGTTACCAAGATTAACAAGAATGAACTGACCATCTAATACTCCATATAAAAGATATTTACACAATGGCCAATTAATCAGCATCTCACAGGACTCACATCCTAGTTTGAATCGAGACAATTAATGAGACATGAGAATTAAAGACTGTCACCATATCCTTTTTTCCTTATTTAAGTCCCTCTACCATGAAAAGAAAAAAAAAAATAACCATTCCTAGATGAAATAATTTGGATGAAAATGAAAACTAAAAAAATATAATTAAACTTCATTGGGTTATCAGGTTAGGTTGGTTTTAAAAGATAAAATCCAACCCAACCTAACCAAACTCGAGTAACATGTCACCACTAACCAAAAACAACCACCACCAAATGAGTGAAGCTGGGTACTTAATAGCAGCCCTATTGCTCTCAATTCCGGCCTTTATAACTTATCAAATAATAAGCTTGCAACAACTAATTTGACCAACTATAAGTGGTCCTATGTTAACATTTAGGGATATCCATGCCGCCGTAGCTTTGGGGTCTTCTTCTGTGGAGAAAGATTGCAAAGATTTCTCCATAACTGTCAAAAATAAAATGATTAGGTTAATAAAAAAGACAACCCACTAATCAATTAATATACACATCTTAGATTACCCAACTCAAAGAAAAAATCAAGGATGTGTATAAGAGACAGGTGGTTGTTTTTGGTTACTCATCTGCATGTGACCTGTCTCTTATTTGGATCTAGGGATTCATTGGTTCATCGAGTTCGGGTTATTTGGGTTGGATTACTTGAGTTTGGTTAGGTTGGGTTGGATTTTATCTTTTAAAACCAACCTAACCTGATAACCCAATGAAGTTTAATTATATTTTTTTAGTTTTCATTTTTGTCCAAATTATTTCATCTAATTTTTTTTTTTCTTTTCATTCTTAAAATAACATCTAATTTATCATATTGTATATTTTTTCCTTTTAATTATTAACCTAATCATTTTATTTTTAATTAAACATATATTTTTTATATATAATCTAACAGTCTTGGAATTTTTAAATTTTTTTATTAATTTGGATTTTTAACCCAAATAACCCGAAAACCCGAGTAACCTGCCTTGATTAATACTTGAGTTGGGTTTGCTCAGTTGATATATTAATTAAGTTGGGTTGGGTTTTTTTTAACCCAAGAAACTCGAAAATCGTAACCCAAACATTTTCTTAATCTTGGGTTATACACATCTAGATTCAATAATCAATGAGCAATTTCGCTTGCATTTTGGCTTGCAATTTGAGAAATACGAGTACATCAACGATTTGGTATTCATGGATTTTTGACCCGATGTGATAACACTTTACGTATAAGAGACAGCTGTTAGATTATATATAAAAAATATATGTTTAATTAAAAATAAAATGATTAGGTTGCTTGACCTTATTTGCCATCTAAGCCTTGTGCTTCGTTCGACTATGTATTGCAATCATCTTGCTAAAAGATTCAAAATTTTGGGTTTCGATACATTCGAGTTTCTGGGTAAAAATGTATTAGACCCAACTTAATTAATATATCAACTGTGTATTACCCAATTACTATTTTCAACAAGGACAGGTTATTTCGAATTTGTCGAGGTTACTTGGGTTAAAAATCAAATTTTGTTCAAAATGTGAATTAAAATGATATAAACCCATAACGGGGTCCAAGGGAAACAAAGTATTGCATATTTTGCTATAAGTGGAAAATATAAAAAATCGATTGTGATTTATGTTTTTGATTCTCATTCTTATTCCGATTTGATTTCCAAATGCGAAGCAAATATCTCATTAATACCACAATATAAGAGACAGTACCAAATCACTAAAATGACCCTAATATTTAGTTGATAATTATTTTACCATTTTAGAGGAAAATAAAAACATTTTTGTTTTATTATTATCACTCTATTGGAGATAAAAACTGACGTGTTGTGACATGTAATTTAAAAAATATAAGAAAAAATAATTTGTTATATAAAAGGGGGAAAAACCAAAGTGAAAGGGGAAAAAAGCTATCAAGCATAAATATAAATATAAATATAGTTTAAACAAATAGTTTGTGCATTAGTGAATTGGTGCTTCAAATATGGTAAAATAGGCAGCCATATGTATATAACCTATATAATTTTATCTCCACCATTTTATACTAAAACAGAAACAGTGTGTTAACCAACAAATTAAATTTGAACTTTTTATTTGGATTCAGAATCGGAATAATTTAATTTTTCCTCTTTTATATGACAAATTAAAAATTATTTTTTTTTACGAAAAATGCAATATTGCAGTGGTCAAATTGAAATTCAGTACCTGTCTCTTATAAACATCTAGATGTCTATAAGACACAGACGGAAAGGGTGGTCAAAAGAAAGCTATTAATTTATCATTTATGCAGAATTTGATTATACTCTAAAAGACGTACCTTTCTTTTGACCAAATTTTCCGTTTCAAAATAATTAACACATTTAGCTATATGTTTACGGATTAAGAAAACTATTAAATTATATCAATTTTACAAAAATATAAAGGTTCATTAATCTTGTGTATTACGTCCATCTCATTTACTTTGTCACCTTTAGATATTTTGAGTGAATGCATTATGTTTTCAAAGCTTAATTTTGTATAGATTTTTTAAACTCTTTCAAAATTTTAGAGCTCAAGCTCATCAAACTCATGACAGTTGAGATTTAGCTTGAAAGCGACAAATTTTAGCATGCTCGAGCTAAAGCTCGATCTAATCGATCTCGTTCAGCAAGTACTAATTGAATTTGACCACTCAACCGGTTCGCTTTTTCGTATAAAAATTCTGCAATTTTCTCTCTTTCCACCTCAACTAATTTAGGAATAACTTGTTATCCAACATTTTAGCTAAATGTCTCGTATTAGTTTCTGAAAATTACCAAAGTTCATATATCCACCAAAATATGATGATTTCAGTTTTAGCTTTGCCAATATTACACCATGACAACGGACAAAAAATTCTTAATTAGAACAAGTTAATCCCATTAAGAATTAGAACCATTTCATTTCTTTCCACTACAACCATTCCTTTTTTTCTTCTTTCCCCTATTCCTCCAATAAGTTTCATAGCAAAAAATCTCATTTTCTCCCCTACATCAACATCCAAAATGAATCCCCATCCAAATGGTCATCGAGTGGACATGCCACCACTAACCAAAAACAACCACCACCAAATGAGTGAAGCTGGGTACTTAATAGCAGCCCTATTGCTCTCAATTCCGGCCTTTATAACTTATCAAATAATAAGCTTGCAACAACTAATTTGACCAACTATAAGTGGTCCTATGTTAACATTTAGGGATATCCATGCCGCCGTAGCTTTGGGGTCTTCTTCTGTGGAGAAAGATTGCAACTTATTTCTCCAACAGAAGAACATTCATGTCAAAGAAATCTCTGAAGACACTGTTGAAGGCGTGTTGGATCTAGCTATCCACCGCTGCTTACTACTATATACCAACTAGGGATGTTCAAATCCAACCCAACCCACATCGATCAGGGGCGCTAAATGAATTGGTTCATCGAGTTTCGGGTTATGTGGGTTGGATTACTTGAGTTTGGTTAGGTTGGGTTGGATTTTATCTTTTAAAACCAACCTAACCTGATAACCCAATGAAGTTTAATTATACTTTTTTAGTTTTCATTTTTGCCCAAATTATTTCATCTAATTTTTTTTTTTCTTTTCATTCTTAAAATAACATCTAATTTATCATATTGTATATTTTTTCCTTTTAATTATTGACCTAATCATTTTATTTTTAATTAAACATTATTTTTGGTATAATGGTACACATCTTAGATTTTTTAAATTTTTTTATGGGGATAGATTTTTAACCCAAATAACCCGAAAACCCGAGTAACCTGCCTTGATTAATACTTGAGTTGGGTTTGCTCGGTTGATATATTAATTAGGTTGGGTTGGGTTTTTAACGAAACTCAAAACCGGAACCCAAAATTTTGTCAATCCAAAACCCAACTCATTAACACCCCTAGTAGCAACGGTGAGCGTCGAATCAATGAGCAATTTCGCTTGCATTTTGGCTTGCAATTTGAAATACGAGTACATCACTGATTTGGTATTCATGGATTTTTTGACCCCAGTAACAGTAACACTTTCTGTGATTGTGGTATGCATTGCAAGATTATTCCCAAACCCAAAAACTCTCGATCCCGCTCATGACCTCTTGCTTGACCTTATTTGCCATCTAAACCTTTGTGCTTCGTTAATCAAGGCAGGTTACTCGGGTTTTCGGGTTATTTGGGGATGTTTTGATTCTCATTCTTATTCGATTTGATTTCCAAATGCGAAGCAAATATCTCATTAATTTAAGCTGTTAGTCAATTGTAACAAATGACTAAAATGACCCTAATATTTAGTTGATAATTATTTTACCATTTTAGAGGAAAATAAAAACATTTTTGTTTTATTATTATCACTCTATTGGAGATAAAAACTGACGTGTTGTGACATGTAATTTAAAAAATATAAGAAAAAATAATTTGTTATATAAAAGAGGGAAAAACCAAAGTGAAAGGGGAAAAAAGCTATCAAGCATAAATATAAATATAAATATAGTTTAATACAAACTAGATGTGTATAAGAGACAGGTTATGGGTTTAAGGTCTAATAGGCCTAAGAGACAGTTAATTTTAACACACTGTTTCTGAGTATTTTATACTAAAACAGAAACAGTGTGTTAACCAACAAATTAAATTTGAACTTTGTATTCAAGATTTAGAAATTTTTTTTATTTAATTTTTCCTCTTTTACTCAGTATGACAAATTAAATTTTATTTTTTTTTTCGTTCAATGCACTTGGCATGCATATATTCTGTCTTTTTTAATAGACGTGTAATAATGAAAGATAAATATTTCTTTGGACACAAAATAGTAAAAATAGTCAGCTAAATATTAGAAGCTATTTTGATCATTTATGCCCTATTTGATTAACTCTAAAATTAAACCTTTCTTTTGACCACCCTTTCCGTTTCAAAATAATTAACACATTTAGCTGGTGTTTACGGATTAAGAAAACTATTAAATTATATCAATTTTACAAAAATATAGTTTTTCATTAATCTTGTGTATTACGTCCATCTCATTTACTTTGTCACCTTCAATTAGTACTTGCTGATGAATTATTCTTGTTAATCTTGGTAACCCACCCGAACACAAAATTTACTATGAATTACTAGAGTTGCAAGCTCATCATGTTCATAAAGTTAAGATTTAGCTTGAGTTCGACAAATTTTACATGCTCGAGCTCGAGCTCGATCTCGAACATCTCGTTCAGCAAGTACTAATTCAATTTGACCACTCAACCGGTTCGCTTTTTCGTATAAAAATTCTGCAATTTTCTCTCTTTCCACCTCAACTAATTTAGGAATAACTTGTTATCCAACATTTTAGCTAAATGTCTCGTATTAGTTTCTGAAAATTACCAAAGTTCATATATCCACCAAAATATGATGATTTCAGTTTTAGCTTTGCCAATATTACACCATGACAACGGACAAAAAATTCTTAATTAGAACAAAATCTTGTGACTGGAGTAATTCATAGTAAATTTTGTGTTCGGGTGGGTTACCAAGATTAACAAGAATGAACTGACCATCTAATACTCCATATAAAAGATATTTACACAATGGCCAATTAATCAGCATCTCACAGACTCACATCCTAGTTTGAATCGAGACAATTAATGAGACATGAGAATTAAAGACCTGTCACCATATCCACTGTTTTTTCCTTATTTAAGTCCCTCTACCATTTCATAACCCGAAATGAACCATATTCATTTAGCCCCTGATCCCAACCTTATACAAACTGAGTTTCATAGCAAAAAAACTGGATTTGAACGCCTAATTTAGTCCAAATGTCCCCATTGGTCTCTTATTCGAGTGGACATGCCACCACTGTCTCAAATGTTTATCTAAATGTGTATAAGCTGGGTAGGGTTAATAGCAGCCCTATTGCTCTCAATTCCGGCCTTTATAACTTATCAAATAATAAGCTTGCAACAACTAATTTGACCAACTATAAGTGGTCCTATGTTAACATTTAGGGATATCCATAAAGTAGCTTTGGGGTCTTCTTCTGTGGAGAAAGATTGCAACTTATTTCTCCAACCTGCAAACACGAACATTCATGTCAAAGAAATTAGTGAAGACACTGTTGAAGGCGTGTTGGATCTAGCTATCCACCGCTGCTTACTACTATATACCAACTAGGGATGTTCAAATCCAACCCAACCCGAAAACTCAACCCAACCCACATCGATCAGGGGGGAACAATGTCTGCCTAAATGAATTGGTTCATTTCGGGTTATTTGGGTTGGATTACTTGAGTTTGGTTAGGTTGGGTTGGATTTTATCTTTTAAAACCAACCTAACCTGATAACCCAATGAAGTTTAATTATATTTTTTTAGTTTTCATTTTTGTCCAAATTATTTCATCTAATTTTTTTTTTTCTTTTCATTCTTAAAATAACATCTAATTTATCATATTGTATATTTTTTCCTTTTAATTATTGACCTAATCATTTTATTTTTAATTAAACATATATTTTTTGTATATAATCTAACAGTCTTGGATTTTTTAAATTTTTTTATTAATTTAGATTTTTAAGAGACCAAATAACCCGAAAACCGAGTTGGGTAATCAATGAGCAATTTCGCTTGCATTTTGGCTTGCAATTTGAGAAATACGAGTACATCACTGATTTGGTATTCATGGATTTTTGACCCGATATGATAACACTTTACGTGATTGTGGTATGCATTGCAAGATTATTCCCAAACCCAAGAACTCGATCCCGCTCATGACCGCTTGCTTGACCTTATTTGCCATCTCGGCACCGTTGCTTCGTTCGACTATGTATTGCAATCATCTTGCTAAATTAATTCACAGAATTTCTCATACATGTTTGTTTGGCTAATTACTATTAGAATCATTTTGTAAGAATAAAAGTATTACAAAATTACTATTTTCACTTGTGACTTGAATTTTAAATTTGTTAAGTTATCGATAAAGTGAAACTCATTCCTTGTTCAAACCAAACAAGTTAGCCGGGAATGATATAAACCCATAACGGGGTCCAAGGGAAACAAAGTATTGCATATTTTGCTATAAGTGGAAAATAAAAAAAATCGATTGTGATGTTTTTGATTCTCATTCTTATTCCGATTTAGATTTCACAAGTGAAAGATAGTAATGATATCTCATTAATTTAACTGTTAGTCAACTGTAACAAATGACTAAAATGACCTAATATTTATTTGATAATTATTTTACCATTTTAGAGGAAAATAAAAACATTTTTGTTTTATTATTATCACTCTATTGGAGATAAAAACTGACGTGTTGTGACATGTAATTTAAAAAATATAAGAAAAAATAATTTGTTATATAAAAGAGGGAAAAACCAAAGTGAAAGGGAAAAAAGCTAAAGGTAAATTAAAAAAATCTCTTATCTGTCTAGTTTGTACATTATCTAATTGTGCTTCACTAAGGTTTTACCTTAGGCCTACATATGTAAGTACTCCCATAATGTTTATCTGTACCATTTTATACTAAAACAGAAACAGTGTGTTAACCAACAAATTAAATTTGAACTTTTTATTCAAGATTTAGAGATTTTTTTAATTTAATTTTTCCTCTTTTAATCATATGACAAATTAAATTTTATTTTTTTTTCGTTCAATGCACATGGCATGCACAAATTAAATTTTTTTTCAATAGACGAGTAATAATGAAAGATAAATATTTCTTTGGACACAAAATAGTAAAAATAGTCAGCTAAATATTAGAAGCTATTTTGATCATTTATGCCCTATTTGATTAACTCTAAAATTAAACCTTTCTTTTGACCACCCTTTCCGTTTCAAAATAATTAACACATTTAGCTGGTGTTTACGGATTAAGAAAACTATTAAATTATATCAATTTTACAAAAATATAGTTTTTCATTAATCTTGTGTATTACGTCCATCTCATTTACTTTGTCACCTTTAGATATTTTGAGTGAATGCATTATGTTTTCAAAGCTTAATTTTGTATAGATTTTTTAAACTCTTTCATGAATTTTAAGCACAAGCTCAGAAATAACACATGAAAGTTTGTTTAAGCTTGAGCTATACAAATTTTAGCATGTGTTTGAGCTCCCTAGTAATACATACGATCTCATTCAGCCTGTACTAATTGAATTTGATGTGTATCAGATACTTCACTTTTTCGTATAAAAATTCTGCTATTTTCTCTCTTTGGACCTCAACTAACACAAGGAATAACTTGTTATACAACATTTTTGCTAAATGTCTCGAGAATTAGTTTCTGAAAATTAGATCAGTTCATATATGGAAATCAAAATATGTCTCTTTCACAATTAGATGTGGTCAATAGACAGGTTGACATGGGACAATGTAGAATTTAATTAGAGTCATGGTAGGGGATATCACACTTCTATTAGAACTTCATTTCTTTCCACTACAACCATTCCTTTTTTCTTCTTTCCCTATTCTTCCATTAAGTTTCATAGCAAAAATCTCATTTTCTCCTACATCAACATCCAAAATGAATCCCCATCCAAATGGTCATCAGTGGACATGCCACCACTAACCAAAAACAACCACCACCAAATGAGTGAAGTGGGTACTTAATAGCAGCCCTGATTGCTCTCAATCACGGCTGCTTATAACTCTAATCAAATAATAAGCTTGCAACAACTAATTTGTACCAACTATAAGTGGTCCTATGTTAACATTTAGATTTGATATCCATGCCGCCGTACCTTTGGGGTCTTCTTCTGTGGAGAAAGATTGCAACTTATTTCTCCAACCTGCAAACACGAACATTCATGTCAAAGAAATTAGTGAAGACACTGTTGAAGGCGTGTTGGATCTATCTATCCACCGCTGCTTACTACTGTATAGCAACTAGGGATGTTCAAATCCAACCCAACCCGAAAACTCAACCCAACCCATCCATCGATCAGGGGCTAAATGAATTGGTTCATCGAGTTTCGGGTTATTTGGGTTGGATTACTTGAGTTTGGTTAGGTTGGGTTGGATTTTATCTTTTAAAACCAACCTAACCTGATAACCCAATGAAGTTTAATTATATTTTTTTAGTTTTCATTTTTGTCCAAATTATTTCATCTAATTTTTTTTTTCTTTTCATTCTTAAAATAACATCTAATTTATCATATTGTATATTTTTTCCTAATTATTAAGAGACCTAATCATTTTAGCAAAAATTAAACATTCTCCTGTCACGGTTAAAAATCAAATCTAATAAAAATAATTTAAAAAATCCAAGACTGTTAGATTATATAAGATGTGTATAAGAGACAGAGCTACGGCGGCATGGATATCCCTAAATGTTAACATAACACTTTCTGTGATTCCCTGGTATGCATTATAAGATTATTCCCAAACCCAAGAAATCTCGATCCCGCGGTCATGAGCGGGATCGAGAGTTCTTGGGTTTGGGAATAATCTTGCAATGCATACCACAATCACAGAAAGTGTTGCAATTACTGCTAAAAGAATTCACAGAAGAAGAAGTATCTCATACATGTTTGTTTGGCTAATTACTATTAGAATGTCTCATTTTGTAAGAATAAAAGTATTACAGAAATTACTATTTTCACTTATGACAGGGAGCTAAATGTGTGTTGTAATCAAATACAGTTAACTTAGGAACTTTTTAAGGATTTTACTGCTTTTGGAAAGTTCAAAAAATTAATTGTGATGTTTTTGATTCTCATTCTTATTCCGATTTGATTTCCAAATGCGAAGCAAATATCTCATTAATTTAACTGTTAGTCAATTGTAACAAATGACTAAAATGACCTAATATTTAGTTGATAATTATTTTACCATTTTAGAGGAAAATAAAAACATTTTTGTTTTATTATTATCACTCTATTGGAGATAAAAACTGACGTGTTGTGACATGTAATTTAAAAAATATAAGAAAAAATAATTTGTTATATAAAAGAGGGAAAAACCAAAGTGAAAAGGGAAAAAAGCTATCAAGCATAAATATAAATATAAATATAGTTTAAACAAATAGTTTGTGCATTAGTGAATTGGTGCTTCAAATAAGGTAAAATAGGCCTACATATGTACGTACTTTGTTAATTTTACTCCACCATTTTATACTAAAACAGAAACAGTGTGTTAACCAACAAATTAAATTTGGTGACTCTTATACAAAATCTAGAGAAAGTAAAGATTTAATTTGAAACCCATGTGACAAATTAAATTTATATTTTTTTTTCGTTCAATGCACATGGCATGCACAAATTAAATTTTTTTTCAATAGACGAGTAATAATGAAAGATAAATATTTCTGTGGACACAAAATAGTAAAAATAGTCAGCTAAATATTAGAAGCTATTTTGATCATTTATGCCCTATTTGATTAACTCTAAAATTAAACCTTTCTTTTGACCACCCTTTCCGTCTCAAAATAATTAACACATTTAGCTGGTGTTTACGGATTAAGAAAACTATTAAATTATATCAATTTTACAAAAATATAGTTTTTCATTAATCTTGTGTATTACGTCCATCTCATTTACTTTGTCACCTTTTGATATTTTGAGTGAATGCATTATGTTTTCAAAGCTTAATTTTGTATAGATTTTTTAAACTCTTTCAAAATTTTAGAGCTCAAGCTCATCAAACTCATGAAAGTTGAGATTTAGCTTGAGTTCGACAAATTTTAGCATGCTGAGTTATCGAGCTCGAGCTCGATCTCGATCTCGTTCAGCAAGTACTAATTCAATTTGATGTGTACTCAACCGGTTCGCTTTTTCGTATAAAAACGTAAATTTTCTCTTTTACACATCAGATAATTTATGAATAACAGAGTTATCCAACATTTTAGCTAAATGTCTCGTATTAGTTTCTGAAAATTACCAAAGTTCATATATCCACCAAAATATGATGATTTCAGTTTTAGCTTTGCCAATATTACACCATGACAACGGACAAAAAATTCTTAATTAGAACTAGTTAATCCCATTAAGAATCTTGTTGGATAACAACTGTCTCTTATACACATCTAGTGTGTTACCAAGATTAACAAGAATGAACTGACCATCTAATACTCCATATAAAAGATATTTACACAATGGCCAATTAATCAGCATCTCACAGACTCACATCCTAGTTTGAATCGAGACAATTAATGAGACATAAGAATTAAGGACCTGTCACCATATCCACTGTTTTTTCCTTATTTAAGTCCCTCTACCATTTCATTTCTTTCCACAACAACCATTCCTTTTTTCTTCTTTCCCTATTCTTCCATTAAGTTTCATAGCAAAAATCTCATTTTCTCCCTACATCAACATCCAAAATGAATCCCCATCCAAATGGTCATCGAGTGGACATGCCACCACCTGTTAACAATAGCAGCCCTATTGCTCTCAATTCCGGCCTTTATAACTTATCAAATAATAAGCTTGCAACAACTAATTTGACCAACTATAAGTGGTCCTATGTTAACATTTAGGGATATCCATGCCGCCGTAGCTTTGGGGTCTTCTTCTGTGGAGAAAGATTGCAACTTATTTCTCCAACCTGCAAACACGAACATTCATGTCAAAGAAATTAGTGAAGACACTGTTGAAGGCGTGATAGATCCAACAAGCCTTCGCTGCTTACTACTGTATAGCAACTAGGGATGTTCAAATCCAACCCAACCAACGAAAACTCAACCCAACCCACATCGATCAGGGGCTAAATGAATTGGTTCATTTCGGGTTATTTGGGTTGGATTACTTGAGTTTGGTTAGGTTGGGTTGGATTTTATCTTTTAAAACCAACCTAACCTGATAACCCAATGAAGTTTAATTATATTTTTTTAGTTTTCATTTTTGTCCAAATTATTTCATCTAATTTTTTTTTTTTCTTTTCATTCTTAAAATAACATCTAATTTATCATATTGTATATTTTTTCCTTTTAATTATTGACCTAATCATTTTATTTTTAATTAAACATATATTTTTTATATATAATCTAACAGTCTTGGATTTTTTAAATTTTTTTATTAATTTAGATTTTTAACCCAAATAACCCGAAAACCCGAGTAACCTGCCTTGATTAATACTTGAGTTGGGTTTGCTCAGTTGATATATTAATTAGGTTGGGTTGGGGTTTTTTTAACCCAGAAACTCGAAAACCGGAACCCAAAATTTTGTCAATCCGAAAACCCAACTGCATTAACACCCCTAGTAGCAACGGTGAACGTCAGAATCAATGAGCAATTTCGCTTGCATTTTGGCTTGCAATTTGAGAAATACGAGTACATCACTGATTTGGTATTCATGGATTTTTGACCCGATGTTGATAACACTTTCTGTGATTGTGGTATGCATTGCAAGATTATTCCCAAACCCAAGAACTCTCGATCCCGCTCATGACCGCTTGCTTGACCTTATTTGCCATCTCGGCACTGTGCTTCGTTCGACTATGTATTGCAATCATACTGCTAAAAGAATTCACAGAAGAAGAAGTTTCTCATACATGTTTGTTTGGCTAATTACTATTAGAATCATTTTGTAAGAATAAAAGTATTACAAAATTACTATTTTCACTTGTGACTTGAATTTTAAATTTGTTAAGTTATCGATAAAGTGAAACTCATTCCTTGTTCAAACCAAACAAGTTAGCCGGGAATGATATAAACCCATAACGGGGTCCAAGGGAAACAAAGTATTGCATATTTTGCTATAAGTGGAAAATAAAAAAAATCGATTGTGATGTTTTTGATTCTCATTCTTATTCCGATTTGATTTCCAAATGCGAAGCAAATATCTCATTAATTTAACTGTTAGTCAACTGTAACAAATGACTAAAATGACCCTAATATTTAGTTGATAATTATTTTACCATTTTAGAGGAAAATAAAAACATTTTTGTTTTATTATTATCACTCTATTGGAGATAAAAACTGACGTGTTGTGACATGTAATTTAAAAAATATAAGAAAAAATAATTTGTTATATAAAAGAGGGAAAAACCAAAGTGAAAGGGGAAAAAAGCTATCAAGCATAAATATAAATATAAATATAGTTTAAACAAATAGTTTGTGCATTAGTGAATTGGTGCTTCAAATAAGGTAAAATAGGCCTACATATGTAAGTACTGTCATAATTATATATCCACCATTTTATACTAAAACAGAAACAGTGTGTTAACCAACAAATTAAATTTGAACTTTTATTCAAGATTTAGAGATTTTTTAATTTAATTTTTCCTCTTTTATATGACAAATTAAATTTTATTTTTTTTTCGTTCAATGCACATGGCATGCACAAATGAAATTTTTTTTCAATAGACGAGTAATAATGAAAGATAAATATTTCTGTGGACACAAAATAGTAAAAATAGTCAGCTAAATATTAGAAGCTATTTTTCATTTATGCTCTATTTGATTAACTAAAAATTAAACCTTTCTTTTGACCACCCTTTCCGTTTCAAAATAATTAACACATTTAGCTGGTGTTTACGGATTAAGAAAACTATTAAATTATATCAATTTTACAAAAATATAGTTTTTCATTAATCTTGTGTATTACGTCCATCTCATTTACTTTGTCACCTTTTGATATTTTGAGTGAATGCATTATGTTTTCAAAGCTTAATTTTGTATAGATTTTGTTAAACTCTTTCAAAATTTTAGAGCTCAAGCTCATCAAACTCATGAAAGTTGAGATTTAGCTTGAGTTCGAACAAATTTTAGCATGCTCGAGCTCGAGTTCATTCTTGATCTTGTTAAGGAAAGAGAATTCAATTTGCTATGAAACCACTCCGAGTCATAAAAATTCTGCAATTTTCTCTCTTTCCACCTCAACTAATTTATGAATAACTTGTTATCCAACATTTTAGCTAAATGTCTCGTATTAGTTTCTGAAAATTACCAAAGTTCATATATCCACCAAAATATGATGATTTCAGTTTTAGCTTTGCCAATATTACACCATGACAACGGACAAAAAATTCTTAATTAGAACAAGTTAATCCCATTAAGAATCTTGTGACTGGAGTAATTCATAGTAAATTTTGTATTCGGGTGGGTTACCAAGATTAACAAGAATGAACTGACCATCTAATACTCCATATAAAAGATATTTACACAATGGCCAATTAATCAGCATCTCACAGACTCACATCCTAGTTTGAATCGAGACAAATAATGAGACATAAGAATTAAAGACCTGTCACCATATCCACTGTTTTTTCCTTATTTAAGTCCCTCTACCATTTCATTTCTTTCCACTACAACCATTCCTTTTTTTCTTCTTTCCCCTATTCTTCCATTAAGTTTCATAGCAAAAAATCTCATTTTCTCCCCTACATCAACATCCAAAATGAATCCCCATCCAAATGGTCATCGAGTGGACATGCCACCACTAACCAAAAACAACCACCACCAAATGGGTGAAGCTGGGTACTTAATAGTAGCCCTATTGCTCTCAATTCCGGCCTTTATAACTTATCAAATAATAAGCTTGCAACAACTAATTTGACCAACAATAAGTGGTCCTACATTTAGGGATATCCATGCCGCCGTAGCTTTGGGGTCTTCTTCTGAGGAGAAAGATTGCAACTTATTTCTCCAACCTGGAAAAACACGAACATTCATGTCAAAGAAATTAGTGAAGACACTGTTAAAGGCGTGTTGGATCTATCTATCCACCGCTGCTTACTACTATATAGCAACTAATCAAGGCATGTTCAAATCCAACCCAACCCGAAAACTCAACCCTCCCATCGATCAGGGGCTAAATGAAATTGGTTCATCGAGTTTCGGGTTATTTGGGTTGGATTACTTGAGTTTGGTTAGGTTGGGTTGGATTTTATCATTTAAAACCAACCTAACCTGATAACCCAATGAAGTTTAATTATATTTTTTTAGTTTTCATTTTTGTCCAAATTATTTCATCTAATTTTTTTTTTCTTTTCATTCTTAAAATAACATCTAATTTATCATATTGTATATTTTTTCCTTTTAATTATTGACCTAATCATTTTATTTTTAATTAAACATATATTTTTATATATAATCTAACAATCTTAGATTTTTAAATTTTTTTATTAATTTAGATTTTTAACCCAAATAACCCGAAAACCCGAGTAACCTGCCTTGATTAATACTTGAGTTGGGTTTGCTCAGTTGATATATTAATTAGGTTGGGTTGGGGTTTTTTAACCTGAAACTCAAATCGAAACCCTATATTTATACCAATAGAAACCCAACTCATTAACACCCCTAGTAGCAACGGTGAACGTCAGAATCAATGAGCAATTTCGCTTGCATTTTGGCTTGCAATTTGAGAAATACGAGTTAATCACTGATTTGGTATTCATGGATTTTTGAACATCTACAAGTCACAAGTGATTGTGGTATGCATTGCAAGATTATTCCCAAACCCAAGAACTCTCGATCCCGCTCATGACCGCTTGCTTGACCTTATTTGCCATCTCGGCACTGTGCTTCGTTCGACTATGTATTGCAATCATACTGCTAAAAGAATTCACAGAAGAAGAAGTTTCTCATACATGTTTGTTTGGCTAATTACTATTAGAATCATTTTGTAAGAATAAAAGTATTACAAAGTGCCGAGATGGCAAATAAGGTCAAGCAAGCGGTCATGAGCGGGATCGAGAGTTCTTGGGTTTGGGAATAATCTTGCAATGCATACCAGGAATGTATATAAGACAGATAGATCTGTCTCTTATGGGAAACAAAGTATTGCATATTTTGCTATAAGTGGAAAATAAAAAAAATCGATTGTGATGTTTTTCTTCTTATTCTTATTCCGATTTGATTTCCAAATGCGAAGCAAATATCTCATTAATTTAACTGTTAGTCAACTGTAACAAATGACTAAAATGACCTAATATTTAGTTGATAATTATTTTACCATTTTAGAGGAAAATAAAAACATTTTTGTTTTATTATTATCACTCTATTGGAGATAAAAACTGACAAGTTGTGACATGTAATTTAAAAAATATAAGAAAAAATAATTTGTTATATAAAAGGGGGAAAAACCAAAGTGAAAGGGGAAAAAAGCTATCAAGGATAAATATAAATATAAATATAGTTTAAACAAATAGTTTGTGCATTAGTGAATTCGTGCTTCAAATATGGTAAAATAGGCATCCATATATACGTACTTCCATAATTTTATCTGCACGTGTTAACCAACAAATTAAATTTGAACTTTATATTTAAGATTTAGAGATTTTGTTTTTTTTATTTAATTTTTCCTCTTTTGAATGACAAATTAAATTGTTTTTTTTTTTTCGTTCAATTCACATGGCATGCACAAATTAATTTTTCTTTCAATAGACGTGTAATAATGAAACATAAATGTTTCTTTTGGCACAAAAATAGTAAAATTAGTCAACTAAATATTAGAGGTTATTTTGGTCATTTATGCCCTATTTGATTAACTCTTAAACTAAACCTTTCTTTTGACCACCCTGTTCGTTTCAAAATAATTAACATATTTAATTGGTGTGTACGGATTAAAGAAACTATTAAATTATATCAATTTTACAAAAATATAGTTTTTCATTAATCTTATGTATTACCTCCATCTCATTTACTTTGTCACCTTTTGATATGTTGACTGAATGCATTATTATTATTATTATTATTATTTTTTGACTGAATGCATTATCTTTTCAAAGCTTGATTTTGTGTAGAAACTTTTTCAAAATTTTAAGTCAAAAAGTGTTAATATTAAATATAAATCTTTACTTTTGTTAAAAAAAATTCAATAAGAATTAAATAAAATTAATTTGTTTGACTTTAGAAGTCAAATAATGACAAAATGGATAGGAAAGAAGGAGTATAAAAGTTATATGCACAGACTTATTAATTTTCTTCTAATAATTGTAATTAACTATTATTAATTTCTTCAAGTTCTAATAGAAGTGTGATATCCCCTACTTAGCTTGATAAAAAATAGCAAAAGTTCAAATCATTCCACTGGAGAAAACCACAAATCATAAAAAAAACCTATTGTTCAGCTGTGGGCCACTTGAGCTGATTCCATTCATGTATATTTCTAGCTGTCAATTAGGTTTTGTAAATCAAGTTTTAAAAAATCTGACTTCAACTCACTTTTAAAAATCACTCATTCGAGTTTAAGTTCAACCTGATAAAGTTCATAAATGTACATCTCATATTTGAGTCACAAAATTATCTAAATTTCGAAACTTAATTGGACCGTCCTAAACTTACATTATCCAATAGAAAAAATTCATAAATAACCTTTTTTTTTTTTTTTTTAACATACAAGTAGGAGTTCGGCCGAACCCAACCCATTAACAGTTATACACATTTAGATTCTTTATAAAATCAAGAACCCTCTTTTTTTGGGGTTTAGTGGTGTTTTTTTTTTGTTTTTTGTTTTTGTTTTTTTTATACTGGGGGAGAGGTAGGAGTTTTCCAAATCATTAATATGTTTCTTCTATAGTTTGAAAATTGAATTTGTTTTTGCTTGTACTAGTAAAGTGAATTTATTACGGAAAACAATTTTATTTTATTTATTTAGGGTTACGGGCATGAAAAGTGGGAAGAAGACATCGGTAGGTAAGTTACGAGTATTTGATTTCTTTAGACAGTTAAATGAAATAACACACTGCTTTTTTACTACAAAAATTCTTACCCTTACTAATATTTACGAGTTGAAGTTTGGACAACAAATCATATCATACTAGGTACTCATGAAACATATAGGAGAAATACTCTTTTTGTTTCAAAAGCCTTCGTATGATTTCCTCCCACTTGTATAAGGATCGTCTGGGAATCTGTTGGTGAATAAATTCATTGTTTTAGGTTTAGAGCAATCCCTTAAATGGAGGTTCTTAAACATTAATTACATTCACTGCAAAAGTACTCCTGGATTAATTCATAATCTGAGAATGGAAAGACAAGTCAACGCAAAACAATATCGTTGGATCAACAAAAAGAAACCTGTCTTAACCAAAGATAGATCTGAAACCAATTTATTTGACAACTTTGTCAGAAGGAAAATAACAAAGAATCATAACAACATAATTGACAGTAACATTTGACATCAAAACTTAAGCAGCACCATTGGAATAATGGGTAATAATGGTTGCTAAGTTAAGCAGTAAAATCCTTAAAAAGTTCCAAGTGCTGAGTCATATTAATATATCACCAAGTACATTAGATGTGGTAAAAAGACAGAAAACTTGTACAGAAGGATAGAACCAAGGGTAAAGGGGCAGAGAAAACATCTAGCATAGTTGAGTACGGATTAATACAAAAAGGTAATATCAAAATTACATTACATTATTCATAGCCAGCCAAATCACAGAAAGAGCAAAAAACAAAATCAGACCGGCCAACAGAGTCAGGCTCCCTGGCCTTGTTTGATGGAGAGACGAGAGTGATTGACAAAACAAAGTAAAGGCTATCAACAGCTCCTCCAGTTTTCCCTACAATGCCTCTGGATGAAACTCTCACAGCAACAATGAGAAAAAATATATATATTTATCTGTAGCACAGAAAAAGCAATCACAACATAAACATCCAAGTACCAAAACTTAAATATTCCCTATCTTTCAACTGCCAGAGAAAAAAAAAAAAAAAAAAAAGAATTCCTGACAAGAATTAGATCCAACATTCGATAAATAATTAAAGACACAATAATGGCTTATGTGTGCAAATATTAGCTTCATCATTTGGTAAACAGCATCAACTTATAATTAACAGGGGGATACAATAAACCAATTGCAGAAATAAAGCATCGTGTAGTGATATTCATTATTCCTACCTTTGTGTCTAGGGGGATGAAGATAGCCACTTGGGATGAACTAAAAATATTGAAAGAAATTGAAATCATCGCGTTTGTGATGGGGAACAAAGAATTCCAGATGCATCAGCTCCAACAACAGCAAGATCACACACAATACATAATTGCCCCTGCTGTGATGGAACAAAATGGGTACTGCAATAAGGGCAAATGACATCCTTCTGTCCACGGTATATTGGAACATATGTAGCTCCGCAAATCACAAAGGGATTTCTAAAGTCATAATTCAGCTCAGAAACATCTCTCATGTTCCTCTCTGCAGCCTGAAGAACTTGACGAGCAGTTCTGGCCTGGCTTTCATTCGTTGGATTGGTGTCCAAGAGTCGCCTAGCAAAGTTTGCTGCAGTGCTAAGATTACCAGCTTTGTAGCAAATGGTCATGGCATTCAATAGGGCAAGTCTCGAATGAGGAAGCTGGAGATTACAATGAGTAAAATTAGGCAGCTAGCTCCTGTTGACGAGCAGGATCATCCTTCAATTCCCTCCTCTTTAGTTCCATTTGCAAACCCAGTACATACTCCTTTGCAATGACAATCAATTCCTTAACTTCATCCACTTCTCGACGTGTCTCAACTACAATAAGGGGGATTGTATGCAGAATAGACAGAAATAGCTTCAGTGCCTCACTAAACTTCCCAGAAGTTGTAGCCTTGTAACCAGCCTTTAGCTTCTCATCCAATTGAGAAAAGTTGAAGACAAGCGCAGGTGGACCCCGCACATTAGGACTTGCTGACTCGCTCCAGCCCCTTTCAACTGCAACAGTGATCACCGGCGCAGAGGATAAGGCATGCAGGTAAGTATGACTGCCCGACTGAAGATCAACAAACAATTGCTTCAAAGGGGAAAAATTTCTTATTCCTAATTGTCGGCTTAGTAACCGCATTGCGGTATCAAAATTGCCAGCAGCAGCGTGTTCTGCAGCAATGGATGATTTCTGAACCCAAATCTGGCTAACAGGCATTCCAGTAGTTGGTGTGATAAACACAGATGACCGTGCGTTTGAAGCAGTCTTAGGCGTATCAGCATCAGGTGGCAAATCCAGATCCTCAAGATCCTTATCCTCCCTCCTCATTCTCTTCATGCACTTCATCTTCATCCAACACCATACTGATGTCACCATTCTGGATGTTATCAACTTTGCCGATATCCAAAGCCTCACCCCAATCAGCATCTGCAGCATCTTCATAGTCCTCTTGTGCCCCCCTCCCAGTGTTGTCAAGACCACCCTCGAAGATCCCTCTCGTGACCATCAACAAAGGCCAATCTCCACTACATAAAACGGGTTTTGGGGGAATCAAGAGCGCAGTAGACTTCCCCTTGGGCAAAGAAGGTACATTCTCTCCCAGCTCTGCAGCAAGACGCTCAGCAACATCATGTAGACCATGGACTGAGGCTGTGATGTATGCAAGGGGCAAATGACCAGCATTCTCCAAAATCTTGATGGTGTATGACGTTCTTGAATATCAGTCCAGGTATAAAGCATCATGGAACTGACCCATAATGTCATTCTTAACTTCAGCGATTTTCATCATTTTGGACAACTTTTCCAAATTCCCCGTAATCAAATAAAGGAATGACAGCCTCTCGAAGTTCTTCGTCCTCTGGTATGCATATTCCACTATGCCAGCATTACCCTGACGAAGAGCCTCCACAAGAGATACCTGTACCAATGATCTTTCTCATCAATCTCTTTAGCAGATGCATGTGCTATCTGGATGTGTTCCACTTTCAAGATCCAAGTTGAATCGAGTTCGCTCATCCTTCACGAAATGCAGAGCCACTTCAGGAAAGCCCTTCTGCTGCAAATATGCAATCATGGCTTGCCCACAGAGTTCAGAGTTCCTAATCATGCTCATGACTTGGTCATATCTCTTCCTCAGCAAGGACAGCTTAAAGGTATACTCAGTTGAATCAATAATAATAGGACGATTTTTTCCTTCTCGATCCAAGCAAAAGAATAGTATTACCATATATTTTAGAAATGTATATAGGGACATCCAGGGTTTTAATAATCCCACTGTCCCCATTGGGAAGACAATACTTGATGTGGGTCAGTGTTGTGTATATGAAAACACCATTATCATCCCAAGCTCCACTCTTGACACGGATTGTCTCATGAAGAGTACAACTATGGACTAGTCTCTTATCAGCTATGACTATGGAATGCTTGCTGAGCAAAGCGACACTTTCCATGTCATGAGACCACACAATATACCTGACGAAAGAAGTCTGAAGTTCACCAAGAACAATTCGCTGTTGGAGGTCAAAAATGACTATTCGGTCCTCCGCCCTACACAGCAAATTTCCTGTGCCTGCATAAAATATTGCATCTGTAGCAATAGGAAGAGGACTCTTCTTGATAGTATCATTCTTGAGATTCTTGACTACCACTTGGTTGCTGCTCTTCTCGAGCACAGCAAACCTGTTTCGAGCCACGAAAACTGCTGATCCTCCAATGCCTCTTTTTGCTTCTTGAACGGTATCCCCTCTGCCATAGCTGTCTTTTGGTATGATATAGAGCTCATAAGAACCTCCATCCATGTCTGAACATATTAAAGCAGCATTTTCAGTAGGACTGTAAGAAAGAGTACGGGGACCCTGATTTAAGCTGTTAGAACCAGGCCTTCTAATTGGTATCAACTGAATATCTTTCTGGGTCGAGTACTCAAAGACACGCAGGAAGCGGTCTTTCAGATATAGAAGAGAGTCACCACTCACAGAAAATGCAGGGCGTTCCCTCTCCAGTTTAAATACAATCATGCCACTGTCATGTCCAGCTGCTAGAAGATTCATCTCAGGGTGAGATGCAAGGATCCAGAATCTGTCATGTTCCCTTCTGAAAGTCTGAAGACCTGTCCTCTTTGTGGCATCCCACACTCGAATGCTCTTATCTTCTGAATTTGAGACAATGATATCCTGTCTCGCATGGAATAAAACACATGATACATTGTTCATATTGCCCTCTCAATGTGTCAACTTCCCAAGCCTTTGTGTCTGTGGCAAAATTAATTTGTTTGAGACTCTTAAATGTTAAGTCATTCAATTACCAAAGTTAAGACAAATATTTAACAAAAGTAGCAGCAGTAATGCTTATAGAGAAAATATTACACTAGAAGGTAGCATTTCTTTTTCTATTGTTGGAAGCCAAAGACAAGCACAATATTAAAAGGTAAGTACTAACTACAATCCAGAAAAGAACATTAATCTTTCACCAAGAAATAACATACCTGCGGCTGGTTTTTTACAGCATAAAAGCAAATGCAACACACCTTTATTTCCAATATACTGCTTTCAAGAATCTAAACAAAATATGAGAAGGATATTGCATGCAAAGGAAGCATTTCAATGAATAAAATGATAAGGGCCCCAGTCACGTATGAGAAATATACCCAAGATATGCCAATACCCTCGCTGGAAACACCACCAGACAAAAGTCAACATATTAGATTATTTCATCCACCAAGAAATAATAGTAAAAGAGTCGCTTCTCCATATGGTTCTACTGGAAATGTTAGTCAGCATCGCACAACATTTCAATACCAAGGTTCCTATTTAATAGAGATCTCTGGAGATGTGCACACCTTCAAAGGCTTATCAAGAATAGCAACCAAAAAAAAATGACAAAATGCCTCCAAACCAGGCCGAAACAAATTAGTAATCACACCATATATTCTTACATAGAATATAAACCAAGAGCATGAAGCTTCTCACAATTGCAAATTCTAGGACTAGCAAAAAGGCAGTTAGTATAAATGTGTATTCCTCTAAAACTTGCAATATCCATTATGCATAACTTAAAAATTATGGTACTTAAACTTCAAGAGGAATACAATATCGCCACAAAACTGGTATTAGAGGAAAACATCAAGTCTAAGCAACTGGTAAAAAATTTGGGTGGGGGAATAGTTTTGTACCATTCATTCGCCAGATTTTAACTTGGCGATCATCAGCACCAGAGACAATTATAGAAGGGAGAGTGGGATGGAATGATGCCCAGTTCACTCCCCGATCATGACCCTCTAGGACATACTTTACGACAGCATCAACACCACCAAAGAAATCCGTGTTCATCTGACTCAATCGTAGGATGTCATCAGCAGGTGAAACTGTTTTCTTCCTCAGCGCACCAATATCCCATACTCTAACAGTCTGATCCAAAGAAGCTGACACAACTAGGTCCTCCTTTGGATGAAATAAGGCACACATCACATAGTGGTTGTGCCCAGTCAAGACAGAGATACAAGTACGAGACTGCCAGTTCCATATTCTGATTGTCTGATCATCACTTGCACTAACAATCCACGGATACTCGTGGTGAAATTGAACAGTGATGATGTAATCAAGATGCCCAAGCAGGGTAAACAAACACCTATGCAACTTGTAATTCCAAACCTTTATCTTATAATCATCTCCTGCAAAAAAGCAGTGATTGTACATTGTGAAAATCAGATTATCGGAAAATGACATGGTGAACTGGGTTGGGGAGGCAACCACCTTCTAAAAACAGAGCACAAAATCAAGACATCAGAATCCAAATAATTCGTTTATGCAAAATGCCTGCAGCTATCCAGAGGTAAATAAATGCCTACTGTTAGAGCTTGGTAATCAAGATCCACTTTTTTTTTTCCCCTGAATACTCAGCCACAGAACAGGAAATGCACAATAGATCCCATCACACTTGTGATTTGGTTTCTAAAGTATTCCATTGGATCATAACTAACTGAAATTGAAATAATCACTTATTCATAAGACAAAACAACAAACCCACAACCGACATCTCAGAAAACTCCCTAATGCTAATGCAAACATTTGAAATCATAATCCATCAACAACAAAATAAGTAAATCCAGCTCCGTAATCCACACAATAACAATACAAAATAAACAATCTGAAACCACGTAAAAAAATGCTCTAATCATAAATCACAAATTCCCAATAACCCAGAAACTGATTCATGAACTAGAGACAGATCCCATAAATGGATCGGAGACGAAGAGCTTGAGATTTATGGAAATGGACGCCGCGAACGGGGCCATCGTGCTCGTCAAAGCGATCAATGAGAGTGCCCATGCGATAATCCCATAGCTGGATAACACCACTATGAAGACTAGCCAAGATCCATGGTCGTTTACTGTGGAAACTCAAGCCCTTCACTCGATTACTCTTCGTTTCAAACTTGGTTAACATTTTTGTCCCCTAAATTCAAAATTCCCCTAAAAAAAACTCACTTCTGAATGGGAGAGAGCAGTGAGATCAATGGAACCCTAACTGAATTTACAAGTGAAGAAGGCGATCTGATTTGTTCTATTTTTACTTTTTATGGGTCAGATCTGAAACGAATTGAATTTTGGGTTCACAGCAACACTAAGGGGTAATTACACTTTGCCCCATTATAGTATTCATCTTTTATTGAGTAATGAGTTAATTTGATTTATTGGTACGAAATAAATTAATAAAAATGTTAAAAAATGTATATTTTTATTTTCTACTTATAATTTTAATTTTAAATTAATTAATTTAGGTGGTGTTTGATTCCCATTCGCGAATCAGAATTAGAATTACGAATTATAAATCTTATTATCAATATGGGTTTATTTATTTAATTTGAATAAATAATAAGTTTCAATTAATCAATTTAAAACCCAAATTACTAGTGGCGAATAAAAGTAACCATTTTCTAACGCTTTCATTCCCATAAAATAATTCCCATGACGATTAACCAAATAATATCTATGTGTATCATTAATCTTGATTCTCATTCTTTCTCCTCGTATCCATAAACTAAACACCTCCTTATTAACATAATGAAACATATTCCTTATTTAAACCAAACAAATAAGAGGAAATAATATAAATACATGCTAATAGGAGAGTTTATGATTCTCATTTTCCTCCCGATTTTGAAGTACGAACCAAATACCTCGTGAATTTGCAGTGACTTTTAATAGATACAACAAATAAACAAACAAACCAAATCTTAATCTCACTAAGTAGGGTCGACTGCATGAATCTTACTACGCCATTGTGTTCTATAATTAATCATATCCTCCTCAATTCCTAGATGAACTATATTTTTCTTACAAGTTACCCATCAAATATTTTTCAATCTTCCCCTGCCCTTCTTATGTTGACTATTCTCTTTAAAATATACTCTCCTGACAGGCGCCTCTACTGATCGTCTTAACATATGACTTAATTACTTTAAGCGTATTTCTCTCATATTCTCATCAACAGATGCTACCTTAATCTTCTTAAGAATATACTCATTACGTATCTTGTCCATCATAGTATACTCACAAATCCATTTTAACATTCACATTTCTGCAACTATCATTTTTCATTCATATATGTAATTTACTGTTAAACACTCAAACTCATAAAATATTATTGGTCTAATTACCGTTCTATAATTGACTTTTAACGGATAATAGTATAAATGTAGGGCAAAGTGTAATGTTTTTAAATTTAGAGTGCAATATGTTATTTCTCTTATAATTTAGGAGGCATAGTGTTATTAACTCTAAAAAATAAAGAAAATATGCAAAAGAAACCCCAAAATAAAAGAGATGAAGATGTTTATTGTCTGGGAAAATACCTATTTAGCTATTTATTTTTTTTAGGATATTGACTAATCTAATCCGTTATTTATTACTATAAGAGACTAATTTAATTTTTTATTCTTTAAAAAGTTAACTAGTCTAGTGCCTATGATTTGATGAAAATAATAGACAAACTAACGAATCAATTTACATGATAAGCAAGTGACCATTAGTGTGCAACTTGTAAATAAACTAATCGAGTGAACCATGCATGTTTAGCTTGCTATAGATGCATTTTCACAATTACGTTAATTTATCTATAATTTTTATCATAAGCCTAATATTTATTAGATTGATTAACCCTTTTTTTCAAATATGATGACTAGATTAATTTTTGTGATATATAATTACCAAATTCGTCTGATACCTGAAGAGACCAAATTAATATTTTTCCTTTTATTCTATGGTGTAAAAAAACCAAAGAGAGGATAACAAGTGATTGGTGTATTTTTATTTTTTATTTTTATATGATTACATATGCATACAATGGTGTGATGAAATACAACCGAAACAACAAAATCCGGATATAGGAGTAACATTTTGCTATATTCAAAATTACATGTGATGAGATAAATTATCTACAGTATTTACTTTACTCATAGTATACTATTTGCTTATTATTTGAGTGTTTTTTTTTTTCTCTGTAGAGCTCCATGGTTGGTGTAATTTAAGCATGTACAATGAGATTAGAGGGTTAATAACATTTTAAATTTAAAAAATATATACACTTCACCTCCATCACATTATTCATTCATTAAAAATTTAACACCGTCAACAAAAGTTGCATAAATTATTGAATTGCCCCGTTAGCATTATTTGTATTTTTTTTCATGTATTTTTTTATTGATTTTTTATAATTTTAAAAAATTTTACAAAAAATGAAATATAACAACTAATGATGCCCTTGTTTTTTTTTTTTTTTCAAATAGATCGACAGTGAATCTCTACCTATTCTGGTGATTCGAGTTCATAACATAACTTATAAAAATAAAGTAATCTTACCATTTGAGTTATAATTTGATATTAGTTAATTAATATATTTGTCTTTAAAGAGTAAAAAATATGAAAGAATATTGATTCAAATTATATATGATATTACAATTTGCACAATTTTAACGCAAAATTTAAAAAATTGTAAAAATACCAAAAGATATAAAAACATCCCAAAGTCTTTATAAAAAATTTATTGTTATACAAGAACCTTAAAGAAAAACTTCTGGTAGAAAATAAGCCCAATATAAGAAATGTATTACCATTATGACTAAACAGTTAAATTCGAAATAATATAAAATTAACTCTCCCATACAAAAATTTATTTTAAATCATATATTGATATGAATTATATAAAAATGTTTCTTATAGTTTTGTTCTTATGTAATTAATGTCTCTCTTATAATACTATCTAAAATTAAATACATAAAAATGAAAATATAGTACTAAGGGCATTATGCCATTTAACCAGATTTTCTCCGAGGGATAAAGTTATTAAATAGATGTAGTATAAAAGAGGCAAAGTGTATATTATTTTAATTTAAGGGTGTGTTAATTTGGATTGAAAATATTTTACATGAAAAAGTCTATTTTTTATACAATTTTCGGTGTTCGGTTGACAAAATAAAAATATTTTGAAATAAAAATTTGTAACGGTTTCGTCTTTAATTTTATAAATACAAGTTAAAAAAACTTATAATAATGGTAATAAATACCTTACGAGTAATTGTGATTGATAAAAGATTGATTTTGTTTAAAATTAAATGATAGTACAATATAGTAGTAAAATATGTATAATGATAGTTATATTAGTGTGTGACCCATGATTAAGAGAAAAACGAATGGAAAAGAATTTAAACACATCTAGATGTGTATAAGAAATTATAAAAGTAAGTATTTGAAATTTAGATGTTTATTTGAAAAATAACTTACATTCAAAAATTCTGTAAAAAAAAATTAAAAAATATTTTAACACAAAAAAAAAAAATTATTTTTTTCAACCCCGAGATAAACCCTTTTTTTTTGTCAAACGAAAGAACCAAAGATAAACTTAGTTGAGTAATTTGATTCCAATTCTAAGTTTTAACTCTTATCTTGATTGAAAAGAAAGGTGACTAGGTAAAACTAAAACATAGAAAGGGGAAGAAGGGAGCAATGCCGCCGTCTACGAAAATGATTAAGAAAAAGAAAAGAATGGTCAGTAGTCGGAAAAAGGCAGAAATGCCGTGAACGTTAGAGTAGAGAATAGGGGTGTAAACGAACCGAGCTGCTAGCATACTCGGTCAAAAACTCGACTCGAGCTCGAGTTGACCGATCAACTAGTCGAGCTCGGTCAATTCGATTATATGTAAAATTACTAAAATATCCATACTTTTTAAAAAAATTACATATTTTACCTACAAAAAGTCGAACTACTCGAGTTCGAGCTTGTATTCGAGCTCGTTTTACTTATTTTCGAGCGAGCTCGAACTATGTTAAAATTTTCGAACTCGAGCTCGAGCTCAAATTTTGAAGCTCGTTCGAGCTCGAGCTCGAGCTAACAGTTCGAGTATCTTAAAAACATCTAGTTGTGTTAAGAGTAGGGCACTATTCGTGCTCGATTCGTCTCGTTTACACCCCTAGTAGAGAATACTGAGACCGAAGTACTAGGTTTCAGTTTCCACAAGAAGAGACCTTGGTTATTGTTGGGTCTTGGCAATGGTGTTATCCAACTCTGGGACTACTACATGCGGTCGATCATCCACTGCTACGAGGATCACGGTAATACTGCTGCTGTTCGCTCCGTCAATTTCCACCATCACCAGCCATTTTTCGCTTCCGGAGGTACAAAATTTCTTATTCATTCTTTTTGCCGTTCATAGCATCTTAAAATTGTTATGTATAGTGCTGAATCGTCCAAAGGTTGCACAGCGTAGTATAATGTCCGAATCACCTTAAAGGGCCGGAATTCGTGTCGGATAGCCTACAATGCTCAAGTGAATACTCAATAATTAAAAAAGTAACTTATGAATATGACATGCTGATATTTATACATGGGATTGATGGGTCGAACATCTATTATTTCATCTCTATTTGGATCGTGATGTTAAAATTACTAAAATACTCCTGTAGACCCGAGATTGGAGTTATGTGTATACTTTTTTATTGAGCGTGTTATTTTGACATCATAGATAGTTATTTGCCAAGTAATGAAAGTACGCAGGTGCTGCAATTTGCAGGATTAGGGAGTGTTACTATTTTGTACTAGTAAACAAATGTGGATGTAGTGCATTTTTTAATCCTAGTAATTCATTCGTACTAGTTGTGTGTAAATTTGAATGTGTATATATATATTACAGAGTATTTGTTTCGAATTGTGTTGTTAGGAGATGATTGTAAGATAAAGATTTGGAGTTATGAGTATGGTAGGTGTTTGTTTAGTCTCCTTGGTCATCTGGATCGCATTCGCACTGTTCAATTTCACCACGAGTTACCCTGGATAGTTAGTGCCAGCGATGACCGGACAGCCAAGATTTGGAACTGGCAATCAAGAACCTGTATTCTTGTATGCTCTAGTCATGAAGATTCTGTGACCTCCGCATGCTTGTCATCCCAACAAGGACTTGCTTATGTCTACATTATTATTAAGTGAGTTCGTGTTTGGGATATTAGCTACCTGACCCCGAGAAAAACTGGTTCTCGTGGTGATATGTCAAGCTATACGTACGGAGGCCGTCATGGGATGAACTGGGCTGCCTTCCACCCAACTCTACTTTACTTTTCTTTGCTGCAAATGATCACAAAATCCACATTTGTAAGATAGAAGGTCCGAGTTCCAAGATTATAAATTTCTGTTGTAAATTTCAAATATGCCTCTTACCAAAAAAAAAAAAAGAAAAGAAAAAAAAGCTTACAACACATATCTTGTCGCAGGTTCAAACTCTGAGTGGATGCACTCTTTGATGGGGCATAAGAAGGAGGTGTCATGTGTATTGTTCCATTCCTTCAGGAAGAAGGATTATATTATCTCAAGTTCAGAAGATAAGACCTACCGAGTGTGGGATGCTAACAAGCAGATCTGCAAATTCAATTTTTGTTTGAGAGGTAGGGACAAGCCCTTGATCCTTTCATCCCATCCTGAGATGAATTTTCTGGCAGTTGGTCATGAGAATGGCTTTCTAGTGATGAAGTTGGACAGGGCACGCCTGGCTTTTTCTGTGAGTGGCAATTCTTTGCTTTATTTAAAAGATGATTTTCTACATGTTTACAACTATTCAACTCAGAAAGATATTCAGTTGATATAATATCATAGACCTTGTCCTGACCACTCCAATGAAGTGTCTCCTTCACTTTCTTAGATGTCCTAACCCTGAAGATGCTGCAGATTTTATTTGTTCGGACAGGGTTGGGGATTCTTATTGAACTGATTAATTCCCAAAATTGTTTTAGAGGCTTATTTGTGCGGGAGGCAGTAAAAAGAGGGATTGGAGGATTAGCAGTTTTCGTTGCTCCAAATATGTTTGTTGTGCTTGAGAAGAGCAGCAACCAACTGTTAATCAAGAATCTCAAAAATGAGATTGTGAACGAGGGTGTTCTTCCAATTGAAATTGCTGATGCATATGCAGTATTTTATGCAGGCAATGGAACCTTGCTGTGTAGGGCAGCAAAGAAGAGAGTATTCATTTTTCACCTCGAACGGTGGCTTGCTCTTGCGGATCGTCAAGTTAACTGTGCCAAGCATATTGTGTGAAAATGCTTTGTAAGGGTTTTTTTTTTACATGTGATGTGTATAAGAGATAGCATATAAACTTACTGTCTCTTATACACATCTAGTTTTTATTTAAGAAGTAATGCGAAGGGTGGAGCTTGGAATGATGATGGCACAGTTTTTATATACTCCACACTAACCCATATTAAGTATTGCCTCCCTGATGGGGAAACTGGAATTATCAAGACCCTTGATTTTCCTATATACATCACTAAAATATGCGGGAACAGAATTTTTTGTTTCGACCGACAAGGGAGAATTCAGCCTATTATTGTTAATTCAACCGAGTATACCTTCAAGCTGTTTGTGATTAGGAAGAAATTTGACCAAGTTATGAGCATGATTAGGACCTCAGAATTTTGTGGGAAAGTATGGTTGCATATTTGCTGCAGAAGGGCTTCCCAGAAGTTGCTCTGCATTTTGTGAAGGAAAAGCTAACTCGCTTTGACTCGGCTCATGAGAGTCAGAATACTGAGATAGCAGTTGATTCTGCTAAAGAAATTGCGGGCATAAATGATTGGTACAGGCTGGAGAAGGAGGCCCTTCGTCGAGGTAATACTGGCATTCTCGAATGTGCATACCAGTGCACAAAGAATGTGGGAAAACTGTCCTTCCTTTAAAGATTTGATAACTGGGAATTTGGGTAAGTTGTCCAAGATGATGCAAATTACTGAAGCTAAGAATGATGTTATGGCTCAGTTCCACAATGCCTTGTGTCTTGGTGATATTCATGAGCGCGTTGCGATTTTGGCAAATGCCGGTCATTTGCCCCTTGCATATATCACGGCCTCAGTCCATGGGATTCATGATGTTGCTGAGCTCCTTGCTGCAGAGCTTGGGGATAATGTTCCTTCTTTTCCGAAGGGGAAGTCTGCTTCTCTGTTGATTCCCCCGAAACCCATATTATGTGGTGGAGATTGGCCTTTTCTTGATGGTCGCAAGCGAAATATTTGAGGCTGGTCTAGAAATCCATCAATTCCGTCTATTTTGTTCAAAATTCTCTCTGCAGAATAGAACTAGAAATCATCTATTGAAAAAGTTTGGACATATCAGATGTTTTGTTGCAGTATCATGTACAAATTTTTTGCATTTGAGGCAAAGGATGCAAATAATACCTCTCTTTAAAACATGTGGATTCATTGTGTATCAGAGTTTTGCAAATTTTCTATTTGATTACTGTTCTGCTGGTTACTTGTCATTCATTTTAAAAAAATTAGAGATGAAGAATACTCAAATATAAAGTGTTATCCAGATTCTTGTTTTAAGATTATAGAGAACTCAACAATCTCTTTGCAGAATCTTACTGCCTACATTTGTGATTCATTTCAGGTCAATTCCCAGCTTATTAGCTTCACTAACGTACCTTTTGCTGAGAATAAGAATTATTCTATATTCTTCTTTTTGGGCATTCATTTAACTTTCAGCTGGAAAATATTAATATAACCATTTTAGCAATGACATTTTTTAAGTGCAATTAAAAAATTTTAACCTCATTTTAGTGCCTCTATTGTTCATATTTTTGAAGTAAATCTTACACATTTTTTGCCATTCTTTCAATTATGCATTTTTTGCATAAAGAACTTTAACATCTCCCGGTTTCAGTATTATTATTTCAACCGGCTTATGGGTCAAAAGATGACATTACGTGTTCCTTAGCAATGCACTCTTTAGTTGCATCCAAACATGATGGTTTCTCCTAGCTGATTCCCAACATTCCCTGTTACATTTTGCTCATATCAAACGTTGATCGCTGCTTTTTCGATTACTATTAGTACTGTTTCTTCAACAGCCTTGGATTGTTATCACAGGTGGTTCTTGGTGAGGAAGTGGCTGCATCAGAACTCTCATTTCTTGATAAATACCTAACGTGCTTTGATCAAATTGATGAATCATCGAGTCAGAGCTTGAGAATACCTGCGTGGATTTGTTTCTTGCATTGATGTTGTTGTGATATCCTTATTAGACTACAAGTCTCTGCCAAGTTTTCTAAAAGTTTGCGTGATGGAGTCAAGTGCTGCACACTTAACCCATTGAATTCCTAACAAGGATGATGTTTGTCCCCCCATTTGGATGCTATCCTGCTCTCTCTCTTTTGATGACTAATACAATTTGACAATCTTCTTATCAGCTATGACTACTGGCAGTCAATGCTTGCCGAACAAAGCAACGCTTTCCATGTCATGAAACCGTATGAAAGAAGTCTGAAGTTCCCCAAGAACAATGCGCTGTTGGACATCAAAATTGACTACTCGGTCCTCCACCCTACACAGCAAATTTCCTGTACCTGCCTAAAATATTGCATCTGTAGCAATTAGAAGAGGATTCTTCTTGACAGTATCATTCTTCAGATTCTTGACTATCACTTGGTTGCTGCTCTTCTCGAGCACAGCAAACCTCTTTCGAGCCACGAAAACTGCTGATCCTCCAATGCCTCTTTTTGCCTTTGAACAGTGTTTTTATATTTATCTAAAATTTATGTGAAAATCTTTTTATTTAAAATTATGAATATAAATTAGGTAGTGTTTAATATATTAAGTGATAAAAAAAAATTATGTTATCAAATACGCTAAACTCAAAAAAAATTTAATCAATTAATTTTCAACATCAAATATAATTATCAACCAAGCCCTAAGAAAAGAGTATGTGGACCGGGTTTTTGTCTGATTTAATTTGTTTAGGTATACGCCCTATGTTTTATAAATTTACAATCAATTTGCTCGAGTTTTTTGTAATGAATAAAAGTTGAAAATTAAATGAATTTGTATAAAAGGTCAAAAATACCGCTAAACCTAGTCATCCACCACCGCAAAAAAAAAAAAAAAAAAAACCCTCCACCGAAATGTGACGTATCTATGAATGATTAGAATAACCGTTTAAATTAAAATTTTGGTTATTTAATAGAATATCTAACTATTTTATTTTAATCCATATTTCAAGAGGATCGAGTGTAGGTTTATAATATTTAAGGATATAACCTTAACATTAGCCAAATCACACAATTAATTTCACTTTATCACCTTAACATTTAGAGTTATTATTATTTTTGCTCTTAACGTTATTTTTTAGACATTTAAATCTTTCTATTAAATTCAACTCAACAATCATTATCCTTTTGACAAAAATACCCCTAGTCTATTTTTTTTTCCCTTCAATTTTACTTGATTCATATGTATTTTTTCCTCTTTCATTTTGTTAGACCTGATTTTATAATTTTTATCATTCATCGTGTTTTAAATGAATTTCTCAAATCTAGAAAAATATATATTTTGGGTGTGATAGAAAAATTTATTCTTATTTCAATAATTTGGAGGTACAAGTTGTTATTTTAACGTTGGATTGAATACCATTAGATTTTAACAATTAATCCACGAGTCAAATATTTAAAAGATAATATTAGAGATTAAATTAATAATGACCGTACAAAGTGAAATTATCCCTTTTAACTCAGGTAGAGCAAAAGGCAATGTTCCTAGCTTGTAATTAACCTTGTGGGAGGGGGAGGGGTTGGGGAAGAGGGAATTAAACTAGTTCGAATTGAAATATCGAATACAATTTGTGTTTAAGTTTTTTTTATATATTTTTTGAAAACAAAGATATTATTTTTCATTTATTTATATTTTGAAAACAATATATTCATTTATTTTTATTTTACTTTTTATAATTATCAAAATGCTATAAATTAGAATACTTGAAAAAAAAACAAGTGATAAGGGCATTTCAAAATTTTAACTAACGTTTTTTTTTCCCAAAATTAGAAAAAATACATATACTGTCTCTTATACACATAAAGTATGTGTATAAGAGACAATTTATAGGGTAGAGTGTAATTATCCTCATACTTTAAGGGCTAAGTATTATCAACCCTTGAATTCTTTGGGCATTAAAATTGGATCAAATTTATTTAAAATTTAAATATAGTAAATCCCTTTATGGTTTTGCTTGTTTTGTAGTAAATTTTCCAACATTATCTTCTTTTTTTTTTCAATTTGTCAGAATTTGTTAGTACATATCAGTAATTTGACTATTAAATTTTTTTTAAAAAAAAAGACATTTTTATATTAATTAAAGACTAAAGAAGGGTTAATATAAATGTCTTTATATTAAAAAAATAAAAATAGCTGTCTCTTATACACATCTAGATGTTATAAGAGTTTGTTATAATAATTTATATATGTAATTTTCTAACAGGTACAATTTTTTGGGGACTTTCATCTATTTTATTTCATGCAAAAGTAAATTTTATTTTGAAGAGAAACAAAATGGCACCATAATATATGTTGAGTTTAATTTAAATGTATGAGATGCTTCATCATCTATTAAAAATACATCTTTCTCTTTTATTTTTTATTTTCTTGGTGTTTATTTAAAAAAATTTGGCATAGACTTTTAGTTCTTTTAATTGTTATCTAATTCAATTATCATATAATATATAAAAAGAAGAAAAACATTTTAAATGAGCACACCAAAAAAATAATTGCTAAAGAGAAAGACGTTTGATAACAATTGATCAAGAGCTTGGGAATCATCTAAATGTTTAAACCATAATTATTTAGATCATTTTTTTTTGAGTTTTAAATATTGAAAAACACATAATATAAGAATTATAAGAGGGGTGAATTTGTCTTTTTGAAAAAGGTAATATAGAGTTATACTTGACCATTAATGAAAGGGATAAAGTGAAAAAAAAATATCAGAAAACAAAACACGCTAGGGAGTTTAATATAATTAACCCTTATCAATCTATAATCTATTATATGTACTATATATAAAAAAATTCTACAGTCCCTTTTAGGGAACTATTCCCTTATGTTTTAAATGCATGTACAGTACAACGCCATTTGCTTTAAATTCTTGCACTTACAAGTTTTTAAAGTTAAAGGAGTAGAATTTCCCCTATATATAAAGGGAGAGAGGCCATTTTGGTATCCGTCACTTTATGAAATTTTAATTTTACCCTTTATTACCATCAATAATATCATGTTAAACCACCGTTAATAACTACCCTCATATAACTTCTCTTTCTTTTTTTTTTTTTCATAGTTTTTTAATTCTCACACACAGTGTGTGCCTTCTACACTATATATATAAAAGGAAAGCAATACTTGGTATGATGATCTTTCCTTTTGGTCTCTTTTAAATTTTTAAAAGTGAAAATTACTAGTACAAATTTAAAATCTATTTGTAATTATCATCCAACCTAAAAACTATCATCTAATACTTTGACATCTAAAACAATATAGAAATATTTTTTTACTACCTAAATTATATAGAGTTATTTTTTATAAATATACTCTATGAATATACTTATTTTCGTTACACACATATTGAATGTGCTTTTTGCTCTAGTTTGTATCATGATGGACCTGTAGTAAGGATTGAGGTAGGGACTAAGAAGTGTGAATTGTGAAATGAAGCATAGTATAGATTTGCTATTCTATATATATACACATAGGTATGTACACACATATATATATATATATAGGGAAAGGACCACTCGATATGATGGCCCCTTTCTTTTGTCTCTTTTTAATTTAAAAAATGAAAATTACCACTACGATTAAAATCTATTTGTAACTACCAACGAACCTAAAAGCTACCATATAATACTTTGACTTCTAAAATCAATTCAAAAAATATTTTTATTATTACTTGAATTATATAGAGTTGCTATTTATAAATATAATCCATATATAAGAGACATTGCAGACATATAGAGTATGCCTTTTCCCATTAATTTATATTATTGGTGGCCTTGTGGTAATGTTTATAAAACCGGACTGGGTACAGAATCGGTGGCCATCAGGTCAGCGATTCAACCCGATCGATTGATTGAACTCATCGATTCACTAATTTAGTTTTTTTCTTTTTTAGTGTGATACAATTTAAAATGATCTAAAATATATTTTATGAAATCCAAAATAGAAGAGAAACACTACCTTTTGAGAATTCTAGTCCTAATATCTAAAACTACTAATTAAATTTTTAACAAGAAAATCAAACTTGTACTAAAATAAGTATAAAAAATATCAAAAAATAATAATTAATAATTTAAGCTTTGGTGCGTTCACTATTTTACTGTTTTGGATTTTACTTCAGGATTTTTTAATTTTCTTTTTATTTAAATTATTTTTTATTCCTAAATTTAAAAAATCTCCAATTACCGGTTGAACCGATTTTCTTTTGGTTCGTGATTTTTTTCATTTCTGTCCAATTTTTTTATAGAAACCAGATATATATGTGTGTATATATATATATGTGTGTGTGGATGTATATAGTGGCTCTTCTATATGGTTCGACCTGTTTGGTTCTAGATTTGTAAAACACTACCTTGTGGTAGGGACTGGGAAATGAAGATTATGAAATGTGAAGTGAAGCATGTCGTTAAATTGATTCATTTTTTCAAAATGAGACCCAAATTAATTTTTGTAATAAATAAGGGCTAAATTAATCAATGTTTTAAAATAAGTAACTAAATTAGTATTTTTCCTTTTATTTTATCACATATAAGACCCCAAAGAGAGGATGATGAGTGATTATGGTGATCATATATATACATACATATACACACACATATATATAGATCTATAGATCTATTACCTATATATAAATGTGAGTTGTTTATCCTCTTTTTGTGTTTCTCCCTTTCAAGTAGTTTCTCCCCTTTTTTATAATGTCTAAAGTACCAACCAATAATGAAATATAATTCATAGAAAAATATAACTAAATTACTTCTCTTCTAATAATATATTTTTTTTTTAAATTTTTTTGTCCCATCTAGTACATCCTTGATTAAATAATTATGTCTACTATGACCTAAAGTATAATTAGCCTATCTAAAATACTCTCCATTAAATATAATAAAATTATCTAGCTTTTATAATACTACTAATATATATATATACATACATACTATAACATAATTCTTTAGATTTATATGAAAATTTGGGTATAAATGTATTAACATGGCAAAAAATTGTGTAAAAAAATTTATATTCCATGAAAAATAAAATAAAAGTAGTTTTTATAACTATTATGTATATTCAAATTTTTTCTTCCTCATTTTTAGTCCGAAATTTTGGCATACATGAAAACAAGGTATAAATTTTTAAAAGTAGAAAAATTATTATACATGAGCAAGAAATATTATAAAAATATTATTTTTATAGCTATTATATATATATTCAAATTATTTTATTTTTATTGCTAATAAAAACTGATCTATTACTATTTTATATATTATTAATTCACAGATAATAATTTTTTTTCTAACTATTTATTCAAGTACGCCCATATATGTTAGTTAATTAGACTCAATTTATATATTTCCTTATGCCAATAATATTTGTAACTATTTTGAAAAAGATATAAATTTTTTTACTCTATTATATTGTGATTAATCATGTATTTATTTTAGTTACAACACGACATTGTTGTGATTTAGAATCAATGTATAATAACTAATTTATTGTTTATCGTAATAAATAAGTTAAATTGTTGGATCAAATTTTAAATTTATTAGTATTAATAGATTCTTTCACTTTAAACTTACCTTTGCCTTTTTAATGTCAAAGTTTTCCTCTACCTTAAAAATCACAAAATTAACAATTGTAAAAATACAAATTTAGACAGGTAAAAGTGAAAAAATATAATAAATTAATTATAACACTATTTTCTTATCTCATTTAAATTTTTTATGTTACGATTAATTTAGATTTAAAATAACAATATAAAGCTCTGTGGGAAATAGAAAACTCACAATTTTTAATTAAGATAAAAGTATTTGTTAATTATATATATATTTAATAGTAATATTTGATTATGGAATCCTTATTTTTAAGAATATCATTTTGTAAAATATTAGTTTAAGTAACTATTGATGGGATAGAAAATAAATTCAACCTATGATATAATGCAATACAAAATATTTCAAAATAATCATTGTAACACAAATAAAAATTCTATACATAATTTGTGATGTTATTTTAGATTTGTTAAATAGAAACAATACATATTATGCAAATAAATCATAGTATATAAATACTTTAAGTATTTATTGGTATATATTGAGTTTAAATGTTATTTTTTGAAACTACAGTACTAATTGTTATAGTATTTAATAAAATAATATTTGTTTAGATTAATTATTAATGAGGTAAGAAACAGATGGTTCAACCAATGATACGATACATTACCAAAATAGTTTAAAGTAATCATTGTAAAACTTATAAGAGTACTACGCATAAATTGTTAGAATGACATGTAGAAAAATAAGTAAGTAGGGTAAAAAATAACATGAATTATACAAATAAAATATAATATTAAATGTTCTAAAATAATTGCAGATATACATTAAAAAGACATGTCAACTTTGGAAAGTACTATGCAATTTTTACACTGTTTAACAAAATAATAAAAATAATAAATTAAATATCTTAGTAAACAATAAAAAAAATTAATTAGAAAATATGCAAAAAATGAAAATAAAATTCACACACTTTTGTTAGCTTTAATTTTTTATATATACAAATTTTAATTTCATAGTAAAATACTATATCAAAATATAATTTTGGAGCTGTCTATGTTCGATACCATTCAAGATGAAGCGAAGAATTTAGAATATTGATGAAGTCTTGAAGTAAATGTTATCATAAGGTTAAGAAATATGGAACAATTTTCTCATTAATATATTTTATATTTTGATGCATATTTACACAATATATTAAAAAATTAATTACAATAGAGATTATATATAAATTACATGTTATTTGGATATATTTAGGACTACAAATTTTTCAGTATAGTTCTATGTATTTTAGAATAAGATAAAGAATTTTTTTTATTAATGTTTCCTTACATTTAAAGTAAAATAAAAGAACAACCTTTTATTTTTATCTTTTGATAACAATATTAATATATTACGTAGTACCTATCTCTTATAGAGAATATATTAGTAATAAATCTGTGTAATTTGATATATTTGTTATTTACATATTACTTAAGTTCATTTTTTTCTTATTTTTTGAAATTTTTATAATCATTTTGTAATTATTACCATATATTAGTTGATCTCGTGTAAATATTATGTTTTATCTATAAAATGATGTTTGATACTTGATAATGATTTTATCTTTTAGTAATGATAAAGAATATATACATTCATCTAAAAAGTTCAATATTATATAAGAAAAAAATCTTTAATTTTAAATGATCAAGTCATTGCTGGTGTTGTGATAACAAATTATAATTTGAAAACCTAAACGTGAAACAAAAATTATTTTGGACCGAAATTAATCACATGTTGTGTCATCAATATAAAAATCAAATTTCAAAATTTCAATAGAATACTAAAATAAATGTCATCATAAGTTTAAGAAATATAAAAAATACCCATATATTTATTATATGTATACACATTTACTATTATATATTAATCATATATATTTGATGTGATAGAGATTTATATAACATACACATTAAAATGTGTATAAGATTTTGAACATCTTTAGAACTATATTTCATTAGTTTTGCATGCATTTTATAGTAAGATAAAGTATTATTTTTATTAACATTCGGTGCATTTTAGAGTAACATAAAAGAACAAATTATCATTTTAATTTTTAATAGTGATTTTAATTTACTATGTGAATCTATCAATAATATGCATAATATATTAGTTTAATTAGATTTTACAATTTTTATAACAACTTTTGATGTATTCGTTCTTTACATTTTAATGAGACTCATTTTTTTTTTTACTTTTTGAAATTATAATTAATTTTTGTAATTATTATCCATATATCATTTGATTTCATGTAAATATTTTTTTGCTAATTAAATGAATATCAATATTTCATCTATAAAATGATGTTTGGTACCTGATAGTAATTTCGTATTTTGGTACTGATAAAGCATATTTAAATGTATTTAAAAAGTTAAATACTATAGAAAATATTTTTATTTTTAACTGATTAAGTAATTGGTGGTATCGCTATAAGAAATCATCACCTAAGCATATAGAAGAGAAATAGAAATAAGATGCAAATAATGTCATATTATGTAACAACGAATGACATTAAACAAATAACAAACAATAGTGAAAAAATGAAAAAAAAAGAAAGGTGAAAATACTTACAAAAAAAAGAGCAAAGATATTAAATATATATTTTAAAATATATATCTTTTGTATAAAAAATCAACAAATAAAATATATTTTGTATTCTATATTATCATTCACTGATTATTTAATAAATAAAAATATTCAACAAATCATGAATATTACGTGCCTTTTTCTAATGTATATAGATATAAAATAAAGTTGACGCATTCACTATCTCTCCAATTCTCTCTCTATTTGTCACAATTTAATTAGAATATGACTAACACTCACTTTCTCAGCTCTTTCATAAATTTCTCTCCTCTCGATCCTCTCATAATACTTCTGTTGTGATACTAACCTCCTACTATCCACATTCATCACCCTTCTCTCCATCTCTCTTTTCAATTTAAAAAAAAAAAAAAAAAAAAAATCTTAATCTATCTCCCAATCTACTCATTAATCAATCGTTTTTTCAAATTCAAAAGGTTTTCTGTCAAATATTAAATTCTTCTCTGTTGACTTATTTAGTAAATATTTAAATAAATTTATGGTTTTGCACAAAAGCGTTATTTTGTGATTTTGGGGAATCCTTTCTTTCTTCTTCTTCATCAATACAAGGTAAATTTTTATTTTTAGTTTGATATTTAACCTACATAAATTTTTGTTTCCTTTTTTGGGTCAGATTGTTCAAGTGAATTGGAATAGCTAGCCCTCCATAAAGGTAAATTTTCCAAATTTTTATTGGTTTGATATTTTCTTAAAGTATATTTTTTTCTGATTTATTGTGGGCTTTATAATTTATCTATAATTCTACTAACAATTTATTTTGGTGCTTTAGGATGTTGATCTACTCATCAACGAAAGTATCACATTAACATTGTACAAAGGATTGTTGCTTCGGTCAAACCAACTCGATGTTTGTAAGCTGAACCGTGCAATATCTAAATAATCTCTTAATTTACTTACTTTTAATACTCATCACGAGGCCTTCGTATTTTAGCGATTCTCTTTATTCCTTGTCCTCTTCTTGTATGACTGAATAGATGTAAGAACAAGATTTGTATCGTCATTTCCATCTTATTATAGTTAGCAATGATCTTGATATTATAGGAAAATTTTATCATCTGTAACAATTGAATCATTTTATGTGCTTTAAATATTTGTACTATACAAGTTTTTAAATTTAAGAAAATAGTTATCTAAAAGAGACGGTAGAATTTCCAGCAGATATTATATTTGGAGTTTTAATGAATTCTCATATCCTATTTTATTATAGTTAGTAGAATATGTTCCATAACATGATGATTGTAATTTGGTTAAGTTTGGATTAATGTAAAATCAGAAATTATATGGTCTTAATTATATATTTCAATTTTGAATGAATTATGATATTCCAATTAGTTAGCATACTGTTTGTGCTCCAAATATGATAAATGTAATTTGATTAATTTTGAGATTTGATGTAAATCTAAAAATTAAATAGAATTCATTGTTATTTCTCTTTGATCTATACTTACCTATGATTTTATTTGTTATCTTAAACATAATAATGAATACTGTTTTCTGTTGGTTTTTTTTTTTTTTAATGTTCTATTTATGTTTAACCTTGGTACGTGATCTAGATTACGTGATTAGGTAAGAATATCTATTTTAAGTCTGTATTTCGTTTGTGATGGACTGTTAAATAGCATCTAAACATAATAATAACAATAATAATCATAATAAGTTACTTTCTAATGTTTGTGTGCAATTTTGGTGAATAAATTTCCTTAAATAAATTTTCCTTTGTTCTATATGGGCCATTTAGTTGATTGTATGATGGTATTATGTCTTCAGATATCATTGTAAATCTCAGTTTGGAGGGATGTGCAACAATTAAAGATGTTTGGATGACGAATAAAAACTAAAAACTACATGCAATTCTTTTGGAAATATCCCTTATCACCAAATGCTAGGGCTCCTCCAAGTTTGGTTCGTGGGCGGAAGAATTGAAGAGCCAACCAGGGGCGCGTAATAATACCACGCTAAGCTGTGTACTGGGAGAAGGGGGGGAGGGGTTGGAATGGCAATTCATTAACAAGAGATTCAGTGGGCTGGAAAATTCTTATATGGATTCAATATACATTGATACTAGGTGAGATAAATTTATTAATCCATATTCATCCACATCACACTACCTCAATAATAATAAATATGAATGAATATAGATCAAAGAGTCCATCTGACCTATCGTGAATTGGATTTTTAAAGAATTTTTCCAGTGAGGAAATCTCAAGAATGTATTAGCAAATGTAATCAGTACGATCTATCAAACCAATACAGTCATTTTTCAATTCAATACAATAAATTACTATCGGAATATCTTGTATTATGTACGAGAGAATGAATATTTATATTTAATTCTTTCAACAAAATAATATAACGATATAATATAGTCCCTTTTCAATACATATCTATAGATTATCATTGGAATTCCTATATATTTGACAAGATTAAGACACATGGTTAAAAGTTTGTGTCCTATACATTCAAAAGTTTAATGTGTTTATATTTTTTAAAAATATTTCAAAAAGATACGGTTATCTTTTTCTATATCTTAGATAAATATTTTAAATGAACTAAAACTGTTTTGGAGAGATCATGTTTATTCTACCTTTGGTTAAGTTGTTATTTTGTTACAAAAAATTCTAGATAACAAAATGTTACTGGAAACTATTTTTTTCCAGGTTCAACAATGAAGCACATCGATCTAATATCGGTTTTCGGACAACAGACGGGGTTACAGCTAGTTTTAAGCATGTATTCACAATAAAGTGCAATTTAGATAGTGAAACGGTTCTTCTATAATTTATTAATTATGAATTCGAAATATTGAAAAGTAAAATGAGCGATTCTTTTTTTTTAAAGCATGTAGTAAACTAGTGTGTTTCGTTTATAAGTATAAAAATAATAATAATAAAAATTAATAATATTAATAGATATCAAAGTTAATAATAGTTATAGGTATTATTTGATTGATTATTATTGAATTCATTCAATAAGAATAAAAATATTAAAATATTGATACATTCTTATTTTTTAATTAATCTAAATTTCAACCATATTAATTTATTAAACATAATAAAAAGTGTTAAAATCAAATAAATAAATAAAAAATCCTAAGATTCTCATTGATAACCCAATTTTCGAATGCTAAACAAACATCTCCCAGAGGAATTTGATTACGACCTGATTGAAAAGAAAGGTGACTAGCCAAGTTTAGCATAAAACAAGTATAAATAAAAGCCAAATATAAAAGACTGGAAGGGAGTGATGCCGCCGTCTACCCAATCTGGAACGAAAATGACCAAGAAAAGGCTAGAGAATACTGAGAGCGAAGTCCTAGGTCTCAGTTTCCACAAGAAGAGACCTTGGCAATGGTGTTATCGAACTATGGGACTACTACATGCGGTCGATCATCGGATCACGTTAATACTGCTGCTGTTCGCTCCGTCAATTTCCACCATCACCAGCCATTTTTCGCTTCCGGAGGTACAAAATTTCTTATTCATTCATTTGCCGTATGGATCATAGTTTTGATACAAAAATTAAGCTATAGTTGGACCAAAAGTGCTGAATGGTCCAACGATAGGGTTAGGCAACACGCACAACACTCACTTCAGAATGATCTCAAAAGAATGGGTACGACTTTAAACAAAAGTTAGACCTAAAGTGCTTAATCATCCAAAGGGTTAGACACTATGCATAATGCTCACGTGTGAAAAATAAAAGACTGAACTTTGTTTCCTGGGTGAGTCATGAAAAGTCTCTGATATTTATACTTGATGAATTGAACGGTTATTATTTGAACAGACCTATTTGGACTATAATATTAAAATTACTAAAATATCCCTGGTAGACCGGGACTGGAGCTTTGTGTATAGTTTTCCTTCCTGTGTGTTATACAAATTATAAACAGTTATTTGCGAAATAATGGATGTACACTCAGGTACGTGGTACGCGGTATTGCAATTCGTGGGAGTAGGCACTGTTACTATTTTATACCATTAACGAAATGTTGATGTAGTGCAATTTTACAATTGGTAATTCGTTCATACTACTGGTGTGTAAATCTGAATGTGTTTATATACTAAGGAGTATTTGTTTTTGTGTTGTTAGGAGATGATTGTAAGATATAGATTTGGAGTTATGAGTATGGTAGGTGTTTGTTTAGTCTCCTTGGTCATCTGGATCACATTCGCACTGTTCAATTTCACCACGAGTTACCTTGGATCGTTAGTGCTAGCAATGACCGGACAGCCAGGATTTGGAACTGGCAATCGAAAACCAGTATTTTTGTATGCTCTGGTCAAGAAGATTCTGTGACCTTCACCTTTTTGCATCCCACTGGACAATAATGTTCGTATTTGGGATATTAGCTACCTAACCCCGAGAAAAACAGGATCTCATGGTCTTATGTTGAGCTATACTTTCAGAGGGCATGACGGGATGAACTCGGCTTCCTTCCACCCAACTCTACCTTTAATTATCTCAAAATTATGAATTTCTATTCTAGATTTCAAATATGCCTCCGACCAGTACAAAAAAAAAAAAAAAAAAAAAACAGCTTACAATATTTATATCTTGTCACAGGTTCAAACTCTCAGTTGATGCCATCTCTTGAAAGGGCATGAGAAAAAGGTATCACGTGTATTGCTCCATTCATACAGGAAGAAGGATTATATTATCTCAAGTTGGAGAGGGAACGCCCAGCTTTTTCTGTGAGTGGCAATTCTTTGCTTTATTTAAAAGACGAATTCCGACATGTCTACGACTATTCAACTTAGAAAGATATTCAATTGATAACTTGTTCTGGCCACTTCAATGAATTTTCTCCTTTCACTTTCTTACAGTCCTACTGAAGATGCTGCTTTAATCTGTTCTCATAGGGTTGGGGATTCTTATGAACTCTATATTGCTCCCAAGGATAGGTGTGTAGAAGCGATATTAATGTGCAGGAGGCAGCAAAAAGAGGGATTGGAGGATCAGCAGTTTTTGTTGCTCCAAATATGTTTGCTGTGCTTGAGAAGAGCAGCAACCAGCTGTTAATCAAGAATCTCAAAAATGAGATTGTCAACAAGGGTGTTCTTCCAATTGAAATTGCTTATGCAAATGCAATATTTTTTATGCATACAATGGAACCTTGTTGTGCAGGGCAGGAGAGAACAGATTATTCTTTTTAACAACCATTATGATAATCTCCAGTTCTTATACACATCTAGATGTGTATAAGCTACAGCACATTGTGGCACCAAATGATTTCGAAAGGGTTGCTTTTTATAGAAAGCACTGCGTGTGCATTACTGATAAGAGACTTGTGTGCCTTACTACATTTACGAGAGAAGTAATATGAATAAGATAAGCTTACTATGATGATGGCGTTTTTATATACTCCACAATAACCCATAGTAAGTATTGCCTCCCTAATGGGGAAACTGGAATTATCAAGACCCTTGATTTTCCTATATACATCACTAAAATATGCGGGAACAGAATTTTTTGCTTCGACCGACGGGAGAATTCAGCCTATTATTGTTGATTCAACTGAGTATACTTTCAAGTTGTTTATGATAAGGAAGAAATTTGACCAAGTTATAGGCATGATTAGGATGTCAAAATTTGGTGGGAAATCTTAACACGCTCAGTATATTTAATAGACACAAGGCATTGCAGAACTTCCCATACATTTTGCGACATGCTTAAAACTTCAACTCAGCTCATGGGGGTCTTTATACTGAGATAGCAGTTGATTCTGCTAAAGAAATTGTGGGCATAGATGTTGGTATAGGCTGGGGGAGGAGGCCCTTCGTCGAGGTAAAACTGGCATTCTTGAATGTGCATACCAGTGCACAAAGAACGTGGGAAAACTGTCCTTCCTTCATTTGATAACTGGGAATTTGGGTAAGTTGTCCAAGATGACGAAAATTGCTGAAGATAAGAATGATGTTATGGCTCAGTTCCACAATGCCTTGTGTCTTGGTGATATTCATGAGCGTGTTAAGATTTTGGCAAATGCTGGTCATTTGCCCCTTGCATACATTACGGCTTCAGTCCACGGGATTCATGATGTTGCTGAGCACCTTGCTGCAGAGCTGGGGGGGTAACGTTCCTTCTTTTCCGAGGAGAAAGTCTGCTTCTCTGCATTGATTCCCCAAAACCCATATTATGTGGTGGCGATTGGCCTTTTCTTGATGGTAACAAGATAAATATTTGAGGCTAGAAATCCTTCAATTCCATCAATTTTGTTTCAAAATTTTCTCTGCAGAAAATAGAACTAGAAATCATCTATTCTAAAAGTATGGAATATTAGTCAATAACTCTTATAAAATTTTTGCATTTGACGCATTTTGATTAAAATAAGATCTCTCTTTATCCCACTTTCATTGTGTATCATAGTATTGCAAATTTTTTATATTTGATTACTGTTCTGCTGGTTACTTGTCATTTTTTCAATTAGAGAACAAGAATATTGAAATACAGAAGTGTTATCAAGATCCAAGTTTTAAGTTTATAAAGAACTGAACAATAATTTACAGAATCTGACTGAACCATTCGGACGGAAGTGGGATATATTTAAGAGTTGAGAGGCAAAATGTGTAAAATTAAAATTGATGTGCAAAGTGAAAATTGGGTGCAAGTCAAGAGGAGGCTTTAAAAATGGTGTTAATCCTTAAGAACACTACATCTGTTTACATTTGGTTGGTACACACGAATTAATAAAATTATTAAATTATATGTAATTTTATAAAAATATAATTCATGTCCATTTATCTCCTCATTTTGAAATTTGAATCTAAATATAATATTATCTACAAGAAAATATAATTACATGTAAAATACAATGTAGTCAATTATTATATAATTTTTTGCATAGGTATCTCATTTAATGAATATAAACATTTTAAACTAAATATAGTATTATAAAATTAGCTTATTTTATTACTTAATATGTATTTGAAAGCAAAAAATATACTACTATGTAATTTTAAAAATTTATATCCTCAACACAAAATATTTAAAATTTTTCATCCTCACAAAAATGTTAATAGCATGAATTAAAACAAAAAAACTTATAAAATTGTTATAATTCTGAAAATTATTAGGGGCATGTAAGTAAAACTAATATAAAATTCTTTTCATTATGACATCTGAAAAATCATTTTACCAAATAAAAAAAAAAAGAATAATCATTCCATTATATCTTTAGTCACTAAAAAGTAAAATAGAAATAAGCATTCTTACCTATTCCGAATTGAAATATGTTTTGTCTGAAATGACCATGCCATTCCAAGCCAATGCCGCATACCTAGAGGCGTAGCCAAAACGAGATGTCAGTGGAGGCAAGTTTATACATAACTTTAGGTTCCTTCATTGTGTTCTACGGTTTATAATGTTTAACCATTCAAAACATATGATATTATGTTGTGTAAGTTTTCCAATCACAATGGTATGGTATGCTAAAGGGACCATATAATTTTTCTAACTTTTATATTTTATTACTATTTACGTAAATGTAATTAAATGTAATTATTTTAAACCAATATCACAATTCTAATACAAAAATAAATAGACAACCAAAACATCAAAATGTATTAGTAGAAAATAACTTTCTTATTTTTACAAAATTCGTACATATCATCTTGATAGAATTATTCCCTATATGTTGCTCGTATTCTGATATAGGTTCACAAATTTTGCTTTGCATTTAGTTAAATATAAGTGATTGTGTTAGGTGAAAAATAATAAACTAATAAAAATTTTAATTAAAAAGTATATTTTCTTATTTAAAACAATAACAATAATTTCTAAATGCAACAAAAAGTAAAAACCATTACATGAAACAGGTAACAAATAAAATTTGTCATTTATTTATGATTTGTATAAGATTAATATATATTTATGATTTATATACTAGTATGACAAAATTATATATTTAAAATCATAAAAAGAAATAATAATAATATAATTTTGTAATTTATAATAAATTAATAACATATAGATTAGTTATTGTGGAAAAAATATGTCTATCTATTGAATTTGGTTGACTTTTTTTTTTTTTTGAGGTATGACTTTTCTTTTTATCCCAAAAATTGTTTTTGTTGTTTGTTCTATTTTCTTACAATGGAATTTCGTAAAATTAGGGATAAAAAATAAAAGTATTGATTAATGGATAATGGGCTTAAAAAGGGTTTAAAAAGATTGTGATTGTGTAATGAGATTATAGTTACATACTTCATATAATATGTAGAGTAGGACCAAATAAATTGTACAACGATAAAAAATTAAAATTGAAGTTGTAAAATTTTAAAATTTTGTAAGGGCAAAAATGAAATAAAACATATTTTTAATCAAATTTTCACACTACATATAATACATATTTTCAAGGACAGTGGGGGGCAGCTGCTCCTCCACCCACTTCCTCCTCCTTGCGCACACGGGGTTAGTGCCCTGCTCTAAGATTTAGTTTGGGAGTTTAGAAAGGAAGAAAAAAAAGAAAATTTTTAATAAGGGAAGGAACAGAAAGAGAAGTGATTTTAATGTTGTTTGAAAAGTTAAAAAAGAAATGGAATGATTTTGAATATAAAAAGAAAATATGACTTTGTTATTCATTTAAGTAAAGGACATAATGGAAGTTTCAAAAAATTTTAATAAGACTGAGATGAGCTTTCGGTTGGTTTCCGTCCAAATTGGAAGGAAACAAAATTTACACTATAGCTGCAACTTTGTTCCCCTCATTTCCGCCACAATCACTCCTTTTCTTTCCTTCAAAAGTTTGGATTCATCTGTGTGTATTATCCTTTTAGATCCAAACTGAATCTTATTAATTTATTAATTTTAATTTGTATACAAATTAGCTGTTATTTGAAACAGATGTCTATAAGAATCTTTGACAACTGAGCCTGTATCTAATACTAATATTAAGTGTGTATAAGATACAAATTTGGGGGTCAAAGACAAATTCTGTGGTCAAAGAGTTTTATAAAACGTTCTTGGTGTGAATAGATTCCACATAGAAGAAAGAATCAAATATTCATTGATCAAATGATTCACTCCATAGTTTCTGATAGAAAAAAAACTCTCAAATGGATGAAAATTCTACCTCCCCTTCTTTTTTTTTTTTCTTTTCCGAATCTTTCATTTCTAGACGCACGGTAAAGGAGTATTATATAATTAAAATATTATTAACTAAAAGAATAATTTAATTATTTTAAATTATATTTTTAAAAAAATTGATAGAATTTAATAATATATATTTTTTAATCTGTGTACAATGTTCACCAATCACTATCACTCATTTTGAAACATTGTACTAATCTTCTATATTAAATAAATTTATCAAACAATGCCCTTAGTTGTGTAATCTGGTTACAATTCTAACTCTGTCCTGATTGAAAAGAAAGTTCGTATTAGTCATAAAAAAAAAAAAAAAGATTAGTAGCCAAAATCCAAAAATAAAATAGTAGTAGTAAAGAATTAGGGAAGAGAGTAAATCTTTGACTAATCTGCGTTGTTTCATGACATCACTACTCTTAGCTCTTTGTTTCAACAATGTACCTTTAGTAATAAGAGATGTAGATACCAATAGAGTTTGCATTAATTATATAAGATTGCTAATGTTGCAGTGGACTTGGTGCAGGAAATTGAGTGGGAAAATTTTTTCCCTGTTTGGCTGGCTAGTGAAGCCAACTCTGAGATATGGGATACTTGTAAGTTTTTGTAAGTTTGAAAGTTAAATCAATACAATTTTTATCGCTTTCGAAAAAAATGGTAAGTTTTGATTATTCACTTCATAATGTGGAATGAGTATAATAATTGTTGAAATGATTAAAAAGTAGTATGATTCCACTACTTTTTAATTGTCTAACGACTTATAATACTCACTTTGCACTGCAGAGTAAGAAAAGAATTTTCACGCGGAAGGAGGATGCAATGCCGCCGTCTACCCAATTTGAAATGGATTGATCAACTGACTTAAAAAAAGAAAGGAGTGGTGAAAATTATTGATATTCATAAATATCAAAGTTAATTAATGATCCTCATAATTATTTTTGTTTCATTTAATAAAAATTAAAAAGGGCACGACTTTAGACTAAAGTTAGACCAAAAGTGCTTAATAAGATATTATACATAATACTCACGTCTGAATCACGTAAAAATGACAGGACTTTGTTTTTCGATAGGCCACGAAAAGACCGAATAATTAGTGAAAGTAATTTATAAATCTAACATATCACTGATGAACTGAACTTTTATTATTTGATTAGGCCTATTTGAACCACGATATTAAAATTACTAAAATATCTCTTGTAGATTAAGCGTGGAACTGTGTGCATTCTTATCATTAAGTGTGTTATTTAACATCATAAATAATTATTTTATTTGCAAAATAATAAATATATACTCGATATGTGATACATGGTACTGCAATTCGCAGGTTTAGGGAGTATTACTATTTTATACTGGTAAGCAAATGTTGATGTAGTGCAATTTTAATACTAATAATTCATTCATACCGCTAGTGTGTAAATTTGAATGCTTATATATAATACGCAGTCTTTGTTTTTGTGTTGTTAGGAGATGATTGTAAGATAAAGATTTGGAGTTATGAGTATGGCAGGTATTTGTTTAGTCTCCTCGGTCATCTGGATCTCATTCATTTAACTTTCAGCTTGAACAATTAAGAGACAATGACAGCTTTAAGTTAGCAATTAAAAATTTTTTAACCTCATTTTGGTGCATATATTTTTGAAGTAAACCTTGTATATTTGTTGCCATTCTTTCAATTACGCATTTTTGCATAAAAAACTTTAGCATCTCTCAATTTCAGTATTATTATTTCAACCAACTTATGGGGTGAAAGGCATTACATGTTGCTTAGCAATGCACTCTTTAGTTGCATCCAAACATGGTTTCTCCGCATTCCTAACATTGCCCTGTTACATAGTGTTCATATCAAATGTTGAATGCTGCTTTTCAGTTACTATTAGTAGTATTTACGGTGTCTTCAATAGCCTTAGATTATTGTCACTGGTGGTTCTTGGTGAGGAAGTGGCTGCATCAAAACTCTCACTTTTTGACAGCATAAAACAAATATTTGATATAGTTCCAGGCTTCCAGCAACGGCTGAACAAGATCCACAATCTTTGTTGGTAATTATCAGCATTGTCTTGATGTCTTTCCATTTTCCACTAACCGGATTTTTGTTCTAAATTAAATACCTAATGTGCTTTTATCAAACTGATGAATCATCAAATCAGCTTGGATTTGTTTATTGCATTGATGTTGTTGATAGCATTATTAGATTATAAGTCTCTGCCAAGTTTGCTACAAATGGGCGTAATGGAGTTATTTGCTGCACACTTAACACGTTGATCCCTAATAAGGATGATGTTTGTTTTCCCATTTGGATGCCATCTTCCCCCTTTGATGACTAATACAAAATATTTGATGATACTTATACCTAACAATCAGTTGTAGTAAATTGATAGGGAAACCCAACCCATTAACCTTGAGACAGATACTCACTCCGTAATACGAAGTGAGTATTGTAAATAGTTGAATGATTGAAAAGTGGTGAGACTCACTTACTTTTCACTCATATCAACGACTATCATACCCACTCTGCATTGCAAAATGAGTAGTCAAGAATTACTGCCTTATTTAGTTTAATTTTTCTTGGAAAGTTGAGGCCTTATGTAAAAGGAGTGAGAATTAAGCAAAGAGTGGGGACCCAATTACAGCCCAAAGAGTCTTAAAATTCTGAAGCATTGGTAGTGATTGATAACTAAGAATTGACCGATTCTTAAAAACTTTAGCAAATTCACCCAACACTTTTCACGCAATTGGTAAGTCTTTCCATTTTTAGTAACTAATGTGTATAAGAGACTTCTCAACCTCTCATTTCAGAAAATCCATGTGAACTTATCTATCTATCTATCTTCTTCTTGTCCTGTTGAATGCATTCAAACATTTACTCTAATAATTAAAGAGGGCTTAGCTTAAAAGGAGAAAACATATCAAGGAGAACAAGAAGGAGAATATATTGAGAGAAAATTTCAAAAAATAAAAAATAAAAAATGGCTCGTGGGAAGATCCAGATCAAGAGGATAGAAAACCAGACAAACAGGCAAGTTACCTACTCCAAGAGAAGAAATGGGCTGTTTAAGAAAGCTATAATGAGCTCACTGTTTTGTAAGATGCTAAAGTTTCCATCATCATGCTCTCCAGCAACAGTCCCCACAAGCTTCAGAGTATATCTTCCCTCCACCACGTACGTTGTGGTGTTTCTCTCTCTTTTACTATGTGTTCTGCGTGTAAATAAACTAGCTGATTAACAGGGACTTTTTATTTTTTATTTTTTCTGCTTTATAGGACTATTAGTATGGTTGATCAGTATCAAAAGTCTTTTAAGGTTGATCTTTGGAACTCCCACTATGAGGTTCTTGATATTTCTATTTCCTACCCATAATTTTTTTTTTTCCTGTTTTTGTGTTACTTTTTGTCCTTCATTTATTTATTTTTTGTTGTATTAATTTTTGGTTCAGAAAATGCAAGAGCAATTGAAGAAGTTGAAGGACGTGAACAAAATCTCAGATCAAGATCCAAATTTCTTTTTCTGTTTTCTTGTTAAATAAATAGATCCAAGATTTTTATTTCAACTATATTGTCTCCACATCTTGAAAAAAAGACAACATCATAACTCAGATCATTCAAAGGATGGGGGAGAGTTTGAATGATCTGAGTTATGATGAGCTCGGTATTCTCATCGAAGAAGTGGATAATTCTCTCAGATCCATCCGGGAGAGGAAGGTTGAATTCTCCATCATCAATTTGGGGTCTTCATTTTTTATTTTTCTTTTTTTTTTTGCAAAAAATATAAAAAAAAATTTTGGTAAACAAAATAGCATTTCTATTTTTTCAATATTTTTTATAGTAGCCCTTTTTCATGCCAACTTCAATCTTTTCTATTGGAGGGTTCTTAAAATATCTACGTATTATTCTTATCTATTAACTTAATTCCTTCTCTTGGTTTTAGTTTAAGGTTATAGGAAACCAGATCGAGACTCACAAGAAAAAGGTACATCTATATTCTTGATTGAAATGTAGAATCTTGGATCTATTTATTTAACCTTTTCATTATATTGGCTATTGATCATCAATTGCAGTTGAGGAATGTGGAAGAAATACACAGAAATCTACTGCTTGAAATGGTGAGCAGTCAGTCTAATTCATTTTTTATTTTTTGCTTTCAACATAGACGAGAGTATTATTTATTTTTTTTTAAATAATATTTTACAATTATTTCTTAACACTGTCTTTTCAACTCGCACATATCACATCTTTAAAGTTGTTAAAAGTTATTTCAATAATATTTCAAATTATATCTAAAATAATAATTATTCAAACGGAATTAATTTTTTTTACTTGACTATTAATTAATTTCGGCATGAGTAGGATGATAGGCAAGAGGATCCACACTATGGTTTGGTAGACAATGGAGGAGGAGGAGGAGGAGGAGGAGACTACAATTCACTACTTGGTTTTCCTCGTGTTTTGGCATTACGCCTTCAACCTACCCACCCTAATCATCTTCACAGTGTAGGAGGCTCAGATCTTACCACATTTGCTTTGCTTGAGTAGCACTTTTATATACTGCTAATTAAGTTAATTTCACCTATTAATTATGTTATCTATTATCGTGCGTTTGTTTAACTTCAAAAAACAAAACAGTAAGAAATTTGAAGTTTAAGAAGGTTTGCGTAATTATCTTTTGTGATATATTTCCAGCTTTATTTGCTTTAGTTTGATATTGGATAAGGGAATGTATAAGATCATTAATGTTAGTTGCTTGCCTTTTTGGCTCTTAATTATTCAGTCTATTGGCTTGATAAAGATTAAAGACTATGGAGATTGTTCATTGTTTCTCAAACCTTAATTTCTGTTTTAGATCTAATAACAACTATAGAGAACTAGTTAATATTGCCCCGGGGGGAGGGGTTGGGGTGTTTAGCATTTAATAGTGTACTAATATAGTTTCAGCAAACTGTATCCTTTTTTTATTTAAAAAAAAAAAAAGGGAAAATTGCCAAAATAGTCCCTCAACTTTTTTACTTTAGCCAAAACATTCCCTTATCCAATATCTGTCTCTTATACACATCTAGATGTGTATAAGCCAGTTTATTTAAAATGGGAAAAATAAGAAAGAAATTAATTTGAAGGGGTGAAAAAAAAACTTCAAAACAATTTTTTAAAAAAATAAAACTTTATTTTTTACCAAAAAAAATCTTAAAATCATAATTCTTCCCTCTTCTCTTTTTTCCAGCCCAAACTATCACCCACTCAACTCTAGAACCACCCCTTCAGCCACCCAAACGCTACTGCCAGATCCCTTCAATCAACTACTAGGCCTTTTTTTTTTTTAAAGTTGGTCATGAAGTTTTGTAAAATTTTAAATTAATCCAATGTGAAAAATAACTAAACCACAGGGGGTGTATGTAGAATTTATCAAAAAAGAAAGAGATTTTTGTGGTAGCTTCACCACAAAATACACATCTTGATGTGTTAATAAAAGTTGAAGGACCATTCTGGCTACAAAAAAAATTGATGGACTATTTCGGCTAAAGTAAAAAAGTTGAAGGACTATTTCTGCGATTTTCCCCAAAAAATATATGTATCTTGAAGGATATGTTTATATGAAAAGTGTTGTATAGGTTGATGTATGAAAATAAAACCATGTAAATAAAATCTAGAGAAGAAAGATCTTCTCTTATATATTATTTGTGCCAATAACAGTTACTAATCCATTAACTGTCTCTTATACACAAAGATAAATTGTTCTTTGATTAAATTCTGTATACAGAGACAGGACCCAAGTCATTCAAATTTTTTTTTTGTATCTGAGAAAGAATATCGTATTTACGACAGATATAGATGTTCTTCGATAACCTAAATAAATTCTCAGAATCAAACAACAATGAAATGAATCACAACTTCTATTTTTCTATTATAAAAAGTCTAGTTATAAATGGACTATTGTAGGTGTTAATTTGGTGATTGGAGTGAGATTATGACGAACTATCGAAACTACGACGTACTATCTGTCGTAAATGATTAAACTGTACCATTACAAAAAAAAAATTTGAATGACTTGGGTCAGATGCATGTATAATTTGAAAATGTATTGTTTATTTAAATTGAATATTTTGACAAATAATTGTTTCGGAAAAAAAAAAAGGAAGAACATTTTGACAAATAATAGTAGATAAAAATTCCTACCAAAAAAAAAAAAAAGGTAATAAAGGGGTATCGAGTATTTGCGAAGAATGTATAACCTACTGCGCTCTGGCTAGCGCTACTTTAATCAATATCAAATATTTAGGTATCTTTGGTTTCACTTATAAATTTTGTAGTGTGAATTAAATTTTTAAAAATTTATGACATCAGTCGATGTAAATAAGATTTTTTAAAATTTAATTTTGATTACAAAATTTATAAGTGAAACAAAAATCGATCTATCTAAATATTTTCCTAACTCTCGTTGTACTCTAAATTCACATAACATCAACGACAGACAAATAGACAAAGGCTGTCTGTTAGACAGCTTTCTAGTTATCAAATTATAAAGGAGAAATATTTAATTAAATTTAATCTTTGGTCTCAATTATATATTTTATGGTATGAATTAAATATTATAAAATTTATGATATAAATTGATTAAATAAGATTTTATAAATTTTAATATTTAATTATAAAATTTAATTTTAATTATAAAATTTAATTTTAATTATAAAATTTATAAGTGATATTAAAAATTGAATGTATAATAGTATTTTTTAAAGAATAAATAAAGAAATTCGAGCATCCAAAATTCCAAATTCCAAGAATTGGTCAATAGTCAACACCAAGCAGTACAATAAATGTAACTTAAAAACAAATATAACAAACAACATTTTTTCTTGAAAAAAAAAAATACATGTAAAATAAGGAATAATTTACAAAATCCTAGTCCTAGAACAATACTAGTATGTGTTCTCAAGTTTGTGGTGTTCTTATTCGTTTTCTACTTATGTGTAAGCAACGGAATTTTAATTAATATTCATTATTTTCTTGTGTTGTTAATTTGTACAAAATTAAAATATTTTGTTGCACACATTGTATTATAAATTTATTATTATGAGTGATAAAAACAAATTTAATTAAGTGAAATATTGCTATCAGAATGTCTATAACCTATGTTGGTGAGCTCTAAGCTATATGGTAAATATTTAGGTAGACTTAATTTTTGATCATACTTATAAATTAGAAAATATTTTAGAAATTCTATAATATCAGCTAATGTAAGAAGATTTTTTAAGTTTTAATGCTGACCATACGTCTATAATTGGAGTAAAAAATCGGATATATCTAAATATTTTTCCTAATATATTATGGAGGGGTGTTCGTTTAAGATTTACCTAAGTGATGGAGTGTACGTTTAAAATTTGTAAAGTTTTATTGGCTCACCCCTATTTAAAAGAAATTGTGCTTTAAAAATAAATTTAATTTTTCAAAAATTATAAAATAAAAACACAAGTATTATTATTCGTGAGTCCTTCAAGCAACAAAAGACATTTCCAAGTCGAAATTTGGAAAATTTTCTATTTTTCCTCGATTGTAAATTCCTAGTAGTATCATATATTTATTCAAAAGTGGTGGCCCACTCTTAGAAAAAGACTCACGCTCACGCAGAATCTGGAGACAAAAGAAGTTTTAAAGAAGTGTACAGTAAAAAAGTGGAGAGGGTACACACTACACCGTACATAGAGAGCCTGAAAGCGGCGCCACCCACAAGCACGGGCGGCGATAGTGGAGAGAAAGACGACTTTTAGTTTTTGTATTGAAGTGAAGGGGCGGCGGACATGGGAGCCCTGGCTCCGGTCGCAAATCATTGGCTTCCCCAAGATGATCTTTTGCTAAAAAACGCCGTTGAGGTAACTACAGAATCAGAAGAAAACATTTATATAATCTTTTAAATTTTTTTTGTTGAGAATTTTTCTCGAACAACTTGGTTTTTGTGCTTGTAATTAGCTTTGCTTCTTGAATTCTATTATGGGTTTTCTTTTTCTTGGACTTTTTTTTTTTCTTCATGTTTTTAGTGTAAAGAAAGTACATTTTTTGGGTTATTTTTACTTTATTTAACTGAATTTGGATGGGGTGAGTATTGCTATTAATTATCAAAAGAGGGGAGCAATTGAAAGTTGCATGCATATTATTTGGTGGCCCCTTTAGGATTTCCAAACTTGAAAAAATAGCTGTGTATACTACTAAAAGTTTGTTCTTTTAGTTATAGTGTTCAGGGGTGAAGGAATTGAAATTGGAGTTAGTATAGATGGACAAGTTAAAACTAATCAGTTGTCACGTTTAAGTCCCAGTGTTTTTTTTTATTATGACATTGCAGAAGAGTTTCGGTTGGGGAGCCCTTTTTTTCTGATAGATATTTTTTATGTGCTGATAAAAGGGTAATTACTTAATGTCAATTTCTCGTAATATAATGCATTTGGAGTGTTACTAAATTTGTCTGAAAATTTGAGTGTTCAGAAGTCACTTTTGGAAACTAATGGTTACTGTAAAAACTTCTGTTGTTTGAGTAAACATTTTGTGTTTCCAATTCTTCTGCTTTAGGCTGGTGCATCGTTGGAATCACTTGCTAAAGGTGCAGTGCAATTTTCTCATAGATTTACTGTTCAAGAACTGCAAGATCGCTGGCATACTCTTCTGTATGACCCAGTTGTTTCTTATGAGGCATCTTCAGTGCGCATGATTGAGTTTGAACGTTCTGCTCCAATGGCACAATCAAAATTGAACAAGATTGACAATAGTAAAGGGGCAAAGTGCATTTCGAAGAAGAGAAAATCAGAAAGTGTTCGTAAATGTTATTATGCAATGCGTAAAAGAATCTGTAATGAACCTTTTGACTCAATGGATTGTCTCTTATGGATAAATCGGGTTGTGGTGATGCTGGAAATGGAAATGCGCCTACATCTACACATTATAATGCTTAAGAGATCAGTTTCAAATTATTTTGGATGTGTCAAGAACTAAATCTCCAAGTTGTGTCACAGATGATCCTCTTGTAGAGCTTAGACTGAGTGGAAGAGCTTCAGCTGCGATGGTTTTTTACTGTTGCATTTTGTACAGGATTAAATGAGCAGGATAGCTTTTCCCCTGGTCAATGCATTCAGCCTCAAAATCTTTGTCCTCCTTTTGATGAGAACCTTTCTCTGACAAGGTATCACAATTCAATTAATGAATGTGTAACAGCCCATGTCAACAAATGCAATTATATTTCATTTACTTAAGAGACTAGATAAACATCTAAGAGACAGGACATGAGTATGGTTTGGTCTAAAGAAATAAAGTAGGGAACTACCACTTTACAGAGTTTGGGTTGTTCTTCTCTTAACCCTCAGATGCCAGTTCTGAGTAGCATTGAAAGTGTTTCAGAATCCACACTCGCTGATGTCTGCCTTGGAGACAATGAACCACATGGCGAGGGTGTTGGTGTCCACTCAAAATCTGAACTATGCTGACTCAAATGTCATCTTATAGCATCTAGATTTGTATAAGAGACATCATTGTTCAGTGTCAAATTAACAGGTGGTGAAAGTAAGGTTTTCTCTTAAATACTGAAGAGTATTTTGAACAGTTATCAAATTCTTTGCTAAACTTCACTCCTGAGGATGAGCTACTTTTCATGGATGCTGATGGCAAGGACATCATTGATAAGTCTTACATTGATAATTTAAGCTCCCTCTTATTGGATTTTGTATCCCTGATGAAAGTGATATACCCAGTCTAGGTCTAGCAGAAGCTTCATTTGCTCCACAGGAATGCCTTAGTATTCCTAGTGGTGCACAAAATGGAGAGGAATGGCTTGATATTCCTAGTGCTGCACACAACGAAGAGGAGTGCCTTGATTTTCCTACTGCTGCAGACCATGAGGTGTCAGGTGGCAAGGAGATATATCATTGTGATGACCTTCGACAAGTTTGGAATATAGAGTCTCAAAAGTTATGTCTCTGCATTGACTGTGAATCCTATATTTCCTGAATTGCGTAATGGAGTTATTTGCTGCACACTTAACACCGAAGACATTGAAATTCCAAACAATGACGATGTTTTTCTCCCCATTTGGATGCCATCCCCATCAACCTCTTTGATGACAAATGCAAAATCTGATGAAGCTTATTATCCAGTGACCTCATCTGTTAAGGCTTTCTCATATAGTCAAAAGGCTACAGATAGAGTTCTTATGAAAGGAGAACAAAGTAACTATGTAAATTTACAGGATACTCCCCATGTGACAGAATCAAGATTGCTATCTGAAATGGGTCCTAATCATCAACTTAATGATCATGGGCTTAGATTTGAACTAAATTGGGAGTCACTATCCCATGTCTGTACACAAGAGACAGATAGTAGTGAGTGTGCACAAGGTGCTAATGTAACACACTTAAGCAAGAAGGATATCATCCATGAATCTCTTAACAAAAATTTGATGAAGGTTGAACAAGCAGATAACCTTAATCAGAATCATAACTCTGGTGATTCCGATATACATAATGCTGCTGTCTATAAGCAGGAAGTAGATGGCATATCTATGCAGGAAGTATATGGTATATCTATAGTTCAAATGAATGATGACATACATAAAGAATTGTGCTCCATAGTAAAGACAGTACCCAAACAAGCTGTAAATTGTGCTGTGTCGAATGAGGAAGAGTTTTCTTGTGGGAGTGACGATGACATGCCATATTTTTCTGATGTTGAAGCAAATGGTAAATTATTTTTGTCTCTTAACCTGAATTTTGGTTTTCTGTTTTGTATATTTGCCTAACATCAAGAATTTTCTCAATTACTTTTTACAGATCCTTGACATGGATTTGAGTCCTGATGACCAGGACGTTTGTCACAATCCGAGAGGTAGTTCTTAATTTCTTGAGATAAGCTATATGATCTAGTTTATTATGTCTCAAGTTGAAGTTTGACTTAAGTGCATAAATAGGTCTTAAATACTTTTAAGTAGATGGTGTTTTGTAGCATGAAGAATAATACATGTCATAAATTAAACTTGCATAATCCTATGTCCGTGTGGATTGTTAATCAGACTTTCTGGTGATATGTTCTTTTGAAGAACAATTGAACTTTGTCATTTCATTCTTGATTTTTCTTAAAACATCAATTCATTGATAGTTATCTTAGCCTCTGTTTTTAATGTCCTGTGTGTGATGTTTGAGGAAAACTTCATTCCACCTTTTGTGGTTAACATTATTAATGTCTAGACAGACAACTTTTAGAGTCAACTGCATTCTCTTGAATTGCAGTCTTAAGATACCAGCACGGAGATACAAGAAGAACAATCATAAGGCTGGAGCAGGCTGCAGATGCTTATATGCAGAGATCTATTGCAGCTCAGGGAGCACTTGCTGTTCTATATGGTCGCCGCTCAAAACACTTTATAAAGAAGCCTGAGATATAATATGTGCCATTTAAACCTATCGACCTCTCTAAATCAGTGGGTGTCAATTGGTATTTACACCGTTATTCTCCCTATGTTTTTACTGAATAGTTTTTGTGAGGGAATGTATTATCCTTAATTTATGGCTTGCTATAGTAAACTGATTTATATTAAGGCCAGTTTGATGGATGGATGCTTTTCTTTTCTCTTGGGGGTGGTTAGAGTTAAATACATCCATTCCTTGTGACACATCTTCAGTCATGGGCTCAAATATTTGTATAAATGTTATAGAGACCATGTCACATTAAAACAATAGTCGACTATCGATTGACTTATATTGCAGGTTATTGGAGAATCTGTTTTTGTTTGTCGATAAAGTTTGTTTATGGAGTTTGCTTTCTTATTTCTGATTGATAATGGATGGTATTTAGGTGTTACTTGGGAGAGGAACAGAAGATATGAAAGTTGATATAGACTTGGGAAGAGAAGCCCGTGCAAACAAGATTTCCAGACGGCAGGTGAACCTCCTATCTCTTCCGTGCAATTCCCAAAGGGGTAGAATGAGTGTGATTGAAATCTTATGACCAAACAGTGTCAAGAAATGATCCAATCTTCTTTACTGCTGATTAAAGTACAGGTTTATTTATACTTGGTATAACAGAAGAAGAAAGAAAACTTGGGTTTTGGTTGGAAAAATCAGAAAAAATTGGAACGCTTAATATGCTACTAGCCCAAAAGGAAAAGGTAAAAAAAGGATAGTTAGTTGTAGACAAGCATTACAAGCATTTGGATGAACATGCTTGTATCAGTTTTTGTTCAGCTAGGTTATCTGAAGAGACATCAAAATTTAAGCTTTTAGGAGGATTTGAGATTTTGACACTAATTGAGTTTGGTCTAAAAGGTGTTGAACCTGTGGTTTATGTTTATCATGATCTGTTAAGTTGCTTATTTGCCTCTATTTGCTCCTGATTAGGCCACTATAAAGATGGAGATTGATGGATCATTTCTTTTAAAGAACCATGGGAAGTGTCCAACTTTTGTTAATGGCAAAGTAGTACTTCCTGGGCAAAATTTAGCCTTATTTCAGGCTGTTTAATTGAGGTAGGCTTATTCTTTAGAGTACGGCCTTATTTGAATATCTCCTATAATCTCATGGATTTGATAATAGGCTAGTATGTGTTAATCTTGTCACATTTTTATTTCTTTTTTTTTTTCTGATGCCATAATCGTAAATGCATATCTAGATGTGTTATTTTTCTTTGAAATTTGTTTCTTTTAAAATCTTGATGTTCTATAAGAGACAGGAATACTTGGTGGTTTTTGTAAAAGGGTGATTTTTTTTTTTCTTGCACTGGAAATAACATAAACATATTCGGAATATTGGAAAGCGGCTGCTAAGAGTATTGAACTTTCAACTATTATCTGGCAGTTGTTTACCAGATGACTATTCTTCATGACCTTGCTCACAGACATACGTTGTCTCTCTGCCAATTGCCACCAGAACTGATTGTGAAAATGTTTAAAATAAAAATATAGGAAAAAGGGAAAAAAAAAGTTATCATCGTGCTTGTAGGTGTATTTCAAATAATCAGCTCTCCCCAGAATGGTTTTATGATTGCTCAAGTTCATTTACTTACATATGGTGTCGCACATTTTACTAATACAAAAATGTATTAAAGGCACTACAATGTTTAAATGTGGTTGTTAACCATTTTCTTTTCAAGTATTTGGTGATTAGATCTCTTTGGTCGTCCATATAAATTGGTTGCAAATATCCTCTTGGAATTACATTTATAAGCTGTGTCAGTATAGTGTACAATAAAACTAGGACAATACGTTTTCCTCATATAGCATTATTACTTATAAACTGATATCTAAATGATTTTTTGCTATATTTGCAAGTGCTGATATATATAATGCAATCGTGAAAATTGCAGCTGGGGAGAATTACTTTCGTATTTGAGACAAATAAAACTTTGCGGAAAGCATGTCTTGATGATAAATGCAATATGAAGCCAGACATGGGATCACAAGACATTGGTTGAAACTAGTGGAAGGTGCTTTTCTTTCTTCTTTTGCAGCCATTAACGTGAAAATAGGTTTCTATGTCCTTTTGCCTTTACTAATCAGGACTTGTTCTAATTAGGTCCTTTTGCAGTCCGTATGCATGGAAATAGTTTCTCTGTACACATGTAGTGTTTAAGTAGATTTGTAAATTCTTTGTGTCTTCCAAAAGACCAAAAGTCCACCTGTCTACTTCCGGAAGGGTCCAAGAATTGTTTAGCGCTACAAATGTTGGTGGCCATTGATAAACAGATCACTGATTGCCCATTGGCTACTTGGCTTAAATAACCAAATCGATCAGTACTCCAAGAAGTTGTACATGTTCCCATTATCAAGAATTTGATTCTCTCTCTCTCTTTTTATTTTTTATTTTTTTTATGTTTGTGTGGTCTTCAACTTATTTGCCCAGATTTTACAAGGTTCTCATCTTTGGATTTCATTGCCAAAACTGGGTACAGCAAAGGTCTAAAGTACCTTGCAGGTAAGGTTTATTTTTTATACCAAAATGTAGAATTTTTTTTCTACAGCTTTAGTAGTTTTCTGAATCCTTTTGAAGTTGCTACTTAAGGGAGAATAACGGTGAGGGACCACTGAGGATGAAGATTGATTCTCAGTTTACCCATTCCTCTTTCCCTCCTCCCCTTCTAAGAAAAAAGTTCCAAAAAAATCTTAACATCTTTAGGAATGATCACACACAAGGGCCTCGACTCCCTTGTACATCTTAATTTGCTTACTGAACAAGAGAAAATGATTTTGAATTCGTAGAAACCAGCCTGATTATAAGCTGAAGGTTTGCCAGCTACCATACTAAATGCATCTTTCTAAAAGTTGGAAAAAGTTGGTAAATAACAAGGCTAGTGGGTTGCCATTTGTTGTCAGGATATGAGGTTGTATTCTGACCAATTATAAGCGAAACCTCATAAAACGCAGATGATGTCCAATCACTGTTGACAAATATGAGAAACCTTTATAGTAGGAAGTGCTTGTTCCCCATTCCATTATATTACTCTTATTCCTATGACACATTTGACCATGCACTTTAGTACATAGATTTGATTAATTCTTGTTATTTGTTATAGTACAATATATCATAATTGCTTACGTATGTTCACTTCTTGATTAATTCTTGTTATTTGTTATCATACAATATACTTACGTACGTTAGCTTCTCCTTTAAGTGAGATCTTTCTGTTTGATTCTCACTTTTGCTGTTATAGCGTTTTTAGAATGAAAAAAAAAAACTCCTCTCCAAAGCGTTTTTAGATTGAATTTTCTTTTTAAACAATCATATACTAACACGATCTGTTGATCCAAAATTTTGACCTTATAAGAGACAGCACATGGTATACTTTTTTAGTTGTTATCGTGCAATATATCATCATTGCTTACGTACTCTCAGTTCTCCTTTAAGCGGTGTTTGTATTTGATTCTCACTTTTGCTGTTAGCGTATAAGATTTTAGAAAGAAAATACCTGCTTTCCAAATTGTTCTTAAATAACAGTGGATTTTGCAGAACTACATTTCTGAAAATCATATAAAACTATCTGTTGTTCCAAATTTGTGAACTTTTTTTTTTTTTTTGGAGGAATAATTTTCTTTGTCAAGTAGGTTTTAGAAAGGTAAAGCCAACCTTCTCCCATTCCACTAAACAAGGAAAGGGCAGAAGAATAAACCCTAGATGTGTATAAGAGACAGATAATATAGATGAATATAAAACTGTAAATTCCACTTGACAGTTTCCTGGTGAAGAGGAGCAGAAATTAGTCTATGGACCACTTTGGTCCCAATGCCATTGGAGACAATTGGCTACAAAATATAAAATCCATCGTGCTGCTGCGGATATCTGTGTGGAATAATGAGAGTGGATGTTTAAGATCAACTAGGCTTTATTAAATACAATAAAGGGACAGCAGCAGCAGCAGCAGCAGCACGGTTCTTGAATTCACCTATGTAATTAAGTAGTTACTGAGTAATTAGTACTTTCTTTCCTTCCTACAAGTGAAGTTTATTTTAGGTTATCTACAAGCTGAAGTTATTATGAATTATATTGATCTCTCTCTTCGCTACGGCCTCAGGATCGAGAATAGATGGTCGTCTCTTTCACTCTTTGTAGCTTGTTGAATTTGTGCTTGATAAATCCTTCGCCTAGATTCTACTCTTAATACATTACCCTCATGGACAACATTTGGAAGATGAGACTTAATCCCATATATTCTCCCGATGCATTAACGTGCATCAAGATCATAACTAGGTAGTTTATCTAGTAAAGAGACATAATGTTGATGATTAATGACTAGCTAAAAACAAGCCACTGAGTGACTAAGGGCTTAAGTGACCATTTTGAACTATTCGTCCAGACATTTCGAAGAACACTCTCCTCGCCCTAGTCTTAGCGCAGCTGCCAACACAGAGTTAGCCGAGCCTTCTTCTTTGGATGAGTCATGTCATGATCGCACACTTGGCGAAAGTGGTTGCCGACAAATTACCTTCTTGTTCTCATTGGGTACGTATAAAGCCCTTCAGGTTGGCACCTAATAGTACAAGTCTATGCCGCCTTCTCTTATGCGGATAGTCTAATTCAGAGGACAGTTGCTATAGTATATTAAGCTGCAACACGCACCAAAATATTAAGCTATTAAGGACAATACTTTCTTAATAGTTGCACTTTCACCTCATTAATAATCACAGTTGATATATTAAGAACGTTTTGTGCTCGTGTCTATGTTGTAATATTGTACTTTAGTGAAATGTAATTTCTTTATTGGTACACTTAATTGAAATTATACTAGCCATTCTCCAATTCAACAGAGTTGGTTGTGGAATTAGCTACCTCAAATCTTAATTATTTAAGGAGCAAACTAAAATATATTCACTCATTGTCAATACACTTGCATACAACCACAAATTAAAATACACAAAAATAAAACAATAGATTGAATTATGTATTCTATTTTCGAGAAGAGATCACAAATACCATCCACAAATTCATCCTACTTGATTCAGAACGTGCAAACTGCAAAGAGCTCTGTTGTCCTGAGAAGCTACACATTTCGCATTTTCTGTTTGTCTTCACATAATTTCTCACTCTCAATGTTTTTAAATTGCTAAAAATATGCCGATAAATCTGACTTTAAATTTCTTTGTGTCATTCTCTCAACTGCGTAGTTATTAAACTCGACTCGGCGAGGATGATTATGTTGCACCACAGTTTGTGCACGTGTAAAAATAATTAATCGTAATTGTGCATTATTAGTTTAGTAAATTTTTCTGTCTTTTATTTGTTTATGCAAAAGCTTTACCTAGATGAAGTGAACATCTATTTCCATCATCTTCAAGAGATCATCTCTTGTCTTAGCTGATATGTGTGTGGATCCAATTTTCATAATATTACTACAATTATTAATTTAAATAGCAAGATTTTGCCAGGCTACACAAAAAAGTGTTATTTGTCTTTTACTGTTAGCCAGCTTGTGGACGGCTATTTTCTGATGATATTTTAATAGGGCTTCTTGCTTATCTTGTTAATACTATCCAAATCTTGTTGTAGCTTATAGGCTTTACCTAATTAAATGCTAAATGGGCAACCTCTATCCCAGCAATTTGACAAGTCAAATTATTGCCCTCTTTGTCAAACATCACCCTATTTTTCTAATTTGTTTATTGCAAAATTATCTATGTATTTATATGAAGTGACATAATAAAATTATTGATGTGTTAAACATTAAAAATTGATGATCTAATATAATTTTGACACTTTAATTAATATTTAACTAGTAACCTTAAATTTGTATTTGTGTAAATCATTTCCCAAAACTTTATAATCAGGTCTATGATTCTGTTGCGGCCAGTCCCTGCCAAAATTCTGCAAATTGCCCACTTTCACTTTAGCTAAATCGACTCATTTAATACGAAATGTGATTAGTTTCTAGAGGGTGAATCACGAGTTTTCTGAAATCTAACGTGTTCTCTAAAATTGAATGCAAAAAATGAAAGATGGCTGCGTTTTGATTTTTGACCAACATGCATGGTGATGGTGGAAATATTTTGTTTGGATTTTACTCTCAATAGTCAATGTTTGATGCAACATACGTACATCTAGAATCCAGATTGCTAATTTCTCATTCTATTCTTGTCTTTACAGAAATTTTCCGTTTTCCACTAATTAGTCCAGAGAAATTGTTTCTTTTATAGTGTATACTTTATGCCGACTTTACAAGTCATATATGGCTAGAAAAATAACAATAGGCCTACCTCAATTACTCAATTATACGAGTGATGTTAAAGACCAAATTCCTATAAGTATATTATGTGTTAATAAAGTTAAAGACTGGATTCGTGTAAGTATACCATGTGTTAATGAGACCTTAAGTAAGCAAACATATTATATAGTTCATTATTTCATTTAAGATAACGAAGTGTAATTTAAATAGTGAGACGTTTCTTTTATAACTTATTGATTATGGGTTCGAGTTATTAGACGGTAGGTAAGAGGATTTTTTTTTTCTTTCTCCGAGTTATATAATATAATCTATTTCAGTGAGTGAAGCGAGATCTAAGCTGAGTTATAAGCCCATCCCCATACATAGCTGTCCTTCACATACAAGGTATAATTGATAAGAACAATGCCTTTGGGAAAAAAACAATTAAGAAGGCATCCAATTGCCCATCATTCACATGGTATGGGCTATAGATGGGAGATGCGATATTGGTGAAAATTTAAGAATGTAGCAAAGTAGCAAGTGGCAATTTCTTAAGAAAGGGATGAAAACAATATATTGGACCTGCTTGCCATAACATTATCATTAAACAATAGACATATTCGGTGCCAAACAAGTTACTAATTGTTTATGCATACTAGTAAAAATAGCACATTTTATATGTATGTAATTAAAAGAAAAATTTGGAAGAAACACAGAAATTTTAGAATAAAAAGAAATTAGTGAGAAATTGTGGGACATTGTACACGGGGATTAGTAGAGAGTGAAAAAATTTTACATCAAAAATTAATTTATTCTTGAATTATTAAAAATAATAATAGTAGGCATTAATGGCATACTTTACATGTATGTAATAGACGAAAAAATTGGAAGAAAAGAATTTAAGAAGAAAAAAAGAATTATTTGTTGGTGGTTATTGAGAAGCTACACACAATATTAGTAAAAATCAAAACTGATTTACTCTTGCATTATTAAAAGTAGTAATTAATTAGAACTTGGACAAACTTATGAGAAGTATGGCATAAGAAAAAAATAGTGTAAATATGTTATATGTACGTGAATTTTGTAGTTTATTTTACCAATTTACACAGTAAATCATTATATATACTTTGTTGTCCGTGTCCCTAAATAGTTGACATAGGTATTTACCCGCTCCCATTTTGCCAAAGTCTCTTCCTTTTTTAATCATTGTATATGAAATAAAACACTATAATTAAATAAAAAATATGAAGAATTTATTATTTTTTAATTATTTAATAATTTAATATTTTTATTGTGTAATGTACAGTAAATAAATAAAAAAAAAATTCATATACACCACCTCTTTATCGCTATAATATGGACTCGAATTTATATATTGTGCGCTTTTAAAAAGCGTTTCATGCTCCCCAGTCGTCGACTGCGACGTGGTACTCCTACTAATATTATATACTAGTAGTACTTGAAGTTTTTAAGATCAAGAAAGTTGACTAGATCGATCATGTATTGATAAGTCTAATTAATTGGTAATATAATTAAGTAGCTAGGTTAATTGTAGCTTTGTAGAAACTTCAGATTTTCATGAAATGAACTAATCAAGAACAGCTTCCAAAAATTCAAATCAAATGTGTTGTAACTTGTAACGTACATCAAAAGATTTTGAAAATTAAACAAAAAAATTATGGTTAACAAAAAATCACGATACTAATCTATAAATTTCGCTTTTTTTTTTTAATTCAGTCGATTCGATCTTAAAATAATTTGCTTCTTGTTATTCCAACCCGATGCCTTTCTAGGTCATAAACAACTACTATTATGTTTTATTGGCACTTGAGTTTAACTAATTATGGTCGTTAAAAATAATGACATTATTACATAAAGATGGAACCGTAATTAGTATTAAATGTTGTTAATTTCTTTATCCTATATTCCTATGTTACCTCTGGTACTGTTTTCTCATTTCTTGATAACTGAAGCCCCACGCAAACTTTTGGATTACAAAGCCAAAGCCACAGAGCAAATATTAATACTACTTTAAAAAGACATTTGATCAGTATTGTTTAATAGTAAGAAGATCTTTCTGGACAGATAAATAGATAATGAATACTTTAATGTTGGTAAACACCCAATTATATATTCCATTAACCAGCTAAAGCTAAAGTCATTAAGTTAATTACTACATTATATTGGATCGATTTGCTAAGATGAACTAACCATTGTAGCATTTGCTAAAAGCTCTTAGAATAATATCTGAATCTGATACACATTAGATGTGTTTAAACAATCAAATGCAAATCCTTCACAATCATGACCTTAGCAGAACCCGGATCCGGTTTAATTAGAAGACATTTATTAGGAATTGGGTCAAGATCCTAAAATGCATGTCATACAATGTATATACCTTTGTTTTAACAATTATTATTCTGAGTTATTTAGAATAAATATTATAGTCATTTTAGGAGTAATATATGTGAGATAAAAATATAATTAAAAAATATATTATAAAATAATTGTAAAATATAATTTAGACACTAATAAATAATAGAAACTTCGGCATAGGTCAAATTAACATAGGAGAGCAGTTTTAAAGAAGAAAAGTGGGATGAAAATTCCAAGGATGTGGACGAATACGAGGGTATAAAAGGGTACAATTGCAAAATCAAGATTAATATTGACACAAATTCCTTCAATTTTTAGTGCCTTTTTTTTTTTTTTGGCTGGGTGAAGAAAATATTTTCAGCATTTCTTATTGATATAAAGCCAAGCCCCGAAAGCAATTTTATTGGTTAATGCAAAATTAACCTGCCACAACTGGGCTGCAATTCCCAACTAGGCCTGTCAATGGGTCGGGTCTAGACTCGGACCCGACCCGATCCGGGCCCGTTTATTCGGGTCTGGATCTATGATAAATTCGGATTACTCGGATCCGTCCGTTTATTATTATAATAAACGGTTGATCCGGATAATGTGTTCCGTCCGAAAAGGATCCGATTAAAATATTTAATATATAATAAAATTATTGTATATTAGTGTTATTTTATATGTATATATACATATATGTTGTGTAAATTGCCCATGTAATTTATATTTAATATAAATACATGCATAAATATTAATTGTGAACTCAATACTTTTGTATAATTAAAAAAAAATTGGCTTTTGATAAATTATAATAGTTTTACATATGTATCATTTAAATATAATACGTCGGATCGGATCGATCCGAACTAGTATATTGCGGATCGGATCTGGATATGCCGGATCCGACCCGTTTACAGCCCTATTCCCAACGAAACATGGCATGTGGAACACAAAATTCCTGCTTGGAGAAGCAAAACAAATTAACGTAGGACGATATATTGGATGCAGCAGGTTGTCAGAAATTGACCAAAACGTCTTCTTAATAAATTAATCTCTGTGATTTTCTATCCAATAAATTAAAAAGAAAAATTCTGTCACATCAACGTATTTCTCCATGTTTACTGAATTCAATTGAAGAGATCATATTGCAAATTGCAATGCAATATATTGTTGGGGTAAATCTTGCTGACCTGAGTTTTATTCATGACAAACGAGTTTGAGCTCTGAAGCCTAAGGCCCAGGAGTCAATATAATGTGTGATAGATTTTGGTTTATACACATTGAAGGTCTCGTATCCATCTTATATTTGACTCGAGTGTTAGTTCAATTTATGAAATTTTTTTCTCCTAAGTATATAATAGTAATAAAAAAATTATAATTTTAGATGTTTTTATATTTACGAGCATCTCTCAATTCTTAAATTTTGCATTTAATGATAATTATTTGTCTATCTAGACAAAGTTTCTCCACGGAAAAAATTAGCAGATAAATTTCACATACCTTAGTGTAGTGTAACACATGGAAAAGAACAAAAGCCATGTTGCCATGTCTCACTCCAGCCAAGTAGTCCCACCAACTCAAATACTCCATCTACATTTTCAGATAGTATATCCACGCCCACCCCCATACCCACTCTCTTTCTTCTTTATACGTTTTATAATTCTATTGTTAACACTTTCTCATCATCACATTCCATTATACATTACCTAATGAGTATCTAATACTCATACATTTATACTATACTATAAATTCAGTTTACCACATAATAAAATTATTGATGTGTCATTATATTTACAAAAAAAAAAATGTAAAAAATTTACCTAAATATATGAAATTACATGTTAATAATTAAAGAATTGACTATATTTATAGTTTTAAATTGCGATCTTCTAAACATTTTTTCTTGTCATATAGTAGTTAAATATTTAAAAAAAAGAGCATTATTTCTTTCGAGTTCCAAACTTCAGTGCCTATTTTTTCTCCTCCCCTCAATCGAGACTCTCCTGCATTTCCGGACTTCATCCTCAGTTCTAGATGTGTATCAGCTTCTTCCCAAAGTATTACTATATCAACAATCAACTTATTATCTAATGAAGATCCAGTGTGATGTCTGTGACAAAGGAGAAGCATCAGTATTCTGTATTGCAGATGAAGCTGCTCTATGCAATTCTTGCGACCACCGCGTCCACCATGCTAATAAGCTGGCAAGCAAGCACCACCGTTTCTCTCTTCTCCAGCCACCACCCAAACAAGCCCCTCTTTGCGATATTTGCCAGGTACTTAATTCGAGCGCTTCTTCAAAGCAGTCTAAAGGGCTTTACTTGCTTTTCCCTTTTTGCTACCTTGTTATCTCGATCAAGATGGATATATAAGAAATAACCAACGTACCATATCCAATAATGTATACAGGAGAGAAGGGCCTTCTTGTTTTGCCAACAAGATCGGGCTATTTTGTGCAGAGAGTGTGATATTCCGATACATAAAGCAAATGAGCATACTCAAAAGCACAACAGGTTCCTTCTCACAGGTGTCAAGCTTTCAGCAAAATCTTCCCTTTATTCATCATCATCATCATCATCACACATCTGAATGTTCTGATGGAGTTCCCACTTTCAACCCCCATCAGGACACAGTAATTAACAAGCCTGTTCCTACTAATCCCACAAATATTGAGAAAGGTACTGATTTTAATGCTGATCAAATGATGATGGATGGAGGGGATAATAATAATAAAAGTCCAAATACAAGTAGCATAGCTGAGTATTTGATAGAGATGTTGCCAGGATGGCATGTTGAAGACTTTCTTGATTCTTCCTCCTCATCACCTCCTTTTGGTTTCTGTAAGGTTTGCCTTCAATTCATGGTCCTTGCATTCATTTTTACATTAGAATTTTGTGTGAATTCTGTGAAGTAAATTAACAAATGTATTTTTGGTTGATTGAATCAGAGTACAAATTGTGATGATGATTTGATACCATTTTGGGATGAGAATCTACAGAAGAACAATCTAAGTTCCTCATTCTTGCCAGAAAGTACGGGTCTTTGGGTCCCTCAAGCTGCTGCACCTTTGCCAGCTAGAGTCTTATCAATGTTGTCGAAAGTGAACTAGGTTGTGTTGTTTTGTATCAGTCGTGCTACAGTGCATTTTTCATGATGTACATGAAAGGTGCAAGGATCTTTTGATGTAAATATATTTTTCTTTTTGTTTTTTGGTTAAAAAAAATCAACATTTCCTCTTATTTATTCTTAATAACTCGAATTCATAACTTGTACATCATAAGATAAACGTTTTATTAAGTTATATTTTATTATATATAAATGATACAGACATATTTAGTCATCAAAATCCAACGAGAATTTTGATTCTTGAAATTGAATTTGTATATGTGATGCATAGAGACAATAAGGGGTCACATCACGTGGTAGTTCATAGTAGAATCAAGAAAGAGACATGACAATTTGGGAAGGAAATTAAGAAAAGGCAAACCAAGAGTAGTCTTGATTTGATGAAGCAAAGGAATACGGAAGTGACAGTTGGAAAAGCACGAGTCCTTTCCCTTTCTGGCCTGGGAAGAACAACAACTACTGCAAGGCAATGTCCAATTCTCAGGGAGACTGTGACATTGCAGAGAGTTAAGAAAATGATTAGTATGTAAATTCAAGACTGGCTAATTGGATGGCTCTCCTCTACTCTAGCTTTGTCCAATTCACAAAATTCCTTTCATGGGGACAAGAAATTAATTGATCAATCTCATTTCCAAGTTTTCAACTCTTTTTTTTTTTTTCCTGTATAATTTCTGGGTATTATTGTAATTTATATTTCTCAATTATTTGTTGGAATCCCTACCTCCATCCCCATCCACAATATGCCACACCAACTCTGCTCTCAAAAACTTTAATTATGTGACCTTTTCTGAAAGAATTAATTCCTCGAAAAATTATTGGTTATGGTCTCAGCCTACTTGCAGCATCCTCAGCTTAACTTTTGGTCCATGCATGCAGCTGACAATGCTATTAAGGTTCAAAAATTGGTAGCTTCTTTCATCCCAAATGTTTGATTCCTTAGAAAATATATATATTTTTTTTTTACCAAAAGAAAAAGAAAATTTGGATAAAGACTAGTGGTAAATGTGGAGGGATAGGTTCTAAACTTTCCATTCTGGTGTCCCATATTCCCCATACTTTTTCAAAGTTTGAGTTGCCTAGAAATGATTACTCTGATACAAGTAAAACCTTGAAATAATTAACTGAAATTTTTTGTAATTAAATAATTAACTGAAATTAGTTTTAAGAATTTAAGAGTCCGGACCTATTGCCACTAGAGACGAGAGCTTTTTTTCAGACAAGTAGCAAGAATGAAACAAACACATTAATCGGAATTTTAATTGACCATTTAAATGTAATATGCACAAAGAAGTTTTGGGTTCAAGAGACAGATCTACCACAATCGCCTCTTGGCCCTTTGGGAGGAATCTAGTCTGTATATATAATGCAGATTGTATAACATTTTCTATTTATATTATAGTATCATTATTTACATACAAGATATTAATTTTGTATAATAAAGTAAGTAACAAAGACGTTTTCATTGTGAAGGCAGTTGACATTGAAAACTCCTTTCGGGCTTGCAATAATTTTTGTAGTAACAAAACTAATATATATATGTTGGGTTGTTCCTCTGAGTAGATGCTTCTTGTGAATATGCTGGGTATTTATTGGATAAAGTAATAAAGATGGTTTCTTGTGAAGGCACATTAGACGCTAGTACTAATTTTTGTAGTAACAAAACTAATAAATAAATAAATATATATATATATATATATATTGGCTTGTTCCTCTGACTAGATGCTTCTTGTGAATATGATAGGTATTTATTGGATATGGTATAATAGAGTGGTGCCGTGGTGGAGCCTTTAGCCGAGCTAGCGCCAACCGGGACTAAATTTGCAGAGGAGCACAATTGCATGCTGCTGACATGGAGTTGCTCTTTAAGGCAACCAACACGACAAAGTTTTAGCATAGCCAATAATTGATTCATATATTAATTAATTGCTACTAATACTTATTGTAACGTTGGTCAATTCGTTCCTTTATATACCATCCACAGCATGATATTGTTAGAAACAACGTTAAAACTTCAGAATTATGAAAAAATGGTAGTCGTACAAAAGAGACCAACTTGTCATTGGACAGTGTTTTTTTTTTTTTTAAAGGGTGTTTGGGGTTGTTGAGTCAATTAGTAGGAACAGGCTTGTTAATTACTATTTCCTGAATGGGGTTGAAAGTGGGACACTCATATCAAAGCATTCAGATGGTGATGATGATGATGATGATGTCTCTTAACACAAGATTTTGCTGAAAGCTTGACACCTGTGAGAAGGAACCTGTTGTTTTGTTGGTACAAAGGTCTTATTGTTGGTATGATGACACTGTTAAACACCTGCATGTCATGTTACACATGTAAAAAGAGTCTTTATTTTTATTTTGTAATTCAAAGTGAGTTTGTTATTTATTTCATAATATAGAATGAATTATATAGATAGTTAAATAATTGAAAAGTTTAAACAAGTTCATCAGACATACTGATCAGTGATGATTGCTGGCTTAGGGAGGAATAGTTTGATCTCTGTCGGCCAACCCTTCAATGCTTATAATAGCAGTTGTGGCAACGATTTCTTTAGAATGTCTCTTATACACATCTTAGATGTGTATAAGAGACAGCTTGGCTCATGGCCAATTCACTTTTCTACTCCTAGAAATTGGTCGAGCCTGCAAAATAAATAAATAAATAAATAAATAAATAAAATAAAGAATATCTCTGTATAACGAAATTCTTTATGTACTTTCAGAATCATATTCTAAACTGTTGAATTGCTTAGGTGGTAGTCTAAGCCCTAAGAATTACAGTTATCTTGTTTTCATCTTAAGTTTTCTATGGGCTCTACACCAAGTGTCTACTTAAACCAAACTATACCACAAATGGACCTCATGAGTGCTGTGAACAAGAATTGGGTTGGGTTTTCTCGATAGGCCTCTTTCATGTAGACCAAAACCTTAGGGCTTTACATTTTGGGCCTGGAGTGAAAAGGATCTGTATTGCAGAGTAATCTTCTTTCATTGCATGTAAACTTATTGCCACTGGGCAATAGGTAAAAATCCAGTAAAAAGAAAGTTACCTATTAAGATGGGGGTTAAATATATTAAACCTCTTAAGGTGTGAGCTGTTTTATGCTAAATTGTATAAGATTAGATGTGTATAAGAGCATTGTCTTATGAATCAATATAAAAATATTGTTAAAACAACTAAAAATATAATGATGTCCACCAACACCAGTGATTCTTTAAAAATACTTATGAAAAAAATTTAAATATAAAAATTTCCTAGCACTTTCTTTGTTCTTTTTTATATTTATTTTATTATATTTTTTTAAAAAAAAAATTTTTAAATATACGAGACTTATAACCATTTATTAAAGTTATATCAGTCTTTTTTCCTTTTACTTTTCTTTATGTTTATTTAAAATTATTTTCTTCTTACTTTTTTTCTTTGTTAATATAATTTAACTAATACCTAAATTGTACAAAGGAACTTTATCATATAAATAAAAACTTAAATTACAATAATTTAGGTGAAATACCTTTAATAATTCATCAAAAAATTTAAAATTAATTATTTCATCAAAATTTGAAATGTCTCTTATACACATCTAGATGTGTATAAGAGACAGCCGCTGGATAGATGAGATATTTTTATTACAATGTATTAAATATTACAAAACTTACCTGAGGTGGGTAAAGTGAAATTTCTTTAAACCTTATGCTAGAGGTTAGTTTTGTTGATCTTTAAAGGTAAATGTGTCTTTTTTTAAAAACTAGACGGCAAAGTTACATTTGACCGTTAGTAAAAAGGTTAAAGTTTAAAAAAAATAACATTAAGGTTACCCAAAACAGTCCAAACTTTAAAGGGATTTAATGTATTTAACCCTTAAAGATACTACATCTGTACATCAATAGAAAATGTTATAGTATCAGAGCATTTCACAAAAGATTTCCAAACTTACCAGTCATGAAGATTTCATTTATGCCATCTGTTTTATGGGAGGGAGGCCTTAAAGAGAGAGAGCGCCCCAATATTGAAGACATCATAGTCTATATGATTTGTTCAGCATCAGCCATGTATGAAGTTAAGCATGCTCTGTGAGTTGATATTCAATGAAACTCAACAAGAAGAAAGGCATAGTTGATTACATGAATAAATGAAAGTTGGATTACTTTTGTTTATCCAAGTACATGAACAGTATTTCAACAAAGTTGCCACTACGTTGTACACAAAAGCTACCGGGCAAAGACTGTGAATTGGAAATGGAATATGGCAAACAACACCAGTAAGAAAGCCAAGTTGAAGCTCTACAAAATCCGGAGAGAAATTGGATAACCTTAAAAAACCTCAGCCACTTTGCTTGCAAGAACACGTTCTCGTCTTTCTACATACCCAAACGGAAACCAACCAGCCTTTCCCTTGCATTCACCTTCAGCCCAACCATTGTTTGGCCTGCCAAGATGCCAACATAACCAAATTTGTCAGGGGGAACAATGAATAGATGTGTATCTCTCTAGACAGGCTCTAGATGTGTATAAAGAGAAGCAGCGGAAGATGTTAGAAATGTCTCTTATACAAAAGGTTGGCCGATGTGTATAAGAGACTCCTCGAATTTCTTTCTGAATTAGCAAAGTGAACCAACCCCATCAGAGGGGAAATAATGAACAGATACAAGCACACGAAACTTACAAGCAGTGAATCAAGGAAAAACAATCTTATGTAGCAGCTTTGATACACAACTAGAGGAAACATTCAGATTCAGGTATAATATAATCATAAGTTAGAATAGGAACATCGTATTCAAGAAAAAATTAGATGAAATATAGATGGCGACTGGAGATTGTAATGATATAGCTCTTTATTACCTTCCTGACTACTACATAGTCACCGACTGACAGTGTCAACTCTACATCAGACTCAGCCTGATATGGGTGCATTACCTACGACAATTAATGAACAATAAGAGGAAACTCTAGACTTTAAGAGATTTAGGAATTTGACCGTGATAAAGAATAAAGTCAATTGCTTATAAGAACAAAAAACAATGGATGAGAATTTCAGGATATAAGCATACGGAAACAAAAAAAGCAAAAGGCATTAACCTCTCCTAGGAAGTAACCCAAGGCATCCATTGACCCTGCATATGATTGAGAGGCAAATACATCATTAACTTCTTCATCAAGCCGGAGGTTGTTGCATGGTATTTTCTGTTCGACCTTGGAGAAGCTTCAATATGTTGTCGCTCTGACAACATCTGTCCATACACACTAAAAACTTGTTAGTCACTACATTCTATCACCAGATTGACTAACATTCTATCACCAGATACCCACCATGAGAGTATAAACATCTAACCAGACAATGGTTTAGGGTGTACTGAGAAATAAAACCAGAGCACATGTCTAAGAATATGCGTACCTCAGCCTCAAGTTGATCGAGTATCTCTAAAATTTGCTTGTGATAATAGCGATCGGCCTCAACCTTCATTAGAATCATATACAAAATTACAAGTGCTCTGGTTTTGTTTCTCAGTACACCCTGTCTCTTATACACATCTAGATGTGTATAAGAGACAGGGGAAAGGGATACTTTAATGAAGATTGTATAAGAGCGATTGTTATAAGTCGCTGAAGAGTCAATCTTTGTTGTTGAGCTTCAACAGCAGACATTGCAGCAGCAGCTTCTTTACCCAATTTAGCCATGTTCGACTTTTAGCTCTTCAAGCTTTGTTTCTGCAGCTTCCAGCTTTGCAACATAATCAGGATGACCATTTGACTCCCTCACTTTAGCTTGGCGTCTGGAAACCTCAATAGCCTGCCTGGGTTCAAAAAAGAATGTAATCCCTAGCAAAACAGATAATACAGAAAAAGGGTCCCACATTATTCTGAATTAATAAATTGATGCATTACAAGATTTAATTCTCTTGATAATGACTAGATAAAACTGAGTCACTTTAAAAACACAGATTGCCAGAAGTCATTCTTCTAAGTCACACAAGTGGACACAACTAAGGCCATCAACATCCTTGAAAATCAGGGATGCAAGCTGAATCTAATTCATGATACCTGAGCTTCAACTTCTTGTCTCACTCTATCATAACGTTGAGCAAGCTGTCGGCATCCTCCAGCGGAGCTCCTACCATTGCTCCAGGTTGCTGTGCCACTGAGATAGATGAATCAATTACCATTAGGTGAAGTACTGAAAACTAAATGCTTAGGTATAGATGTGTATACCATCTTAGATGTGTATAAGAGACAGATAGCCGAAAGATATGGTAATGAAAATAGATGTAATAAGAGACAGACTTTATACATGTATTTAAAGTAATAGATACTGCTCTCTTAGACACATCTAGATGTGTATAAAGACAGCTCGACCACAGCACCACTGAAAGGTTAAATAACAGGATCCTAATCACTAAAGAAATAGACTAAATAAACTTTGGTAACTAACCGATTTCAACTTGTTTCGATCCAGTAACAATATAACCTTCCACACCTCGGACAATATCCCTCTGAAAATGCTGGTAAGCAGGAGAAAGACAAATAGGTTAGGAAATTAAGATGTGTAAATAGAGGCCAGATTAAAAGAACTCTAATAATCAATCCAGAGCATGCTTAACTTCATACATGGCTGATGCTGAACAAATCAATTGCACCACCAAACTGTTTAAGGACAGCCTAGAGCAAATTCATGTATATGTAAATTGTTAAGACAGAACACACTAACATATATGCAAACTTCACTGAGAATGGCATAAAACCTTACATGAAAAAAAAAAAAAAAAACATAGATCATAATAGCTTCTTCATGAGATGGACATCGATGTAATTAATTAAGCTTGCATGAGCAGGCCGTTCATGGCTTCTAACATTCCAAGGAAACCAAAGTTTAGATTATTTCAGACAATTATTCGACTTAAAAATGGGAGCGTTATGTCTGTAATAGTAAATAGGTGACATCATTTAAATTTGTAATAGTAAGATAGGTTTTCTTTTTTTCTTGAAAAAATTATCAATTACATATTTACCAGTAAAATTATTTATCAATATCACAAAATAACCACAAAAAAGAAGAGAACACTTTGGCGCAGTCAAATTAGGGCTTTGAGGGTTTTACCTGCTGTTGTTTGGCGACTTGTTCTCTGAGCTTGGTTGCTTGTTTCCTTATGGCTTCCATTAAACTTGCAGCTTCTAGAGAGAGAGTGAGAGAGAGATGGACTCCTTTGTATTCAAAAAGTGCACTTGACAAGTACAGAGGTTATTAGACTTGGACGGACTTGGACTGGGACGACCGTGCTTGCTTTAGTTAACGTTGTTTGGCCTCAATCTCATTTGCTTTTTCTTTTGACCCCTGAGTTGTTGTAATTATTATGGTACCCAACCATGGAATCTCACTTTGAATTGAATTTTTTTATAGGACATATTACAGGGAATCGTTTGTGATTTGACTAATATTTACATTACTTTTTATGATTTATAAACTTATAATTCATCCTCTTATAGTTTAGGTTAAAATGAAATTGTTAAATATTTCATCAAGTGATCGTTAGGAGATTAAAAAAATTTAATTTAGAAAATTATTTTAATCATTTAAAACCTTTTAATCAATATTAGTTATTATTTTAACATAAAACATAATTCCTCCCTTCTAGCATAGGATTTTTTCTAGATGGTAGAGGGATAATTGACTTGGGTATCTTTGACTTTTACTCAAATTCAATAGGGGCAGTGATGTTAGGTGAGAATTTTGGAGCGGTGGTGATGGAGGTACAGACGGTACATTTGTCATGTAAATAAAAGATATAGATATTAGTCAAACCACAAAGGGTTCATTGTAATTTATTTTTTTAAATTATTTTTTAAAAGTATTTTATAATCTTATTTAAAATTTAAATATTCTTTCTTATGGCTTTTTCTTTAGGGAAAATAACTTTATTAGTCATTCATATTTGTACTTTTTTAGTCATTCACATTTAAAATGATGTATTTTAGTAATTAAAATTCTCTTATATACTCTTTTGTGTATAAATCGATGGAGGAGGAACTGGAGCAAAATCAAAGAATAAAAGAAATACTCATTTGTGTATCGAATGTTACATTTTTCACAGGCAAAATAATCAACACACAAATTTTAAATAGTTTAAACGATATTGTTTAAAACCTCCATCACCACCGCTCCAAAATTCTCACCTAACATCACTGCCCCTATACAGGAGTTCCCTCGCGACTTTTCGACGCGCAGAACAGTCAGCGACAGAGCTGTTTTGGCCACGTTTTCTCTGCGTTTTTCACCCAAAGAGACACCAAAAATTTCAGATGGCCAAATTTACATTTTATATGCATGTGAATATTTCAAACCAAACTATATCCGTAATTTTGTCAAGAGACTTGATACTTTTTGAATTTGTGATGGACTAAAACACATCATTTTAAATGTGAAAAATGAAAAAGTATAAATATAAAATGTGAGAAAGGGGGAGTTATTTTTCCTTTTTCTTTAACATGTAAGTCAAAAAATTGGTAGAGCATCTATAAATACTATTTTATATTATAAAATAATGACTCTTTAAATTAACGGAGCCAATACTATTGATTATACTACTTCTAGAACCAATATATTGGTGATTTAATTAATGAATTTTTAATCATCTGTGAATTGGATGACTTTAGATTTAATCTACACTAGAAAAAAAAAAAAAAAATCCTTTGTCATGTGTAACAATTCTGTATGACTAATGTAAGGATAAAAAGACTAATAAAGTTTTTTTTTTTTTGTTTCGGCTGGAAAATCATTTTATTTGCAGTCTAAAGTTTTGCTTCTTTTTGTTGGTGTCAATAATTTTTTCCCCCTTCTACTCTTTGTGGGGATGGTGACCATTAAATATTCATAGTCGTTCCGAATATTTGGGCTCCATTTAGATAGTAAATCATAGCTATTATTTGACAAATCTTATTTAGTTTTTGACTTTAATAATCCAGACAGACATTATGTTGATTTTTGAAATAATAAAATAATTATTTCGATACGAAATAATATTTCGAAATAATCTTTTGGATTGCAAATAATAAATGTCTATTATTTACTTTTCATTTTTTTAAGAGTAAAATGTGTCGCGCCACTTTACCCGCGCGCCTACCGACTTGTGATCGCGGCTTGCAGTGGGACCGGCACCGTGGGACCAGCACCTTCGCTAACGTGTGGTACTCGTGAAATAGGTGATTGAATGCAAAAATCCATACACAATTTACAAACATAAATTACTACTTACTATTACAAATTTAAATGAATCACCTATACTATTACATAACAGGATAGCTTTCGACTATGAATTGTATAAAATAATCTAAACTAGGGAAAACAAGATGAGACTCGCCACCGTGTCTTTGGTGCAGGACACATACATCAAAATTTAAGAAAATAAACCTAATTTAGATTGACTCTGTCACGTAACAAGAAAATGAGTTCGGGAATCTGTGTTGTAAAATGGGAAGGTTTGGGATGGATTTGAATTTCCTCGCACCCACCTACAGCGTTGGACCAGGTTGATTTTATCGTTCCCTTTAATTTTAGTATTCATTATTGCGTTTTTAGCATACGTGTGCTTTGAGATAGTTTAAAAGTAATAAAATATGTACATGTTAATGAGGAAGAAAATAAATGGTAAATATTAACATTGGGTAGTGCCCTTTAACTCCCAAGGGGCAAAATAGTAATTTTATATACCTGGAGTTTATTTCTAGCCCAATTTTATATTATTGATGCAATTATTAAGTCTGGGCTAAATTGTTTGATTCAAATATTTAACGTCTAGTTGTGCAACTAATCCAAAATTTGAGGGCAAAAAGTAAATTCACATAATTTAACAAATAAGATAAGGCATAAATATTATAATGAGACCAATAAACATTAAAATAAAGCACCAATCATCACAAAATCAATTAATAAAAAAAATGTGCAAAGGTCAAAGTCTATTTACAATTAAATACTCATAAAAATTAAGCATTTCTACAATCAAAGGGTAATTAAAACATATTAAAATGCCAAACAATCAAAGCAAACATTGGTGGTTATTGACATAAAACATGTAATTTGGAAGAAATTTGAAAAAAAAAATGATGTAATTAAAGAAATTTCTTAAACTAAATGTAAATAAAAAAATTTGAGGGCTAAAAATAAATCTGAAATTTGGAGGGCAAATGCAAACAAATTTTTCTGAAATTTTGGATTTTTGAAATGCCAATCATCGATGACGTGGCTCAATCAAAAGGTGCCGTCATCATGGCGTGGCGCAATCTGAGGCGTCTACGTCATCACGGCGTGGCACAATCTGAGGTGCCGTCATCATTGGCGTGGCACAACTACAAACCTATCAGAAGGGCTAAATGTAATTTGAGAAAATATTCTCGGGCTAAAATGCAAAGCTGAATTTGATAAAATGAAATAAATTTTCTAACATTTCTTTTTTTCAGATTTTGGTTGTCAAATTTTTACCACGCTTGACCGCGGTTTAACGATTTTGCTTGATTTGAAAATAAAAGTTGTAACTCAGAACCTCTCATAACTTTTATTCTTTGATTTTACTCAGTTATCTCCTCCAGATTTTGCTTAAGATTTACAAAGAGAATTTTAGCCAAGGCTCTACAATTTTTCTTCTTTGATTTGGTCTAATTCCTCTCGATCGTTGGAATTTTGGTCAAAATTGTTATTTGAGTTTTTGGCCAGAAAATTCTCCTCGAAATTTTCCTCCCCTTGAGACAGATTTTTGTGCTTTTATGAATTGGATTGAGTGTAAATGGTCAAAGACCATTCTTGTCATGTGGGGAGTATTATGAAATTTTGGTGAAAATGGGTGAAAGCGAGAAAACGTGGTAAACGACTATGCTCATGCATGTGCGTCGAAACGATGCGTGATCTAATTCATGTGAATTTTTTTTTAAATTTTAAACCAATTAATTAATTAATAATTTTTAATTAATAATATTTTAATTATTTTTTTTTTAAAATCTAAAAATTCAATAATATTAGAACTTATTCTTAGTATTTAAAAACATAAAAACTAAGAATAATTAAACATCACAATAAAATTAATAAAGTATTAAAGGGTTAAATTAAAAAAATCAAGAAGCGAGTTAAAAAGACATTAAAAGAAAAAAAAAAATTAAAGTTGAGAGACAAATTAAAGGAAAATAGGGACAACTTAAGACAAAATGGTGTCTCTAAACACCCTCTTCTCAGGAGTGTCGAAAGGATCGAAAACTCTGGCAAAGATTGTAGACACACGCATGATTGGATGATTCCAATCGTGCAAATTTGCCACATGTCAACCTTAGCTCATGAGGTGGAAATTCATCTTGACAAACACAACTGCAGGGAGATTAGATCTATCTATATCCAGAGCGAAAAAGTCCTTATTGGGGAAAGAAATGACAAAAAAGCGCAGGTGAATTGAACCATAAAAGACATAACTGAAACTTGGAAAAAAAACCAAAAGCTAAATCGGTGTTCATTAGGACACAAAGACTTAGAATGAAACGTATTTGTGAATGACAAAAAAAATAAACATTTATACTGTAACGCCAAAATGAAACTCTACAAGCAATGTGAAAAAAGCGACTTTGTAATCAAGGCGGGTGTCTCATACCCTCACATCTAGTCTCTTATACACATAAGAAATCACAAAAAACCCATTTTGAGTTAACTATCCTAAGTTCTGCATAGGCTTAAAGGGAGAGTCGTTTATGAGTTAATTTCATTTCAATGAGAACCCGAAATTCGTTTATCACGGATGAAAATGCCAACCTGAAATTCGTTTGTCAGGTTATAAAAATGAAATAAGAACCCAAAATTCGTTTATCGGGGATGAAAATTTTGCACACCTGAAATTCGTTTTTCAGGTTATAAAAATGAAATAAGAACCTCATTTTCATTTCATCGACAGAAATTCGTTTATCGGGTAGAAAATGCAAACCTGAAATGCCTTTATCGGAAGTTGATGAAATGAAAATAAGAACCCAAAATTCGTTTATCGGAAAATGAAAATGAGAACACAAATTCTTTTATCGGGATGAAAGTGCAAACCACAATTCGTTTATCAGGTTGATGAAAATGAAAATGAGAACCCGAAATATCGGAGAAAAATAAAATATTATTAATTAAAAATTATTAATTAATTAATTGGTTTAAAATTTAAAAAAAAAAAAAAAATATCAGGTTGATGAAAATGAAAACCCAAAATTCGTTTATCGGGAGGAAAAGGCAACTAGTAATTAACCCTAACATGACTGGATTGTAAACTAGAAAATGAAGCCCTAAACGGTAAATGACAATATCATTTAAATTGAGAGGTATATTAGGAATTCATTCCTCTCCCAAGTGGCGATCACACTAAGGTTGATTGCTTCATTAGGGTTGGCGTGAATCACTTTTTAAAAATGTAAAAAAAAGTCTGCTATGTCTGTCCAGACAAGACACATCTATAAGAGTACAGGTTTTGAGTACCAATGATATTGAGCAAAGAACTCGAATTGGTGGAATTATACACATCTAGATGTGTATAAGAGACAGCATGAAAGATGAGTTTCACAGGCTCAGTGAGAGCTTCCGTATCCACTAGGAGAATCGGGTCGACGAGTTCGATTAACAGAAATCTTTTCACATATTTGACAACTAAGACATCAACAACAAGAAGAACAAGCTACAAACAAACAAAATGGCACATGTGTGAGTTATATAGAAGTACATGAATAAATAATACGGGCACATGAGAGCAATCTTAGTAAGATTCGTGCCATCACCGTATTATTCTCTTATACACATCTAGATGTGTATCTATGCAGAACTTAGGATAGTTATTGGTCAAAATGGGTTAAGTCGTGTGATTGGTAAAGATTGGGATTACCTTAACAAAAATTTGCCCCAGTTTAAGATAGGCGCTTTGGTTGGAAAGAATATAGCTACAAGGGATGGAAGAGCGGGTTTGTCAACCCTTGCACATATGGGTATTAATCCGGACTTTACATCAATCACACGACTTAACCCCTGTCTCTTATACACATCTAGAGGTAGGCCCAGGGAAACAGATGAAAAAAATTGCCCCAGTTTTATAATAACAAACTGAGTTTTGTTGGGTATTTGTTTTGGTCAGCATCTCGAACTTTTCTTTTTTTTTTTTGTTTTGTTTGTTTTTGTTTTTTGTTTTTGTTTTCGTTTTCGTTTTTGTTTTTGTTTTTGTTTTTGTTTTTGTCTTTGTTTTTGTTTTTCCATTTGTTTTTGTAAGAGACAATCTTTTTTTTATTTTTTTTGAGAACCATAAACCTATGCTATCCTGTCTCTTATACACAGATGATAACTTTACAACAGGTAGAATTCTATCCTACGTTCTGCAATGACTTAAAGGTTTACAGTCTGCCAAATCAGATGAAAAAGATTTTGATACCATGTCCGCATTTATCGGTTGAGGAAAAACCTGTCCATCCATCTCCGTAAGGATAAGAGCTCCTCCTGATAATACTTTGTGTACAACGAATTTTACACATTCTAGATGTGTATAAGAGACTGCCCCATTCATTTTTGGCACATAGATGGTGGAATTCCGATGCTTAATCTTGAATTGGGCACAAAGGCCATCTACCATGTCATTGTTCAAATTCTTGGCATTGTCGATAATCAATGTATCCGGGATCCCAAAGCGACAAATGATGTTCTTTCGGATGAACTCGCCTACTTTCTTTGTAGCGTGTTGTAGGATACCGACCCACTTAGTGAAATATTCAATCGCTACTAGAATGAAGCGATGACCATTAGAAAACGTGGCTCGATCAATCCAATGACATCTTGCACTCTCGATAAACAAGTCTCTTATACACATCTAGATGTGCAATTCAGTTGATGCTGCCCTTATCTCATCCCCGTGCATTTGGCACTTAACACACCTGCGGACAAACTCGATACAATCATGCTCCATAGTAAGCAAAAATAGCTTTGCTCTCATTATCTTCTTAGCTAATAAGTGTCCGTTCATATGTGGCCCACTGATTCCATCATGAACATCCTCCACAATGTAAGCGGCCTCTTTCTATCAACGCACCTCGAAGACCGGATATGCGTCCTGGCCTTTAAGAGGCACGTATCCTGTCTCTTATACACATCTAGATGTGTATAAGAGACAGCTTATCTGAAGGGCTAGCCCTTGGAGACTTATTATGGATCACTAAGATTGACATTTTGTATGCATGATACTGACCAATTCGAGTTTGAGAATATCGCAGTGATATGGCATGATTTTAGAATCTCTGGTTACCCAGTGCCCCAGTGTCTGATACACAAGCAGATGTGTATAATGAGACACAGCTGCCTCTTTAATACCCATATCTAATGCCATTTTCAAACCAAGTATGCAAGCCTCATACTCTGCCATGTTGTTCGTACACGGAAATTGGCTATTGAAAAGGAGAACGCAGATTCCCTTGCCTCTATGTCTGTCTCTTATACACATCTAGATGTGTATAAGAGATAGCCTTTTGAGTAGTAAAGATGATATCGAATTCTGCTAACAACATCTGCCATCTAGGCATCCGAGTAGGCATAGGCTTCTCAACGAGATAACGAAGGGGATCACACACAGGAAATGAGATAAGTGGTATGACCCGAAGATAATGCCTTAGCATGAGATCCAAACCATATGCACAATATGTTCGCTCTTCCAAAGAATAATTGTCTTCATGGACTGTACACTTCTTACTTAGATAATAGATAGCCCGCTCCTTTGTATTGGAATTGTCATTACCCCAAGACACTGTCTCTTATCTAAGATAAGAAGTTTACAAGAGACAGCCTTGGCAGTATGATGTCACCTGACTCAAATACCTTCTTAAGATTGGTCAAGAGATCCTCGGCCTTCTTGGATCTGATGATGATATAGATGTGACATAGACAGCCATCTCTTCGCACTATCATGTCATGTATCATGACATGATGCACGTTGGAGGTCTATGTCGATGATATCATCATCGCATGATGCATGAATGTTTGGCGACGGAATCATCCTTGGGCTGGCCTTATTGTCAAATCTTAATAATCGACACAAACTCTGACCTCCCCAGTCTTCTTCGGTACTGGCACCATATTGGAAAGCCAAATAGGATAGATCAAAGCACACGTATGATTGGCATGAAAAGCTGCCATATGCACTGTTGGGTTATCGGACTTCCATCAGGCATCTGTTCAATCGAACTACGTTCGACCTGATTCCCGTGGTGGGAAGCCTGGAGGGAGATGCGTTATCATTGTATTTAATGCTTGAAATAAGAGACAGCTCCTCCTCATTGTGGGGGAGTTCATGGATAGAAGTTTACAGTCCAAAACAAATGAACGGACATTCGAGAACGAAGACAATGTTGTGCATGCACCTATTTCTTGACTAGATGGCATAAACAAAATAACTTAAAAAATACGAAACATACATACAAAGATGAAATTAAAAGGAGCAAAACTAAAAATAATATCCTTTCAAATTTACCGAAACTCCCTATGACTAGGGAGATCATCGAGATCAATTGTGCAGTTGGTCGATCTCGGCAAATGACAATTGCATGTTTTGCTCCCACTCTGTAGCAAATAAGGCACTTTGGTCGCCTTTCCAATTACTCGAGCGGAACTCATCTGCATGAAATACATGTTAGCCTTACCTGAGGCTGGTACCCCTTCAGACCCTTTATAAAAAAAACACGCAATCTGTTAGAACCCATTGTAGGTTATGTACCTAGGGATAGGTATGCAATTCTATACGGGTATCAGATAAGGATGTCCCCTTCTCACGGCTAATGATATGCATAAGTAGCCTACGGTGGCCCACATCCGTGGGCTTTAATTCCTTACACAATCTATGTTATGATGTATAAGAGACAGCCATGTTGTAGGGATGGGTCTCCTATTAGGGCTTGACAACCATATGCCTTTGACCCTACCTAAGGCTGTCTCTTATACACATCTAAAAAATCTGCCAATATAAATCATACGAATCAGAAAATTAATTACTATTACATAGCAAAAATTGTAAGGCTATACATCTAGATGTGTATAAGAGACAGGTTTAGGACACTAGACACGAGGCGGTAAGACAAGGTCCACACGGTTACGCCTATGGTTTAAGCTATAAGAGATGAGATTATACCCAAGGGCAATCTAGAGACAGGTTCCTGGACACCTATTTTTCTCTTTGGGCCCAAAGCCTAAAATCCCTCAATTCCAATGTCTCTTATACACATCTGGTTGGGTGATCGCCACGAGATACCGTTACGTGCACATTGTGTCACGACCGCATAACCGGGTAGATCATCTTAATTCCTACGAGAATGTGGGAGCGACACCCACAAAAAATAGGATATGCAATAAATGAGACATGTGTTATCTTATGTTCACTTGGAAGGGATTCACACATTTTAGCGCTTGGCTCTAAAGGTTTGATGCACCCAATAACCAAAAATTTCTCCCAAATTAACCATAACAGGTATAATAGCAACATATATTAAAACATGTACAATAAAGCAAGAACAAATCACACCATAAGTAGACAGGATATGGCACGTAAAACGAGACCTAAATCGAGTAAATTGGCACTCACGACAAACATAGTGAAATACAGTAAAACTAGTGTAAAATAATTTGAAAAGAACAAGAAAGTAACAGATAGCATGTGGCACATAAAATGAGACCTAAAATCCGCCACATCTCCGTGGGGACATACCAATCGTGTGTGTGTACTCGTGAAATAGGTGATTGAATGCAAAATCCACGCACAATTTACAAACATAAATTACCTACTTACTATTACAAATTTAAATACATCACCTATTTACTATTACATAACGGGGCATTTAATGCGACGATGAATGCAATTTCGATATCACACCTGAACCTATTTCTACACAATCTGAGAGTGATGAGGACGAGTTTATGATATTGAAAATGAAAAATACATCAAAATTTAAAAAGAAAATAAACCCTAGTTTAGATGATCTAAACTACAAAGCCTGTCTCTTATACACATCTGTGGTAGATTTAGCCGTTTCAATTAAAAGTCGCACACATTGAGCTTAGTGCCCTTTAACTCCCAAGGGCAAAATAGTAATTTATCTGTCTCTTATACACATCTAGATGTGTATAAGAGACAGCATTTCATCAACCTGAAGTTTGGTACAATTGAATTTGATTCAAATATTTAACGTCTAGTTGTGCAACTAATCCAAAATTTGAGGGCAAAAGAGTAAATTCACATAATTTAACAAATAAGATAAGGCATAAATATTATAATGAGACCAATAAACATTAAAATAAAGCACCAATCATCACAAAATCAATTAAATAAAAAAATGTGCAAAGATCAAAGTCTATTTACAATTAAATACTCATAAGGGCAAAACAGTAATTTCACAATCAAAGGGTAATTAAAATATATTAAAATGCCAAACAGAAATCAAAGCAAACATTGGTGGTTATTGACATAAAACATGTAATTTGGAAGATAATTTGAAGAGAAAAAAAACTAGTAATATTAAAGAAAATTTCTTAAGGGCCTAAATGTAAATAAAAAAATTATTTGAGGGCTAAAAATGCAGAAGTCTGAAATCTGGAGCGCCAAAATGCAAACAAAATTTTTCTGAAATTTTGGATTTTTTTTTTTTTGAAATGCCAATTCAAGATGACGTGGCGAATCAGGAGGTGCCACATCATCGCTGACGTGGATGTGTCTAAGATACACGTCGGCCCTATCAGAAGGGCCTACGTGTAATTTGAGAAAATATTCTCGGGCTAAAATGTGGCACCTGAAATTTGGAGGAGTCTAATGTGTATAAAAGACAGGCTTTCAGGTTAATATGCAGATTTTGGTGAAATTTCTGGCCTTTTCCACCACGCTTTTGACCCCGGTTTAACGATACCTGTCTCTTATACACATCTAGATGTGTATAAGAGACAGCGATGGAGGAGGAACTGGATTAAACTCAAAGAATAAAAGTTATATAGGGTCTCAAGCCTTAGATAGGGTCAAAGGCACCGACGATAAAGCCCTAATAGCTGTCTCTTATACAGGCCCAGGAAGGCTGTATCTTATAGACATCTATTCTTTGAGTTCAGTCTAATTCCTGAGCGATCGTATGTAATTTTGGCTCAAAATTGGCTGTCTAGAAAATTTTCTAGACTTCGAAATTTTTCTGGAAAATCCTCTGGACCAACAGCCTTTTTCTACCACATTTTTGACCCTCCAAATGGACTATTTTGCTTAAGATTTACAAAGATAAGTTTTAACTCGAGGAACCCTCTACAATTTTTATTCTTTAATTTCAGTCTAATTCCTCTCCGATCGTATGGAATTTTGGCTCAAATTTGGCTGTTTGGCAGATTTTTTGGCTTAAGAAAATTCTTGAGCCAAAATTACATACGATCGGAGAGGAATTAGTAGAGGGTATACACATCTAGGATGTGTATAAGAGACAGGAACTAAGATATCCTCCACTAGTCCCTTAGGATAGTCTAAAGATGTGGTAGAAAAAGGCCTGTCTCTTATACACATCTAGATGTGTATAAGAGACATTTCTGTCATTGTTTGCTAATGCAGCGTGAGCGATGCAGCAGTCTTGTTCACGCGTGAATTCATTTTTTTAAAATTTTAAACCAATTAATTAATTAATAATTTTGTTAAAATTAATTAATTAATAATATTTTAATTATTATTATTATTTGTTTAAAATCTAAAAATTCAATAATATTAGAACTTATTCTTAGTATTTAAAAAACATAAAACGCATAAGAATAATTAAACATCACAACATAAATTAATAAAGAATTAAAGGGTAAATTAAAAGAAAATCAAAGAGCAGGTTAAAAAGACATTAAAAGAAAAAGAAAAAAAAATTAAAATTGAGAGACAAATTAAAAGGAAAATAAGGGACAATTTAAGGGACAAAAATAGGTGTCTACAAAATGATTCAAATAACCCCTTGTTGTATATCGACCAGGCACTTTATCTCTTGTGGTTATTAAATGTGCGGTTGACTCTTTTGTGTTTTAAATTTTTCTACAAAATGGATGAAAATTGTTAAAGGGTTTACTAATCCCAACTTGTGAAATCTCTCTCTCATATTATATATATATATACCCCTAACTAATTCAAGTGTCTAATAAATTTTGGGGTTATATTAAAAATAAAATTGTATGACAAAGTTTTGGGGTATAATTAAATATGAAGAGGGATTAAATTGACAATAAAGGAAAAAAAAGTCAAATTAAGGGGACAAGAAAACCCTAAACCCTTCCTTTCCCAGGCACCACCCCGCCCCTCCATCTCCCAGGTCAACCCATCCCGTCTACCACCTTCCTCCCTCATCCACCACCACCCACACCGCCACCCTTATCCTCAACACCTGATCTAACCGACTTCCCTCATTCTCCCCAATTCTCTTTTCTCCTTTGATCTTCATTCCTCCCATCCCTTTCTCCACCGCCATCCCACCCCATCCCCAATACCCGATCTAACTAGCCTAATTTCCCACTATCCTATCGCCATCCCCTCATTTTCCTCCTCTAATTTGCTTCCCCAATCTATCCTTCCCTCTGATCTATCTAGCCCTTTCATGTCTTGATGTGCGTCCTTCTTCCTTCTCCTCCATCCTCCTCGGTTCCACCCTCTCTCCTCCTCTACCCCCTCGATATCCTTCCCCAACACCTTCTGCCACCACCTGCTTCTTTCATCCATTGATGGTAACATATTCATGATGCGGGCTGATTGCGTTTGATGGTTGATGATGGGTTCTAATAGTGATAGGATGATGGTATTTGGTGGTGATTGTATAAGAGATTGGAACATGATAGGATAGATTGAGGATAGGAGAAGTTGGTCCCATTTTAGAACGTAATGTGGGCTAGATAGAAAAGGTGCTAGGATAGATGTGGCAGTTAGGAAGTTGGAGATGGTGATTGTTGGGATGGGGTAAGGTGGAGATAGGAGGAAGAGGGTGGATTGGCTGTGTTGGGAAGAAGTGGAAGAGGTAAGGTTTCTTTGAATTTTTTATTTTTAATTTGACACCTAACTTTGTGATTTTCTTTTTTTTTTTTCAATTTGACCCAAAACTTTTATGGACACTTGAATTGGCTAGGGTTATTTATAACATTTCAGTAGTAGGAGTTAGTTTTAACAGTTTTTGTCCATTTTGCAAATAAATTTGGAGTTTAAGAGGATCAAATGTACATTTATAATCGTTAACCACTGATTTAAATTAATCAGTTAATTTCATTTCGTTTCAAAATTTACTTCGGAAGATGTGTTCTTTCAACTAGCTAAAATCATATCACAATAACAAAACAATGTTGTATAATTTTTAAATTTATTCAAATTCCATTATGCTATTACTTACTAATTGCGAAGTAAATTATGATGAGTAATACATAATTTGTCAAATAATATATAAGATAAGATGAATAATGATTAAAATAAAACATGAATAATGCCACATATTATTTATCAAATAAGTGATCAAATATTATTTACAAACCAAACAAATAATTATTTTAATTAAATAATATTAGTCAAATAATAACTATTATTGGCTATCCAAACAGAGATTTGTTCAGGCAGACTGGATTGAAACATGCGCCTCATCCTATGCATGTTAATGTTGCTTGTATTTGTGGCCAACATATTTTATGCCTCACTAATGATGTATACTACTAATATAATATTAACCTGATAGCAATCAAGATCATTTGTAAGAGTAAATGATAGCCTACCTATAGAGAACATAGTTGTGTAAATGCAGTGATTTACCATGGCTGTGATCTGTCTCTCCACTACTTACAACAACTACAAATAATCATGCCAAGTTTTAGGACGTATAGTTTTTTCTGACAGGGATTGTATCATAAATGGCTGGTGCTTTTGTTGAAATTATGGTTCCTTTACCAAGCTTCAACTGATTTTAGCTTTATCCGTACTATTTATAGTCATTGGATATCTCTAAAAGGAGTTGTGATTCTTTTGTTGTTTGTAAGGAAGTCAATATTAAACTACTTTAGCCACCTCAAATGCAGATGAAGAGGAGCCCAAATTGAAGAATATTTTTTTTTGTTATTCATTCCGCATCCACGAAAGGTAAACTCCAAGTTGAGTCGTCTGAAACAATTTAAATGGCAACAATTTTGCCATCAAAACGTTTTATTTAATTGACTAGATACATAAACATGCAAAAGCAATATTTTTCTTTCATTCCTCCAATATGTTTAATGAGCAAATATGTGTTTTGTCTCTTATACACATCAAGATGGAGATACAAAGAACAAACCACAGGAAAGTCACGAAGCAAAAATCCGCACTACAAATTTATCTTGAAAAAACTTAGTGATTCGAAAGAAAAAATGTGGGAGAAAATTAGAAAGGAGGAGAACATCATGCATAATGTAGCTAGCTAGCGTCGACAGTGAGCTTTGCACATATTTTTGCAGTCATAGAAGCAAGGTCCGCCACAGTGAAGAGGACAGTTGTATTTAATTTATTAGACACTTGAATTAGTCCTCCAGGATCAGGTCCTCCTCCTTCCTGTTCACCTCCAATCCAGATTTATTTTTATTGTTGACCACATCTTGATCACTCCCTTTTGGAAGCTTAGCTGAAGTATTTGAAGTCACATTGGTTTGAGCTAGAGTAGTCCTAGTGCTACTATAGTTTCCTTTTTCCTTACCTCTTATAGAAACCACCAAAATAGCCAGAAATAAAAGGGCACACAAACCTTATTTTCTTGTCATCTCCATTGCATTCACTAATATTTTGCTCTCAGAATAAGCATGTCCTCAAATATCTGTGGCTCTTGTCTATATATAGGACAAGTTATAAAATAGAAAGATATGACAAGGTAGCTAGACAGCAGGTAGTTGAAAGGATGGCTAATGATCAATCTAACCAACAAACATTCATCAAATTAAATATTGCCCAACAGAGAGAGAGAGGAGATGGCTTCATTTTAACTTTGTCCCCACCTCTACAATTGAAGCATCATGCTTGCAAGAAAAGAGCAAAGTTATATGCTAGGCTAAGGTATGGCACTGGGGCGCATGCAAACATGGCAAATTTTTAAGTAGTTCTGATTTTTTTTACCCGATTTATAGATTTATAGTATGAATTAAACAAAATAAATATTAATTGACGTAAGTAAAATTTTATAAAATTTAATTTTAATTATAAACTCTATAAGTGGGACCTAATACCGATTCTAGAATATTTTCCTGTGAATATATATGGCTGCTGGTTTCGATGTATTCATTTTTAATATCTTCAAAGGACCTCATAAGTGTCGCCCATCGTACATACTAAGAAGTTAGGAGGATATGAAAACATCAAAGTTCGTGAAGTGGAGTACTTATTGTTTCCTGTAGAATGCAACTAACTGCACAACTTAGAAGTTGGAAGTGGTAGAAGTGAGGCTTCAATGTGAATCTTGGATCGTGGCTTTTTTTAATTGGAAATACACTTGTTGTGTAGCATACTCTTGCTGGACCACAATTAAAGTCCAAACACCACCCAGAAGATTGTCATCAAATCAAATGTGGGAATAAAAAACCTATAATATTGCTACAAGTACCTAAGCAGTTCGACAAGCAACAGAATCTCCAACCAGCTTAATGCAGTTACAAATTATAGATGAAAAGAAAAATGAACTTATGAAGTTATTTGCATGAAATTAATATGCCCATGCAGGAAAGAAATGAGTAAAGTAAAATAGAATGGCAATTTCTTACGCTGTTTTTGTGTTATAGAGACACTCTAATGCAACTTACCAGAAAAATTCGAGTTGGCTGCCATAAGCAACTGTAACAGTTCCATGCCAACAATCCTCAATTTCTCATCAACACCCCTTAACAGATAACAGAGAATGGGAGATCATACTTGTCATGAGCATCAACTTCCGCTCATAAATAACCTTCTAGTTTGTATACTTTTGGCTTTTGCGTGTTTACACAGCTAGTTGCACATACTGAACAAACAAGAATAGCTTCTGCTTTATATCAGCTAACGAGACATGAAGTTTAACAACATATCATGCTAATTGTAACTATCACAGTTACATGGGAGCAATACTACTGTATGCTTTGCATACAAAAGAGTTATTGCAGATATAGCTTTGCATATCATCCTACAACCAGGACATCAGAAGTCCTCTAAGCTTTACCAGCCAACAAAATCATCACTTCAGTTTTCACAACCAAAACTTAAAATCCATCCTATACAAAAGTAAAACTGGCCAAAGCTTAGAGGCTGTCTAGCAGGAGAATAATAATGATTTTCTGAGAAGTTAATAAGGAGAAACCGGAATCAAAGGTCTATGGTGGCTCTTAGCTTGACTTGATTTATACACATCTAGATGTCGTAAGGAGCATGTTCTTGTCGAATCCCGTAAACTAATCCTTGACTTGCCTCTGTCCTACGATGTGGTGATCAAGAGGTAGCACGTTCTGATCGAACACCATAAACTCGTCGACTTGGGCTTCAACTTCTACTCCTGGTCCGGCTCCTGCAGTGTTTACTAATGTTTAGACCTTTTTACTCAAAAATTACAGAGAAGCAACTAAGAATATATAGAAGCAATGAAATTAATGATAACTGCCTAATAGAAGATGATGGTCATTAAGCTTTCGATTCATGTTTGTCTAATTTCAGGTTTGTCAATGTTCCAACAGCAATAAGCTCATTCATTTTTTAGCCTTAAGAACGGCAAATAAAACATTAACAAAACAAGAAGTTCAAAGAGCATCCTCTCTAAAACTTTTGACACCAGATACTGAATGTCAAGGGATCTTTACAAAATATAAATTTATAAGCAAATAAGTCCTCAAATTTCTTAAAACCTACTTTATGGAACATTGGAACTTTGTAGATAAAGCTAGTAGACAGGAAGAAAGTAAACAACATTTGTATCTTATGATCTTTTGAGTAAAACAATAACTGAATAGTATTTCTCCACCACATGTATTTTACAATTTAAATTCCGATAATGATTTTCTAAAGGTCAGCCGTATTTCTTTGAAGTCACAAACAAAATCAGGAAAATGAAAAAAGGAGCCATGACAAGAAAGCTTTAGACGCTCCACCAAAATACAAGCCAAGGCAATACAAAATCTTAGTAAAGCGGGCTACTTTTACTAAATGCCATTAGGATGAAGAAATTTCTGGATTTAACACTACGCCTTCAACAATGGCCAAGACATCCACAATATAGAAGTTCTCACTGGTAGGATGTTCAAGTCAGTTGTAATTTTGTCAGTGAAAGAAATCTGCATTCGGGCAAAATTTATACAGTGACAAATATTTAATAGCGTGATAAGAATATTTATCTGCAAGAATGTTATGCATTTTAAGGCCATTTACCTAGAAGAGCACTAGGAAAAGAAAAGGAAGATAGTACTAATCCAATTCAATACTTTGTAATAGGATCAAATTATTCATGCAGGATTCATTGCTTTACTTGAATCTTTCTGTTACATACTTCTGAAGTTCAAGCAATATTTAGAAACACAATTCCTCAGAGAGTAAATAATCTGAAACCTGACTCTGTCATACGAGGGGGGATCACAGTAAGGAGCACATTCTGATCGAATCCCATAAGCTTGTCCTCGACTTGCCTCTGTCCTATGAGGGTGATGGCTTCAGCTTCTACTCTTTCTCCACCTCCTGTCGTAACAAGTAGCATGTTCTGATTGAACTTGCTGACCCGAGCTTCGACTTCTACTCCTGCTCCGCCTTGAGTAAGTAGCATGTTCAGATTGAGACTTGCTGAGTCGAGCTTCGACTTCGACTCCTTCTTCAGCTCCTATGGTAAGTAGCACATTCTGATCGAACTTGCCAACTCGGGCTTCGACTTCTACTCCTTCTCCAGCTCCTGTGGTAAGTAGCATGTTTTGACCTGACTCGGGCTTCAATTCTGATTGAACCCAAAATACTCGTCGACTCGAGCTTCGACTTCTACTCCTGCTCCGGCTGTGTTTACTCATGTTTAGACCTTTTTACTTAAAATTTACACCACTAATTCACCAATACCACTACTTTCCTTCCAACTTTCCTGTTAAAACAAGCACACAAGCCAAATAATCTTCATTAGTCCATACTCCTCATTCTTCAACCAAAAACTGTTGCTGAATTTGTGGGACTTAATCTACAGAGCCTGTTAATTTGTAAAGTGCTGCAACACATATAAAGTAAAACCAACAAATTACTCAATGCTCCACTTCTTCAACAAACATCTTAGACACGCCGACTCGAAAAAATCTGCCGAAAACTGATCCTCGAATTGAAAAAAGAGGATACTCTTATCGTATCTAGATCGTGTATAAGAGACAGTTCGGGTCACTTAAATTTAAGTTAGTCTTGAGTCACATTTAGTGACCGTCGAATACTATTTGATCCATTTTAAGTATTTTGTAAATTTAGTTAACAGGGTTTCATCAGAAGTTTATAAAACTAGTGATATTGACAAAGCCTTGCAGGGTATTTTTTCAGTTCTTCTTCAACTTCTCTCCTCTTTCTCGTCTTCTCTTTCTCTTCCTTAGTTGTATTATAATGTTGTTTGTCTACGGCTACAAGTTATGGTTTTTAAAGACAGCTATCTGTTGTCTTTTGGGATGTATTTTGTGACTTAATTGTTGTTGTTATTAGTTTATTGCTACTTGCTTGTTTGTTGTTGTTGGAATGTAATGTTGAGATGTATTTTGTGATTTAGACTTAATTATTATTGACTTAATTGTGAAATTAACTTGCTTAATTATCAATATTTAAATTTTTTATGTTTTGTTGCCAGTGAAGGTCGGGTATTCGGTTGACCCAATCCTTTTTGAGTACTTGGCCTAGGATACATGCTTTGTAGTCAAAAAAATTTCAACTCTTTATCAGGTCCATGAAAGTCAAGTATACTTTCTTATCTCATAGACCAAATACCCAATTATGAGCACCCGTACAACTCATAAAAGTTACGGAAAGTATTCGTGAAGCAATGCTCATTATCTGATAAAGCAACCGCATAGAACAGATACGGAAATACTTACCTGGACTCTCCCCTGGTGGGGCTGTGGATCTTTTGGTTCAGAAAGTCCACATATGTGGACTTACCTGAACCAAGAGATCCACAATACCAATCTATTTAATATTATTTCAGCGAAACCACTACCCAAGAAGATAGCAACCAAAATTGCATGAAGATGTCCAACGGCAACTCTCTCTTTACAAACTTGAGTAAATTATCATATAGCCCACGTTGCATGCATTATGGAGCTGCATAACTACCCCTATGCTTAAAGTATAAACCAAGTACCAGCATAAGGAAGTTTCTTTATGCAGAATTTGCCTTGAAAACAATGATATCCATATATTCAAGAGAATTGAACGATTATTAGAATGTTCAGAACTAACTAGGTGATAGTCAAAATGAAATACAATGGGCAAGCGGTGTCCTCTAATATTTTCAACAATTCTGCGCTTCAAGAGGCTTCTAACAGTCTAAAGGCCTCAAGCGGCAGAAGAAAGAATCAGAACTTAAAGCATCACCTAGCAAGCATCCTATAATGCAAGCAAGGTTAAAACACTCGTAGACATTTGATCCGTGTAATTTTTTTAACAAATTCAATAAACTGTCAACATTCAGTAAGCCACCAAATATATATCAACAGAACACTGCATCTTACCTATTACATAATAAAAAGACAGTCAATACCATCATTATTACAATGAAATGTAGGCGAAAGTATGCAACAATCATAATGGACCAAAAGGAAAATATGTTGTTCCTCAAACTTTAGGGAAAAGGCAAGGATAGGAATGTTAAGGCAATTTCCATTTTTTATTTCAAACTGGGATATCTATTCCCCTTTCCAGCAACTTCAACATTAATAATTTCCTCCTAAAATTTTGTTTTATCAGTATATTAAATCCATCAAATGCCTATATAATATGATTGTTGATACACAACTGCTGTTATAGGAAGACACCACAATGTTAAGCAACTTGGGAAGTATCCCTAATAAGTTTTTTTACCAAGGTTTTGGGTATTTGCATGGAGGAGATGAAGCACAATAACTATTATCTTTCAGATTATCAGGGAGAATGGTCCAAAGCACATGAAAAATCCATTAAGGATTCATGCAAATCACGACATTAAGTTATGAGCCCCTTTATTCAAAATTGTGCTTCCCAACTTTGATGAAAATAGACCTACCATTGCTATTCAATCCTCAGAATCCGTAAAATAAAAATGCACAATATTGTTATACTTCTCAAATCTCATATAACACACAAGTTTCAATTCTCATACATCTTCCACAGCAAATTTGCACCTAGAAATCTGGTCATGTGACGTATAACAGAAATAATAAGAACTAAAGAAAGAATTATGCAATAAAATTTAACCAATACATCTAAAACATCAAAATTTAGCATGCCAAGGGATGTGAGAAAATGAAAAATTGATCCAAAAATCAACCCTTTAAATTTCTTCAGGAAAACTAAGAATAAACTAAAAATAATCAAGATTTCTAGCAAGAAAATCACAAAGAAAAAAACATGTATTTTCACGGGAATTAAGCAATTTGCATCCATCAAAACATATACTTTTCATATTCAGATAATCAAGATCAATTTTCAAAATCAAAGAATCACACTTATTATTCAAATTTGAAGAATCCCAAATTGACAGCAAATTGAAATAAGGCCAATTAATAATAAGGATAGCAACAAGACAAAGTTTGGAGACACCAAAGCTTTATTAAACTTTTCCACACACACGCAAAGCAGCAGCAACACATAGATATAGTACTTTATAAATTGACTTCCTAAACCAATTGAATATAGGAAACCTATTCAAACTAAAATTTGACCAACTCACAATTAAAAACCACTTAGGAAACAAAGTAACAACTCTTCTAATGTTCTACGCCTAATTAAATTATACTTTGGTTTAATTTCCTACATTGCCTCCCTTAAACCAAAGTCTTTAAATTTGACCATTCCAAGCATCTTCTTCAACTTCATGAATGACTCCACTTTCAGTGATTTTGTGAAAATGTCTATCACTTGATCTTCAGTCTTACAATAATCAATGATATTCTCTTTGTCTTGAACCAACTCACGAATGAAGTGATATTTAATATCATAATGTGCTTGCTTCATCCATGAAACACCGGATTCTTTGACAATTCAATTGCCAATTTGCTATCACAAAATTTTTTTGTAGGTCCATCTTGCTTGTGTTGCAAAAATTCAAGCATCTTTATCAACCATAGTGCTTGTGTAGCACTACTTGCCGCCGCCATATATTCGGCTTCAGCGGTGGACAATGCCACAACTTGTTGCTTCTTGGATGACCAACAAAACACACCACTTCCCAAGTGAAAAGTATACCCGGAAGTACTTTTTCTTTGTATCATGTCACCAGCCCAATCGCTATTTGTATATCCAACAAGTCTAGATTAATTAGAATATGAATAAAAGATACCAACAGTTGTGTACCTTTAATATATCTCAAGATCCTCTTGGCTGCTTGCAAATGTGACAAGGAGATTCCATAAATCGACTAATTAATCCAACACTATAAGTAATGTCGGGCCTTGTAGAAGTCAACTATCTTAGACTCCCAACCAATCTTCTAAAATTTGTTGCATGCACAAAGCTCACCAGTGCCATCTTTTGTCAATTTAAGCTTTTCTTCAACGGGAGTCATTATTGATTTAGCAGTGTCCATATTAAATCTCTTCAAAATATCACCAGCATACTTAAATTGTGAAATAAATATTTCACAAAATGTTTAAGTAACCTCAATACCAAGAAAATATGACATTAATCCCAAATCAGTCATCTCAAAATGATTAATCATAGCCTCCCTAAACTCACAAATTAACTTGAGATTATTGCCAGTAAAAATTAAATCATCCACATGTAAGCATACAATAAGAATATCACCCCAGAATTAAATTTAATATACAAGGTATGCTCATATGGACATCTAACAAAACCATGCTCAACAAAATAAGAATCAATACTAGTATACCAAGTTCGAGGAGCTTGCTTCAAATCATAAAGTGCCTTATTCAATTTATAGACTTTATTTTCTTGGCCTCTTTTGATGTAACCTGCACTTTGCTCAACATATACCTCCTCTTCAAGGACACCATTTAAAACCAATGGCATTCTTTCCAGCTGGTAGATTTGTCAACTCCCATGTGTTATTCTTCTCAATGGCTTGAATTTCATCATCCATTGCTTGGCTCCAATGATCATCTTGAATAGCTTCCTCAAAAGAAATTGGATCGCAATCTGCAAACAAGGCGAAATTTACAACATACTCATCAGATAAATCATTGTCATTATTAACAACATAATCTTGCAAGCTGGCTGGCAAATGTCGTTGTCGTTGTCGCTGTGGGCGACTAGATGACTCTCCGAAAGTAGGTTGTGAACTAGTTGGTTGTTCAATACTTTCTTCCTCCATAACTGTTGGCTTTAATGGAAGTGTCGGTAAAGAATCTGACTTTTTCTTGGACACATCCCAAGATCCTTGCTACATCAAATGTGACATACACTACTAACATTAAAATTACAGTGTCGGATTGAACAACTTTGATGTTTTAGATGTATTGGTTAAATTTTATTGCATAATTCCTGTCTCTTATACACATCTAGATGTGTATAAGAGACAGTCTAATAGGTGTCCTACACTGTGTAATTATGGGACATCTAGATGTGGTATAAGAGACAGTAATAGACCATATAGTAATTTGAACAATTAATAAAGAGACAGGAACCTATTAAATACATAAATTTATGCACAAATAGAAAGTCCAGCTTCTAAATTAAAAAACCTTTAGGCAAATTTTTAGCATGCATCATAGAGCTCACCATATCCAATTCAGTTCATTTTTTCTCATACGCCATTTCTTTGAAGTGTACCTATGATCATTTGGTGTCTAATACCATGTTTCTCCAAAAAATTATCACAGACAGTAAATTCAGTGCCTCTCGATCAGTTCTTAAAGTTTTAATCAAATATCCACTTTGCTTTTCTACATACACTTTAAAACTTTTAAAAACATCACATGCATCAGATTTATTCTTCAAAAAATAAACCCAAGTTTTCCTGCTAAAATCATCAATAAAAGTAACAAAATATCTACTACCACAATTTGAAGGAATCTCAACTAAACACAAATCTGAATGAATTAATTCCAAAGTATTCTTTAGATCCAAACCTTGCCTTTAGGAAAAGAATCTCTATATTTCTTTCCCAAAATACAAGATTAACAGTATTTTTTTGAGATTTGTAATGGTTACCTCAAACCTTAAACCATTTTTCTCATAGCAAGAAAACTTTATTACCAAAATTCAAATGGCGAAAATGCATGTGCCACAACCAATTATCATCAAAATTCACAGAACTAAAGTAAGGTAAATCACCATAATTTAGAGAAATAGGCCATAAACGATTGTGATTCATATTACACACATACTTTTGCAATTAGTCCCAATCGATCATCAGTGATGGTTCCAACACCATATTTGAAATGCAAATCATACCCCTTTTCAGAAAGTTGTCCCAAACTCAACAAATTATGATAAAGGCTTGGTACATAATAGACATCAAATATAAAATTAGCAGATCAGGAATCTTCAAAGGGAAATAGCTTAAATTGACAAAAGATGGCACTGGTCAGTTTGTTTTTGCAACAAATTTTAGAAGATTGGTTGGGAAAACATATCTAGATTTTCACACATATGATTACTACACCCAAAATTAATGAACCAATTATTCTTTTTATTTTCTTCAGATCCAAAACTGGAAAATAAAATTGTGAAGTCTTTTTCACCATTATTTTCAGCCACTTTAGCATGCACATCTCTATTATTAGATTTATGAGACCAACATTCAAATTTATAATGACCAAATTTTTGACAATCATGGCATTGAATTTTACGTCTGTTAATATTATAATTTTGCTTATTATTTGGACTATGATTATTATCTCTTTGCTGATAATAAAAATTACTTTTACCACGGCCCCTAAAATTAGCTCTGCCTTCACGACCTCTTCCACGTCCTCGAAAATTTTGATTCCGGTTTGAATTTTCACCTTTCTCTTTTGCCTTGTTTGTCTCTACTTGCAACGCCTTTTCAACCGTTTCTTTTTCTACGCCATCATCTAACTTCCCGTTAATTCTCTGTTCATGAAGAATTAACGATCCCTACAAATCCTCAGGGCTCAAATTTGACAAATCTTTTGATCTCTTGGATCACCGCTACCACATGAAGAAATTTTATGGGTAGTGTATTGAGAATTTTCTCAACAAACACTTCATCACTCAGATCATGGCCATTTAAACACATCTCATTCTTGATAAGAGTCAGATCGGGAAAAATCCCGGGTTGCCAAAATATCTCATGCACCTTTGCGATTTTGGCGTTGCAATTTTGCCAAAATTGACACATCACTTTGATGAATTTGACACGAAGCCAAACTCGCCCTCCTTTTTACATTGGCGTTGGCGTTTTCTTCAATTTCTTGAAGTCATACCCACATAAAGATGTGTATAAGATGGGTCTATAAGAATATTGCTAAAACAACTAAAATCTTTTTTCCTGAGTTTTGGAACTACATGCATATTATTATTATTTTACGACATGATTGCTCAAGCGAACCTTGCTCGATACCAATTTGACAAATTGAAATAAGGCCAATTAACAATAAGGATAGCAACAAGACAAAGCTTGGAGACAACAAAGTTTTATTAAACACCACACACCACATAATGCAGACAACACAATATATATACTTTTGATAAATTGAAAGTCAGTTGCTTAATTGAGATTCTTATAAACCTATTCAAACTAAAATTTGACCAACTCACATCTAGAGACCACTTAGGATTGCAAAGTAACAACTCTTCTAATACTCTACTCCTAATTGAATTATACTTTGGTTTAATTTCCTACAAAGGCCCATCTAATTGCATCAGCTTCTTCAATCGCTTTGACTCTATATTCAACTAATGCCCAAGCCTTCTTGATCTAGTTGTTGTTATCAGCAGCAGTGATGCCTATCCTAGTTTTGTTCAGACCAACCCTTACTTTTGCTGCAGTTGACAATCTCATTCATTCAGTTTCCATTTCTTGCTACTGTAGACTATCCACTGTATTGGTTTGGGAATTGTTCTTTTTTGGTTTATATTTGGCAAGAGTGAACTTATTCCAATCATTCTCGCATTGATGACTTGTCTCGCACTCCTTGTCTTTCTCCCGGAATTCATTTCAGATTGTCAACTGCAGCAAAACAAAGGGTTGGTGAACAAAACTAGGATAGGCTTCATTGCTGCTAATATTCCTGTCTCTAGTTGCGGCAGATGTGTATAAGAGACAGCAACATTTACTGAGGTCATACTTACAAAACGCACCTCCCATAATTTCAGACATCTTGTGAATCCACGACCACAGACTTCTGTGTCTGCCTTTCCTTCTCTCCCCAATATCACATATTCACAATCCTCATTTCGTTTAATTTCCTCTGGCAGATTTACTTTTCCTTCTTTTCCTAACAATTTCCCAATATCCTCAATAAATGCTTGTCTCAATGTGATATTGGGGAGAGAAGGAAAGGCAGACACAGAAGTCTGTGGTCGTGGATTCACAGCAACAAAATGGTGTCGAATACACAAAACTGAGCATATCATTTTTGAGGTAACTGATGTCGGGTCGGGTCTTGATCTCGAAGAATTGGTTGGTTGTTGTAGAATGGTGGTACAACACCAATTTCCACACTACTGTTAAATCATCTCACCATTTCAACACTACTGTTACACAAAGACAAAACCAAAAATAAAAACTACTCAAATCATGATATAACTATAAACTAAGAACTAAAATTGGGTAGAAATGCTAAGAGTGATAAACTTGTACCATGCATCTCACCATTCAAGCTTCAAACAAAATCAACATTCAATTCAACTCATCAACTAATGCAAAGATGGCATCAGCTTGGAGCCCTTAGCCATGCTACTCTTATTTGGTACACCAAGTATCTAGTAAGAAATTCTACAAAGATTCAATCCATGAAGCATCAAACTAATTACCTACTTTGCGTCAGCTTAAGGCCGTTTGTCCGGAGAATATTTCATGATTTGTTAACAGTTGAAAGTTTGGTTTTGCTGGGATGGAAGAAGGATTTCTTGTTTCATTTTATCAAATTGAACTCCGTCCACTGCTTTTTTCCATAACTGTAGAGCTTTAAAAAAACAAGAAGATGGATATATTTTTTTTTAATAAAAGATGGAGATTGTTATTACCAAAAGGGAAAAAAAAGAGGAGACAATAGAAAGCAAATTGATACTTCAAGAATGGGAAAAAGGATTTTTAATGGTGAGAAGGCTAAAAGAGAGAGGGAGAATAATTGCCACAAGGTTAAGGGCATTCGTAGGCCCTTCTGATGAAGAGAGATAGGAAGGTGGTAGAGCAGTGGTGCTCAAAGAAACGAAAAGGAAGGGATGAGAAGGGAGAAGGTTAGTGATTGTGGGGTCAATGGGAATTATTGAGATGGAAGGGTATTTTTGTCATCTAATAAAAACTGATGTGGCTGTAAAATATTTTTTCTGGCATTATGAGTTTCCAACTGGAAGTCTTCTTATACACATCTAACTACTCTTAAACTAATGAAAGCCCTCCACTTAGAGTTAGGGATTGTATTTCTAAAAAATAAGGAGTCATCTTATTCAGAAAAATAGGTCCCTACTCTAAATAGAGGGTTCCCATCCATACCAGTAATTACTCTTAAATTAATGAAAGCCTTCCACTTAGAGTGAGGGACCGTATTTTTGAAAAATAAGGAGTCATCTTATTCAGAAAAATTAGTCCCCTACGCCAAATAGAAGACTCTGTGTTTAGAAGCAACTACTACACATGTTTACATGTCCAGTAGTTGGAGACTCAACAAAAATAAAAATTTACAGCAAGAAAATAGAACAAAAGTTAGTACTTGATATTCATACTTGGTTCGGTTCAATTTTACAAGAGTTCATTCAAGTTTGGTTAGTTAATTATTAAACTAAACTTAATCTACATTACGTGTTTATTAACTTTATAAACTCAATTCGATAAGTTTAAACTTTAAATTTATATATAAAAATTTCAACTTATTCGAGTTTGATTTGAACTCGGGTTGACTAGAGTTTGATTGAATTTGGTTTGAAAGATAACCGAACCAAGTATGAATATCAAGTACTAACTTTTGTTCTATTTTCTTGCTGTAAATTGATCGGCTTATTTAAATTCATTTACATTACTATTAACTAGGATAATGACAACAATTGAGTGGATAAATTGGATTATAATCTACTAATGCAAATGACACACAATATGCGTGTGCAAATTTATAGAAATTGATAGAGAATAAAAATTAAAATAATTTAGAATTAAAAGGAGAAGACAAATTATAAGAAATATTGGTATTAGATAATTATTACAACACATTTGCTAAAAAGAAATGGTAAAGTCATAATTTGCTCCTAAAGAGATACATAGGTTATTGTAAATATGAGGATAATTAGAGAAATTCATTAATTTTGATATTACATGTAATAGAATAAGACAATCTAATCCTCCCATGTTGTATCCTAAGAAGCCAAATACAACTATTTCACTAGCTCCATTTCCACCACCAACTGCTTCATCTTGACTTTTCTTCTGCTTATGATAACCTCAGTAGCGACCTTGATTAGTCTTGCTTAATAACTTGTAAAAAAGTGAGTGTTATTGGATTACTCTTAGTAGAAGGCTATAACATGGAGACATGAAAAACTAGATATATTCTTAATAAAGTTGGTAAGAATCTCATCTATATGGCTGTATCTTGAGATAAAAGGAAAGGCAGACACAGAAGTTTTTAACAGTAGTGTGGAAATTGGTGTTGTACCACCATTCTACAACAACCAACCAATTCTTCCATTCATGAGGTTGATGGAAGCAGACAACTAAAGAAGATCGCTAAGCACCTATTTAATCTTTCGGTTTGGACATCAATTTATAGATGGTAAGAAGAAGATAAATGCTACTCAGTTCCCAACTTACTGAAAAGCTTTTACGAGACTAAACTGTCGAACTCTTTGTCTCTGTCCGAAAAATGCTATTTAATGGGTCATGCAATTTGTAGATATTGTCAAAAGAACTTGGGCCACACTTTGAGCTATGTACTTAGCTGTTATAGGAAAAAAAATGCATATATTTAGTGAATATTTCAACTACCACAGATATGGTATTACAACCAGTAGATAGAATAGTAGTGGAATGAAATCAATCGAAATGTGTTGCCAAGATTGAGTGCGAATAGGCGTGGCTGCAACAATTCTAGTATTTTAGATCTGCTAAACTTTACTCCTTAAACACACATCCTTATGGCAAAGCTTGAAGAAGCAAGTGGAGGCTTTTGTATAGGAACTGTCTCTTATACACATCTAGATGTGTATAGTGCCCAGAGCTCAAGAATGACTTCCAGTTGGCAACTCATGTATGCAAGAGAGTAATTTAACCCCCAGATCCTTGGCTACACCAGTGTACTACCTGCCTTTATACCTTATCACTTCGTTAGCATTGGAATCACTAGGTTGACAGCAAGTTGCAATGAGGTTGAGAACAGCTCTTTCTCTTATACACATCCCCCATGTGTAACTAAGAGACAGTTACTCTTTTAACTAAGCTGGTTTCATCATACTGATATAAGACACACATCGCTCCATTTTCCTCATCTCTTCTAGAAGGAGTATCAAAACCAAGTTCTCTTTTCTTTTCTGTAATGAATCTCATAATCCAATCCTAACAGCTTAGTAAGCCACTTTTGCTGAAGAGGAGTTGTGATTTTTTGCTCCAAAAGCATTTTAGGCTTTGATGATCTATCTACTAATTATGAAATGAGATCCCATCAGGTTGTGCCTCCACCTAGTAATTGTAGTAATAAAGGACAACTGTTCCTGTTCTTATATGGATCTAGCTTTGGTTCTTGGGTCCCATAGCCTGACTGAGAAAATAAATAAGTCTTCCAAAGGTGGAAGAATTGCCTCTAATACACATTAGATGTGTATTAGAGACAGCCTTAAGAATCACATCCTTCTCTTTTACTATACACATCTAGGTTTGGAAAACAAGAAATGGTATCTACGGGCATCAAGGACTTGTTTGAGGTGAAGTAAATGTGTTTGCTAATTGATAACCTCCTAAATGTCATATATTTTATGTGTCGTTTACCTCTGTTTTAAGGTAATTGAGTAATAATTGAGTAATTATGAGTTAAAATAGTTTATTTTGAGTTTTGTAGGGTTTGAGTGAAAAATAACTTAAAATGGGTCACAATATTGGAGGAAAACATTCACTAACGTGGTGCAAATCGGAAATAGTTCGGAAGATCAAGAATAACTCTCTTGTTAGAGCTCTGATTTCTGTGATTTTGGATGATTTAGAAAGATAAGGAAGTTTTCTACAACTTTTGTGTTTTAAGTTTTCCAGGATTCTATAAGAATTTTATTCAAAATTGCAAAGTTAGAAAATATGAACCGGCGATGAGTGCTTCTGACACAGTTTGGTAGATTGATCATAACTTTATTGTCCGAAGTCTAATTGATGTGATCTTAGATGTTTTAAACATCTTGAATCACATCAATTAGACCTGTCTCTTATACACATCTAGATGTGTATAAGAGACAGGGCTATTAGTGCTCAAAAATTAGAAATCATGTCTCATGGCGCTCACATGCGTGATGAATTGCAGCGCATGTGCGCCCGCCCGTAAGCTCAACTGGTTCTGCCAATGTTCACATGCACGACAAAATTGCAGTGCATGTGCTCCAATCGATGGGTGGGTTACAAAACTTGATTTATTTTGCAAGAAACATCCTCCCATGGGCCGGTTGCATGGAAAATTGTGTGCTTATCATCTCAAAATCCAAAACCCTAAAAACACCTAAATACCCCATTATGAATAGCTGTTGAGAGATGGACATCAGCTATTAGTTAGATTAGCTACTAGAATAGAAATTCATTAGATTAGACTAGGGTTTTCTTTATTTTTAAGAAGGATTGAAGATTGACAACCTTGGACCAAGGACTTGTGATTCTTCATTAGCGAAGCATAAAGAATCTTAAACCTTTTCTTATGTTATTTAAGATCCATATAAAATGATTAAAAATATTACTTAAGAGTGTCTCACCAACATCATGTAGACTCTAACCATTAATCTATGAAAACTTGTTTTCAAAGATTAATGGTTAGAGTACTTTATTTGCTTTCGTAGATTAATTATAATTTTAATTCTTAGATTAATTTATCCAAATCTCTTCCATAATAATTTCTTCAAATAGTGTTCGAGTCAAATAACTGGTAATTGCTAAACCAATCCTTGTGGGTTCGACCCAATACTTCCACTATATACTATTGGTCGATAAAAAAAAAAAACCAAAAAGATTTTCCTTCTTGTGTTTTGTCACTTTTATTTAAAAAATCCAAAAAGATTTTCTCTTTTAATGGATAGTTTTGGCTAGCAACTAGTTTAAATTCTCCCATTTTTCTTGTTTGTACTTGTTTTTTTTTTTTTTTTTTTTGTGTCGGTCTTATAAGAACATGCAAGGAATGAATTGGAATAACTCATGCCAAGGATATTCTCATCCTTATGATTATGGAGGCGTGACTAATGAACATGTTTCTTATGATTATCCTCCCTACTCTTATGATTATCAAACGGGATGGTCAAACTATCCAAATTCTTTCTCAAGTTACCTAGGTTATCCCTATTCTTTGCTTACACCCGTAGAGCCTTCATATGAATCAATGGAGCCCCAATTCTTTCACCAATCAATCCAAGAGTATGATGAGGCAGGATCAATGGACTCGTGGATTGGAATTCAAAATTTTCAAGAAGAGTGTGCTAAACTCGATGTAGATGTAAGAACAAAGCTCAACTTCAAGAAAAGATGTCTAGATTCTGTGAAGAACAAACCGCATCCAATAATCAGTTACAAGACCAAATTTTTCAGATTCCAGGAGTGGTAAATAGTGAAGAACATTAGACTCCAACCTCTCTACCAATGGGTATTGTCTCTTAACACATTAGATGTGTAGAACAAATCGAAAATTCTTGCATGAAACCGGTTCCCAAGAGCCTCATGAAGTCTGAAGTTACAACAACTAGACACTATAATGCTTATGTAGAGGAATTTATACAACTTTTTCGGTACATGAGTGTGAGTTTGTCCGTAGGGGAGTATTTCTTTTAATTATGTTTTATTTATTTACGCTTTAATTTATTATGTGGTTTAGTTTAAGAACCCTGTGGGGTAATAAAGGTTTTAAACCTCGTAATTAGTGAAGTTTATGTGTTTTAGATTGTGAATTGCTTTAAGATATACTTGTGTAGCTAATGATAGTGATGGTAGGTTGAACTTGATGTTATAAGAGTTCACAAGTTTCAACTCACCTCGCAGATAAGCATGACATCCAATATTGTGCACCAAATAAATCTTTGCCGCAAGCTTTCCCTTCCCCTTTTTGTGCTTTTATTTTCTTTAACATTTCCTGGACAATGTTTATATCTAAGTGTGGGGTGGGGAGTTAATTGGATTTATATTTCCTTCGTGTAGGTTGCTCAATTTTTGCTTCAATATTTTAGCTTTTTTTGTGATCTGAGAGCGTTTTAAGATTTTTGAAAATTTTTGTCCAAATTAGTTGAATCTTTAAAATTTTTGAAAGTTTTTGCAATTGCTTTAGTAACATGTCTTTTCGATTTCTACTAGATAATTTTTGAACTGAATTGTCATGAGTAGGGTAGTCGATGTTAATATTTTCCTATCACGATTTCTAATTTTTGAGCACTAATAGCCTACAATGTTGTAGCTTTTTGGCACTAAGAGATAATTGTGTAGATTCACTTATATTGCACTCCAAACACTTACTTTATTACATTTTCAAAGTGAAATTTTATATAATTTGATTTGATTTAAAGATGAGGGTAGGCATTTCTTTGAATGTTTGAGCCTTTCAAGCCAACCATTACTGTAAAATTTATCCCTAAAACCCTATTTGAGCCTTAATTTGTTTTGCATGAAAGAAGCACTGTTCTTTTTTTTTTTTAAGTCATTTTTTATCTACCTTTATAAGGATACACATCTAGATCCTATAACCAATGACACAGATTATTAAGAATTAAGAGAGTACCTTGGAATTCATAAGAGATTGACTTGTTTGTTTCTTGCCAGTTATTTGACTCGAACACTAAGTGTTGTCAAGTATGCCTATCACTGGTACTTGCTTAGATAAAAACATTTTGCGGGTAGTGCCTACCACTGGTACCCGTTGGTGAAGAAAAAAAAAAGGTGATACTTTTACATGATGTTGGTGAGTAAGGGTGAAATTGAACAATGATTTTATTATGGGTGTTTGGTCAATTAAGTGTCTCTTATACACATCTAAGATGTGTATAAGAGACAGTTCAAAAAGAAGTTTTATGTTGATGTGGCCGCATTAATTTAAAGCTCTTTTTCTTATTTGCATGTCATTTTTTCTTTGTTAGCCAATACCCTAGCCTTACATTATAAGCCAAAAGTCTTACCTAATTTAAGTCGAGTCGATTATCTACATTAATGGAGAAATGTAAGAATAGTAAGTTATGGAGTATTTAGAAAAATTTAAAGGGTTTGCAGGATTTGATCTTTGTGTTTTAAAAGTTATTTCTTGTATGGCTACGCACACACCTACACAGGAATTCATGTATAGGGGTTTATAGTTATCATTTGATTGTTTTTCTTAAGATGATTTGGTTCGTGGTTATTTATGTGGAAGATTGATGAAATGTGTTGAGTATATTTGTGATTTATTGCTATGTTTTGCTCGAGAACGATCAAAAAACTAAGGGGTATTGCCAATCGGGATTATAAATAAGTATATCATCAAAGAAGAAAAGTAAAAAAAAATTTCTTCATCTAGTTTAAAAAATAGAGTTCATAAGGGCATGGAAGGTAGCTGGGATATTTGTTAAACCAAATGGTATACAACAAACTCATATAATTCTTGGTGAGTTTTCAAGGTAGTTTTTGGAATATTAGTAGGATGCATCCTAATTTGATGGTATATAGAGCTAAGGTCAATCTTGTAAAACATTTGGAGCCTTGCAACTCATCCAACAAGTCGTCTATGATGGGAATAGGGAGTTTATTTTTTTTTTATAGTGAGGTCATTGAGTTGCCTGTAGTCAATATAGAATCTTCATGATCTATCCTTCTTTCTTAACAATGAAAAAGGACCTGACTAGAAAAAGGGCTATGACTATGTTGAATGATACCATTTTTAGCATCTCTTGTACTTTTTTATTTCACATCTAGATGTGTATAAGAGACAGTTATTCTGATGGGTCATTATATGATCCTACTCGCTATGGTCAATTAGACATTTCCTAAGTCATTCTAGGGATGGAATTGCTAGTAAGACTTTCTTCATTTTCTCGCATTGACCTCAAAAGGCTTAGTTCCCGTCACCAATCTTGGGCATAGACTGTCTCTTATACACATCTTGATTCTATGTGTGCTACCCCAATCCAACAAGTTTTTCACCTTCTGTTCATGAAATTTACCTTGCATTTTGATGTGTATAAGAGACATACCTTCCAGGAAAATGCTCTTATATCGATCTATTACCTATCTCATGACAATTCATTCCTGGGATTTCTTGATATTCAACCCCTTGTTAACTTCTTGCTCAAATTCTTCAAAAATAATTAAAAGAAATGTACTCCCCTGGACAAAAGCCAAGGATAGATTCACAATATTTCACCTAAATGGAAATGACTACGTTCTTTCTAAGCTAGATTTGCAATGTAGAGTGACTTTATAACCGTCTTTATTTTTCAGTCATCTTAACGGCTATCATACTCACTCTATATTGTCAAGTAAATAGCCAAGACTTATCCCACTTTATATTATTACTGACAAAAAGAGTATTATTTTCTTGTTGATAAGCATCAAAAGATTTATTTTATGACAAATATTGGGTTTTGGTTCGCACTGTCGGATTAGGGCATATCTTTTGGAAAGAGATTCTATTCTGTTCAAGGAAGTAAATATGTCCTGGTTATAGGAGTCTTATTCATCTCGTATAGGCTTTTTTGGGTTTTAGGGACATCGTGGCATAACCATCGAGGTGAAGTCGGGGCCAAAAAGATCGAATGGAACAGTATATAAACAAGTCAATCTCTTATGAATTCCAAGGTACTCTCTTAATTCTTAATAATTATCTAGAAATATTTTTTAGTGAAGGTACAAATAATAGTACTATATTTTTTAAACTCTTAATAAAACTCATTTTTTTTAATCTTTATTGTAAAAATTCAACATTGTTTTTTTCCAAAAGATCAAACAATTAAGATAAAATTTATAACTTTTATACTTAAGCCTGAAAAATAAAAGCAAACTTTTAATCAATGACGCAACTCATTATCATTTTCATCATTTTATTATTAAATATTATTATTTTTACTTCCCAACTACAAGCAATTCACATACAAAAATATTTTCTTTTAGCCACTTAAAGTCCGAAGTCAATTAACTATGACATTTTATAGAAATTTTTTATTAAAATGTTACTATTGTTGTTAGCCGATGGGAGCACATACACCAAAACGGGTACCAGTGGTTTTTACTTTTCTTCAAACATGAATAATTATTTAAGCAAGACCATGGCCGTAGACTACACTTATACAGGTTACTGTTATAAGAGCAAATTTAGCATTTCATTATCTTATTAATAAGATAATTAAATGATACAACGTATATACAATAACTCTTATACACATCTAATTCCCTCAAACTCAAGGTGGTTGTGTAGAGACCATCTTGAGTTTAAGTGAGATCATGAAAATGGAAGTAGGTGATAGTTTTCATGAAGATATCAGCAACTTGATCCAAAGAAGAGACAAAGTAAAGTTGTAAAACACCATGGACAAGATATTGACGAACAAAATGGCAATCAATGTTAATGTGTTTGGTTTGTTCATAAAAAACTTCATTCTGAGTAATTTATATTGCACTACGATTATCACAATAAAGAGTGGTAAGAGAGTGATGAATGACACCCATATTTTCAAATAACCAACGAAACCAAACGAGTTCTTGGGTAATTATCAGCTAAAGCATGGTATTCGGCTTTAACTTGAGCGAGTAGTAATAGATTGTTTCTTGCCGCCAAGAGATCAGAGAGTTAGCTAAGAAAACAAAATCCTATAGTAGATTGATGATTAGTAGGGTTTCCAATATAATAAGTATCGAGTATACACGTAATTCAAGTGAAAATGTGCAGAGAAGTGTAAGCATAGAATATTTTACTTTTAACATAACGAAGGATGTGAAGAACTGCAGCATAATGAGTCAAGCGGGGAACACCCATGAACTGACTAACAACATGAACTTCATAAGCAATATTAGGATGTGTATGTTGTTAAATAGTCTAGACTGTCTCTTATACACATCTAGATGTTGATCATAAGAGACAGGACTGTCTTTATATCCATATCTGATCTTATGGATACCTCAAGACTCACAAAATAGCTGAGGGAGTCAAGATCTTTCATCTCAAATTATTTACTTAGAGAGTATTGGATACCAGTAATGTCATTTCCAGCGATAACCATATTATTAACATAGAGAAGTAACAAGATAGTACTATTTTCCATCCATCGAGTAAAGAAAGCAGAATCATAAGAGTTGGAAGAGAAACCTAAACCAAACAAGATAGAACTAAATTTAGCAAACCAAGTATGAGGAGCTTTTTAAGTCCATACAGGCACGATGAAAAGCTTTTGAGGCTGATGATCAAAACCTGGTAGAGGTCGCATGTAAACTTCTTCATCAAGATCACTATTGAGGATTGCATTTTTGACATCTATTTGAAAAAGGAAAACAACATATAGTAGCTACGACAAGAAGTGCACGAACAGATATAAGATGAGCAACAGGAGCAAAGGTTTCATCGTAGTTGATGCCATACTCCTGATTGTAACATTTGACAACAAGACACGCTTTATAGCGAATATCAATCAAAAGAAGTAGAGAGAGTAGCTCGATAATAGGTAGGGGTGAAGTATCAATAGAAGTATCAAGACAAGTTTTCATCTTGTACACCTATTTACAACCAATTATAGTTTTGCCATTAGGTAAGTCAACCAAATCCCAAGTATGGGTACGTTTATAAAACATCTAATTCCTTTTGCATATCTTTATGCCATAAAGGATTAGAGGAAGCCTCACGAAAAGAATAGGGCTCATATGATATTTACAAGATGATCAAATAAGACACACTGTCTCTTATACACATCTAGATGTGTATAAGAGACAGGTACTTATACTTTACATATCTTCAACCAAGTGAACAACTAAAGTTGAGCCTAATGCTCATATTTAGCTAAGTTCACTTGGTTGATATAAAGACAAACCAAGTGCAAGAAAACTTTCAGTGATTGATATTCAGAGGCTTACCATGCATGCTCATAAGGAGAAAGATAAGAATTAAGAGCTGTCTCTTATACACATCTAGATGTGTATAAGAGACAGGGCACATTTTAGATACCACTCGAGCATTTTTACTTTCTACAAATATTTTTGAACCATTTTGGGGTGAATTAGCCTGTTTCTTTTAGGTCAACCATTTTGTTGAGATATATCTGGATAAGATCTTTGAGGAATAGTTCCATCATCCTTAAGAATTGACAAAAATGAAAAATTAATGTATTCATCAGCATTATCAAAATGAAAATTTTTTGATGACTTTGGAAAATTGAGATTTAATTTATTTTAAAATTCATGATAAATTTGTAAAAATGGAGATCCTCATTCCGTTAAATAAATCCAAGTAAAACAAGAAAAGTCATCAATAAAAATAACAAAATAATGAGATCCACATTTAGTGGGAGTGCCAAATGTTAGAAGACACAATTTCAAAAGGTTAGGAAGAAATAGAATCATTTAAATTTAGAAATGTCTACATACATGTTGCTTCCCACATCTGGTATGTGTATAAGAGACAGATTCATTATACAGGTCATTTAGGCCTGTCTCTTATACACATCTAATGAACACAAGATAAGATTGCATGACTCGAATGAGCTCCAAACTCGAAGAGATATGACAGAACTAGCCTGAGCAATCACAGTGAGTGAATAAGGTAGGTGGAACCCAATGAACCTGTCTCTTATACACATCTAGATGTGTATAAGAGACAGGCTGTTAGGGCTTTCAGCCATATGGATAGTTCAATGTGCTCATCGGCGCCTGACCCTGAGATGTGGATCATCCAAGGCATACAGGATCCTAATGACCTTGCACAATGACAATTAACACAACCTTTCTTAGAAAAATAAAGATCAAGATCAAGATCACAAAGTTAGCTAACAAAAAGTAAATTATATGATAAATTTGGCACAACAAAAGCATCGAATAGTCTAGATGGAGGTATAGATAGTACCATGGTGACAAGTGTATAAGAAGACTAGACCACTTTAGTAGTATGAATAAGTGAAGCATTGTTTGTTTTGAAAAAAAAGAGAAGAAGCGGGGTCATATGATTGAAGCAATTAGCTGTCTCTTATACACATCTAGATGTGTATAAGAGACAGATATCTTGTTGAGATTCTTTTTCTTCTTCAATATAACTCGATTGAAGATAGTCATAAGATCGGATATGGATATCGTGAAAGTCTAAGCATCCATTTGTAGTATCGTGAAACATCAAGAACAAGTCTAGTTTCAAAATGGCAACAAGAGCAAGATAGTTGACTTGGTAAAAATAGAAGGATTTTAACCACAATGTGATCGAGTTATCAATGAAATAACACTGTAAATTTAGAGAATGGAATAATGTAAAAATTAATAGTAATGCTCGATACCATGTTAGAATGGCAAATGAATTTGGACAAATTGTCTGTTTATCATTGATACAATAATTTATATTTATGCGTTTATAGTTACAATGAATCTAAACTATACACTGAACTCGACAATAATTAGTATGGTACATTATACATAAATCTAGGCACTAATAAGGTAATAATATGATACAATTTGTATAGAAAATAACTAAAATGAATCTAGATGTTAACAAAATAGAGTAAAAATTCATACAAGGAAGATGATGTAATGCATCAAGTTCTGCTTATTTAAAATAAATTGTAATACTTCACAAATTGTTGCTTTAAAGATGAAAAATGCTTGAAGAAATCACGAGTCATACGTGGAAGAGTAAACTAAATGAAAGTCAACTCGACATCAAAGAGGCACAAAATGTTGATTAACTTTAGGTTGGATTTGGATCAATAAATTTCTGAAGGATACACATGACAGATGTTATAAGATGCAGCTAGTTATGTTTAGGATACACATCTCTTATGTTTATTTTTTAGCTTTACACTATCAGGACAAAATGAAAGTAGACTCCAATATCCTTATGTAAATGAAAGTAAGGAAAATTCCTAATATCTTTAAAGTGGTTTATCCATCTATCCAAACGCAACCTTAGTTTTTGCATACAGATAAAATAGTTGCATATACAAATAAACCACTTTAAAGTTTAGGAATTTTCCTTACTTTCATTTTGTCCTGATAGTGGAGTCTAAAAAATAAAAAGGAATGTGCAAAGAAATTCTATGCTCGAGTAATGAATCTCACGATTTAAAAAGAATTTTGAGGTGTATGAATTAGTTATTAATTCAACCGTTAGGTTACTAATTTAACTAGTGAGACACTGAAATATATTATTTTATTAATATATAACACTTTGAAATGTTTAGGTATATGAAATATAATAAAAATATTAATAAAATATGTTTGCTCAACTTTTTAATTAATTATAAGTGAATTATGTAACAATAATTTAGTTAAAATTATAAGTAATTAATTTTTAAAACAAGAATTTATAATTTTAATATGAACAAAGACATAGAAAATGATCTTTTTACAAATCTTAAATGGTGAATTTGTCATAATAAAATAAGTTTATTCACAAAGTTTTAGCAAAACAATGTTTTGTTAAGTAGTTTGTTGTTGTAAAAACTATAGTATAACATTATTTTGCTATTTTACATCTTTATATTTTCTTTTGAAAAGTAAATATATTTCTAATTTCAACACACTTATATTTTAAAAGATGGTGTAGGTAGTACTTTATTTTTAAAAAAAAGGAAAAAAGAGGAAGTTATTTAAATAACACTAAAAAAGATGGATTTTAAACCATTTGAGGCAAATATTGAGGTTGTATAAGAGACAGTTCTAGAGGATGTACAATGGATCTTATCCTACCCTCTTAATACTCAAAATTCAAAAACATAAGTAATAAATCATAACCATTAAAGAGATCACATGATCAAGTTTGGCTTGAATGCTTGGTAATTTTTTTGAGAAAAGTTTAGCTTGAATTATAAATTTTGAGGCAAGGTCAAACACATTCAGAGCTCATTTGTTTGTGACTTTCAGCCTAATTAAAAATTTACTGTATAAGAGTCTAGAATTTAAAAGGATGTGACCTACTACAATCATTTAGGGAAGTGATTTGCAATTTATGATTCAAAATATATGCAAAAAAATAAGAAAAGAGAGATTCAATAAGGGAAATAACTAATAAGTAAGAAAAATAGAAGATAGTCTATGTAATTACATCTAGATGTGTATAATCTTTTAGGATTATCAAGTCAACAAAGATAAGAATTGTGCTTGACTCGGTTAAAAATGTCAAGTCTCAAATATTGTACAGGTTTGGATTGATAATTCAATGAAAAAGTTTGAATGATCTTGTCTCGAGTCGAGCTCAAACCGAGTACCAATCTACTTGTGTTCATTTATAGCCCTACTAAGATGCAGTGGTGGAAGATTGATTGAGTTAAGTGGGAGGTCTCGAGATTCGCAACAATGATTTTGTATTTTTCAACAACCATTTACACTAGCAAACCATTGAATCGCCAGTTTTCGTTTTTCGAGTTCAATCGCTGATCATTGAAAATTCAACGAAATCTCGTTTGTCTCGTTGAATTAGTAATCACTAAATTAAATAGTCGTTCATTGGGTTGATCGTCAATCGCAAGGCCGGACCTATTTACTAACTATGCGTGTAAAAGTATGCTGAAATGATAAATTCAGTGGTATGCTGGTATCTCTTGGTTGCTATTCCTTTGCATGAGAAAAGTGACTCGTCTAGTCTTCTTATACACTTGCACAAGTGCAATCTAATTTTTTGTGTTTGGAGTGATATCTATTATCTTCTTAGTAGTTTCCATTTTGTAACTAAAAGCATTGTGATTGAGTACTTCAACAATTAATCGCGCGCGCACACACATATACGTATATATGTATATATATAAGGGACTGAAAATGATAGTTTTCTTTGTAAATGTAGTTGAGTAATCATCTTAACAAAATTCAATCCATTTAAACAATAAATAGCATGAAGAATAAAGATATTAAAAGTTTTTCTACTTTAGTGAAGAATAAGAAGAAACATGGTACCTAAAGAAAATAGATAAAGAATAATCCTAATTTGATCAGATAATTAAGTATCTATCTTATACTAAAGAAAACTAAACGAGTATTTGAGTGGAAGAGCTAGAAGTATGAAAAATGAGACACAGTGAAAGAAACAAAGAGATTCACAATCTACAATTTGAAAATTGTAAAAGATATGACGTTTTCTACCTTTATAAATATGGGTAAAACTGTATTAAATCAATAAATGAGATCTATATGTGTACTACTAGGCCCATATACAGGCAAAAAGTTAGCTATAATTATTACTAATAAATAAAAGCTTAATTTGTGCATATAGTAAACATAATCAAGCATTAATTGATATATCAATTTATATGTAAACTTAACTGATAAAAGCTTTAAATTTTTCAATAATAATAGTGGTGGAAAAAAATGAAATTCAACATTGGTTGGAGATATTGCCAAAGCAACTATTTTCCTACCAGAGCATTTTTATGTTAAGTGCCAAAATCACACCTAACAAGTCAAACTCTAATCCAAGATTCTTTCGGACTCTACCATGAACATCTTTTATGTTTGTAGCCTTCTAGGTTCTCCATATCTTCCCAACACCTAATATCTCTTCTTCTATCTTCAATCATCACCATCGCTGCCCAAGCTCACATCTCTTCTTCAGTCGTCACCACTACCAGCTATAGACAATAATCATCCTTTTCCTGAATTGATACCCAATTTAATATAGTCTAGATCTAATAATCCCAATTTATTTGTGTAAAACAAAGGGTTCTTTATTTTTCTTTTATTTGTAAAACAACAAAAGAAAAACAGAATCGATGATGAAAGCAGAAATGAGAAATGAAGTAAAAGACAGAGGGAGAGAAGATTAGGGATGAGTTAGGTAGGAGAGAATAGATATGAAGGTGCAGTAGCAGATGGACAGAGCAAGCAAGTTAGAAGACAGAAGTATTAGGCCCGGTAAAAGTCCTGACAATCATGCAAAGGAATACGAACCAAAGATTTGAGCAATATTTCTAAATTTGCTATGGTTGGAAAATAGTTTCTCTAGAAATATTGCCAGCCTTCAACATAATGTATGAAACTAGATATAATCAAACAATAAATTGATTCACCAATTTGAATGCCTCTTCTTTTATTAGTTCTTTTTTTTTTTTTGGACAACGAAATATAATTTAGGTGGTAAAACTACAATTTTTCTATGATTTATTAGTTATGTTTTTGAATTTTGAGTATTAAGAGGGTAGGATAAGATCCATTGTACACCCTCTAGAAATAAAGTAAAAAAAAAATCTTATTTTTTCAATATAAGATTATTCTTCATTCATAGATTAGTTTAAATGCCTCTTGACACATTAGTTTAAAAAACTTTAAGTCATTAATTGAAAAAACTCTTAATCATTAACTGATAAAAGATTCTAGAATTTTTAATATAATAATGTAACTAGTACACACCTACCACTTAAATGGTGTATATTGAAAAAGTAGCTGGCCTTTGAGATAAGGTTTGTATTATGATTCGTCCATTGGCTTTGTAGTTATTTCAATTGTTGTTTTGTTGGACTTTGTGGTTATTTTATCTCATGATAAACGAATAGAGTTTAATTATCATTTAGTCTTATGTTAAATGAAGAGATTTGAAACATGTTAAATTTAAGATTGACGCATTTCACATCCCCAAGACTCACTATTCATCTAATTATTATTTAATCATATGATAATGGAAGAGAGTTGAAGCAAACTAAATTTAAGATTTTGGTAATTCACATCTCTCACACTCTATAAACTAATGAGAGGTCTGACAACCTTTCTATATCCTTAACCCTAGTGATTATTCTCAGACTTTGGTTTTGTAATCAAGGTATGATTATTTTCCCATGTTTTTGTGCTCTGTATATGTATTTCCCTTTCCTATTCTAGTAATTACGAAATCAATCCATTCAAAATTAGGTGACTATAATAAAATAATCAAGCTAATCAAAGAAGAATAGGAACAGGTTTATACAACCTGTCTCTTATACATCATCCTAATTAACTAATAGAAAACTCCATGAAACAGGCTGTCTCTTATCACATCTAGATGTGTATTTAGAGATCAAGGAGATGAGAATTAACTTTAAATATCTCTTATACAAAATCAAAATTCCTTTTTAAAAGTACAGCATATATGTCTCTGTCTGTTGATCAATTAGCGCCTCAAAATATATGTAAAAACTGTTAAGAGACAGCTCTTAGTAATGGGAATTTACCTTTAAATATGAGTTTATCCAAAATCGAAATACTTTTGTTACAACAGTTCAAGAAAAACATAAAAGTTTTTTGATCTATTTTGAGGCGCTTGTTGATCAACACCCAAGAGGACAATATTTGTCCTCGTGTGAACGATAAAATACACCAAATATTAGATAAAATAAGATATTTTAGACCCATGAGATTAACTAAGAGTCCAGTTAATTCCTTTTTGTAGCTAGCTATTAGCCTTCAATGTACTAGACAGATTTTATGACATGAAATCCAATATACGTTAGAAAAATACTTTCATTGCAATTTTTGCTTGCTTAGCAAATAAAAGCAAATGAATGAGACTTTATATTATTAGCAAAGATACTATAATATATGTTTTTCATCTAAATTAATATTTTGTTTCTTACTTATCCACAGTTTTTAGAGGAATGGTTGATAAAAGATATTTAATATCAATGCCATCTACTACAGATTTGTATTTGATGACAGATATAAAATTTTATAAGATTGAGTACTTAATGCATTGCATATATATATATATATATATATATATAACACATGTAAGACTTTTCTTTTATAATTTATTGTTCATGGATTTGACTCACTAGAGGGTAGGGTCTCTTATAGTCTAGATGTGTATAAGAGACAGGTCTACGAAAATGAAACCGTTTGGCAGTTCAACCCTGGGCAGAAATGAAATTTTGATGTTTCTAGTACAGCATTTTGGCAACTTAACCATGATACATTTTTTCTAACTTATACTTCTTAGTTTTCTTTGCTTCAACTTCTTCTTCAAGGTTTTTGTATACATCTACTTTGGTTTGTCCACCTCTTCTCTATCTTTGCTGCTAGTGAAACTAATTTGCTTGCCTTTCAATGAAACATTAGGTTGGTTAAAAATATTGTGGACTCTATTACCTGCTTAGGCATGTTTACGAATTATTTTGGAGTTTGCTGCGACATAAGTTTCCAACACCATCTCCCGAGCAGTGGTTTAGATGCCAACAAAGAATGCATAATTATCCTCTCTCTTGCTTTTGGTTGCATGAAAAAAAAAAAAACTTTGATTACTTATTTTTACTTAACTAAGTTTTATCATGGAGGGCTTAAATTTCATTGGCATCTATAACTTAAGTATTTATTTTTGCTAAATTGATGGACCAGTGAAGTTTTATTTTTTTGAATATATATATCAATATAAGTTGTTTTAAATAATTCATCTGGTTATTTGAATTCAAAAAATACTATTGCTATGGAATTTAGATGTTAGAAAAATCTATGAATTTAATTCTTTTATGCAAAATTCATATGATTATATAATTTAATTAATACACGTGATTCAGATTAGGCTTTGTAAGGAAACAAAATCTTTGGGGGAGTGATTTCCTCCCACATTAAAAGAATGTAGTGAATGTGATTGATAATAACATCCTAAAGTATGAGCTAATAGTAACTTGAACATTTTAGTTCAGTAGTCTAGGGCCAAAAATTATTAGGTCAACATAGGTTTGAGGTGTTATAATTAGTATTATAGCGTATCTCATATGGACTTTGCATATAGTGAGACTAGACCAATAGTATTGGGTTTTGACTATATAAGGGAGTTTAGGAACTAACTTTAATATATATTTAAGGGCGAGGGCAACTCTAGAACCAGTAACTATCTTGAAAATCCTACACAACCAAATGTGGTTTAGTTGTTCTTTGCAAAGACAGTTCATCCGACTATGAGAGACTAATAATTAATTTGACATGAATTTTAAACCATAATTACCAGGGTAAAAAAAATAAAAAGGTTCCAAGATCAAAGTGTCATATGAATGTATGTGGCAACACTTACAAATGAGGAAGTTCCACTTTTTTTCTGCATTGAAATGAAGGATAACTAGATGTGTAAATGAGTCTAGTCGAGCATGAATAGTAGTATGCTTGAACTCGAGGCTGAAATTTTTTTTTGAAGAACTCTGGCTCAAAAAATTGGATGAAACTTGAGCCTCCAATAAAATGACAAAATTTGAACTTAATTAGCAGTAGGTAAGAAACATTTTGAACATATAAACACTAAATTGCATCAAAAGTTTAAACCACATCAAACAACAACATATTGAACTTATTACAAAGATTTCTTAACGCAAAGTTGTAAACAACAACTTGACTCGATACTTCTACTTGAATCTTTAGCTACGATCTTTAAAGTCTAAAATATTCAATCCCCATCTTTGATTTGCTTAAACACATCTCTAATCTCCTTCACATCTCCCTCAATCTTATCCAATTTTTTAATCATTAAAGCCATCTCACTAGAGACATCTTTCTTATTAACTAGCTTTACATCATCTTTGATAGCAAAAGACTTCTCCGTCATTTCTTGGATGTACCTTTGAAGTCTAGTTCCCACATAATGATTTCTAACATCTCAAAGGAAGCATAACTGGACATGAAAATTCCAAAGTGCTCTAAAAACCCACCATTTTTAGATCTACACGATGCATATGTAGCCCTATTCTTTTGTGCCTTTTGTAGTAGTTTGCAAGATTTCGAATAAGGTTTCCCCTGCTTGATAGGATATTTCTTTCAGGAAAGAAGCTTCAATATTCGCCAACAGCCTGCACTATCAAACTACAATAAAAGAAACATGATCCGCATTAGCAGTAGTTGACCCAACAAACACATCTTTTAGAAGCTCAAATTGTTTTGTAGTTTGATAGTGAGGCTGTTGGCAACTTGTTTTATCTGCCAACGGGAGTGAGCACCATTAGCATTTAAACTCTTCCACCCATATCAAAGAAAGACTGGAGTAGAAAACCAAGACTAAAATGAGACTAGATGCGCAATAATAAGAAAATATTGAGCACCCAAGACTCAAAAAAAAAAAAAAAAAAAAATGAACGTAAATTATTTAAGCTTCGATTTGAATGTAGTCAACTCGAGATTTTGACCAAACTACTCGTGATGGACGACTACTGATTAACGAGAAAACCTATTACATGAGAACAAGAACATGTTACCCATTACTTCTAGGATTCACAAAGAGTAGTATTTTGGTCCTAATCATGGGTAGTTCTTGTTCTCACATTCAAATCGAAGCTTAAATCTGACATAATTAAATTATGTCAAACTAAATCATAGAGCATTAGAACTTTTTTATTTCAAAATTCAAAAGAAAATTTATATTAACAAGAAAACTTCAAATTTTCAATTTTAACAAAAGGTTTATTTATTAACAAAATTGTAAAATTTTTGAGATTGTATAAAAAGTTACATTGCCTTGCACATTTATTGAAAGTAAATTTTGAAATTTTACTTGAGAAAAGAAAAATCCTTACTCGCTAAAAATATATTTTTTGAATACATGTAGGTATTACATAACAATGTAGATTAACTAGATTAAAATATTACAAAAAAATTTATAATCCTTCATCTTTTTTGATTGAATATTAATATTATTCCATTTAATTTACATCTATACGTACAATGTACAATGTTATTTTTATCATGCATGGAATAATTATAGTTTTATAGACGAATTTCATTTACTTAATCTAGTCGTTCTTCATAATTCCAATTTTTTTATTATTACTTTTTTGAACATATATATTCACATTCATATACTTATGTAAAGTTAAATATTTAGACAGTTGCAAAATACCTTTTTCATAATATTTATTATTTAATTTTTTAAAGTTACTTAATTATAAAAATAATATTATATATAAATTAGGTTACAAATTATGCGGTAGTTTAGTTAGCAAAGCATTATAGACCGTATAATAAGGTTAAATGTGGCCATAATTGTATGTTTTAGTTTAAACTAGCTTATACATATACCTATACTAACTAATCAAACTAATTAGAATTTCATCCGAGATACATGGATGTTTATCAGTTGGATTGTATAAGATAGTTGACTACTATCCAATCAATATGTGAAATACAAATGATATTAGATGGCTTTCTCTTCTTGCGTCCGGTTAGAGTACGTAGAGTAGTAGGACTAGATCTATGTAAATATAATAAGGTAAGTTGTAATATTTGTTAATATCCAATATCCTATATATACAATGATAAGAAGGGAAGCATCCTTTCCCTTTCTGGGTATTTTCAAACCCACCTATAGATATATGCATGGCATTTATAGATTCTGGGTATTTTCAAACCAACCTATAGATGAATATATGCATGGCATTTATAGAACCTGTTAGGTTTTATGAAGAGGGATGGGTTATATGAACTTGATAGCTCCACTAACTGTTGATAATGTTGTTAACAATATCATTGAATTAGTCATGTAAAAGAAAATTCCATCTTCATATGCAAGTTCATTTGGAACAAATACAACATCATTTGGAGTAAAGCAACACCTTTATGAAAAGGAAGGGTTATATGAACTTGATACATCCACTAACTGTTGATAATTCTGTTAACAACATCATTGAATTAGTCATGTAAAAGGAAATTCCATCTTCATATGCAAGTTCATCTGGAACAAATACAGCATCATCTAGAGCAAAGCAACACCGCAAAAGAATACACAGCAGTGATAAATTGAGAAAACATAGATGCAAGTTCATCTGGAACAAATACAGCATTAGAGCAAAGCAACACCGCAAAAGAATACACAGCAGTGATAAATTGAGAAAACATCTGAGAAACATGCAGAGGTGACAGCTGCTTTGACAAAATTGAGTGCTAATAAACTTGATTTCTCAAATCTATATCATGAGATGACAAAAATACATGGGTATGATCGAGAGCTTTTTGCCTTACTTTTGATCATTTGATCATTTGAGTTTTCTCGAGGATTTCAAGAAAAAAAGGCAGACATAATTTTCTATTAAGCTGACATAAAATGTTGAGATTGAATAATGATTTTGTAAAGAAACTAATACACTTTTTTTAGGTGGTAAGATACCAATGTTGTACTACTTGCTCAAATGGGGCAAGTTAGGTCTAATTGATGGTGAATTGTTATCCTGTAAATGTCATGTCTATAGTTTAAAGGTATAATATGATTCGCATTTTCAACATTTTGTTTACCTAATGTGTATAATGTTAGTGGTGCTTTTATTTGTGGAATGTTGTATTGGTATTTAGCTCTACTTTTGTCAATTAGATGTAGTGTAGGTCAGAGACTTTTTTTTCTCACTTATATTTGACATGCTTAAATATAAATATACTTGGAAAAATGGCGTTGTATGTCTAGATACATATTTTTTAAAACATCTCAGGTAATGGGCTTTTAGTAAGTGGGTTTTCCTTAGGAAGTGTTTTTTTTTTTTGGTTGCCATTTACTAAATTTAGTTTTTTTTTACATCCCTATTTTTTGACTTTTTATGTTTGTTGCAATTATATGGTATTTTTTGAGTATAAAGGGATTGAAATAGCTTGGAAGAGCAGGTGAATATGATTGAAAATGGAGATAATATTTTGAAGTTAATACCACACAGGTATCAAATTCAGTTGCATATGCTGTCTCTATATTTGAAAAATATTTCGCTAGACTAATAATCAAACTCCTGACGATTATGCAAAGAAAAATATTTTCATTAGACTAACCAAACACCTGAAAATTATAAAAAGAATTATTTTTCACGAAAATAATTTAGATGGAAAATATTTTCCTAGGGAAACCATTTTTTGTCTAGACCCCTTATTGTAAGATGTCAACAAAGATAACAATTGGGATAGTAAATATATGCTCGGTTTCAAATTTTATGACACACAGTCCATGTGGATCAACTAATTTATAAAACGTACATAATGCTGTACATTGTACGTAAGATGCTGTTTAAGATACACATCTAATGTGTATATGAGACAATTATGTACCTGCCATGGGTCCTACTGAAATATTATCCACTTGTCAGATCATTCATCATCTGATCCAACATTATCTTGAAAACTTATGCAACAATATAAGGTCGATCATCAACTTTTTGACCAGGAATAAAACTCAAATCCTTCTCAATTTTTGACCAATTGATATTGCAAATGAAAGTGACAAAGAGATCAGGGGGACCCATGAACCTGTATATGGCCATTGCATCCTGGTAATTTTGTATCATATATATCTGTCACTTATACACATCTAGATGTGTATAAGAGACGTTTTCTTGCCTTGCAAATTTTACTCTTCGCATAACACTATATACCTGTCTACTTATATTAAGTCATCTAGAATGTGTTCTAATTAGACACATACCCAATGTAAATAATGTCTCTTAGATTATGACAAAAACATCAATAACTTTTGGGCATTAGAACTGGAATATGAAGGAATTTAGTAATGTCCGTGCTTCGTTTAGCAAAAAGGTGGATTCTATAGGAATAAAACTCTCTCAAAGTAAGGTAATAATCAAACAAGTAGTAAATAGTGTAATGGTTGAAATTCCATACTTATTTACTTATACAGGTTTAGAGTTTGAGTACTGGCAAAGGAGTTTTTCTTCTAATTTTTGGAAACCCGGGTTCCTTATAAAACCAGCTAGGTTTCTGGTCTTTTCGATTCAACTAGTGAGTTATACGACTTCAGTCAGGTACCCTCCTTATCCGGTCAGAATAGGAACCAAACTCAATTTAGTGGCCGGTTCACCGGGTTTATTGGTTGAACCGTCGGACCGGGCCGAGTTTCATAACTATACTTATTATTAGTGATGGAGAACATCCGAAAGAAAATCGAGATGTATTGTATAGGAGAAAATTATGGGGTTGAAAAGAATAATTGAAACACATTCAAATTTTATTACCATGAAATATCACATTGTATTTCTGTATAATGAAGATGGTTTTTAGAGTGGATATTCCTAGAAATACATCTCAAAATCCACAGAAATTTTCAAATAAGATAAAGTTTGTCAATTGGAATTTTTTGTCGAGTTTCCAATCGTGGGCTTTCGTTTCAAGCCCATATGCAGTAGTTTCAACCTAAAACTTGCCTTAACCCTAGGGGTACCTAAAAACTATCAATATGGATTAATGGGAGTCAAAAATTCAACTTATATCAAATCAAGCACAGTTAGCTGTCATAATTTTGTTAGTGTACAACCTAGAAGGAAATAAGGACATCTTTCATCTTATAGGAGCATCTGAGGATTAGTTCTTTTACCACGCTATGAGTTTCTCTAGAGCTTGCTTTATTTTCCCTATTTGATTTTTACTGTTAGTATTTCTTTTATCTTTTTCAAATTTCATGCTTCACTCTTAATTTCTATATGTTTGTTATACATCATTATACTAAACATAACTATTTTAATATGTTTTGTTTTGTTTTTACAATAATTAGTTATTCTAAATTCATCAAGAATAGATTAAAATTTAATAAATATGTTTTATAAATATTTTCAACAAATATTTTATATCTAATAATTTAAATTATTATATATTATTAATAAAATAATATATATTAGTAACAGCTTATTGAATAAGTAACCCACCGTTGAACTAGTAACCCATTTACTCATCCTTCCCAGTCGGGTTTAATAACTATGATAATAAGTGGCTACCACCGAATAAAAGCACCACTATCGAAACTTACTTGATAATAAAAAAATTACCAAATTTTCTTAACAATCCCAAATACTTTTATCTCAAATTCATTGTTTAACTTAGATTTTAAAGTGTGAATTTCTATCAAATTCTTGGTAGCAATGAGCATGCCATCAACATATAATAACAAGTAAATGAAAGAACTATCATTCAACTTTCAAAAGTAAACACAACTATCATACATGCTCCCCGAATTATCATGACCTAACATAAAGGAATCAAATCTCTTATACCACATCGCAGGATTGCTTGATCTTCAGACAAGAATTTCTTCAACAACGAAACATGGTCTTCTTTTCCTTCAATTTCAAATCCTTTAGGTTGTTTCATGTATATTTGTTCTTTGGGTTCACCATGTAAGAATACAACATTCCACAAATAAAAGCAATTCTAAATCACATATAACAACTAAAGCAAATAGAACAAGTAAAGAGCTATGTTTAACAATAGGTGAGAAAAGATCATTAAAGTCAACACCTTGTACTGGACTATAGCCTTTTGCAACTAAACATGCCTTATATTTTGCATCATCAACCCTAAAATACCTTCTATTTTCTTGAAAACCCATTTGCCACCAATAGTTTTCTATCTTGACGGTGGCTTCACAAGAACCCGCGTACTATTTTTGTGGATAGGCACAATTTCTTTATTCATTTATCTTAATCAACCACTTAGATGAATCAGCAAAGAAATTGTCTCCAAAAATGAAGATAGTTCATGTAGGCGTCCAATTTTTTAAGATTCCTATGCAACTGAGAAAGCATATGCAACTAAATTTGCATACCTGTATGTCTTATACACATTTCTTTCCTTATAAGAGACAGGTTCAGGCCATGGAATACTCTTATTCTTCTTCTGGTTCAACTTCAAGTGTCTCATCTAATTAGAGTGAACTATAAAAAATTTGGTGAGAAGGACTAGTGTTGCCAATTTTAACATCCACTTGCTTCTTCATACTTTCAGTGCAATGGCCATATACAGGTTCATGGCTGTCTCTTATACATGTACCTGTCTGGTTATAAGACACAGGTTTATGGTGTCCTAAGAGTAAGTCTTGGCAGGAACAAATTTATATTAGAAGAGATGTAGACAGAATGACTTACGAATATTTAAATAATGAAAAATAGAACTTTTTGCTCTTGGTTCTAATTTTTCATTATTTACATGCACGTATACAAGACACCCAAATATTCTTAAGTCAGAATAATTAGTAGGAGCACCTAACCAAACTTCCTTCGAAGTCTTAAAGTTGATAGAGATGTAGAAAGAGCATGGTTGACAATATAACAAGCACTAAAGATTGCCTCTGCCCAAAAGTCATTCGTCAATCCAACATTTGAAATCATATAATGAGTTCTTTCCAAAAGAGTACTGTTCATCCGTTCCACCACATCATTTTGTTGAGGTGTCATTCTCACGATATGGTGTCGAATAATTCCTTCATTTTTACAGAATTCATTGAATTCACATTCACTAAATTCTAAGATATTATCTGTTCTAAGCCGCTTGATTTGTTTCCTTGTCTATTTCACAGTCAAAACTTTTTATTGCTTGAAAGTAATGAAAACAACATTTTTATATTTTAGGAAATACACCAAGACTTTTTTTGAATAATTATCAATAAAAATCAACATGTATCTGGCACCACTCTTAGACGGGGTACGAGAAGGCCCCCAATGGTCTAAATGAATACAATTTAAAGAACCTTTGTATAAGAGATTGCTTGAAGATTTAAAACTGACCATTTTCTGCTACCCAAATAACACAATATTCATAAAAATCCATCTTCCCAGTACTTTATCCACAAAGAAGATCTCTTTGCTGAGTATAAATAGGCCTTCTCTCATCCATATGTGCTAATCGCATATGCCATAATTTGGTGGTATCAGATCATAGTTATCTACAATAGAAGTAACAGTAGTACCTACAACAGACATCTAGGCCTGTATATAATGTACCAGACTTGTGCACCTTCATGACCACAAAAGCACCATAAATAACTTTTAGAATTCCACCTTTACCTGTGTATTTGCACCTAATATCTTCTAAGGTGCCCAAAGAGATGAAATTTTTCTTCAAGTCTGAACCATATCTAACATCCGTAAGTGTCCTTACCACACCATCGTATATTTTGATTTGGACAGTACCTTTAATGATTTTACAAATAACATTGTTTCTCATTAGAACAACTCCACCTTCATCTAGATCATATGTTGAGAACCAGCTCCGATTGGGACACATATGATAAAATTAACCCAAATCTAAAATCAAACTTATTGTTAGATCTAGAATTATTATCAGTGGTTAAAAAATAGTTCCACGAGTCTCATCAGCTACAACACCGCCTCATTGGTGTGTTATTTTCTTACTCAATTTTCTCCGTAGGTTTCTTTATTTTTCATTTAAACCACCTTTTAGTTTATTTACGAATTTTTACGTTTGGATTTGGACCTTGATTTAAATTTTTTACTTTATGTATCTATCTTTTTAGATCTTCCCCTAATAAATAAACCTTCCTCCAATTTCTACTAGTTTTCCTAGTAATATCTCTGTCTATTTGATCTTTTGATTTCAAAATAGATTTTATTCCTTTATAAGTGATAGTTTATTTTCTATAAAGTATTGTGTCTTTAAAATACTTAAATGACTAGGTAAGGAACACAAAAATAATAGGGTCTGATCTACATATTCAATTTTAATTTCTATATTAAGAAAATCTGTTAATATCATAAATTTCTCACATCTTGATAAACATCTAGATGTGTCATAAGAGACAGAAATAGAATAGAATGAATATTCTTTTTTTAGTGGTTTTGGTTACTACCTCCCATAGGATCTCAATTGTTTCGTTTTAAAAGGGATGCCTCAATAAGCTTTTTTATCTAAGCTGGCAAAGTTATCGTCTGACACTTTCTCGAGCTTATTTTCTTTCCCTTGTACGCCTACATCAACGCTGTCCTGGATTAGGATAGCCTCCAATTTGAGTTGCCACATACTGAAATTGACACTCCTCTCAAGCCTCCATTTTGAGTTGCCATATACTGAAATTGTCACTCCCCTCAAATTTCTCTACATATGACTTCGTTAGCATCACATTGGCTGTTAGAATTTAACACAGGGTATTAAACTCTAATACCAGTTTGTTAGGATCAACCCCGTGAAATTAGTTGAAGTTAATTTAGCGGGCCGTTAATAGCAATAACTAAAATGTGTATAATGATTTTTAGAATAACTCTGTAAATAGTCTCTTATACACATCTAGATGTGTATAAGAGACAGACTTATGTGAAGCTGTCTCAATATTTCACAATGAAAAAAATATAAAGCCTTGGGAGAAATTTGCGGAAAATCAAAAGAGAGATATTCTAAAAAATACCTGAAAACTAAATCCAAAACAAGTTCTAAGAACTTGAGAAATTCTGTGTTCTATTTTTTATTTGTATAGTTTGAAACTACTATTCTGCTTCAATTTATAGGCAAATTTGCTTAAAACTTCCAAACACAAACATAACAAAAATCACAGAAAATATAGCATTCTCGGCAAACTTTTCAATTGCGTCACCAGCTAGAAATAGTTGGTGACTTGTGGCAGAGCAAAACCATTTTCATGGCTCCGTCACAAAAGGCCAACAGCTTCTAACAAAAGCTGCCTTATACAAGCACCAGTAAATGTAAGGCCAATAGAGATTGGCTTAAAACATTAAACAAGGAGATCAAATCATAAAAATTTAGAATTCTTAGTTCATCTATCGTTGCATTCAATCTCTTATTTAATGGATAATTTATAAGTATTGCTATAAATCGATGAATACACATGGATAAATCTTTCACACTAGAAGAAGAAAATAACTTACTTTCTTACTAAAATTTTATTTTACCAAAAAATAAAAATAAAATACAACTCTTTCCAATCAGGTTAGGCAAAAGCATTAAAGGCGCGGGACTTGAATTATATATTGTTGTCAGCATCCCATACAGTTAACATTAGGACGGGTAGCAAAACACTATGTATTAATGGTAAGGAAATATTTAGGTAGATTTGATTTTTGACTCTATTTATAGATCTTGTTGTGTGCATTAAATATTATAAAATTTATGATATAAGTAGATGTAAATAATATTTTATAAGATTTAATTTTGACTTAATAATTACTCATAATGCTATTGTGGTCATTCTATTGATAACGGTATACCCAATGGAAATGGCCCAATTTTCTTAAATCATCGGTGCTGGCATGCTATGAAATTGCGGCAACATTGTTTCGCACAATCTACTGTCCCAATCAGATAAGATCGGTGTGAATAATTCACTGTCGGTGACACTAATGATGAAATCATATATGAATAATTATGATTCCTATCAATAGAATGGAAACGATATAATTATGAGTAATTATTAAACGTTACATGATCAACGACATATGTAAAACAAAAATGAATAAATAAAGACAGTTGTAATTTAAATCCACATAAAAAATCTATCAATACTGAAACATACTAACATTGGAAAATTTGGAACTTGGAATCACATTTGCTAGGCCCAAAATGCGTAATTCAACTAGTTGAGGTTCAATAATGTATACAATTCCGAACCATTGTACATTGGCCCTTAAATGGTGTTTGAAATTTACATGATGATTGATAACTAGTACTTGCACGACGTTTATATTGTAAGAATGATTTCAGATGATTATTGTTGAGATCTCAAATCTTAAAAGATTTAATCGGTTAATTAGTAATCACAACACACAAAATTCAATTCCCTCAGTCTGCTTGTTTTTGGTAGAAATTGATTGAACGACTTCTTGAGTTTCAGTACTATATTGGTCATTGTTTCTTTCAACTTCAGAACAAAAAGGGTGATCCTACACAATACAACTAGCTAGTGACTTAACGAATACTATGTATGATACGTTTAAATGTATATAAGGTAATGTTGTTTAAGGCTTTGCCAAGATGCTAATAATATCTTAATCTGGTAGCAAAACAACTAAGGTTGAGACCATCACGAATTAGAGGTACTATGTTTTAGTCTCATAAGTGTGAGTTTAATCTAACATTATGTGAGTATTTATCTCATTATTTATGAGTTATTTGTGATCTTATTCAATTGTAATCAATGTTAATGTTGGTTTTGATTCCATTATATGGGTTAATTTGTAAAAAAAAAAAAAGACGAAGAGCTTGAAATTAATTTAGGTAAATGATATTGCCAAACCTAAAATTTTACCCCACGTTTGGTACGCAATAATAATTTGAAATGGAAAATTCTTTCCAACTTATCTTTTCTAGTTTCTATTTGAGACCAAACTTATATATTGGATTGATTACAATTGAATAAGATCACAAATAACTCATAAATATGAGATGAAATACTCACATAATGTTAGATTAAACTCACACTTATGAGAAAACTCATTCCAACTCTAACTTGGAAAAGAGAAAATTATAGGCAGTGTCTTTTATCCAGTTCATATTTATATTTGAGTTTAAATATAATATCTATAATCAAATATAATTACATGTAAATATAAATAAATAAATAAAATACAATGTGGTTATTCATTTATTTATTTGCAGAGCTATTTCATTTGATGAATATAAACCTTTTTACATAAATATAGTATTATAAAATTGTTAAATTTTACTAAGAGATAGTATTTAAATTCCCCCCAAAAAAAATACTATTGACCTGAAATGGAATCATCATTCCTGTCATATAATATTTAATGTGTATACTCATACATAGAAATGTTATAACATGAATAGATAAAACAAAAAATAAAGATTTGTTATATTTCTTTAGAAAAAAATTAGGTGTATGTAAATCAAATTAATATAAAATTCTTTCTATTCTAATATCTAAAAATCATTATACCAAAAACAAAAAAAAAAGCATATTCATTCTATTCTATGTATAGTCACCAAACATAAAATGAGAATAAGCATTCTTGCCCATTTCGGGTTGAAACATATTCTACCTGGAATGATCATTCCATTTCAGGTCATTCTCGCATACAAAACGTGGAGTTAGTATCCCAACAAATTTTTATCAAGTGACAAAACTACCCCTGCCAAGTCAATGTCCCAAGTCTTTTCCTCCAGTTATCCCTTCCCACACGGTACTAGATAGCTACACCATCTCTTTTGTATAGGCCTGCTCTTCACTTCAATTATCTTCTCTGTGCCAAATTATCTTTGTCTCTCAAGTCAATAATTACCCATTCATAGAAATCGATACAAAAAACCCATCTATTCCACAAGCATTATTGCAGATGTAATTGAGGGGTTTTCTTATACAAATGATATTTGTACACCCCAAAAATATTCTTACACACCCTAATCCTTTATTATCAAATAAAAAAGAGTATAAAAAACTTCTTCATGTAATCAGCTTTTCTGTACTTAAATTACCTTATTCTTTTTAGCAACAAACCACTCATATATTTTATAAGTTTTATGTCATTTAAATTCTTTCATATTTTCATTTTTAACTCTTTCTCCATATTAAGTTTTTCATTCTTTGTACCATCAAATATGGCACAACTTCAAAACTATAAAACCTTGGAAATTTTGTATAATTTATGCACATGAAAGAAATAATCAAGATTTTGAGATTGACAAACTTAAGAAAGCTTTGGAGTATCGAGAATTGAAAATTATTATATTTTTTTATTATTTTGTATGATATAGAGCATAAATATTTCAAATGTAATTTATATCTTCCTTAAAGTTTTTTGACATTCAATTTAGTGAAGAGATCTTATGAGACTTGTAATTTGCCTTGTACTGATATGCACCTCTTTTGTATTTCCATCAAGGATAATTTAAAAAAAAAAAAAATACGATTTAAAGTTTTCATTATTAGTTTATATTTTTTAAACAATTCATTTCTTTCAAGTTGTAATTATCACTACGAAATTATTGACTCATCCTTTGCTATTGTCTTGTTTGATTTTAGTGAAACTCATTTTTAATATTCTTTTCTAGTAAATTTTTTTTTTTTGAAATCATGATATCTAAATAATAATAAGAAAAAAATGCGGCGATTATTTCATGTACCAATGTAATAGTTACATTCATGTACTATTTGATTGCATATTTTTTGTATGACAATCATGAAAAAGTTTAATATTTTATGAATGAAATTTTGATAAGTGGAGTGCAATATGTTTCAGTATACAATGATTATTTTTATTTTCTTTTCGTTCTAACAATAATTTTAAAAAAAAAACTGAATAATGAAAGAAGGATATTAGAAATGAATTACTATATTGTGAGCTGTGACATAAGGACAAAATTTATTGTAAACGCAATATTGAACAATTACTTGATATTTTAGAAATTATTTAAAAAATCAATAAAAGGCTCACATTTGTATAAAATATGGCCCCTATTTGTGGTAAAGTGAACCACCCATTACAAATGAGTTCTTCCTTTTAGTTATTGAACAACTCTGAGGATGTCACTAGTTTCTCAATAATTACTACAAACCTTCTCATGACATAAGGATAGTTTAGGTATGGAAAAATATGGTCGTTTAAATAAATAAAAAATTTAATTTTTTTAATTTATAAAAGGAATAAGGGTGTGTAAGATTCATTTAAAAGTGTTGCAAATATAATTTGTCTTTACTTGAAATGAACATCAGATGGGTTTTCGTGCACACTTTCTGATACCTCCAAATTGTGCAAGTGGTGTCAATGCTGGAAGTCATAATTTTTCGGGGCTCGACCTTAGTTCCATCTAAGGAGGTCAAGATACCATAGAATTCATTGGTCACATCTGATGTGTCTCTTGGAAGAGGGTTCAATGGAGAAAGTTGCTTACTTTCCAAAGGTAGAGGTAGTCACCAGATATGGTCAGGAGCTCGGCGATGGAGTTGGAGTTATGGTTTGGAGGTAAGAAAGGGTGCACGAAGGAAAGACTGGTGATTCTTTTAAGAGTGTAGACTTCTTTATAGAAGGTGATGTCGATCCAATTGGTGAGATCCTTAGTGATGCTTTTGATGGGGAAACTACAATACCTGCAATGGTGACAGGAAGATGGGCAAGAAACCGCCATAACATAAATTGGGGTGTTTTCGGATCGAAGATGCGTTCCAGGGTCAAGGAATTCACCATTTTTTTTTTCCCTAAATTGATTAGAGGTAAAAGGGATGCATGGGATCTTCCTACTAGTTTTGTAGTGCTTTCAATTCTTTCATATTTGATTTTCATTAATTGGGATGAAGGACGAGATGAGGTAATGTTAAGAAAAGAAGAAATGACATGGCAAGAATGGAATAGAAACAAGTGTTTTCCTTTAGAATTTTAAAAATTAAAATCTGTAATTTGTAGATTGAGCGTGTATATCATTTTCCTTAGGTTTTGATTGGTTCAAAAGTAAACTATTGGTTACTAAATGGGTGAATAAGAAACCTATAAGGAAAATGATATAACAAATTCTTGAAGATTTTTAGATAGTAAAACTTAAAGATCTTTCCAAAGAATATTGATTATAGACAAAGGAAAGAAAAATATTTGTCTTTCTCAAGTGTCAATAATTCACTAGACCTAATCATGAAACATGGCATTTGTTGCTGAAACCATAATTTTCAATTAAACGATACTCATCAGCACACTTGAACTTGTCAATTATTAAAATCTTGTTTATTTCTTAGCTTTGCATAAATTAAACATGATTTCCAACAAGTGGTGAAATGATCATTTCATGTGCCATAACTAAGAGTCCTTTCCAATTGTTCAAAAGCTTCTAATGAACACATAGGTGATTCTCTTCTCAAGTTTTTGTGTGGTTAAAAGCAGTTCTAATACTAGTTTCATTAGTTTTATAAATATTTGCCATACACCCTTCCCACTTAAGGGTTACCAATTACACTAACAACATGGAATGGTATACACATAATTTTAGTACTCACAATTACTTATTAGTAACTTGTTTTTACCCTTTAAACCTTTTAATCTAGTGGTAGTTTTAGAATAAAGGTTGGGTTACCATTGCTAGTAGTTGCGGATCAGATAAAGGGTTTCAATCCCATTTCTAATGACGTCGATCTCACCAAATCTCTCGCAAGAGGTTTAGTCAACGGATCCGCTAAATTATTGTATGTTCTTACATACACCACTGATACGACGCCATCATTTAACAACTGTCTAATATAAGTATGTCTCTTATACTTATATGTCTAGATTTACCATTGTCTAGATTTACCATTGTATATTTTATTTAATGCTCTAGATATTGTGGCTTCACTATTACAATTCAAAGCAATGGTTGGCATTGGTTGAGGCCATAACTTGATGTCTAATAACAAGTCTCTCAACCATTCCGCTTCTTTACCAGCTGAGGCCATAGCCTATGGCCTCAGCTGGTAAAGAAGCGGAATGGTTGAGAGCTGTCTCTTATACACATCTAGATGTGTATAAGAGACAGGAATGTAAAACTCATGTTCCGAAAATTAGTTTTTATCACTATTAGCTGATGTATTGAACTAGAATCAATATGACTTCAAGCTTTGCTGGACAACTATTGTAGAAGAGTCCTAAATCTTTAGTTCTTTTAAGATAACCAAGGACTCTTCCAATTGCATTCCAATGATCATGTCCAGGATTTTTAGTATATCTAGACAATCTACACACGGCAAAAGAAATATCTGGCCTTGTGCAACTCATTGCATACATTAGACTCCCTATTACACTTGCATACTCAAGTTGAGCAATAGGATTGCCGATTCTCACTTAATTTAAAGTAAGGATGTCATGAGTAGGTTCTGTCACATTTAAATGTTGATACTTATTCAAAATTTTCTCAACATAATGTGTTTGACATAAAGCATAACCCCCACTATGCCTTTTAACTTTAATCCCTAAGATAGTATCTACTTCACCCAAATCCTTCATTTTGAATTGAGAACAGATACTTCTTAGTTTCAAGTACACCTTTATAAGAAATACTAACAATTAGCATATCGTCTACATATAGACAAATAATCACACCATATTCTTTAATGAATTTAGAATAAATGCACTTATCAGCATTATTATATCTAAATCTATTAGAGAGTAAAGCTGATTCAAACTTTTCATGCCATTGTTTGGGTACTTGTTTTAAACCGTATAGAGATTTAACTAGTTTACAAACTTTATGTTCATTTCCTGGCAATGTAAAACCTTCTGGTTGTTCCATATACACTTCTTCATCCAAGTCATCATTTAAAAAGGTTGTTTTAACATCCATTTGATGCACACACAAGTTATAAATGGAAGCTAATGACATTAGTACCCTAATGGATGTAATCCTTGCAACAGGTGCATAAATGTCAAAATAATCAATTCCTTCCTTTTTGTCTAAAACGCTTAACTACAAGTCTTGCTTTATATGTCAATATGGATCCATTAGGGGCATATTTTATCTTAAACACCCATTTACAACCAATAGGCTTAGAACCAGGAGGCAAATCCACTAGAACCCAAGTATTATTTGATAATATTGAGTCCATCTCATCATTTACAGCCTCTCTCCAAAATGTTGCTCCATCCCTTGATGACATAGCTTCACCAAACGATTTAGGATCATCTTCTACATTTAATAAGATTGGAATCTTATTAAACAAGTGATCTCTATTGCCTTCAACTAAGAAAACAATAGTTTGTGAAGATATGAAATGAGAAGATAAATATTTTTCTTTCCTTTGTCTTTGACTTCTTCTAATGTGTATAAGGAGTATCAATTAAGATATTTTTTGCAATTATATGGTGACACTTTAGTCTTGAGAGACGGAATTTGATTATGTAAATGACAAGCAGCAACAAAGCTTCTCCCCACAAATTTCTTGGCAAACCAGAACTTAGAATCATGGTGTTAACCATATCTACTAAAGTTCTATTCTTTCTTTTAGCCAAACCATTTTGTTGTTGAGTGTATGGAGCACTTTTTTGGTGTATAATACCATTTTGTTTACAAAATATTGAGAATTCGGTAAAAAAATATTCACCACCTCTATCACTCCTCAACATTTTGATTTTCTTATCCAATTGATTTTCTGCAAGAGATTTATAAGATTTAAACACATCAAATGGTTCATCCTTTGCTTTCATTAAATAAACATGCACATATCTTGAATAATCTTCAATGAAAGTGATGAAATATCTATTACCACCTCTTGTTAGAAAATCATTTAATTCACAATTCTCCGAATAAACAATTCTAATAATTGTGTATTTCTTTCAACTTTTGGAAAGGGCAACTTAGTTATTTTTGCTTGAACGCATGTTTTACATTTCTTCTCAAAATTATTTTTGATAGATATTAACCCATGTTTAGTCATAAAATGAAGTATTTTATAATTAACATGTCATAATCTACCATGCCATAAAGAATAAGAAGAATCCACAACATAAACATAAATATTATCTTTATTGATACTAAGTTTAAACATGCCATCACAAGAGTAGCCATTTCCTACAAATACACCATTCTTGGACAAGATAACTTTGTTTGACTCTAATACAACTTTCAACCCTTTCTTATTCAATACATCGGCTGATACAAGATTTTTCCTAGATTTGAACATGAAGTACATTCATTAACACAAGCTTCTTGCCGGAAGTGAATTGTAACTCCACACTTCCCTTGCCATGAACTTTGGCTGAAGCATGATTTCCCATAAGCACTTCATAGCCATTAGGAACATCTTCATAAGTCTTAAATTGAGACTTATCATTGTAAATGTGCACGGTAGCACCAGAGTCATACCATGGCCAATCATTTGATTTGGTTGAACTTGCCACATTTAATTCAGAAATCACACCAATGTGACAATCAGTTATCATTGCAACAATTTCAGCATCTCTTTCAACAAGATTTGCTTTAGGGGCATTATTCTTCTTTTGTTTCTTGTTGGAATTATACAAATTTTTATAATGCCCTTTCTTGCAACAATTATAACATACTCTGTTCTTTTTCAACTTGTCCTTAGAATTATTATTTTTAGAAAACTTCCTTTTAAAACTTGTAATTTGACTCTTATTTTCATTAACAAAATTCAACTTTTGAAACAAGTTCTAAATCCTTCTTATGAAGATTTCTAGTATCTTCTTCGATTCTCATATGTTTCAAAACTTGATCAATTGTTAAAATTTCAGTAGCATGAAGCATTTTCTTTTGATAATCGTTCCAACTAGAAGGCAATTTTGCAATAATTGCCCCCACTTGTAAAGAACTCTTATACAACACCAAGATCTTTTAATTTTGAAACAATAATTTGAAGGATCATGAACTTGATCCAAAATACAAGAAGAGTCAAAATATGGAATTCAAAATATTTCTTAATAAGAAATTTGTCCGCACCTTGTTTTTTGTGTAGCATATTTATATTCCAAGGCAGCCCAAATTTTCTATAAGAGACAGCCGTAGAAGCTGTCAAAATGAAACACCGGTCTGAAGTAGATTGAGAATGTGACCTCTACACACAATTTCATCCTCCTTCCTTTTCTCCCGTTGTGCCTTGAGTTCCTCTGTCTCTTATCCAATAGTTGGTGCATAAATTTCAGGCAATGCAGGGTCCAAAACATAAGCAACTTTCAATGCAGTGAGAAAAAACATCCATCTTGTCTTTCCACCGGTTGAAATTTGTTCTGGTTCCATCAAGACGATCTGATTTTTCGAAATCTTGATTCATTACTTTAAAGGCAGACTCACCACTTATTTCCATGATTACTCACAATCAAAACCTTAAGATTGTTAAGAAAAGAATAAATGAAATGGCAAGAATGGAGTAAAGAGGAAACAAGTGCTTTCCTTTGGAATTTGGGAATATCAAAACCTGTAGAATTCGAGGCGTGTATATCACTTTCCTTAAGGCTTTGATTGCCCCCACTATACTCAATAGTTTGCTTTTGGGTGAATAGCAATCTACCTCTAGGATACAACAACTTCTTGAAGATTTTTAATAGCAAAACTTAAAAATCTTCCCAAGAACAATGTATAAGAAAAAACTGATTTTAATTTTTAATGTTGTTATGAATTGGTGGATATAACTCTCTTTTATAGAGATGGAAGGTCAGAGGAATCCATTGGAATACACCTTTTCAATCCATGGAACACAGTTGCTAGTAATAAAAGTTGCAACTCTCTCCATTTTACCCGTTTTCAATTTTCAAACGGTCGCTACAGTGCCGCGCGCACATGCGCGCACTGTCGCAACGCATGTGCGCTGAAATAATTTTTTTTTTTTTTTAAATTGCAAAACATATCCACCAATTATATTTATATAACAAACTACAAATTTAACATAATAGGTAAGGCAGAGGTGGGGGTAGAGAGTATGGAGGAAGAAAGGCCAACTGTCTTAGGAGTGAGAGAGACGAAATGAAGGGGAGATGGAGGAAGAAGACTTGAGGAGCAATTTTGCCATTGGATAGAAATTTGGAGTGAGTCTTGGCTACTCACTTTATAATGTGGAGTGGGTATGATAATCATTGAGATGACTTAAAAGTAAGTGAATTTTATAACTTTTCAATAATTTAATGGTTTGTAATACCCACTCTGCATTACGGAGTGAGTAGCAAAAAATTTTCAAAGAAATTTGTTGTGGCAATAAGATTGTAGTTGTAGTAATCATTGCCCATTAATTCACCTGTAACACAATAGGACATCTGGGAATTTGATTTCATTGGCTTGTCTTCTAGATTTAGGGCTTGTTCTTAACAATTTAATGAAAGTTGTTTATAACTTTTTGGAATTTGAATTTTTTTTCAAAATTTTTTTTTTGACAAAAACACAAAATTGTTTTTGTTTTTCATTTTTAAGAATCTAGATAAAAGCTATTTTGAATAGCAATTCTGCACCTCCTTTTCTAAAATTACTTTTTATTTAAAAAAAGCAACTTATAACTTTTCATAAGTAATTAACAATAAAGCCTTAGAAGTAAATATAACGCAAAGATGATTTGACTCCATATATTTTCTCTAGTGGTTCTAATAAGAGGTACAAAGAGATCAATCTATAAGAAATCCCAGTGTTTTTTCTTGTGTAATTTTAACCTTTTGAGGCATTAAAATTTTTCCTCACTTCATTCTACCAAATTTGTTAATCGTTTAATTTCAAGTCATTCTTTTCCATTGTTTTGTATTTTATTTACTAAAGTGTAGGGTTATTCTTCTTCATACACCCTTTGAATAAGCCAAGAGTTGAATAGAACTCTATTGCATTCAATAACAATATTAGCTTAAGATTTAATTATGAAGTGACAACTTTTTTATAATGCAAATAAATGTTTGTGGGCAGAGTTCTCTTTTGGGAAATAAAGTTGACATTTTTATCAAAATATTCTCAGGATGTCAAAATAATACGCTCACTAAAATGTAGTCATGTGACTCCAAACTCGATCTACCCGAGGCATTTTGGTTTTTTTATGCTTACAGTTAAAGTAGGCCTTAATGGGTCAAATATCTAATTTCATACCCTTGGATTGACATAACCTATCAACCACAGGTATAATAGTAAAATGGTAGGTCAGGCTCATGGATCACATTCTCATTTTTACAACCCTTAAATTTTCTCTAATTTTCTTTTTGTCTAAAGTAACTGGCTTTGGGTGTTGAGTTTTCTCTAGGTGATCAACCCTAACTCCTTGTTTTGTCAAGTGTTCTAAACATGGGTCGTATGTGCAAATTCTTTACTCAAACACTAGACTAGATTATGCTTAGATTTAGCACTCATCAAATTTCATAATCAACATTTAGTGTCGTCTATGGGAAATTAAACTAAAGGTCATCCTAAGTTATGACACTTAGCATGCGTAACACTCATCCAAGCAACAACGATCAAAGGCAAAGAAGTAGTTTCTCAGTATCACTTCTAACTACCATACTCACATTTTCTGTTGTTGCTCTTTTCTTATACCTACTAGAATAAAATGCCAACTCACACCATCTGATGTTTGAGCCTTGCTGACACCTTCTACGGTCACAACTTAGTAGCATTTTTCAAGTTTACTCTCTACTCATGCCTTCTAGGATTAAACGTCCTGCTCACCTTTTGGGTAAAATGTCCTGCTCACCCTTTGGGGTTAAGGCTTGTTGACACCCTCCGAGGTTATGCCTTGCTCACACCTCCGAACTCTTTCTCTACTTATACCCTTCGAAGTAGAATGCCTTATCACCCTCAGAGGTTGAACTTTGTTAACACCCTCCAGGGCCAAACATTACTCACACCTTCTATTATCGCTGTCTATTCATGCCCTCCAGAGTAAAACTGCTCACATCGTCTGAGCTTGAGCCTTGATTTCACCTTCCAGGGTTACACCTTATTCGCACCTTTTGGGATCACTATCTATGCCTACACAGCCATACCCGTTGGGGTATAATGCATGTATGTGCCCTCTGGGTCCTAACCAACCCCTACAAGAGCACCAAGAAGCATCCCAAATAATTGCTCTAAGTTTACCTCGCTCTTACCCTCCAAGGTAGACCTCTCTACTTACACTCTCAGAAATCCAACCAACCTCTCTAAGGGCACTAAAGAGCATACCATAGAAGTGTTCTAAGTCTACCTCGCTCTTGCCCTTCGGGGTAAATCTACCTGCTTATATATTCTGAGGTCTAAACAACCTCTCTAGGGGCACCAAGGATCATTCCAAGAAAGTGCTATAAATCTTCCTTACTCTTGCCCTTCAGAGTAGAATTCTCTACTTACACCCTCTAGGGTCCAACCATTATCTCCTAGGGCATCATAAAGCATCCCAAGAGATCGTTCCATGTATACCCTTCATTCCATTCAGGTTAGATCTCTCTACTTACACTTTTCGAATGTCAAAAAGGAAATCCTCTAGGTTCAAGATGGTGAAGACAACAATTCAAGTCGGGATAATATACCTTGGTGGAGACATCTACCCAAGTGAAAGCTTATATCCTAACAGAGACACCTACCCAGGTCCTTCTAGGTCGACTTACCCTTATGGGAAACAAAATTCAAATCTTCTCACATGTGGACTTCTGTACTAAGTGTACTCCCAAGAGTTAGAGTTACTCTTCTAGGGGGCAGAATCCAAGTTTCTCATGGGAGGAATTAAAAACAAATAGAGAAATCAAAACTACATGCGACATGTACCTTACTAGGGGATGAGAACTATTCAATACTTAGACACTTAAAGAAACCTCAAATGGCTAAAGGGTTTCACTTAAGGAATAAGGATTGACTAAGTCTAAGAAACTACAAATAGTGGAAAGAATGCACCATAATATAAACAAAAGGGAAATATAGCATAAGGTGGAGATGGTTAAAAGTGGTGACCCCCTTCCAAGTGGTACCACATTCTCAAGTGGTCATCTTCTAAACAATACCATTCTCAACTAGTGACTCCTTTCTAAATAGTACCATTCTTCAAGTAGTGACCCCCTTCTAAATGGTACCAGAAGGATGAGGTTTCTACCATAAAAAGATATTTAAAAATTAAATGCAGTAGAAACAATAATATGAATAATCTAAAACCCTCATCCATAGATTGATCTACAAAAATTTATTATTAGGAAGTGATCCAAACAGTCAAGACAAAAATCAAATTTTTGCAATAAACTGATGAAGTCCCGGATTGAAGAAAAAGAACGCCAAATGTGTGATGTGTCTAGTAATCTACACGAACACTTGATCAACTAACTGCTCCTCTTAGATAGTTTTCAATAATATGTGCAATCTAATATCCCAAACAATTATACTGTCAAGCGAAAGAATTCACTTTTTGACAAAAAAATCTAATGCTAGAAATACTAGGAAAGGAGAGAGGGAGAGACGATTTGTGAGAAAGAGAGGAGAACAAATTTCTACCTTAATTTTTTGTAATTGGATGCTAATATTATAAATTGGGGAGTTTAAGTGAGTATTTATAGACTACTTAAAGAAAATTAGTAGTAGAACCTAGTTTAAAATAGTTGAACCAAAAACCATAATTTTTCTCCCAGATTAATTCCATGTCTTTGGATTATTCATAAATAACAATGGACTTATAAATTAATCAGACTAAACCATTTATGTTATATATTCCCCCACATAATCATATTTTAAATTCAAGTCTCTACTCGACTTGAATACGATAACTAAAGATAGAAGTTTAGTAATTCATATATAAAACATTTTTGCATGTATAATTAAATTTTAGATTATTTTAAATCAACCCTAGTATTGTATCATCTCTAAAATTGACCTACATCCCCTTTTAAGGTTTAATTAGTGTATCTCATGCATCACCATACGATATGATATATACTGTGCAACTCTTGCACTTTCATCTGCTAGTTTGAAATTAATTGATCATCATGTCTTGTGTGTTCTACCAACTCTGTTTATGACCCTAATAAAATTGGGATAATTATAAAATAAATTGATAATAACCAATAGGAGGTCAAGGATTTTGTCCATTATGTCATATCTGATATTGAAACTCGAAAATCATCTTTTGGAAGATATTAACTATTAACTCCCAAATTAACCCCGAAATCCATAAGTGATGTCTAGCAATATATCATAGCTATCAATAGGATATGAATGAGAGTAATTCATCATAAACCTTTATATCATGATTACCATGCATGTGGTAAAATCCTTCTATTTTGGTATCCAATCTAGATCACGGTCATGGTTTTCTTGTCAAGCTGATTCACGATCTCTTATATGACTTGTATGTATCTTAGGACATATATTTAATTAGGAAAATCATTATTTTATAGTTCAACTATCTTGGTGAAGAATTTCCTTAATAATATTCACCATTATCATGTCATTGATACCCTTTTTATTTTTCACTTAAAAGTAATTAATTCTTACATGATATGCAACCTCTCCATGTTTGAACTGTATGATGCTAATTATTGCTTTATTTTACCCTAAAATAGTGCAATATTGAAGGTACACATGAACATCATCCAGGCATGAAGTGTTTATAGCACTATAAGTTAAAGAACCAATGCACAAGATCATGATATTATTAGATCACTGACAAGAGAAAACCCTATATAATCCAATATGAGTTATGGTATAGTTAACATATCGTTTTAGCAATCATCTATTATGTCAATCCTCACAACTCATGTGACATGATATGAGACTCGATCATGCTCACTTGTGAATAACTTAAATCACATTGACGGAAAGTCACAACACTAGCTTCTAAAGGTAGCGTGCCCAATTGAGCAATCTTCTAGGAACTATAAATATTTATGATTGATGTAATTAAAGATTTAATGTCTCATATTCACGACTCTTGTGAATAAATCTTTAACATCACTCAACGAAGTTATTCAAAATAAGTCTATTACTAGAGATACATGAATAAAACATAAACTTGTCACTGACTAAAATACAAGATAAGTTTAAACTAAAATACAAGATAAGTTTAAACTAAAGATGTGTCTATTATACTCATGATAACCTAATTGGGTTTAGAGCACTATCCAAATAGTATCATCCCCTCAAATGGTGACCTCTTTCAAGTGGTACCATTCTCAAGTTGTGGCCCTTTTCTAAGTGGTACCATTCTCAAGTAGTGACCCCCTTCTAAGTGGTACCACCCTCTCAAGTGGTGACATTCCAAGTGGTGCACCACCTTCTCAAGTGGTGGCATTTTTCAATTCGTACCATTCTCTCAAGTGCTGATAGGAGAAAGTGGAACCACCCTCTCAATTGGTGGTCCCTTCCAAGTGGTACCATTCTCTCGAATAGTGATTCCCTTCCAAGTAGTTCGATTCCTTCAAGTGGTGACCCCCATTCCAAGTGGTACCTTCTACTTGTGTGGTACTTCCCACTCAAATAGTACCTCCTATTCATGTAGAACTTTCAACTCAAGTGATATCCACTACCCAGGTGGTATCTCCCATTTAGGTGGCACATTTTCCTTAAAAAATAGGACAACTTCAGCCATTTCGGTAAGAAATCTCCACCAAAGGATCATAATGCTACTCTCAACTCGGATAAACGTGACTTGAGATTGGGAGACAAATGATGATACCGAAATAATATGCTCACTAAAAAGGATACACATGGTTCCAAGCTTGGTCACCTAGGGCATTTTGGTCATTTTGCCCTCACAATCAAACTAGGCTTAAAGGGGTCAAATATTTGATTTCAAACCTATGGATTGATCTAACCAATCAGCCACAGGTGTAAATAGCAAAAGCCAGGTCAGGTTCATAGATTCAATTCTCATTTTTACAATCTCTAAATTCTATACGAAATTTTCCAGTGTTTAAAATAACTAACTTTAGCATTGGAACATTATCTGGGAGCTAAAGCCCCACTCTCTGTTTTCTCAAGTGTTTCGAACGTGGGTCCTATGCACAAGTTCTTCACTTAAGCACTAGATTATACTACGTTTGGATTTAGCACTTAGTAACAACATCAACATATTCCTTAATCTATTTTATTTGTTTGATGATTTATAAATTAATTAAATGTATAGAATATGTCTCCCATGTCTATGTTATGGCACTATCACTCCTACTCTTTTTTGTATTACTTAATCCCTTCTGAGTAAAAAAAAAAAAATAGCCCCTTTTTCTTTTCAAAATTTCTATTATTTACACTTTCTCTCTTTCCTTCTTTTTCTTCTTGTCACACATGAACAAGTATTTAGTTAATTGAATGTGTAATAGATTTGAAATTAAATTTGATTAGTAAATTCGATTAATTTATTATTAAATTTGATTAGTAAATTCGATTAATTTATTATTAATAGAATTTATTATTATAGATGGGAGAGGGACATCTACAATAAATTGATTTACATCTCCTATTAAGATAATAGTGTACCTATTAAGTGACAAAGTCACAAATATATGTCATTAACTCTGAAAAAGAAAGGAACGATATCAAATAAGATTTGGACAATAAACTTATACATTACATATCACACCAAATAATAGATTGAGCTGAAACCAAATTAAAATCAAATGTTCATTTATCCCTTTTGGATGCAATAAAAATTCATTAATACTAGCCTAAATAAGGAAATATTTTCAACATATACACATCTTCATATTTTCCAAAATAATCACTTGGCTAATTTCTAATCATTAACATGTATAATATGTTATTAATCGATATATGGCATAACTAGTTGCAATATATTGCATACTAATATTATTTGGCAAAGTCATTAAAATCTATTGAGCCTCTATGGTTGACTGTAAGTGCCCATATTAGTGCTTATGAAGAAGGAAAACACAGTCCAAGAAAAAAAATGATGGCAGAATTCTCCAAGGTAGGAGTACTATTCATTGTTGTTTTCACTTTAGTTAATTCATCATCACATTCAAGTTTTGATTGCTAACAATGTCATCCATTGCATTTCACATAAATTTCCATCAAACGATTGTATCATGGATGTAGGACGAGGATTATTTGCATTTATTTCTCTCCATTTGTTGTCCATTTTTTATATTTAAATATATTAAAATTTAAGAAAATAACCTGAATATGCCATTATTTTTATCTCACTAAGTAGATCATCATATCTAAACTTCAATTCATTTGGAAAAAATTTCGCCATTGAATTATATGTTACATTTGGATAGTGTAGAAATTTTTTAATTTTGATGAAAAACTCAATTGCTTAATAAAACGGTAAAACTGTATAATTTTCTTCTTGTTCTTGTTCTTCTTTTTTTTGCAAGCATTAATATTAAACAAGATTTGAAGTATAAATGGTTTTGATTTTTAAAAATATTTTTAAATTTAATTTTACATCAAAATGAAGGTTCTTCTATGTACCTCTAAATGGAGAGGATCCTACTGTATATCCCCAAGAATTCTTCTTATCCATTTTCTTGGAATCACACAATGTAGGATACACATCTGGAGAAATCTAGATGTGTATAAGAATTTTGGTATTAAATAAAATTAACCCAAAAATGGATTTTCTATAGTATGGGTATATATCCACTTGATAGATCTCCCTATGATACACAGGGCATTTGTGTTACTCCATATCTGTTCATATATATATATATCATATATTCTAAATTTATCGATTTTAGTACTAGGTTTGAATATGTCTAGTTATACACATTTATTGTAAGATTTAAATCTCTTATGTGTTAGTATGTGTTTATTTATTATTTTAATGCTTATTTAGGTGTTAATTTTTTATTTTTTTTATGTTATTGTGTTTAGACTTTGTGTCTTACTTTTCATCTAATTTCGCGAGAGTTGGGGTTTTTTGTCGCCTTTGTCGTCATTGGTTTTTAACTTTTATAAGTGTTTTATTTAACTTTTTATGTGTTATTTTATATATTAATGTGCTTTAGTTCTAGGGTCACTGGAAAAAAATAGTGCATCAATTAGATGTTGGATGGGGATTTTAGACACGAAATGGCTGAAACTGCCGAAGCTATCTATGAAGTTCCCCGCCGGCAAGCTTCCAAGGATAGTAGCTTATCGGTGGCAAGGAATTTATGGGGGGCTCGATTTTGGCCATTTTGGGGCTATTTTGAAGGGCATTAGAATTTTCACCTGAGACCTTAAACCCTACCATAAAAATATCTTTTAGGGCTGATTTCAAGCCAAGACACCTTAGTTTTCTTTCTTCTTTTCATGGGGAAGAATTTTAGTTCTTCTACTTCAATTTTCCTAGACTAGGTTTCATCTATGGTGTGTAATGTATTTCCAAACTTCGTAAGACATCTTTTATGTTTAATGTACTTCCTTTATGTATTTATTTCTTATTCATTCAAGTTTTCAAGTCTTCCTTTAATGCTTTCATATATCCAGCTTTCAATGCCTTAAATTTCTTACACTACTTTTCTAGAATACTGTTCGCAATTTATTGTATATGTTTGCTATATATAAAATTTAAAAATAAAGAGATAAATTTTTTATTTGATTAAATGTTTAAATTTTTTCTTGATTTTTGACCCACTTTACACCATCCACATATTTCATGCAAATTAGGTGATAAAATATTTTTTAGATTAGATTTTGCTTAAAGTATGTTGATCTACTCAATAAAACAAAATTACTAATAGAATTTGATAATTTTAAGAACTTTAGTTGTTTAAATACAATAAATTATTGGAGGAAAAAAATAATAGATAGGACTTCAACCCAAATTTCCATTGTGCTATCTATATAATTAAGCATGTAGAAGTATCAATTCCAAGAAAGAAAAAAAAAATTAAGGGTAAAGGCAATCAAAATAACTAGCCGATCTGAAAAATTAGTGAAACCGATCCATCCTCAATCAAAAAAGAAGGGTATCTAAATCGGATCTAAATTCCATTTCTTCTATCGAAAGATTTAATGATTCTTGATCATGTCCTTCAAAGATTTTTTACCTTGCTTTCAATTTTTCCATACGTATCAGAACTTTTTCAATTTATTACAAAATAAAACAATATAAGTATAAATATAAGTATATGAAGTAGTGGACAAATTTTTTTAAAAAAAGGGGATATTATTGATTAAATAGAACTTATTATAAAAAATTAGATGTCAATTTTGATGAGATACTAAGTGATCGATTTGGATATTGAACTAGTCCACAACCATATAAGTTCGGGTAATGATTTACATTTTGAAGAACTGTCGGTTATCCAAATCAATCCATAATGAGGGGCATTGCATAATTTAGCCCATTAGGGCTACACCACACCTAAAACTAAAGATTGGTAGTCACTACTAGTCAGTGCCTCTTCTCGATCTGTTAGGCTTCTCTAGCGTCCTCGCTCACTCTTCTCCTCATCTCTCACTCTTTTAATCTTCTCCATCTTTCACTCTTCTCTCGAATCTTAGTCTCAAATCGACCTTTAAGGATCTTTCTTAGCCAACTTCAAATTGACCTTTAAAGCTATGTTCGATCTCTCTTACAGTCATCTCAAAAGTTAGCCATTTTTTTAAAAGTAAATTCTGTGATTATGGTTAAAATTTTCTATTCTCTATGATTATTTTTTGTTTTTTGTTCATATGCATGTTTGTAGTACTGCCTTATAGTTCTTTCTATAAGTGTTCATTGTTGGCTTTTAATAGCTATTATTTTGAAAAAAAAAATTGAGAAATGAATTTATTAATTTATAATTTTGAAGTCTGTATTTCTGATCTTTCAAAATCACAAATTTGACAATTAATATATGGAATCAGGAATATTTCCACCAATAATTAGCCTTCTACAAAGATTTGTAGAAGTAATTTGTATGAGAGAAAGTTGAACAGATGTGTGGAGTATAAAAATGCTAGAAATATATAAGAAAACCCCAATATCATCTATTTTGATTTTTGATTTGATCTTCGATTCTTAAGTTATCATGTTCATACATCTTCTATTCAATTTTGCCTTCCCCTCTTCCCCTCCCACCCAAAAAAAAAAAAGAATTAACAAAGTCTGAGTGTATGTGTTTTTAGTAGCAGCACAAGCTAATTAGTGCTAGAAAACCCCAATTTATGATTATGAAGAATGATTATTGTTAGAATATACTATATAATATTATTTTCATATTTTGATTGAATGACTCTTAATTTGATTATTATTTTTTCTCTTACTTAGATGTCAAGTATGGGAGACAACACAATCACCACAATAGATAGTCCATGTCCAAATCTTTTGAGTTAGCTAATCCATCTCAACAATCAAGCAAAGTAGGTAAAGCAACTATTCCTCCTTTATCAAAGGCTAAGGACTCTAAGGTAACTACTACTACTACTGGTGGTAAAGTTAGATCCTGGGTATGGGACCATTTTGAAAAAATTCCATATGAAGACAAAAATAATCAAAAGGCTACATGTAATCATTGTGGTGATTGATTGCCCAAGTAAAAGTGGTACTAGTGCTTTAAGTAATCATTATGATAAATGCAAGAAGGTTCCACTCAATCAAATAGATAAAAAAAAACACTTAGAGTTCAAAGATCGAGAAAGTAGAAATGGAAAAGTCAACACCACACACATCTTTGATCAAGAAAAATATAGACAAAGAAGGATTTAAGCAGTTTGTGAAGAATTATAGCCAAGGTTTAAAGTCCCTTCCATGTCCAACTCTCACTAAATATTGTTATGCTATGTTTTTGGATGAGAAGAAAATTTTGAAGGGCATCTTTAAAAAATTGTCATCCCATGTTTGTGTCACTACAGAAACATGGACTACAATTCAAACTCTAAATTATATGTGTCTCACTGCTCATTTTATTGATGATAATTAAACTTTGCACAAAAAGATACTAAATTCTGCCCTATTACTAGTCATGCAGGTGAGGTAATTAGTAGGGTAGTAGAAAAATGTTTGCTAGAATGGGGTATTGATAAAGTATTCACTATAGCTATTGATAATGCTAGTTCTCATGATTTTGGGCTGTCATATTTATAAAGAATGCTTAATAATTGAAAAGGAACTGTCTTAAATGGTGATTTCTTACATATGATATGTGTTGCCCATATTTTAAGATTGATTGTGAGAGAAGGATTAAAAGATTTGGATGATTTCATAATTAGAATTAGGTCTATTATAAAATATGTAAGATCTTTACCAGTTAGAGCTCAAAGGTTTAAATCTTGTTTTGAGAAAGAAAGAATTGCTAGTAAAAGTGGAATTTGTCTTGATGTTGAAACTAGGTGAAACTCCCCGTACTTGATGTTGGAATCAGTTATCAAATTTCAAAAAGTATTTGAATTACTAGATGTGTATACAGCAAGTATGTAGACGAGTTAACTCCAAATATAAGGGCTATTAGAAATTGGAAGGGAGAAGGCATTGAAAATGTGTCGTATAAAAGGGATTCTAGAATTAGGAGGTTGCCTAGTGAATTTGATTGGGATTATGCTCGAAATTTACTGCATTTTCTTAAGGTTTTCTATGACACTATAGTAAGACTATCAGATTCACTTTATGTTATTGAAAATCAGTATATGATGAAAATTTATGCTATTGGGTTTTTTCTTACTAGATTAATGTCTCTTAGTACATGAGAATTTGTCATTCATAGACACTCTAGAATGAAAAAGAAGCATGATAACTATTGGGCTAATGTTGACAAACTTAATGTGTTAGTTGCTTATTGTTGTTATTCTTAACCTACACTTTAAATTACGGTATGTTCATTGGGTGATTGAGAATACATAGAATGCTGAAAGTTCTCGTTTCTTGAAAGAAAAGGTGAATACGGTCTTAAAAAGCATGTGCGACTCCAAAAGTAGTAAATCTGACTCAAGTTGCCAAAGTGAGTAATAATTAAGTTGGCAACTTGGTAGGTGTAGTAGATTACATGAATTCATGCATTTTAATGAATTTAGATGAATATCAGGTCCTGAGAATTCTTCATAATTGGATATTTACTTGTTGGTAAAGGCATAGTGATTGTATAAGATCCAACATTCAACATTTTAGAATTTCTGGAAATTAAATGCTCCAAGATATCCTATGCTTTCTTTGACGACATGAAATGTACTTGCCATTTCAATTTCTACTGTGGCTTCGGAATTAGTTTTTACTCCAAGAGGTCATATTCTTGATCCCTTTCACAGCTCTTTGACTCATAGGATGGTGAAAGCTCTTATTTGTATTAAAGATTGGCTTCAAACCAGTGTTTTCAAACACAGACCGGATCGGCCTGTTCAACCGGTTAAACCGAGGACCGGCCATGTACCGATACTTTCATCTCCACCTGTATAAGTGACAAAATCCGGTGAACCGGTAAAAATCGGTTAAATCGGTCATATCTAGTTTTAATTTTTTCCCCCACAATCAAAGGCCAAATCAACAAAATCTTCCAAAATCACCACCACTCTATAGCCAACCTTATCAAACCCATAACTAATCTAAATAGTTTTGAGACATTTTCACCAAAGCAAAGACAAACTTCCCACAAAAAAATCAAACATCCATAAAGAAAAAAGAAAAAAATAGATTCATGGGAAGAAAAATGGAGAACAGATTGGGAAGGGGGAAGAAGTTGGTGCCAACAGGATGAGAAGGGGATGGAGGAAGAGTCAAGGTTCCTCGAAAGGAAAGTAGAGGGGGATATGGAGGGAGAGAGCAAAGGGGGAAGCAAAGGAGAAGGGTAGTGGGATGCCATTAAAGAATTAGAGAGAGAACTTGCAAAAGAGAAAAAAAAGGAAAAAAAAAAAAAAAAAAAAAGGAAAATCGTGGAGAAAGGTGAGTTGCAGGAGAATGCTACTTTTAAGTTTTTAGATAATATTTGAAAAGGATGGAAAATTGTTGTTGTTGGGTTTTAAACCTAACTCTCATATTTGGAATAGTTAAGCCCCAAAAAAGCCACTGGGACGTCAAGGCTATTTTGCTAGATTCTCATAATTTTTTTATATAAATAATAAAGGAAATAAAAATGTGGATAATCAAGTGAACCGCGATTCAACCGGTTCAACCGCAAATCTGAAGCTTCACCGGGTCACCTTCCGGTCCGAATTTAAAAACAATGCTTCAAACAAGCCGTGAACCTCTTTATTTGGAAGAACTCCTAGAAGAACTTGAAGAAATAAAATTTAGTACACCCATTCTTGTCATATACTTCTTATTTGATGTGTGATTTATTTTTACTTGACACTATTAGTTTCTAATTATATTTTTGAAAAACTTGCAGAACTACAGGTTCAAGCTTAACTGATGAGCATCCTGTGGTCAACAATGAAGACTAAAGAACACAAAAACACAGGAATCTGACTCTCTATTTATAACTTTATATTCTTGTATAGTTTGTTGTTAGAATATGTAATTGAAAACTTTAAACTTGGGTTATGTTGTTTTTGTCTGCAAATAAGAGACAAACAGTGAACTGCTATGGACTTGAGACATGAACTTACGTTTGTATATTGTAGTATTCTTGGGGAGTTCTATTTTAATCTGAATAGTTTGAAGCTGTTGGGGACTTTTATTTCTCAGTGAATTAGGTAGTTTGTGTCTTACTAGAACAAAATTGAAAGTCTGAAAGTTTTTTTTTCCCCACACAAGATCGAATATTTGCGAGTCCTAAACCGCTTCAACAGGATAAGCGATTACCCAAATTTTGTAGATCGGATACAATTCAGATTATTGGCAAATCGGCATAATCGGTTTAGATCACCCTTCAGGTTCATGGACCGAATATCCAGTCTATGAACACTCCTAGGGAAGGTGGAAGTCAAGGTGAGTGTCGTCCTAAAATTAATGTATAGGTAAGATAGTAATTTATTCATTAAAGGAACCTTTTTTTTTTTTGGGTCGAGTACAACAGGGATTCTTAAATGTGGAATTCCAGAATACAAACAAGTATTCAATAAGCATATTTAAATTTTTAACGTAATTCTTGGCAAGAAAGATAAGAATAACCTTTGATATTTTGTTAATAAGCACCCAGAGAATTTATCTATGAAAATTATAGTCATTACGTACAGAAAGCGTTTCATGTAATTCGGCTTTTTAGTTTCTAAAATTGTTTCTTGGTTGTTTATCCTGGTTTTAGTGTATGAATGTACCCATTTCTTGTGGTCAAAGGCACAAAGATAAGTCGTTATAACTCTACTCCTGAATTTAAGGTCTTTATACTCTTGGCTCCACATATTCTTTCAATGGGCTTTGATATACCCAAATCCTACCAACCATAGATACTAGAATCAGGTGGATCACAACAATTTGTAACACCGGATCGAGCCAATTCATACGTGCGATTGAGCAATGATTCTTTAGAAACCTTGCTATTATCTCCCGTTCAATTAATGTTCGTCTAAGTGCTCTAATACTCAATATTTTTGTCGCTTTGTTCTATTCAGATAGGCCAAAACAGTCCCCAAAGTACGAATATTATCTGGAAATTCTGTCATATGAAGAAAGATTTTTAGATAAATTCGATGTAATAGTATATAAATTTTTTGGTCATGAATTAGTCAAATTACTTAAACTAAGTAATGTGATTGATTTAGAATTAAAATATTCATAATATTACGAATCTATGTTAGAATTTCCTTCATAAATAGTGAGTATTGTCCTCACAATTCCTCGACCACAAATTTTTTCAAACAAAATAGAAAGCCCACAATGAGGTGATAAAGATTATCTATTCATTTAAGTAATTTATACTAGTTGAAAAAATGCCACTCAGAGAGTAGAGAATCACTCACTCTCTGTGGTATGAATTACTACTGGGTAACTGCCAAGGGATTAGCAGCAGATTCTGTTTCTTAGAAGTTAGTACAACATAAAAATCCAATATTTGGTTCCATCTCAAACCCCCTCGGACTGATAGTACTTCTGTGGCAAATGGAACTTCTCAAACAATATTTTAACATGATTAATTTATAAGTATTTCTTTGAGTGAAGAACATGATTAGTTTAAACTATTTCTTTATATACATATGAGAAGATGTGGCAGCTAGAGGATGATTAATGAATAAACAAACTTTGTTCATGACGGAAATTGCCTTCAATATTTAATTCTATATATCCCCTTCATTCGTGGGATTAACTCTTCGTTGTTTTATTCAAAACATCAAAATCAGCATTCCACTTGGCCTATTTTCCTAGATGAAGATGGTGTTGTATGATTAAAAGATGACTCAAATAGGCCCTTTATTTTACCACTAAGTTTGAGGTGTATCCACCTATGCATCAAACCACGAAAATTCAACTTTACCTGTGGTATCTAACGGCAATTAATAACAGAACGACTCATGAATCTTGATACTAGAATTTAATTACTAGAAATAAACAATACTGATAGTAATGTGTAATTGTTATGGAGAGACAAATGAGCTCGAGTTATCTGTCGATGCATTGTTGGTCACCTCAAGCCAATAACTTTCGTCATCCCAGTATTATCGGCATAAAATTTCATCTTATAACAACTAACTTGACTCCAGCTTTAAGATCACTTGAGCTGGAGTCCAAGTATAATAAATAATTTTGAACTCGAGTTTCATGCTGTATTCGGCTAATTTACACCTCATACAAGAACTTTCCAGATGATGTCATATCACAGGTATCAAATTTTTTTCCTTCAAGCATAATAAGTCACTAATTTTGAATTAATTACTTTCACATTGTGTTTAGATAAAAGAATTTGGGTGGATTTGATTTAAAATCCTAATTTATAATAAATTATTCAAACAAAGTAATTGATTAAGTTGTGAATTTAAAATCCACTAATAAATGAGAGTTTAACTGTTTTAATGATTAAATAAATAAATTTAAAATTTATCTAAATTTCATATCATTTTAAATCTATTTAACATAAATGTATTCATTTCAAATCTTTCCTTCCAATCGAATATATTCATCCAAACACAATATCATATTATAGTATGTATACGTTTCAGCTTAGAAAATTCTAGAGTTGCTTAATGATGGTAAGTGTATGCTTAAGTCTCCAAATCAAATCATGTTCACACTTAATGATAAGCATTATGATGAGACAGCTCACTCTGATTATTGACCGACAGAATCAATCAATAAGGTTGGGAATTTTAGTCCTATGCGAATAAAATGAAAATTTATGGTTCAGGACCCTCAGTTTCCTTGAATTTGCTTTGTGGTGGTGTGCTTGTGACGTGTAAATGCGCGTGACAAATTTACGAAATCAGTCAAAGGCAACTTATTTTTGTTTTTTGTTTTTTTTTTTTTCCAAAATAAGTTCATGTTACTCAGAAAATTCTTGGCCGAACTGGATTTTCTAGCCTATGTAGAGTGATAAGGTTTCTTCAATTTCAAGACATTCACGTACTATTGCATAAACCAGATCTAAGTAAGAATTTTCTTATATTACCTTATCCGTCCCAATTTACCGTCACCCGATTATGGGTGGTCCATTATTCTAAAAAATAGTATACATAACCATAATTATTAAAGTTGGCCTGAAAAAGAATTCAGCGAGAGAGGTATATCAATGAATTATTGGTTCAACCGATGAATTACTAGTTTAATTGGTAAGTCACCAGTATATATTATTTAATTAATATGTATAATAATTTAAAATTATTACAGACAAGATATATGTTGAAAAATATTTATAAAACATATTTATCAAATTTTAATTTTTACTAAATATTTTATTATTGTTAATTTCTCTAAAATTGCAACGAGTTAGACTAAAGTAAGATATGTTTAAATTTTCGAAGAATAATGATTTATAAAAATGCAGAGAAAATAATGTTTTCATTATTTAGTGGTTATTTTTTATAACAGTCTATTTATATAAAATTATGTCTATTTGTTTAGATTTCTTTTGATATATCTGATCTATTTTTCTTATTATTTTGAAAACTTTTAAGTTTTATTCTAAAAAAATTTATAAAAATATTTGATTTTATTTGAAAAAGAAAGAGTAAGAATAAAATTTACAAAGATATTATAAATAAAAGGGATGTTAAAAGCATTCATTAAGCAAATGACCTAGTGGTAGAAGTTCTTGTAAGTCTACAAGAGGTCATGGATTTAAGTCTTTGCAGGTAGAGTTCTAGATGTAATATTGATAGTTCTCTAGGCTACCAATTAAACACTCGAGCTGAACTGCATTTAATAAGTATGTACATAACTCTAAATTGGTTTATAGTATTCTGTAACTATTATTATTGGGCATTTTTAATAGGAGGCATTCATTTGGGATAAGTGGCCATTATATATTCTGAAAAAATGGGGTACATTAAGTCTAAATTGGTGACTTTTTATATGGTGATCAACTAGCTAATGTATCTTTTTATGATTTGATTTGTTGGTCACTATTGTTCCTCTCCCTTGTCACTATTCAAATATTTATACACGATGGAAATATTAATATGACATTAAGGAATACATTTGGAGTTGGAACTACATTTGTTTTTGTTCCTTATCTAGCAAATCATTGTTAGAAATGATTATTTTGAAAATTAAGTTATTTAGTGTCCGATAAATATTGATAACATATAAGCTTTTACTCTTTAAGAACATTATATTTAATATAACTAATTTAATTATAATTGTTATTTTAATCATGATTCTTGATTGAGTTACTTTTATAATTAATAGTTAATAGATGTATCTTTCAAAAGAGTTATTATAGATAGGAGAAGGAGAACATTAGACATAACAATTATTCTCCCCATCTTGTCTGACTACTGAAGAGTTTATTTGAAGGATTTAAAATAATTGCTACCTATAAATCCTTAAGTGCTTAGATTAAATTCTAAGGTTGATTTGCCAATATCCTCAATAATGGAAGGGCAGAGACAAATATCAACTTAAGGATATCTTCTGCACTGGCATAAATTTTTGCTGATCGGAATTCCTCCGTGTCCATGACAGTGTGATTGAACACATTTATGGGTACTTTCCATTTTGTTACATACTATTTTCCTAACAATCACTACGTTATGTTCTCCACCTTATTCTACTCCCAAGAATACTGAAATTTTTTTTTATCTATTTAATTGCCTTGAAATATCACCTTTTTATATAATCACTTTTGTCAACTTCTTCACAAAGAATTTTACTCTCCAGGCATATATTTTAAGACTCATTAACCACATAACATGATATTCAAACCCTTCTCATGACAACTATTTGGATATTTTTTGGTCTTTGCAATACTAGGGGTTAATAAACTCATGTCTCTTGAGGTTTGGCTAAATTATAAAATCTATATTTTCCAAACCCAAGTAATTAAGCAACTGAATCCAAATGAGTCCTTTTGTTGTTGTTTTTTTTTTTAATAAAAAAGTTTAAGATTGGGACGAATGATAGGTTAATTATGTCTCTTTATCTAGGATCAAAACAGGTTATCAATACATATTTTAACAGTTTATACTGGTTCTTATAAATTATCCACTAATAATAAAATAAGGATAACAAAAATCAAATTTAAAACGTTTGATATTTGATCAACTTACTATCATCCAAGCCAACTCACATCCCCCAAATGAGTACTTTGGTGTTACTTTTGGTTTGTACCAGAAACTCTCAACCCCGTGCTTTTAATATACAAATATTAACAAACTAATACCCCAACTTCCTATAATGTCCTCATCTCCTTTCACTTCTATAATCCCTTAAGTTTATATTTCTTAATTAAAATTTTCAAATTGCATCCATGTATAATATGCCCCTTCTGCTAGTTTATATAAAGCTCCTCAACATCATCAAAAGGATTAAACCAAAATTAAAAGAAAACAACCAGGTGAAATTAAAAGGAAAGGAATAAAAATAAAAATAAAAAAGCTCTTCATCTCCTTGTTTTTTTTTTTTTTTTTCCGGCCTACAGCTCACCTCAACTGCTACTATACTTTGCCAAATTACTTGTTACAGATGTTTAACAGTCATCCCTTATTTGATGTGGAATAAGAAAATTTAGTTATATTATTACGTGTGAAATTTGGTATTTCAATTTAATATTGTCTGTTTTTTTTTTTTTGGTCAATAACTTGAAGTTGAATTTTAGCTCTCATCTTTAATGACGTGTCTCTATTGGATTTTTACTTCTGATCTCCAAATGAATATTTTTGTATAGAAAGACTAAAACTCAATGCTTAGGTGTGCTAATAGAGAAAATGTTATATACCTTCATAGTTTCGTAAATTTAAAGTTAAAAATTTATGGACTTTGATGATCTATATAGACATGTAATTAAAAATGTTGCTCATGATCTAGTATGTCAATGTCTGAAGCAATTATTATTGGTAAAGGTTAAAGACAGATGACATTTTCTTTAAAAAATTCTAGATTGCCACTAAGAAAATCCAATTATATAGTTTTTCTTACTTTACGATTTTGACTAACAATCAAAGGTAACCCTATCATTAGTTTTTTTAAAAAGACAAATTTACCCCTAACTGTAAATTGCAGTAAACCCCTTTAAGGTTTAAGTGAGATTTCACTTTACCCTTTCATGTAAGTTTTATACCATTTAATACATTTTTTGCAAAAAATAAAATTCCAAATGTTATCAATATTGTTAAAAATATAAATATGCTTCAACTTAATTAATATTCTAATTGACAAATTATGCTTTTTTCAATATTTAAAATTTATAAATACGGTGAAATAATTAATTTTAAAATTTTTGATGAATTATTAAAGATATTTCATCTAAATACTTTTAATTTGACTTTTGTTTATATGATAAAGTTGCTTCATATTATATAGGTATTACTTAAATTATATTAACAAAGGAAAAAAAGTAAGAAGAAAATTATTTTAGAATAAACATAAAGAAAAGCAAAAAGAAAATAAACTAATATTAAATATAATAGATGATTTTGAGTTTCGTATATTTAAAATTTTATTTTTATATAAAAATAAAATATAATGAAAAGACCAAAAAATACCTATAGTAAAATAGGGACATTTGTCTCTTTAAATTTATTCACATCTAGTATTTATAAAGAACCACCGGTGTTAGTATTAATCAAATATATTTTTAATTGTATTGAAAATATTTTTATCTCTTAATGACTAAAGTAGGTGTAATTAACATCAAATTAGAATTAGTTTTTAAAATGACAAATATAATAAAGGGGTTAATTTTATATTTTCTTGTAGTGCCTAGGGGTAAAAATGTCTTTTTGGCTTTTTAATAATCAAATTGCTGATGTATACTAACAGAAAGGGCAAAGTGAGAAAAAAATAATGTTAGAAGGTTTAGTGCAAAACAGTCTAAACCTTGAGGGGTTTGCTATATTTAACCTTATTGCTAATTATACCACTTGACTATAGTGTGAAATAACTTTATTTTCTTATGTATGTTTATAACAATACATGAATAGTCTATATATAAACGAAATACAAGATATTCTACTAAAAGATACTACTACATTGATATGTTTTAAAAAACTAAATATTTATCTAAAATATACAGATATACACAAATATAGGAAATATTAACACTTCCCTCAAATTGGAGTATGATAGATTCTGAATGCCCAACTTGCCAACGAGATGTTGAAAAGTATCATATCTAAGCGCTTTGGAGAAAACGTCAACTATCTGATGTTGAGAGGAGACATGTTGACTACAAATAAGACCTGTCTCTATACACATCTAATATGTGTATAATCCACTTCAACATGTTTAGAGCGCGCACGTTAATTGATTATTGATAATGTAAACTATAGCTTGATTGTCACAATGCAATAACATGGGTTGCAAATGTTGGATTGTAAGATCAAGAAGAAATGCTCGCAGCCAAAGCAACTCGGTATCAAGCAAAGCCATTAAATGATATTCGACTCAATAGAAGATTGAGAAATAGTAACCTACTTCTTAGTTTTCCACATAACAGGAGCAGAACCTAGCTGGAAAAAAAAAATAGTAGAACGACGACTAGAAGCACATCCTACCCAATCTGCATCTGCATAGGCATACAACTGAAAATTATTCTGAGATGAAAAAAATAAACCCTGACCTGGACAAGATTTCAAGTAACATAACACATTATAAACAGCTTCTAGATGAGATTTTTTCAGTTGATTGAAAATTGCCATTACGTGTAATGATTAGGTCATCGACATAAACCAGAACAACAAGAAAACATGAATGAGTGCGTAAAGTAAATAAAAAACAATCAATCTTAGATTGCTGAAAACCATATTAAAGAAGGGTCGAAGACAACTTTCCAAACCACATGTCATAGATGTGTATAAGAGACAGGGTATGTCATGTTTCATTGTAAATATACATACATCTAGATGTGTATAAGAGACAGCTACTACGCTGATAGACATGTGAAGGACGATGGTTGTTTTGCACCGAGGGTCTCAACAATGTAATCTGTAAATAAATAGGTTCACGCTAAACCTATGTAGGCCTATTATTTTCTCGGAGGAGAAAATCTATTCAACAACAATTTCTTGTGGCACTACCGCTGGAATTTTTTGTGAAATGTCATCTTCTAAAGGAATTGGATTATGTGGAGATGATGTTGTATACTAGAAACTGATTGGGAAGAGAAATCCAAATTTTTTGATTTTCAAAATCGTAAACACGATATCCCTTTTGTCCAAGGGAATATCCAATGAAAACACAAGTTTTTATTTTTTAATCCCAATTTATCTTTTGACTATACATATACATGTATGTAACATAGACATACAAAAATACGTACAATGTGCATATAAGGGTGGCTTTGTTAAAAAATTGGTCTACATGTGATTATAGCCATTCATTACTTTTTGTGGTGTAAGATTGATAAGATATGCAATTGGTGTAAGAGCACATTTATCCCCAAAAACGAATAGGTAAATTTCCTTGAAAACGTAATGCTCTAGCTACCTTTAGAACGTGCCGATGTTTTTTCTCAACAACACCAATTTGTTGTGGTGTATTTACATATGAGGTGTCATGTAAAATTCCTTTTTCTTCAAAAAATATTCTCATTGGTCCCTCAATCAATTCTTGAGCATTGTACTTCTAACCCTTTTAATTGATGTATTAAATTGATTTTGTATTAGAGCATAAAAAATTTGAAAATTCATTGAGAAACATCATATTTATTTTCAATAAAAACATCCAAATTCTACGACTACAATCATCTACTAAAGTCAAAAAATAACGAGCACCAGAATACAAGTGGATTCGGTAGACCAAATATCACATTGAACAAGATTGAAAATAATCGGTGATTTATTAATACTCAATAAATATTTTCAATACAATTAAAAATATAATGATGCCTACTAACACCTTTATGATTTTTAAGAGAAAAATCAGACAAATATAAAATAGATGCTAAATGCTAAAAAGAACAGTGTCATAAACGCTTGTGCCAAAGATCTACTGACCCATTAACAGTATTGCTGATAACATTGTTACAAGACACTCCCTAAAAAAATATAAACCATTACATTCTTCACGCACTCCAATCAATTCCCTCGTTTTAAGGTCCTAAAGAACATAAAAGGATGGAAAAAATAAAGCTACACAATTTAGTTGTTTGGTAAGTTTGCTAATGGAAATCAAATTACAATTAAATGATGGCACATGTAACGCAAGATTGAGGGTAAGTTTTTCATCCAGAGACACTATTCAACAGGATTGAACAAAAAAATTGTCACCATTTCGCAGACTTACAAGAGCGTTAAGTCTTATAGGTTATGAACTCATTAAAAATTTGGTAGAGGAAACTAAATGATCAGAAGCACCTAAATCAAAAATCCAATCATAATTTTGCAAAAAAGGGACTTTATCCACAAAGTTTGTCAATGTGATTAATTTTTTGTCATTCCCTAACAATTGTAGAAGTTGTTCAATCTGTTCGTTTGAAAACCAGGAACTTTATTATTCAGCATACCTATGAGTTGTTGTTGCATTATATTAGGAACTCCCTCTGTAGCAATACCTCCTATTGCAGCTGTATGTGCAGCTCTTTGTGCACCTCGCACACTTCCTCTTCCATGACCACTAGTATTCCAATTTGGTGGATACCTAATAAGTTCATAATAATGGTCCTTTGTATGACCATTGCATTGACAATGATCTTGCTTCGAACACGTCATCTAAAAAACCCATGACCTTTTAGACATCTTTTGTCTCAATTTTAAGTGTGAATTATCATTCATTTGTTTGGATATGAATCTAGATGTCAATAGGTATCCTATTACTCCCGACCATCAACTTTTTTTCTTCCATGATTAACATGCTATACGGGATATTGAAGGTAGTGGTTCCATACCAAGTATTTGAGACCGAATCACCTTAAATTGATTTCAAAAAGAAATTGGTGTAATTTTTCAAGTTCTCTCTCAGAATTGAGATGATTGGCAGCCCCACAAGAACAACTGGCCACTTGAGTGTTGGCTGAAATTTTGTCCCAATAGCTCTTCATCTTGGTATAATATGCAGTTAAAGACAAGTCTCCTTGTTTGGTTTGATATATGACATCCTTGAGTTCAAAAATTCATGCATGATTGCTTTGAGCAAATCGTTCTTGAAGATCAACTCCTATCTCGTGAGCGCCCTCATAAAAGACAATACTATTGTGAAGGTCAGGTGCAATCGAATTATTGAAGTCCATTTTATGATTGCAGAGTTGCACTTTTCCCATGCTAACTTTTCTCGACTATCCAGATCTGGTTTCTTGAGAGTTCCATCAATAAAACTTAATTTGTTTCATCCTTTCAAGGCATTAATCATTGCACGCCTCCAAGTTGAATAATTATCATCTATCAGCGTAGTAGTAATTAAAGTAGTAGTAGAATTATCAGCAATGGATAAAAAATATGGGAAGTTAAGTCTTGTTGATGGATTATTCACATAATCCAGCTGTCTCTTATACACATCTAGATGTGTATAAGAGACAGGAATCTATAAAACGGTGGCTAGAATTCAAACCGTTTCTTAAACCTGTTTGGAGAACATAGCCATAACTCTGATACCATGTAATTTTTTTTTTCTTATGTATATTTACAATGAAACATGAATAGTCTATATATAAACGAAATACAAGACATCCTACTGAAAAATACTACTACATCGATATGTTCTAAAAAATTAAATATATATCTAAAATATACAGATATACACAAATATAAGAATAAACAATTAGTGTTCTAGTTACATTGTTTGTAAAATAGAGGGAGCTAGACAAAAGAAAATTACGAAGAAAGGTCGAGGGACTAATGGATATTTTTGAAATTTCAGTAAAAGTTGTGATAAAAGTTCTTCAATTTAATAGGTTAATACCCAAGGGCTAACGAAAAGGGCTTCTTTAATAAAGATTTTTTTTCTAAAGGGTTAGATTATAATTTGAACAAACCATAGTAGTTGTTTTGTAATTTGGACAAACTTTAGATGAGGTAAACTTAATTAACTCAAAAGTAATTCTAAAGGGTATTTGAGAGCTTTCAAACATGTATTTTGCTTATAGAAACAGCATTCAAACGTAAGCCAATTTGAGGGTGTATTTATAAGGATTAATCTTTTATATATTGTTTGTGTAGAAATTTTCTATATTATTGTGTGTGGATGTAAACACTTGTACATTATTTAAATTTTGAATTTTATTTTTGCATGTGCTATGCATACACGTCATATCGATGGTATAAAATTTTTTTTATATTGACGATGTACTGTAAGATTAACCCATTTTATAGACATTTTGTCAATAGGAACTTGACTGTGATTTGGCCAAACTACAAAAAAAAATAATAATAAATGAATAAATAAAAATTAGTAATTTGGCTAAATTTAAGTGAGATAAGTGTAATCAACCCGCAATACTAATTAATTTTTCTAATCGTTTCTAACGGGTGGTAATACACATAATTTACCATACATATAAAGTACATATTCATATTTATTGCCTGGCATTGTATGTAGTTACATTCCTATTTAATTTTACCTTTTCTAAAAGTTAGTAATACTTAGAGAGTGTCCTCGCGCAAACTTTAGACTTAGACATACCAATAATCATTTTCATATGGTGATAATATGACAAAATTATTAATGTGTTATTAAATTTATAAAAAAAAAAGAACAAAATTCAACGAATACTTATAATTAATAATTTGGTGATTTAATATAATTTTACCACATAAATTGCGGCAATTTTAACAAATAATATTCAAATTATAATTTTATAAATCATTTTTTTTTTCTTTTCGTATAGGCACATTTATGTATATACAAGAGAAATAAGTTATTTAAAGTATCCAAAATCTAAACTCAAAATCAAGTTTTATGGGGAAAGCAAACTAGAGCACTTAATAGTTGTTAATGGTAAAAGTATTCTGATTTGGGAAGATCCTTGGTCAAGGGCGAATCACAAGGAAGTATACACAGTGTTGAGCGGCAGTTCCCCAAAATATTCAAAATTATATTTTTCTCCCTTTAAAATACTTTAAATTATTATTATAATATTATAAAAATTAATCTTTTTTCTCTAAAAATTTTAGAGAATATAAAAAATTGCTTCCTATTTATGTATTTATATAGTCTTATTCCCCAAAAATTTTTAAAATATATTATTTCTCTTGATATTTTTTCAAAATTTGAATAACACCCTTAAAAAAATTGGACATCACTCTATAAAATTTTACAAAATTATAAAGTTGTCTCTCCAATAATATGTATATATAGTTTTTGCCACCCAATCATTCAACTCTTGAATCCGCTTGTCTTTGGTTTCCTTCTCCTTATATTTTTAATCCAAGAACTTGTAAATCTTTTGGTTGTCCTCTTATGCATATTTCTAAACTTTTTGCATTCATGAAATCATAGTTTGGTGAAGCTGATTTTTTATAAAGAGGATACTGAAATTATCATTCAATTGCCTTTATCTTTTGTTGATGTATGTGATAAGCAAGTGTGGCATTTTACTCAATCTAGTAGTTGTTCTGTCAGAACTGGTTATTTTTTGGCAATTTTTTTTTCATCAGATAAAGATAGGGTGCTTCAACTTCCTCTTTAATCTAGTTCTGTATCTCATGAGCAAGTGATTTGGAAATCTATTTGGAAGCTACCTATTAAAATCAAAATTAAACATTTCATTTGGAAATGTTTAAATAATGGTTTGGCTATTTGAAGTCTTTTAAAAAAAAAAAAAATTCTATTTCTAATATAAGATGTCCTAGATGTGGCGAGGAATATGAAACTACAGAACATTTATTTTTTAGATGTACTGCTTCTCAACTGGTTTGGAAAATTGCACCTGTCCAATAGTCCAATTTGTAACATTAGCAATATAGTTTTTGGTATTGGCAGGAAGTATTGGTTGTTTACCCAAAACTACAGATTTCAACTCATATGTTTCTTATTTTACAACTATTCTCTTGTTGCATATTGGAAAATCAAAAAGTAAGTGACTATTTGATCATATCTGGTATGTTGAAAATGATGTTGTTGCGCAGACACACTCTGACTAATTGAAATTTCAAAAAGTTTGTTCTACTACTAATTTGTTACTTGAGAGCCCAATGAACATGGTAATATACATGGTAGAATCCTCCAAATGAGATTTTTAATTTCAATACAAATGCAGCAGTATATGAAACTAGTAAAAAAGTAGTTGTTGGAGTGGTTGTTAGAAATTCTACTGGTCATTTTCAAGGGGCTTGGGTAAAGAGAAGCCGTTGTATTTCCAATGTAAAAATTGTAGAAGTTGAATCTATTAGGCAAGCGTTCTTGCAAGTTAAGAAAGAACTGTGATATTGTAGAAATAGATAGTATAAATTGCCAACAGTTGTTAATTTTAAATACACATCTAGATGTGTATAAGAGACAGGGTATTTTATTGTTTATTATTCAAGATTTTAGGAAGTATTTTACCTTCTTTTTTTTTTACCTTTGTCAAAAGGGAAGGAAATAGGGTAAGTCATAAGTTGACTCAATTTGCTTCAAGCATTTGTAATATAGAAAATTTGACCGTTTTGTAATCGAATCATTCTTTATTCTTTAAATATTTATATATTATAATACTATAAAAAATTTTACTATTCTTTTTAGGAAAGTATTTTCTTGTATTTTAAACGGTTATACAATACAACATTATATACTATAAAAACTTGTACAGAATCTAAAAGAATAGTTCCCTAAAAGGGACTGTAGAATTCTCCTAATAATTATATTTTTTTAAAAACTTATATTGTAATTTCAAATTTCTAAATTCAACGGAACTATAAAATTTCCCTGTGATGATATTTAATGAAAGATATCCTTCCTCTTGTGGGTTCATTATGAAGCACAAGAAGATATAAACCATACGACTATTGTTTGATTTAATAATATAATATTATCGTTTGTTTAAAAAAAAAATATTGTTAGGCATTTTATGCTACATTTTCCCTTATTTTTCTTTTATTCATCTTGTTGTTGTTAAAAGTCTTGTGTGGCTCTCTTGAAATACTTAATACGAAATTCCATTTCTTCATATTGAAGATCATGGGAAGGGGGCATATATCGTCTCATTCGTTGCATAAGAGAAGTTATACAACGATTTGCCTTGAAAAATCCATAATCTATAGTCGCTGTCGGCTGCAGGTCAGCGATTTGGCATCAAACCCTTGAGATTCTGCCACACTTTCCCCATACCTCCTGCTACAAGTCACTCTGTCTTGATACATCCACGTGCCCGCGGAGTCGGCTAAAGCTGGGACCCACTGGAAGCATCCACCTCAAGCAACCTCAAACCTCATTCACAATCCAATCTTTTATCGAAAGATTAATTTTTTTTAGGGTTAATTGCAATATTTGCACGCCCGAACTATTATAAGTTTGCACTTTGCTCCCAAAATTATCAGTTTAAGCTTTTTAGCATCTTACACTATCAAGTATCGGAACATATATTGCACAAATTAGTAAAAAATTAATGAATTTTGATTGCCATTTCTTAATGAAAAGAATTTAATAATAATAATGAATAAAATAATTCTTGTAACCAAATATAAATTATAGATATTGAAGTGCTTTACTCAACAATAGTTAAAATATTTATTAATTTAAACTATTTGAACAACGTGTTAAAGACAGCTTAATATATTAGGTATAAAGTATTAAATTGCTAAATTGATATTTTTGGATAAAATATGCCGTGATAGTGTAGGATGCATATAGCAATTTTACGTTGTCACTCCAATCCTTACACCCTAGGTTATTCATATCGGGAGGTTCCTAAATGATCGATCTTACGGTGCAAGACACTTTTATGTTATACATTCAATATGTAAACGTATACTTTTAAAACAATAACAAGATCAGTTCATTTGCAATTAATTGAATAATTTTTTCAACACATTTAGAATTTTCGTGATTAAGGGTAATCACTCAATGTAATAACCATAGGTTTAGACTTCCAATTTTCGTGATTAATAATTATTACTAAAAAAGAATGATCGGGCAATATTGAGGCTGCAATTATCATTTATGTAGATTGACTTGTTTCAAAAATGACTTATGCCCACACAAGATTTTGTAATAACACCTGCATGCTAATATAAGTGGAAAATTCTATGATCCCATTAGGATATTACATTATTATATTTTAAATATTTGTATGGTATAATAACATCTGTTTTGAATTTTCATATAGTACAAAATTTAAAAGTACAGATGATATAATATCTTAAAGATATCATAAAATTCCGCTATGTAAGTTATATGAAAATTTTGTAACTCACTAAACATAATCATTTCTTTATATTTTAGAAACTTGTACTATATCATAGTATATCACTACTTTAAAAACTTATAATAAACCCAACCAAATCACTACCTATCCATACAGTCGAAGTCTCCTTAATTATAAATATAGCAATTTTTTTTTTTTGTTTTGTTAAGAAAGAAAAGTAATGCTGTTTATACACAATTTGTATTTTTTTTCCCATAGGATAAATCATCTGAATAGTTCTTTAACTTTTTTTGTTAAAACTGAAATGGTCTCTTAATTTTAATTTTATTTAATTTAATCCCTTAATTAAATATTTGTAATTAATTTGCTCCTTATTTGGCTACAATGCCCAAAACATAAGTTTTTTATATTTTTTTCCACCATGGATACCATCTAGATGTAGTATGAGAGAAAGTGGACGTCACTCAAGAAAAACTTATCCTTTGAGTGGCACAACTAAATAGTGACTGAATTGGCACAATTATTTAATTTAGGGACTAAATCAATTAAAATTTAAGTTAAGAGACTATTTTAATTTATAATGAAAAAGTTAAAGGACTATTTAGGTGAATTGCCCTTTCCCAATTTAGCTTATATCTTACCCATTTCTTGGCAATGGCACCATCCTATCACTAATAAACACGTATTAATGCATATGGTACACATCACTACCAATCTCATATTGCTACAGTCCACCCAAGTCCACGCATAAATTCAGAATTCAAAGTGCCCATAATCTAACGCCACGTAATCACAAAAAATCCAATAGTGATGTGTATATGAGCTATATAATTTTTTGAAATTTCCTGTGTTAAGAGACAGTTGTAACTTATACAAAATGAGATGTGTATAAGATATAGGTACCTAGTACTACTTCCTATACACATAGTAAAGAAAAGTCGAGAAAAATGCCCGCGAAGTGATTCGACAAATTGGGATTCTTTAGTACACATTTCGAGGAAATTCGAGACCATGTTCCAAGTTTATCGAATTCTTTTGTCCTCTTTCTCTCCGAGCTCCAGATCTCACAATTCAGAAAATTCTCTTCTTGTTAGAAGATTGCATCAAGGGAAGGTGCCAGAGTTTGGATTTTAATGAAATCACATTTTGTCACGTCGCAGTTTCGTGTTTTGGTAAGAGCAATGGCGACTGCTCTCGACGTTCTTCCATTAAATTCCATTGATTTATCGTATGAAATCAAAGAGCTTGTTGAATTAGTCGCGAAGCAATCACAGATTGCTAAATTGGAAATCAGCCCTGAAGATGAAGGAGAGTTGAAAAGGATTATTGTAATCTTGAATCAATTTGAGAATCGATTCGAGCCCGAAAGATATTTTATCAAGAAAGTTCTTGATTTTCTTGATATCAGAAGTTGGAATGTACATTGCCACAACGAGATGAAGTTTTTAGATGAAGCAATCAACCTGGAATCCGATGAAGGAAAAGAGAGAGAGCTGCCACTAATGAGTAGTTTAATCGGGTTCTTGAGCTATTGCAGGGGAGTCCTGTTTGAGGACTCTCATTATAAAAGTATTGATCAATCAGAGGGGAGAAATAGCTTGGAAACAGGACTCAATTGTTTGAATCCTGAAGATTTTCGGTGTCCAATTTCTTTGGAACTAATGACTGATCCTGTGACTGTTTCTACAGGGCAGACGTATGATCGAGTTTCGATACAAAAGTGGTTAAAATCAGGAAATCTCATCTGTCCCAAAACAGGTGAGAAGTTAACTAGCACAGAATTGGTGCCTAATTCGGCTCTTCTGAAACTTATTCAACAGTTCTGTGCGGATACTGGTATTTCTCTGGCTAAATCAAGGAAGAAGAATTGCGATTTATCGAAAACTATTTTACCTGGAAGTTCATATGCAGCTGAAGCCATGAAACGATTTCTTGCTCATTTTTTAGCCTGCAAACTATGCATTGGAACGGGTGAACAAAGAAACAAGGCGGCCTATGAAATTCGTTTGCTAGCAAAATCAAACATTTTCAACAGGTCTTGCTTGATTGAAGCAGGAACTATCCCCCCACTCTTGGGACTACTTAATTCCACGAATCCATCAATGCAAGAGAACGCGATATCTTCTTTGTTGAAGCTGTCGAAGCATTCTAGTGGCAAGAAAGAAATCATGGACAATTGGGGCCTGAAATTGATTATTAGAGTGCTTAGAAATGGACTCAAAATGGAAGCTAAACAAACAGCAGCTGCAACACTCTTCTATTTGGCCTCGGTTCACGAATATCGCAAAGTGATTGGAGAAACACCTGATGCAATTCCATCTCTGGTCGACCTCATCAAGAATGGCACTACTTGTGGTAAAAAGAATGCTGTGGCTGCGATTTTTGGGCTGCTTTTATACCACAAGAATCATCAGAAGGTCATTGCAGCGGTATGGACAATTCCAGCACTAGTTAATCTTTTAGCTACTTCAGAAAAAGTAGAGCTTACAACAGATGCATTGGCAATTCTCGCGACATTGGCTGAAAGCGTTAATGGCTCATTCAAAATGTTCGAATCTTCAGCCTTATCTTTAGTTTTTGGATTATTGCAATCTACAGCTTCTCGAGCAGGAAAGGAGTATTGTGTTTCAATTTTATAATTTCTTTAAGTCTGTATATCGATGTGATTTTGAGACAGGCTATATCTTACCATCAATCAGTGCCGGCTCTTTATTCGCTTATTACAGATGGAACAAGTCATGCAAGTAAGAAAACGCGATCCCTTATGAAAATCTTGCATAAATTCAGCGAAACAAGCTCTTCCAGTTCGATGAGGTGAAGTTGTGCCTGGACAATTTGTCTTCGGTAGAGCATCACAAACTTTCTTCAAATTCCTTATGTTTGTAAATATATCTGCTGGTGGGCTAGATGGCTATCCAAATTTTGTTTCTCATAAACTATACGGTTTGATTTTGTTGTAATAGCTCGCTTTTTTTTCAAGAGCTAAAACCTTAGTAATCATTCTTTATTTGTTTGTAATATACAGTTCAATTTGAAATCCATACATCAGTTTATTCGGCAAAACTTCTTCCTCCTTGAATTTCTTCTGTTTTTTAAAGTAATGAAAGCTTGGTTTTCTGTGTACTATCTTAGATCAAAGGAAATTTAAGCGTCCACTTAATAGCAGGCTTTTCAAATAATTCAGGGATAATAAGGTATGTCATAAGTCCCGTTGTGGTGACATATCACAAAATACTTTACTTAGTAAAGTTTTGAATAAAGTGATTAATAAGGGCTTAATTTTTGTTATTTGGATGTAAATTTGCAAAAATATTGTTTTAATATTTGGTAATATTAAAATGTTCTATTTTTATCCATTATAAATTTGTAGTAAAATAGCTAAAATTTAGCTTTAATGATTTTAAAAAGAAAAGCTAATCAAAAAACACTAATTTTTAACTTGTATTGGCAAAGTACTTTTGAGATTAAAAATTCTACTCCAAAATTTAAGGACAATATTCACCAAATACTCAAAAATTACATTTACAATCCAAAAACACTTTTTAAGCAAAAGCTTGTAACAACCCCAAACGAGGCCATAGTCATTTTTCACTTAAGAATGAGATTAGAAAGTAGGGAAACAGGAATAGGAAAATTTCTCTTGTTCCATCATTGCCGAATAAGTAGTACTATTTACTATGTGATACAGATACCGGTACATGTCATTTTGTTAAAAATATATAACGTGCATTAGTAGTCTTTTATCTAGTGTGAAAGAGGATATCAGAATAGGAAAATATCAAGAAAAAGAATAATAGGTAAAAATTTCTCAACTTTTCATTACTACATAAGAGGTATTTCTACGAGTATATGACTAAATCTATGCTAATGATTGATACAATTTGAAATTAAATATTTACAAGAACAAATAAATTCAAATTAAATACAAAACTAATCATCTAATCTAGTCAATTGTTTAAACTAACTAAGATAAGGTTTATTATAATTAGTTTAATTTCAATTATTGAAATTAAACTGATTATTGATAAGACTCCCCCTCAAGTTGGAGCGTGTAAGTTAGACAAGCCCAAATTGGATTTTCAAGAAATCGAATTAATCGTGCCCAAGAAATTTTGTTAGTATTTCGGCAATTTGATTGGTGGATGATATTTTGACTGGTTGAATCAAATTGTGTTGTAATTTTTCTCGAACAATATACAATGATCTAGATGTGTATAAGAGACAGACCAAGTATCATTATTGTTATATTGTTGAGACTGTCTTGTCACAACACAGTTTGATACCAGTAAAAGAACAGCTTAGATCTCGATCTTCTATCCAAATAAGTTCACAAGTAGTGGTGGACATTGTACAATATTTAGTTTTAGTAGAAGATCGAGAAACAGTAGATTGTTTCTTTGTTTTCCAAGAAACTGGAATTGACCCAAGAAAAATGCAATAACTTGTGGTTGAGCATCAAGTCATGAGACAACTAACCCAATCAAAATCATAATAAGCCCTAGTAACCATAGATGACTGATTGGAAAAAAAAATTTCCTTGACCAAGAGAATCTATCAAGTAACGTAATAATCTATAAGTAGCATCTAAATAGGGCTAGCGTGGTTGATGCATAAATTGACTTAAAATATTGACAGCATGAGCAATATTAGGACGTGTAATAGTTAAGTAAATTAATCTACCAACAAGACTTCGATAGAGAAAAAAATTAGAGATTATATCACTAGTAAAAATAGAGAGGTTCAAATTTTGTTCCATAGGAAAGTCATACATGCATGAGCACCAGTAAGGCCAACATTATCAAGCTTATCCAAAACATATTTACATTGACAAAGATACAAATCATACTTTGAACGACTAACTTCAATGCCAAGAAAATACATAAGATTACCAAGATCTTTAATATGAAATTGATTCTGAAGAAACTATTTCACATATTGGATCAAACCAGGATGAGAGCTTGTAACAATGTATGTATCATCCACATAAACAAGAACAAAAACAAAAGTTTAATAACGGTTAAGGATAAACAAAGTATGATCTATCTATGATTGTAAGAAACCAAAATTAAAAAAAGTTGTAGAAAATTTAGAGAACCAACTCCAAGATGCCTGTTTGAGTCTATGTAGAGATTTATGCAAATGACAAATAAGATTCTCCCCCTTTCTGTGATACCTAGGAGGAAGAGATATGTAGACCTCTTCATTAAGATCTCCATGTAGAACTACATTAGTTACATCAAGTTGATTATAGACTAATGACATGCAGCAGCACTAGCTAGCTAGAAGTACACGAATAATCACAAGTTTAGCAAGTGGAGCAAAGGTGTCATGATAATCAATACCTTCAACTTGGAAATAGCCTGTAGCTTATACACATCTAGACTTATATAAGTTCGATAGAGTCATTTGAATGTCATTTTATCTTATAAACCCATTTACAACCAACAAGTTTCTTGCCAGGAGGTAATGGAACAAGAGACCATAAAGGTATTGTTATTGATCTTTGCAACAATTTCATTGCTAAAAGCTCTTGTCATTCTTGAAATTTCATTATCATGACACCTATTGATTCCTGTCTCTTATACACATCTAGATGTGTAAGCAAGATTAGAAGGAAAACAATGAATGTAATTCACATAAAATTAGAAAGTGAATACGGTGTACCTGGATCAATGATTGAAGATGGTAATTGCAAATGAATACAGGAACGTTAGTAATCTTTAAGATAGGTTGGTTGTCTGTATACACAAGAAGAATGTCTAGGCACAAGATTCGAATTTGGATTACTAACTGGTGTATTGCTTACATTTTGATTTAAAGAAGGATTAGGAGACATTGAATTTTCTAGATTTTCAGTGGTTTCAACAGAAGTAGATGAAGAATGGGAAGTAACAAAATTGTCACTATCAACTTCATTTTCTTGTGCTAAACAGGCAATGGTAATATTGGAATAGAAGAATCTGCAGGTGAAGAAAACATGAAATAGGGAAAAATATGTTCATGACAAAATGACATCGAGTGATGTAAGTTTTTCTCATTGAAAGATAAAATATTTTATACCCTTTTTGACCATAAAGATATCTAATAAAAATACCTAGAGATGCATATTTATCAAGCTTATGTGACATATGTGTATTACGACCAAAACATAGATAACCAAAATGTGAAAGTGAGAAAATTTAGGTTATTTATGAAAGAGAATTTCATAAGGACTTTTACCTTTTAGAACTTTGGTAGGAAGATGCTTAATAAGATAGGCAGCAGTTCAACTGCATTTCCCCCAAAATTCTATAGATAAATTTACTTGAAAGTGTAAAGCACGAGCAATATTAAGTAAATGTTTATGTTTTCGCTCAACAACAACATTTTGCTATGACACAATTGGATTGATGAATAATTCCCTTAGAATTTAAAAATCAGATAATTCCTTATTAAAAAATTATTTTTCATTATATGACCGAATGTAACGAATATGAGCATTATATTAATTTTGAATCATAAGAATAAAATGAGAAAATCCAATTTGGGCTTGTAAAGCGATAGAAATCATCAACAACAGTTAAAACATATCATGCATCAGATAAAGTATTTGTTTAATATGGACCCCAAACATCAAAGTGAATTAAGTCGAAACAATGATTTGAGGAAATGATACTATTATTAAAAGGTAACCAAAATTGTTTTGCAAGTGGGCAAATAGTGCAAGTGCAATTATCGGAAAGAGATATAGCACTATCTAGGTTCTTTATATTAGAGACAAAAATATAGCTGGATGACCTAAGTTCCAATGCGATAAATCAAAATTAGTTATAAGGGTGGTGGAAGCAAAATGAAGGCTCAATGGTTCTAAAAAGTAAAGACCACCATGTCTTTTGCCTTTCCCAATCACTATCTTTTGTCGTTGAGACTGAAATACACAATAATTACAAGAGAAAAGAACAATACTATTGAACTCCTTAGTAAATTTACTTAGAGATAGCAAATTAAATTTGAAAGAAAGGTACATGCAAAACAAATGGTAGTATTCAAGTAGGGTCTTCTTTGGTTGTGGTGGTTCGAATCCAATTCGTGAGCAACTATGAAATAGTAACACACGACCAATATGCAAAACAGGAGCATTTAAACAGTAGGTAAATGAACTAAAATAGGAAATTTTGGAACTTTATATAAAGAAAAAATAGAAATATCATAAATGATATGATCAATTGCACCCGAGTCTATTATTGAAATAAAAGAAGAGGAAGACGCACCAAAATAAACACGTTTACTAGCAAAATTTGCCGAAGGATGAGTTTTACACAGAGGAAGGAAGGCAAGAAGCTGTTTCACTTGTTCGGAAGTAAATTGTGGAGCAATAGAAATAGCAGCTATATGCGCTTGTGGCTGATTATAATTTCTTCTCCCCTCTTCATGATTAGATCACCTATGGCTAAGCGGTGACCACCAAAAAGGATGACCATGCTTCTTAAAGCATCGAATTTCTATATGTCAATCCATATTATAGTTATATAAAAATAATTACGTCGATAAGATGAGTGTAAAAAATATGGAGAAGATGTATTCATATCTAATTGGAAATTTGGTTGAGCAACCGTGGAAGACATGACTAAATTATTAGTCATGATTGCTCTGATACCATGTTAAGAAAAAGAATAATAGGTTAAAGCTTCTCAACTTTTCATTACTACATAAAAGGTATTCATACAAGTCTATGGCTAAACTTATGTTAGTGATTGATACAATTTGAAATAAATATTTACAAGATCAAATGAGTTCAAATTAAATACAAAACTAATAATCTAATCTAATCAATTAAACTAAGATAAGGTTTATAAAATTAGTTTAATTCAAATATTAAAATTAAACTAACTATTGCAGTACGAGTATCGGTACAAACCACTTTGTTAAAAATATATAATATGTATAAGTAGACTTGTCTTTATTCAATGTGAATTTGGATATCTTAATGAAGAGGTCTTCATAAGTCTCTTTGATTGCTAAAGGCTATATACAAGTTGAAGGTATTGATTATCATGACACCTTTGCTACAAATTTTATTTGGATTTGAATTACTTGTTGGATAAAAATTTATTATGTGATATGGTGTGTACTATGGCCCTTATATCCCAAAACAATGTCTCCTAATCCTTCTTTAAATCAAAATTTAAGCAATACACCCTGTCTCTTATACACATCTAGATAAGTATAAGAGACAGATTTCTTAGTGTTTTAATGAATGACTTTAAATATGTCTCGGTTAACCCTCATACAACTTCATAACAAACTATAAACTCAAATAAAAGTCCGCAAATCAACAAGGTCACAGAGGCCAAAAATTTAAGCTCAATTTTAGCACGCCATAAAGACACATCAGTTGTATGAGGGTTACTACAGACAAGTTTAAAGTCATTGGTTAGGAAACACTTTGAAATTAATGCTATAAAATAGCAATGTAGTTACTAGTAAAGAAAACAACAAATTTGACATTGATTTGTTTTTATATAAAAATGAGTATTATAGCGTCTTATAGGAGTATGTATGTATATGTTCTGCGCTTATATATGTCGACACATAACAATCGTTGTACCCTCAAGAGTTACCCCTCAAAAGTACAAAGTACCAAAAATGAAATAGAATTCAAAATAACTTTATTAAATTACTAAACAATTAATATCTTGAATATGCTGCTAAACAAATATAAACTAAATTAATCCAATGGTCCCAAGATACCCATAATGGAATTCAAAATATCTTAATATTTTTTTAATTCTTAACCATTTAATAATACTAACTTTTCCTTGAAAGTCAACCACATCAACTCCTTATACACTTGATCATTCTTGTACAATTTTTAATTCTGCAAAAAGGCTATAATAGGGTGAGTAACACCACATTTGCTGGACCAAACAAGTTACATATATAGATATATATTTCACAAAGTTTTTATCATACAATCATATATTAGTATTTCAAAAAATTTATCCAAAATCAAAGCAAAATTTTATTTCACATAATAGAAAAAGTTTCCTTTGTCAAAATGTCTTTTCAAAAACAAAACGTCCATGCTTCTAGAGCAAGTGGTATTACATTAGAAATTTACAAACAGAATTCACAAAGATCAGAAGTTCAAAATCGGAATCAAAATTCATAATCAGAATTCGGAAGTTCATAATCAGAAGCCAGAGTCAATTCATAATTGGAGTTTCAAAATTCATATCATAGTTCATTATAAACTCATAAAACAAATATGTTATCATCGGCCATCAATATTCAACTTAAGCAAGAGACCCCACTATAAAAGGCTGCAAAGAGGTCTCGTAAAAATATATATCTAGCTAGAGTTTGGAAATCGGAGGCCAGACACTATCTTATCTAGCAGTTCAAAAAGTGTAGAATTATAGTTTTTACCGACTATTCATGATTATTTTAAGAAGTTTGGTCTATTATTAATTACTAAACAAATATTCCAAGTGCATACATATGCAAAATAACCATATCAAGTTCAAAATGATGCCACTCATATAAATTCATAATTTAAAACAATTCAAGTATTTTCCTTATGTAAGGTTCAAGTTTAATAACTAAAATAATATGTTGCCAAAAATAATATTTAGACAAAATATTTTCAAAATTATAAAGGAGTAGTAACTACTTATCTCGAAGTAGAACAAAATTGCAGCAAAGAATCCACTAATTTCCTAAACAAAATTATCAATTATTACTAGAGTTTAATTTCAAAATAAATCTGTTCATATATAGACTATCATGCCATCGATAACGTTATTCAAGTTCCAAAAATATTTAGTCATGTTCATAATATAATAAAATATTTTTTTTTTCAAATATATATTTATAGGTATAACCTTCAAAATACATTTACGAGGACTAATACTGTAAAAATATTATTACTAAATTTAGTCCTTAATAATATTTAGTTACCTATACCAAGAGCATTAAAGTTTTCAGTCCAAAAATCAAACTACAGAAACTCAAGGGACTTGTTATACAATTATCCTAAGAAATTATCATACCTAACACAGGTAGTACTACTCAACCCATTAACTTACATTAGCTTCTCCCTATTACTTTATTTTAATTTTCTTTTTCTTTCTCCTTTTTCTTTCATTTTTTCTTCTTCTTCTTTTTGCGTCAGACATCAAATCCCATCACATACCAACTCTTTTTACCTGACACCACCATCACAGAGCACCACCAACCCAACCGCTACTAGCCCAAGCAGTAGCAACAGGATAGTAGCGACCAGCAACAATGGAATAGCTAGTAGCAGAAGCAACAATTAGCCCACTGCTGCGGCCTTCCCATCACCATCTTGCAGTAATCACAGCAACCATAGCCGTGCTCTAGCTTCTTTCATCGTATCCATATATATATATATATATATATTTTTTTTTTTTTAATTTTTTTGAAAAAACCCCAGTACATCAAAATAGTAATAATTTTAGAACAAATACATAAATAAATTCTTATACTTTGAATTAATCCCTAACTTTTAAAAAGTAATTAAATTTATCAAAATCAGTCAATCGAACAATAATAGATAACAGAAAACTTAATTTCACACAACATAATATTCCATATACGAAAAACAGAAATAGTTTATTAAAAAATTTAGCTTGTGTAAAATTATATTGTATATGGTATATGACATGTTCCTAATGTGCACAAAACCATCTCTCCAAAGTCCCAAAACTTCATGCCAAGTAATGGCATGATTTAACCCTATAAATTTGTATTTATACAGGAACTGTTAACTCCAAAATTCCCAAACTTAGCTAACTGGTAACTTAAGTTAGCAAACTAATAATATTAGTATTATTTTTTTTTTTTGAAAATTAAGGACCTTTACAATATATATCATGAACATTGATGATGCCAAAATAATATGACCACTAAAAACATACTTATCTTTGGACTTGGGTCCATTAAAGGTATTTTTGTAATTTTACTCTTGTAATTCAAATTGGCCTAAATAGGTCAAGTAACTACCTTCAACCCAAGGATCGATCCAACACATCAGCCACAAATATAAATATCGAAAATGACAAGTTCAAAAAATCACTTTCCAAATTTCACAAGTTTTGTATTCTTATTGAATTTAATTTCTGATCCAAGTACTTATTTGAGCGTTAGAGTCTACTCCACGGGACAAATCCCCACCTTTTCTTTTCAAGTGATCTAAATGTGAGTGCTACACAAGGTATCAAACTTTATCATTGGACGAGGCTACACTTGGACTTACCGAATAAAGACCTTACAAAAAATTGTATCAATATTTGGCGTCATCTATGTGAAGTAGTACTAAAGGTACATACTAAGACATGACACTCAACATACGTAACACTAACTGAAGAGACCAACAAAAAAAATTTAGTAAATTCTCTACATTATTTCTTCCTTGTGAGGTCAGACCTTACTTGCACTTTTCGAGGATGCTTCCTACTCACATCTTCCGAGGTAGAATACTTGCTCATGCCTTTTAGGGTTAGGCTAGGTTGACATCCTTCGAGGTCATGCCTCACCTGCGGCTTCGGGGATCGCTCTTACTATACATTCTCTGGAGTAGAACACTTGCTTCTACCTTTTGGGATTGAACTCGTTGACACCTTGGGTCATGCCTTACTGTACCTTCCGGTCACTCTCATTACACACTCTCTAGAGTAGAACACTTGCTCACACTTTAGGGTTGAACTTGGCTGACACCCTCCGGGATCATGCCTAACCTGTGCTTTTCGGATTCGCTCTTGCTACACATTCTCTGGAGTAAAAGACTTGCTCACGCCTTGTGAGGTTGAGCCCGATTGACACCTTTCAGAGTCACACCTTAATCTTGTGCCTTCCAAGTCACTCTTATTCCATACCCTTATGGGGTAGAAGACTTGTCCACACCTTCTAGAGTTGAGCTCCACTGACAGCTTCTGGGGTCATGCTCTGGTTGTGTCCTCCGAGGTTACATCATATTGGTCACGCCTTCTAAGGTAGAACACTTGTTCACTATTTCCAAGTATTAGCACTGCTAAAAGCCTCCGAGATCATGTCATACTCGCGCCTTTCAATGTTTCTCTCTGCTCACCCATCTGATTATCAAAATATCATTGCGGGATCACTCACCTCTGAGTTTTCACAATCCACCTCTATGCTTGATAGGCCTTTTTCTTTCCCCTTTCATTTTGGTTTTTACCCCTTGGATATAGTAAATTATATTTTTCTTACCTTCTTAAAATTGCATGTCACAACATTTCAGTTTATCTCCAATAGAGTGGTATTGATAAAATAAAAATATTTTTTTCTCTCTAAAATAGTAAAATAATCTTTCGACTAAATATTAAAATTATTTTAGGATAATTTGTTATCATTGACTAACGGTTAAACTAACTATTTCTTTTGACGATTAATCAAGGAGTAAAGTGATGATTAAATTTTTTAGGAACAAAATGAGACAAAGTTAACATTATAAGAGGGCAAACCGCAATTAACCCTTATAAGTATAAATAATTTCTTACTCCCCAAGCAAACTTTTATTTCATATCCAAAACACTTAATCCGATTATTCCTCATTAATCTTCCGTATCCAAATAATATTTGGTATTTCAACAATTATTTCAAAATAATATCCTAAATTCAAACACTTATTTACTCATTTTTTTGGTCAATATCATTTTAAAATCTTTACGAACAAATATTTGCAACTAATTGGCAAAAAAACCCCTTTCAACCGAGCCTGCTATATAATGCCCAGGCCCAAATTCGTTGCTTCATCCTGCCATTCCTTCTCATAATGCTCTAGATCTCTCAGGTATACAGTAATCTCTCTCTCTGCCCCCAAACCCCGCTTAAAATCCCTTCTCAAGTCAATCTCCCTTCCATTAAATTTAGTTTGCTAATTTTAAGTTCAATTTTTGTAGGGTTTTCACAACAACGTATACTACAGTGAGGTGATTACAGATATGTTTTACTTCGATTTGTCCTACTTACAAATATTGGAATTTTTTGTATTATTTTCCCAATTTTCTTTCCTATTTTCGCTATTTTTTTTCCCTGAAATTTCCGCTCAAAGTAATAGTCATGATTCAGCATAGTTATTGTTTGATTTTGCTTACGATGTTGTTGCGTTGACTGGATTTTTTTTTTTTTTTTTTTGTGTTTTTGTATATTCATTTGTGAAAAAATTGCAATACAAGCTGTCTAATGGTTTTAAGTTTTGTGGTGGTTGGTGATGATTCAAAAGTTGGTTTGCACGAATTGGTGTTATTGCTTTGTATTTGTTGTGGTAACGAGAAGTGGTATTCTAGATCTTGGTTTTCTTGTTGTTTTTGAGATTGGATGACGAGGATAGTAAGAATTTAAAGTAAAGCAAGTTTCCTTGCTTTAGGGCTGTTTATGAAGTCTCCCATAGAAATTTGAAATTGGATGTTTCAACTGAAGTTTTGTTGTGATTCACTAAACTCCCAAGGGAAGTCAGTTCTGATGATATTAAAAATTTTGACTAAGAATTTGTAGCGAAAATTTTACCTTCTTTTTGGGAGGGGGGTAGGGGGTGTTGTTTGTGAAATGTGATTCTCACTTTTTTTTTTTTTTGGGGACTTATGGCTTGGTGTACCTCTGATTATAGAACGGGGTGAGAAAGCACAATGTTTTCATTGCACTACTGCACAGATGTTGTGTCTTGAAAGTTAAAACGATGTTGTGAATCCACTTGCTTATCTGCAGGTGCATCTGTAATATTTTCCTCTTAGTTGATTGATATCTTCGCAGAATTAACACAACCAAACGATATGAATTAAGCAAATGTTATAGTGTTCCAACCTTCTGTCACATGTTTTATAAGTTAAATCTCGCTACAATCTCAATTTTAACTTAAGTTGCACACTTGCTGACTTACTTGGGTTTTGATACATAACACAAGAACTTATGTATATGCACATATCTGTTCATTTCTTATATTAATGACTTTAATGTGTTGGTCTAATTTAAGTGACTGAGAATGGCAACTGAGCAACCTAAGGCTCTAATGAGGATACAAAGATCGATCTTGTTTGAAGATGATGATGAATTTGAGGAGTTTGAAATTGATCAGGGTATGCCAAGAAAGATTGTTTTTAAGGTCTTCGTTGATTTCTCATGTTGTGGTTTGAGTGTAATTCATTAGTGTTTTTCTTCAAATATTGGTTTTAACATTTTCTTTTCGGCCGATTTGATTGGTTTTCTATAAGTGAGATGCATATTTTGGTGAATCTATTTAATCAGCAAAGTGATTTCTCATATAATTTGATAATCTTTCTGATATATAGTTTGGCAGTTGTGAGAAAAGGTGTTAGATACCTGTATTCTATGTATAAGTTTTGTTGGTGATTGGGTTATTTCCTTTTCTTCTATTTAACCATTTCCACATTGCTCATTGTTAATTTAAAACCTTTTAGACCCTTTTACTAGTTAATGATATAGATGGGGGTATAATGGACAAAAAGTACAACTCCTTTCATCCTCAATTATAAGACATGAATCTATGTTCTGAAGTTATATATAGCTCTTCTCAATAAGGAAGAACGAAAGTTGATGGTGGAAATAGTGGTGGACTTTCCTTTAATTTTTGCAATTATAATTGCAAGTCCTGGGCAAGAAACCCAGTCTACTGCTTCTCTATCTGTTGTGTTAATTGCATGCCACTTGTTTTTATGGCAGGTTTACAAATGTGAGCTTTTGTATGTGTTTCTGGTAACTTGTGTCTATGCACTGTTTGATTTAGTCATCCCTATAGCCTATAGATGCCTATTTGATGTGGTATCTCTAGCTTTTAAATGTTAGTAAAAGTCATTGTAGAGAGAGGGATAGAGATGAATTTGATAATGATAAGGAAGATATGGCATGGATAAGCATTTATCTTACTGACCCAAATGTTGGTCTTATGTTTGTGTTGAAGACAATCACCAAGGCTCTTGAAACAGGGATGTTATAACTTATAATGAATCAGTTCTTTTTCTTTAGGACTTATTATTCATGTGTCTTTTATTAATAAACCAAACGTGAAGAGTTATGTGAAGTGTTGTTATTGCAACCATATGTGCAGGCTGTACATGAAATTTTGATAATTTTAAGAATATTCTATAATTTTATTTTGTAAGGTTCTTTGCTTGAAAGTCTAGAAATTGGGCAGATAACAGGGTTGCAACTGATCAATGATGAGTCCCTTTGATTTACATGAATATAGAACATAAATGAGGTGTAAGGACTTTGTTTTTTGTCTGATTTTGCCCCTCAATCTTTCATGTAGTGTGCATATTTGTTTTCTGGATTTCAGTGTAATAGTTAACTTATATTATGAAATTAGACATACAACTGACTAGAGTGACTTCTTACATAACCTTGATCAAGAGTATACCAAACAGTCAGAATTATATCATAGATGTGTTAATTTTAAGCATTTAAAACTTGTTAAACATTGAAAAGACAACATTAGCTCTAATTGTTATTAGAAACGACATAGCTGGTCTTATCATTTGTAACTTGAGAAATTTTACAATACATAAGGTTTGTATTTCCATTCACGTCAAGCCATAATTTTTGAAAGTGCTAGAAAATAAAATTGTCATAATCCTTATTCAGTTGATTTTCTCCATGCTATGGCTTGGAATTATTTCTTAAAGTCATTTCTAATAGCCCTGCCAAAAGCTGCAGTTATCACTTTCTCGATTAATCACTCGTCTCAAACTTACGATCCCGAGTTTCCAGACGCATCACACTTCCCCTCGGGGCGAGGCTTCCAGTTGGTAGAATCTATTCCATACTGGTCCTTCTCAATGTCTTTCTGTATTCTTTATCACCAAACAGTTCAGTACATGGTCCCACATGAGGGACTTAAAATTATGGTGTAAAATAGGTCCTTGTGAACTACATGAGAAGAGAGCCATTAATTCTCCATCCAGAATCCCCACCCTTTGCGGATACCTGTTGATGGATACACATCTAGATGTGTATAAGCAGGAAGAAGATTTCCCTTTTTGTCCCCCAGCTACCCCTATAACTTAGCCCTAAGAATGGTCGTCAGTTATTGAGGTGGTACATGGCTTGTTTAGGTGGATCTTATATATACTGTGTATTTGGACTGTATTTTCTGGATCTGAAAACAAAACATTACGACACATATAAAGTTGATTTGTAAATTGTGATTCTTTCACAGATACTTTCATGGCTTTCCAGATGTTCCTCCCCCATATAGCTTCCCCAAGTAACCCCTATAACTTAGCCCTAAGAATGGTCGTCAGTCATTGAGGTGGTACATGGCTTGTGTAGGTAGATCTTATATATAATATGGATTTCCACTGAAAATTTTCAGGATCTGAAGACAAACAGTTCATCACATATAAAGTTTATTTGTAAATTGTGATTGGGACCTGAGTGTTGTAGATCTCATAGATTAGCAGAAACTTGTCTCTTTCATTAGTTTGTTTTTGGGCTTCTTAAAGAAATTATAGATGGAGGAGTTGGTGTGCATGTTGTTGATTTCGTGGCTGATTTGCTGGTCTGGGGTTCCAGGGGTGGTGGCATTTGGTAATAGGGCTGGATTTTACTGATTGTGGGGCTACATTTGCGTTATACTTGAGAAACTGCTTTGTATATTGTTGACCTATGTATGTTCTCATTTTGAGAAATGATGTTGACAATCGTAGTTTATTGGTGGCAGCAGACTGTGGAGGGCTGTGGTGGCGTGAAGGAGTGGTTCCCGTGGCATCTCTGCATAGAGGTGGAATAAGAATAGGAAAGGAAATAAAACTAGAAAGATTGGTCGAATCATTTGATCATATTATACACAATTATTGTTGGATTTTTTCGGGCGTTCATCCTGTCATCATGCACCATTATTACTCATTAAATGAGTAAAGTCACATGGGCTGGATAGATGTGTAATAAGATTGAATGGAAGTCAAAGGGGGTGAAATTGAGACAGTTAATTTATTAAGGATCTAATTGAGACAATGGCAATTTTTATGGGTAAATCACTTATCTCATCATCGACCTTCTTTATTATTTCCTTTTCTCACAATTTTCTTATACTACATCCATTCACATTAGGCTTCTGGATTACCTCATCAAACTTATTATAGGTTGGCTGTCGGTCTACCATCTATAGTCTATAGAGACAGATTCTTGTTTTATCTGCTTGTTAGAGGTTGGGTACTGTAGGAGACTGTTTTATACACATCTAGATGTGTATAAGAGACAGATCATGCTTGAGAGAATTTCCATTGAGGTACTTGAGTGAAGAATTCAAGCATTTTGAATATGATACTTTGATTGCATGAGAATTTGTCGCACTTGAGCCATTAAGGGTTTGCCCGACTTCCATTTGTTTCCTTAAATTCAAATCATTCGTTTGTCTCCCTCAACGATAGCCAGAAATTACTAAATTGTCTTTGACTACAAGTTCCAGAGAGAAGAGAATGCAAGAACAGATGAAAATGAGGAGTCCTCTTACCCTGCTGCACAAGTGCCATATTCACATCAAAACAATGCTTATTTCCTCCCCTTTCTTCTATCTGCTTCCATATTGGCCCAAATCCCTCTATTCCTGTCCTCTATCTGGTGGCCCTATTTCTTTCTCCCTTTTCCTTCTTCTGTGCACAATTATTGCAGGCCTTCCCGTACCCGGCTTTTGAAATGGCTAGCCCTTAATCTTTTCCTAAGCCTCTCTGAAGTCCAACCTTGCCTGCACTTGCTAATGAGTTCCCTCTGTTTCTCTCTGCCAACAAAACTGCATGGATATCTTCATGTATGCATTTGGTTATTTGTTTTTAGTGTCTTTGTTTGTGTTGACGGCATCTCTCTCTAAGTCTGTTTATTAGTGTTCCTAATTGGGGTTGTGAGAGAGAGGGTCTATAGGTCTGCGGTTGTGTGGAAGAGAAGGGAGGAAGGTAGGAGGGAATAGGTTGGCCTAGATTTTTCTTCCTTTATTTAGACTAGTGATTACTGCACATTCTATGTGTGTGCTTATAAAAAACATATTTTATAATTTTGAAGAGAATTTGAGAAATTTTTTTTGAAGAAACTAATCATGTAGAGGAAAAGGGGAAGTTTTAAAACTACCCGATTCAGAGAGGTATAATAGGAATAACATTAAATGAGGTCACACCAAAAGAGGTGCTCTTGCATAATATATAGTATAGATGTCAAGAACTGTGAAGGAAGAGAAGAAAAAAAGGGGGTTGGGGGGGTTGTCTATTTCTCATATCATTTTCAAATGCGAATTTCTTGTGTTTGAGAAAGTAAGTGAATTGTACTGAAATGACTACCAAATTGGAAACTTAAATATAGTGTTCTACTTATTGAGGGTTTTATGTGTAGTTTGGCCAAATCTCAAGGGTCTGACATGTAATTAGCTATCAAGATATGTATATTTACTACTTTTACCATTTGTTTAGGTGGGGAATTTGTTGCACAGTCAACCTTATTCTCTGTAAAGTTATCATTTCTATTTTAGTTTGTTTTAACTGTGGAATTTGTTCTTTTAGTCTCCTACTCCGTGTTGTTTTTTGTTTCTGTTTGTTTTTTTGTTTCTGTTTGTTGCTCTTGCTATTCTGTAGCTGCTGACTTTATCTTTGGATTGTAAAATACACTCTAGGAGGTAAATCTTGAGAGATGCATGAAAGATTTTATGAATCTAATTTCTCCTTCTATCCCTTTGTTAGTGAAGTTTTGTCTCGTAATTTACTCGCATTTTTTCTGAAAGGTTTTCTGTTACTAGGTTATATTCTATGTTCTTTCCTCATGATGAGAAAGATTTTTCCCTTTTAATTGTTGGTTAGACACTTCTGAGTATCTTTGTTCTGTCTTTGTTCTTTGTATTCAAATTGTTCCCCTCTTCATTAAATGTAAATGGCAGAGTGGGAGAACAAAGAGGAAGGCAAAGAAGTAACCCAGCAGTGGGAGGATGATTGGGATGATGATGATAATGTGAACGACGACTTCTCCCTTCAGCTTAGGAGGGAGCTGGAGAGCAACAACGAGAAAAACTGAGCTAAGTCGAGATAATTGTTGTTCTTTCCGGGACTGCTCATATCATTGTTTAATGAGTAGAATGTTCCTTTAAAGTGTAATTGTCAAAACTGTTGATGAACGTAATCTCTTGACTAGTTTATGAATCTCTTTGGCACCAGAAATGTCATTTTAGTAAAACTTGGAACTCATGGTGTGGTTTTCTGTTCATATGCATATGCTTTCAATACTTTGTTAGCAACTCGGAAAATGTGCACTTGTAGAAATTTTTTCCCCCCAAGACTCGGTACTTTGTCGACTGATTAATTAAATTCCTTTCTTATGCCCATACGGTCTACTTTTTCCTAAACTAAAGAAATGGCTGAGGCTTTGCCTCTATATGACCTTTCTCTGATTTTTTCGAAAGGAACTGAACAAGAGATAGTTTGATGACCATTTTTTTTTATCTTAGTTGTGTCGATGGTGCTTAGCTCGTGGACATGGCTCATCCTGTTTCTTCAATTTTACAAGTAAAAACATTGACTTGTGTTTTTTGAGGTGAAAAAAAAAGAAAAGGCTGATATTAGTTGACATTATTTGTGCTGTTCAAGGATGTAACATCATCCTTTTTGAATAGGATGTGGAGCCTACTGGGACTTTGGATATAATAAAATAATGACTTAGTGATGACTTTTCAATGGTTAATTATTGGGGGAATTTTATTGATTATTGAATAAGAGGAAGTTATTGGCCAAAATAAAATTTACCACAGCACTGAATATGGTCTTTCTTTGGAATATAACGTTTAGCATACCTAAAAGAGTTGGATGGCTTGAACTGTTTTCTTCTCCTCAAGGATGGTAGTATGGCTAAAATCAGTTCGACCGGAACTATTTCTCATATTTATGTTTAATGAGTAGTAGAAAGGTTTTTAAAAAAGTTGAATAATACAAACACAAAAAAATTTATAGTATATGTTTCTTCTAGCTGTGATGAAATTTTGCTCATATACGTATGAGCAACATAAATTTTGAAATATGCTAAATTTGCTCAATAAGACAAATCTACGCCAAGTAGCATGAGTTATGACATCCGGTATTGTCTGGTGGTTTAACTGGTCAATTCGGTGAATCGGTCACTATATTAGTTTAGTGGTTTAACTGATCAATTTGATGAATCGGTCACTAGATTGGTTTGGATTTTTATTTTGACAGGATAAGGAGAGAATTCAGTAGAATCTGTGGAATTGGCCGGTTGAACTAGAGAAGTCAAGAATCCGGCTAGTTTTTTAAGGAATTCAGGGTTCCAAAAATTGGAAGAAAAATTCTTTTGTCAAGACTCGAATTCTAAACCTTCAAGTGAATGAGTATGGAATTTCAACCATTAAATCATTTGCTACTTGTTTGATTGCTACTTTAAACTTTTATTTCTTTTATCATTTTCAAATTTTATACTTCACTCTTAATTTCTATATGTTTGTTATCTATTGTTATAATTTTTAACTATACAAGTTTAAACATAACTATTTTAATATGTTTTGTTTTATTTTTAAATAATTAGTTATTCTAAACTCATCAAGAATAGATTAAAATTTAATATGTTTTATAAATGTTTTCAATAGATATTTTATATCTAATAATTTAAAATTATTATATATTATTAATAAAAATTATATATATTAGTAACCCACCGGTATGTTTGTAAACGGGTCTTCCACACTGATCTAGCATATCCAGATTCGAAATCTTATTAATATAACTGGATTCGAATCTCCGACGAGTATATAAAAGTAGATCTATATCCAGATCTGTGGGATCTTGTCAGATCCGAATCTTAATATTTTTTTATAACTTTTAAAATTATATATAGAATTATTATAACTTATTGAATTTTCTCTATTTTTTTTAAAAAGAAATTATAAAAAAGTATTTATTTCATAATTAATATTTATTCATGTATTCTACATTAAATATAAATTGCATGGGTAATTTACACAATATATATGTATATATCCTACATATAAAATAGTACTCTCTCCGTTCCATTTTATTTGGCATGGTCAAACTTGTACATAGTTTAAGAAAAATTGGTATTTGACCCACTAGTAAGATGTATTTTCCATAATTGTCCTTCAATTAAGACACAAAAATTTTTAGTTGATTTTGGAGTCCCAAATCTTGAAATGGCTTGTGAGAGCAATTGATGCTGAGACATGAATTTAATGCTATGTCTTTGGAATTTGCATTAAGGATAAAATAGGTAAAATGACCTTTAAAAATTTGTCATTTTAAGGGGTGACAAATAATTAGGGACAAACAGAATCTAGAAAGACACATATTAAATGGGATGGAAGGAGTACTAAATCCATTAATTTAACCATTAAAATTACACTCTCATTTGTTGGTGGATTTTAAATTCACAATTAAATCAATTAGTTTATTTGAATAACTTATTATAAATTTGAATTTCAAGTCAAATTCAACCAAATTCCTCCATCTAAACACAATGTGAAGTTCCAAATTATTTTCTCCATTCTTTTTGAAATAGATGTGTATTCCTCAAGCCAATTGAAACATATATAAAAATTAGAGATGGAAGTCGAACCCGATGTCATCAAGATTCAAAATCATCTGAAAACCTTTTGATTTTTAGAAGAAAATCACCACAAGGTTCGTTTTTAGTCTATTGATGCATCAATTAGTCAAGAGACGCAACCATTAGGAACAATCAATTGGGTATTAAAATTTCTCTGAGACATTGAATCAGACAGTTTATGTCTACAAATTTGTTTCCCAACAGGGACACTCTAACCAACAATTAAAAGGGAAAAATCTTTCTCATCTGAACAAAGAACCTCTCTTATACAATCTAGACAATTAAAAGACAGGATAAATCATCTGGTTGGTGAATTATTGAGATTTAGCCTTCAACACTTTTTTGTGCTATTTTTCTTATTGCTAAATTTCTTTGCTCGTCTTTGCGCCTCTCTGTTACGCAGAAAAAAGAAAAATATCTGAGTACACTGGACTAGAAATGACTGGATTTTGATTAAAGAGAGTGAAGAGGACAAATGGGATTTTTTTTTTCTTTTTAAAAAAGGACGAGTGTCCCTGTTGGGTAAAGAGTTTTCACTACTTGGAGGTAGATTTATCTTACTGAGCAAAGTTGCTCTTACACAATAATAATTTGCTCTGGCAATAATGCCAGCCTTCTTTTCTACCTCATAAAACAACAAATGATGATCATATTTTCCACATCAATTCCGACCCCAATGTTTCGTCGTCTTCGTTTAGTCACGCAAAACTCCATACGACCAACTTGACCGAACGTTAGGTAAGGGGTGGCAATTTTACAGAATACAAAAACACGTAATGAACACAATTTTAGATTAACACGTATTAACATGACTCAGCCAACTTGATCAAAGGGCCAAAGGCAAAGACTGGGTAATCCGAGTCTAATGGTTCATTCATAAACTGTGATAAATTAAAAATTTTTAAAGTAGACTAAGTTTATGGTAGTTGACATTGACTTTTTTTGAATACAAAATCATTCATATCACTCTAAGATAAAAAAATGTAATAAAAAATTTAAATTTCTCTATTGATATGAATAATTCAAATAAGAGTTAAATGAATTTAAGTGATGCATGATATAAAAAATGAAAATGTAGGTATTGTTTAGATAACAAGATGTACAGTTGAGGCTATGCACCGAATCAATTTTCCTCTTGAGCGAATGCATTCAAACAACTCAGCTATACAAGTTGAGGAAGGTTTCCTCTAGATTGTAAAGACGTCAGTCTTAGTGAAAACCATGCTCGTTACACAAGCTGAGATGTGTCTCCTTCGCTCGAAGACATGCATGTGGCCGTATATGTTTGGTTTTGAAGACGTGGACTTAGTCTGGTCTTTTTCTTTTCTGTTTTTTGAAATGATATTTTGGGGCAATGATACTGCCGCGGCAAATATCTTAGCGCTGCAGAATTAGGGGTGGGTCAGAAAAACCAACAAACCCACGTAAGAGCCCGCCTCGATCCAAATACAAATTAAAGATACTAGACCATCATTTTTCAATTGAATCAACTCTGGGTCAAGTACCGTATTTTTAAGAGCCGGATAAGAGTCAGAATTTTAAAAACTCGCAAGTACCCAATTCGACCGCATATATCATATTTTCTTTAATTTTTTGTAATAAACAAGTTACTCATTCAATTTAAAAATATTGATTTATAAGAGTAGATATTATCTAGCTTTTTTGGGGAGATATTTTACTACTTTTGTTTTTCTTATAATTTCAGGATATGATGTGATTCCAAAAATTAAATTTTGTTTAAGTTTTTTCTTGGATCAAGCTATTATTGGTTTTTTCTCCCTTTGTTTTAATGGATTTTATGTAGAATACTTGTTAGTCAAAAAAAAAAATCAAAATTTGGTGCCCAAATTGATATTGGTTTAGTTTTGATTTTGTTTTTGAAAAATTAATGATGGTAGGACACTCGACCCTCTTCAAAGCAGGTACCTAACGGTGTGAGGGGTGAGTTATAGTTAAAAAAATGACTTACCCAGATATGTAAGAGTCGGATTAGCCAAATTACTTAAAGGACTGTTACCCACCCTGCACCTACCCTTACGCAACATGTCTATAGCAAATCTCAAAATACCTTCCCCCACAATCATTTGTTTTTTATGGACCCTACCACCACTAACCTTCGCCGCCTTCTATTCTCTTTCGCAGTAGTTAGGGGTATCAATTAGATTTTGTGAGCGGGACTTTGTAAAGTCTAAATTCGTCTCACAAGTTTAATTATTTGGGCTTCAAGTCTTAATTGGGCCAGTTCAAAATCACAAATGTAAATCTCATATTAGCCTCACAAAATTATTCAAGTTTTGGATATCATGTTGGCCCAAACTCACATTATTCAATAAAAATTTTTATAACTTATTTGTTAAAATTTTATTTTTTATACCCGGTTAACATAATATGGAAAAGTATGTACTACTTATGTCAATAAACAATTATTAATTATATCATTAAGTCATAATATTATAACTAAATTGACTAATAATGTTTGGGTTATTATTTCTAATTTTCGAGTTAAGTTAATATAACACTAGAATCATTAAGGTTATCCATATGGAATTAAGTAGTATTATTTAATTTAGGATAAAATTAGTGTGTGTGTATATATATATTCAGGCCAGGGTTTAATTGGGTCAAATCTAATAAAATTTAAACTCGTCTCACAATTTAATTGAGTCTAACATCTAGATCCAAATTCAACCCAATTCACTTTAATGTAAGGTTTGACCTTTTGTTTGTTGGATCGGGTGGGTCGAGTTCGGGTTGGTCTAGCCCCATTGATAGTCCTAGTAGCAGCACTACAGCTTCAATTGACTTCCAAATTCCAATTCTATTTCACAATTTCTAGTACTTTCCCATGGTGAGTTATTTCTTTCTCTGTGGCTTTAATTACTAAATAAATTGATGTCGTCAAACTTGACATCTAAATTCATATAGTTAATTGCTTTCCACCACCACAACCCTTAAGGTCCCTCATCCTTCCCTTGCAACTGTCTAGAGTTCTCTTTTACTAGCTCCTCCATTTTCTCTCTCCTCTCCTCTCATATCCTCTCTCTCTTATACACCCTTGGATACCAATCATGAGCAATTGCCTTGATGCCAAAATTGTCATTTGCAACTAGAGTTGCTTCCTCATATGAAGAGCTTTCCCAAACCTTCATGACTTTCTATCCCATGGCTAGGTCAGGCTCATACCTTTGAAATTGAGAAAGAACAAAGTGGTGTATGGAGGGAAAGAGAGAATAAGAGGTAGGGTACTGTTGCTAAGCTGGGAAGAAAGAGATAGAGGGAGATACAAGGGAAGAAGGCAGAGTGATACCAGGCATAGAGGTTTTTGCGGTGGTGGGCTAAAAAAAAAAGGGCTAATTGTACGTTCTACCCATAAATTATCTAGATTTTGCACTTTAAACCCTAAAGTATCAATTTTAGCAATCAACCATTCCTAACTTCTAAATTTTTACACATTGTACCAATTACTCAATCGTGAATAGAAAATGACCTATATATCCGTTAGACTACCTTACTCAATTGCTATTCTTTCTTGTGAACTTAAAGCGGTGAAGAAAATCTAAGAATAAGAAGTTGAGATCTAATGACATTGATTTCGATGATTATTTATCGAATAATGATTTATTGATATTTATCTCCATTGGATGTGTATGGGTCTTGTCCAACAAAACTAGTAGAGATTAGATCAATAACTTGGAAGGTTATTAGCAAGTTGTTTTACTTCTAGAGAAAGAACTACGGTCTAACTGTCTTTAAACCCATAAGTTTCATTAACCCGAATTTGAACCCAAATTTGGATTAGGATTCGTTTTCAAAAATCTAAAAGTGTTATACTAGTGCATGCACTAATGTTGAAGAAGGGATATTTTTGAAAGTTGGGTAAATTAGTGGGGATATATAAGTCATTTTACGATCTATCTTTAAGTAATTGGTTCAATGTGCAACAATTTCGAAGTTGGAGGTAGTTGATAAACTTGGTTCTTTTGGGATGCAACGTGCAAAAATAGGATAGTTAAAGGGTACAAAGTGCAAATAACCCAAAAAACAACTTCGAATTATTATTAAGACAATTTTGTCACTCAATATAAAGGAGCTATGGCAATAAGATATTTGCTGTGGCAATATCATTGCCCAATATTTTGGATGATTTAAAGATTACTATTCAAGTAAAAATAATAATCAGTCAAGGATTTGAAATCTGTTCTTTGCGGGATCAAAGTCTTATGCTCATTCTTGCATTATTGTATGGGATAATTGTAGTTTTGTTCCCCAAATTATGGATAGTGCTCAAAATTGATACCTAATTTATGCGAAATTACGCTTTAGGTTCTCAAACTATCAATTATGAGTGCAATGCACGAGGCCATTAACTTCAAAAGGTATTATCAAAGTTCATGTAGTTGGGTTAGAAATTAGTCCCCAATATTTATAGAATTTAGCTAAACAAGTCTCTGTTTTGGGATAGTTTACCAGATTACAAATTACTTAAACAAGCACCATTTAATCTATATAACTTAAACAATACAACAATAACATCTTAATACAAATGCTTTCTGGTTCATTTTTTGAGTAATGTTAAAAATATTAAAAAAATTAAAAAAGAGAAGGAAAATGAAAAAGAGGTCAAGGGCTATATAATAGACTATATTGAGTAAAATAAGTGCTACTTCCCAATGGGGAATTGACGCTCAAAATTTGTTAGCTTAATTTACAAATCACATTCATAACTAATATACACGCTATGTATCAGAAAAAGATAATTGCTACCACGACCAAAACATAATGAATTACAATTGCAGGATTACATGAAAGTCAAACTCAAAATTCTTCTACAAATATTTAGAATAAAGGACAATTAATCATTTTTTATCATCGAAAACGGCATAAAATAAAGAAGTTAGAACTTATGATAGAGGGAAGACATAAAAAATAAGATAAATTACGAGAACCATAATGCTGGTGGCTTCATTGAGAACTTTTCAAGAATCCCTGCTATCAGGTCAAATGGGTCAAAAAATGTCGTCCGATTACCACATAATCAGTCTTGGATGACCGATGATAGTATAAATGCTTTCTAATTTGTTTTTTTTTTGTATTATTAATTGTTGAATTATTTTAAAATGTTGTTGTACTTACTAATATATAGACCGAATGGCGTTTATTTAAATCATTTATAATCTGGCAAACCATCCTGTTTGAAGACTTGTTTATCTAAAGTCCATAAAGATTGGGGATCAATTTCGTACATAATTGCATGAACTTCGTCAAAATCTTTTTAGAGTTAACGGCCATGTGCACTGCACATGATCAAAACCTTTAGCTATTTGGACTTTTCCATCATTTGTCTTATTTGTGTGAATAATTAATAATTTAGGGACCAAAATCACAATTTCACGTAGATTAAGGATCAATTTTGAGTATTATCCATAGTTTGGTAACCAATACTGTAATTGTCCCTTATTGTATAGCTTTCAATTGATGAAATTCTGAATTCCAAGTTTACTGCGAGAAGCGAAAACAGTTTTTTCTATCCCTTGCTTGAAAAGAAAAATACTTAATATATGATAAATCATTTTGAGTTGGCTCCATAATCTGACTCGCAGAAGCAAACAAAGTACAAGCACTCTCAAGAATATACTACCACCACTGCCTAAGAGCAGCTAATTAATTACTTGATAATTACTCACATCATGGATGAGCAGGTCTAAACTTTTCCATGACGAACCACCTTGTTTTATTGCACCACAAGCAGCTTCGGCCACCTTCTTCATCTTCTTCCTTAAGAGACATCCCCTTTGTTTCCTTCCATCAGCTCTCTCACTCTCTTCTCCACTTCGTCTGATCTGACGAAGCCCCTCATAGATCCATTGATAGGCATAATTCTCAGTCCAATACCAAGTTCTTCTACCACAAGTCTTGCATTGAGATGTTGCTCAGCCATGAATGGCATAGCCAAGATGGGCACTCCAGCGCATATGCTTTCCGTCACCGAGTTCCACCCACAGTGACTCAAGAACCCTTTTATGCTTTTGTGTTCGAAGTATCTCCATTTGATCAACCCACTCTCTCACTATTATCCCTCTATTCTTTACCCAGTCTTCAAACCCTTCCAGGATCTCAACGCCTTTTGATGATTTTGTCACCCACAAGAAATTCGCCTTGGATTGTTCTAGCCCTTTTGCAACTTCGAGCAGCTGCTCATCTGATACTTCTGCCTGAGTTCCGAAGGCTACGTAAAGAACTTGCTCTCCTTTCTCCAACTTCTCGTCAAGCCAGAGCCTCCATTGTGGCTTTTCAAATTCTTCAGCTAATAATACTCTTTGCTTTGCAGCACAGAGTGGGCCAATACACCAGGCTTTGGGTCCGATGCCTCGGTTCCAGAAGTCGGTGTAGGCTGGCTCGAGCTCATAAAAGTTGTTGACAATCATGCCGTAACTTTTTGCCATAGCAATGTTCTGCTCTATCATGAACTCAACCCATGGACCTTTGGGTTCAAGGTCATTGAATGGTGGATCGAAATCATTTCTTGTTAAGCTACAATTTAGGAAAGTTCGGAATCGAAAAGGGCTCATCAAGGGACGTAGTAAGTGCATGAGGCCTTTCTTGACCAAGAATCACATACATGGTTGTTGCAAAGCTGCTCATTCCATAGAAACCAATTCTTGGAATTCCTAGCTTTGCAGCAGATTCTTGAGTCCATCCAAGAAAGGCATCAGATATTATGCAGCCAACAACAGGATTGAGATCCTCGAGTGCTTTTTCAAATTGTGGCTGCATAAGTTTCGTGGCATTTGCAAAATCAGGAAACGATAACATGGATGGAAGTTTATCAGTATTTTCAACACCTGGAGGGATGCCATGAATATTTTCTGGGAAAGGCAGTTCAACAATAGAGATGGTAGTATCACGGAGAGTAGTGCGGACGGACGGAGAGTTTGCAGGGGTGGTGAATAGCGTGACGGGGACATTGCGTTGCCAAAGGAGACGAGCAAGGTAGAGAAGGGGAATGGTGTGACCTTGAGCCATAAAAGGGAATAATAACTAGGTGTGGGAAAGAAATGGCAACCATGTTTTGGATCCGTTGCGAACTTCTTGGTTGGATGTTTTGGTCGTTGGATGTTTGCAGTGATGTGTCTTTTATAGGAGTAACTTGATTCGCACTAGACTTTCCCAATTAATTGGAGAGACTATTGCACCCTTAAAAATGTAAAAAAATTCTATGATCCTGTAAAGTAATTATCTTATAATCCCGCAATATATTGGTGATGGGTATATAATACAGCTTGGGTAGTAAAGTCTTGTGCTATGTATAAGCAGGTAAAGAGTACATGTGTTGAACTACCAAGGAAGTAATAACCTCTAACGAAGCTAGAACAAGGCCTAATTAAAAATAAAGCGAATTATTGATTGTATTATAAAGACCTTTATATCCACGTCCCAATCACCTCTCCGGGATCCTAATAAAAGGAATATACCAATGCTAAGATATTCTAAATCCTGAGATGTAAATTCCTATAACATTCGGTGATTAAAAAGTTTTGACACATAATGTATAAACTCTCAAAATATAATGAGATGATTTTTTAACGATATTTTATAATTCTCTAAAAATATTTAGTTTAAAATTATTTTTAAAAGTTACAACAATTCATAATAAATTTTATTGTATATTTTAGCTATATATAAAAATAAAATGAAATTGATTAAAATTTTTTAAATTAACCGTTAGAATTTTTAACTTGATTTTGACCTATTTAATGTTGTTCAAACATTTCATGTAAATTAAGTTATAAAACGTTTTGATAAATATGATTTTTAAGCATGGTAATTTATGTATTGAAATAAAATTATTGACATAATGTGATCATTTTTAAATTTTGGTTATAGATAGATTTATTGGAGAGAGAATTTTTGTTGAGTATCCTAAACCAGCTCGGTCGTGGGAGTGTCAATGAAAAGAACATTTTGAGTATTCAATTACCGGCGCCTTTATTGAAGAAGTATAAATTGTTCTTGTTATGCTTTCTAGGTCCTAAGTCTTCTGATTAAGAGGTCGTGAAATGAACAGGATGTGTCATACGGCAGCCAAGAGTCGTTATTATGACCGAAGTTTTAACATATATGTGAAAATTTTATTTTAATCAGAAATAATTACTGAATATGTCTAATAATTATTCTTTAATTAATATAAATTTGTCATTTAAAATGTAAGATTTATTTATTTTTGAATAGAATGATTATTTTATTTTTAAAAAATATGAGTTTTTCACTCTAAATGGAAGGCTGCCATTAGTTGAGAAATAATTATTGAACATATCCAATAATCGTTTCTGATATAAAATATCTCACATATATCCTAGTTTTATTATTTACAATCAATATATTTACTCGTCAAATACATCACAACATTCATATAACTTCCTCTGTCATTGCTTAAAAATTTATTTTTTTCCTCTTTTGAGCTTATACTTTATTCTACGCACTATTGTTGATTGAATATCGCAAGATAAAACCTGAAAAGACCGTGGAGTACCAACTTTGACTGGGAAACTTCGATTCAGTCACATTGTCTCATTTTCTCATCATGACTATAAGTCGTCAATTCTTGTCTCTGAACTCCTCCCGCTAAATAGCAAAATTGTAAATCTAGGCTTCAATTGTTCGCTAACCTTCGCAAAATATAAGATTGTAAAAGTCAAACTTACCATTTGTTTCCTTACCCCAAGTACATATATACAAGAACTAAAATTAACGTCGCTTCTCAATCTCATAAGGGAACGAAGTATAAGTTTATAAATTATAAGACAATCTAAATATTAATTAAATCACAAAAGTTTGTAATAATTTATCTAAATTTTTTTTAAACACTATTTAATTGGGAACAGCTATGTCCTATTGGCATGTTAACATATTTACCTTTTGTTATATATGTTAGGAATATATTTAGTTGTATAAATTTGTTAAGTGTATATGATATTTCTTAATTATATGTCTTGATTAGCAAGACATTTCTTATTTGTATCATAAGATAATCTATTTAAGAAAATTTCTTTTATCATTATACTAATTTAGACAAGATATATAATTCTTCTTCAAAATTCGTTCATGATATCAGAGCCACATCTTAGGGTCTGATCAGTTCATTCTCGGATTTTTATCATCGAAGTTTTTTTTTTTTTTCCTCCTCCTTTTTGGAATTTTTCCTCAGACTGTTGCCTCGATTTTTTGTTATTTTTTTATCAACACCCATCATTCAAAATGAGCTCCCCAGTCCTCGGCCTTGTTCCAGTAATTTTTCGACCTTCGGAATCCAAGTCACGTGCTCCCACGCGCCCCCTCAACGTAACTGGACTGCACTGGAAAACCGTCCAGCAAAGGAAGAAGAAAGCGAAGGCGTGTTTCAAGAACACGCCTTCTTCAGTTTCTTTAAAAGCGTGTTTCACTTCTTGCGAGGAAGTCCTTTGCCAAATCATCAGCCATGTTAGCGCCAACGTGTCGCCACGTCACTCATTTGACCCTACATACAACCACGTGTACCGACACAAAATATGCCACCTAATCAGGCACGTCATCCTAACATGCCACGTCATCTGCCACGTGGCCAGACCCGTCATCTGCCACATCATGTCCACATTACATTTCTTGCCACTTTAGCGGTTTTCAATCCCTGGTTCAATTTTGGGTTGATTTGGTTTGGTTCACTGGTCAGCATTTTTTTGTCCGGTTCAGGTTGTTTTTGATCAATTTTCTTCCGATTTAGTCTGGTTCCTTACAATTTTTGATCTTCTGATTTCAACCGTGTGCTTGGTTTTCTGTGATTCTTCTCGAAAAGTAGATTTTCTTTATACCGTTACCTACTTTATTCTTCATTTCTTGGCTTTCAATTGTTATTTTCCTACCATGGCTCAATCAGATGTATCCCATCCTATTTCAACTACATTGGATGGATTTAATTATGTTTCATGGGCTCAAGATATGCAAAGTTTCCTCGAAGGTCGAAAATTGTGACATATTGTCAATGGATCTACAGTTGTTCCAACACAACTAGAAGGCGAATTGATTGCCAAATTCAATGATCACGTTGAAGATTGGGACAATAATGAATCATCAAATTATTACCAGGATCCGCAACACTACTATTCTTTCCATACGTCAACAATTTGGGCATTTTAATACTGCCAAGAAATTATGAGATTTTCTTGCCTATCGAGAACCTGTCAAAGGTCTTGCAAGTCAATATCAACTTTTGACTGCCTTATATCATATAAAACTAGAGCCACATAAGCCTGTCATTCATTTATCGCTACTCTTAGTAGTCTTTGGGATTAATTGGCTCTTTCGGATCCCAAATGGGATACTCTTGGAGATGCTGCATAGTACTCTACTCTTTGAGATATTTAACGGTTGATGCTATTTCTCATGGGTCTTCATGATGACTTTGAGCCTATTCATGCATCGTTATTGTATCGGTCTCTGTTACCTCCTCTTGAGATTGCCTTTTCAGAAGTTATTTTTGAGGAAACTCTTCTTCGCTCTCTCAAGGTTGTCAGTTCTAATCCTGGACATCAATTCACTGAAACTGCTTTGGCCACACCAACTCCTTCATGGTTCATCTCAACCAAGGGAATACCGTTATTGTCATGATTTTGGTCATTGGCTTTTACATTGTCCTATTCGCATTTGTCATATTTTTCGCAAGAAAGGACCTCATCATTTTCCATCCAAGTATCCCAAGAATCCTAATTGCACTTCAGCAAAATCTGGACAGTTCCAACCTAAGTCTGGCCCATATCGTGTTGCAGCTATCACTGATGTTGGTGATATGCCTGCTGAATCTTTCTCTCCACCTATTACCCTCACTGATGTTGAATCAATGTTTAAACAGGTTTTGCTTAAATCAGCTCTATCTACTGCCCTTTCTATCACTCCAAGTACTTCTTCTTGGTACTTCAATTCTGCTTGCAGTAATCACATGACCTCCGATTCTCATATTTTTTTTCTTCATAGTCAACAAATTCTTATTTACCACCTATCTATATACCTGATAATTCTACTATGCATGTTAGTCACATAGGCTATATCTCTACATCAAATATTTCTATTCCTGATACTGTGATTTCTTATTCTCCAACTCAAACTTAATCTTGTCTCTGTTGGCCAATTTTGTGATTTGGGTTTGCATCTATTCTTTACACCGTTTGGATATTATGTGCAGGATCCCCAAATGGGACAGATTCTTAGGATATGCCGTAAAGTTGGTCGTCTATTTGAGTTGATTCACCTTGGCTTCCACCTAATTTATTTTCTATATTCTGTTCTGTTGTTTCAACATTATCACTTGATTTATGGCATTCCCTCATTGGTCATGTTTCCATTGGTGGTTTTAAAACTTTAGTTTCTCAGGGATGTCTAGGTTTTGTTAAGAATGAACATTTTGAATGTGTTTCTTGTCAACTAGAAAAACATCATGCTTTACCTTTTAATAGAAGTGATTCTGTTGCTACTGCACCATTTGATCTTGTCCACTCTGATATTTGGGGACCTTCCTTTACACCCACTATGGGTGGTTCTAAATATTTTGTTATTTTTGTTGATGACTATTCACGATACATTTGGATATATAGTTATCTTATGAGTCATAAATCTGACTTATCTAAAATTTATCGTGATTTTGCCACTATGATTCAAACTCAATTCTCTAGTATCATCAAAGTTTTTCGTACAGACAATGCCATGGAATATAAAGAAAAGTCATTTTTAGACTTTCTTCATCAAAATGGTACTATTGTTCATAGATCTTATCCAGGTACCTCTTAACTGAATGATTGCCCTGAATGTAAACGTAGGCATATTCTCGACACTACTCGTGCTCTACTAATTTCATCTTCTTGTCCTGAGAACTTTTGGGGTGAAGTGCCACTTACTGCTATCTACACTATTAATAGGGTTCCTTCCTTTGCCATTAACAATCAGACTCCCTATGGACGTCTCTTTAAATCCCTTCCTAATTATACATCACTCAAAGTTTTTGGTTGTGCTTATTTTGTTCTTCTTCAACCCCATGAGCACAGCAAGTTAGAATCTCGTGCTTGTCTCTGTTATTTCTTAGGGTATGGAATCGAACATAAAGGCTATCGGTGTTGGGATCCTCAGTCTCGCAGGCTTCACATATCTCGTCATGTAGTCTTTTGGGAGCATAAAATATTCTCTTCCATGTCCAAGTTTCATCTTCCCCTTACTTCCTCTCAACCCTTCTTTACTAACCCCTCGTTTGATCTTTTTCTTGATGAGCATGCTGTTGATTCTCCAGTTGACTCCACCTCTGAATCTCCTCTTAATGACTTCCATGGCTCTCAAGATCGTGCTCCAGACAGTGATCCTGTCCCAGCCATGTCTCCAGAATTGTTTATTCATCTCCACTTCCACCTACTCTTCGTCGATTTAATCGTGTAAGAGAAATTCCTTCTCGACTTCTTGACTTCCATTATTTTTCTACTATCTTATCTTTACATGAACCCATTTCTTACCGAGAAGCCAGTTCTAATCCCATTTGGCAACAAGCTATGTTAGATGAGTTGCAAGCACTTGATAAAATGCACACTTGAGATCTAGTCGACCTACATCCTAGGAAGTCTGCTGTCTGGTTGTAAATGGGTCTATAAAATTAAGACTCACTCGGATGGCACTATTGAGTGATACAAAGCTCATTTAGTTGCAAAAGGATTTGCTCAAGAACATGGCATCGATTATGAAGAAACCTTTGCTCCTGTTGCACGTCTTACTTCCGTTCGTAGTTTACTTGTTGTTGCTGCTACTCGCAGATGGTCCCTTTTCTAGTTGGATGTCAAAAATGCTTTTCTTAATGGTGATCTTACTGAAGATGTCTACATGAAACTACCTCCTGGTTATTCTCATCCGCCGAACAAAGTCTGCAAACTTCGTCGAGCTCTCTATGGTCTTAAACAAGCTCCTCCAACTTGGTTCTCCAAATTTAGTTCTACCATTTGTCAGCTTGGGTTTATTTTCAATCCTTATGATTTGGCTTTGTTTTGTCGAGTATCTGATCATGGTACTATTCTTTTATTATTATATGTGGATGACATGATTATAACCGGCAATGATATTGCTAGCATCACTGATCTCAAAAATACACCATCTTCATCAGTATTTTGAGATGAAGGATTTGGATATCTTGAGTTATTTTCTTGGTTTTGAGGTTTCTTCCAACTCTGATGGTTACTTCCTCACTCAAGCTACGTATGCTTCTGATCTTCTTACTCGTGACCGGCCTCAAAGATAATACTATTGCCTCAACTCCTATTGAAGCTAATGTTCGTTTTACTCCTACTGATGGATCTCCTCTCTCTTATCGTACTTTATATCGTCAATTCATGGAGAGTTTAGTCTATCTTACTGTCACTCGCCCTGACATTGCTTATGTTGTTCATGTAGTCTGTCAGTTTATCTAGACTGTATAAGAGAAGTCATTATGCAGCTGTTCTAAGCATTTTGCCATATATCAAGGGTACCCCATTTCATGGTCTTCATTTTTCTTCCCGCTCTCCGCTTGATCTACATGCATACTTTGATGCTGATTGGTCTGGCGATCTAATAGACAGACGATCTATTACTGCTTTTTGCTTCTTCCTTAGTACTTCTCTCATTTGTGATGTCAATCTCTTGGAGGAGTAAGAAGCAGACTGTCACTTCTCGTTCTAGTACTGAATCTGAATATCGGGCTATGGCTGATGCTACTCAAGAACTTGTTTGACTTTGCTGGTTACTCGAAGATATGGGTGTTACTCATTCTTCTGCTACTCTTCTTCGTTGTAATAATCGGAGTGCTATTCAAATTGCTCACAACGATATTTTTCATGAGTGCACTAAACACATCCAAAATGACTGTCATTTTGTTCACCAACACCTAGTTCATGATACCCTTCAGTTACAATCTGTCTTCACCTGATCAGACTGCTGATATCTTCACTAAGGCTCATCCACCTGGCTATTTTCATACTATTTGTTCCCAACCCTTGATTTGTGTTCAACCTCTTTGAGTTTACGGGAGATGTTAACATTTACTTTTTGTTATATATGTTAGGAATATATTTAGTTGTATAAATTTGTTAAGTGTATATTATATTCCTTAATTATAGGTCTTGATTAGCAAGACATTCCTTATTTGTATACATAGGGTAGTCTATTTAAGATAATTTCTTGTATCATTGTACTCAAACAAGAAATATAATTCTTCTTCAAAATTCGTTTGCCCACCGACCGAAAAATACTAATTGAATCTTCCACTAGCATATATATATCAAAATGAAAGAACATCTTATATTTTGTTTGGAATAAAATAGAGTTGTTTTTACTTATTTATGTACTACAATTTATATATTCAACAAAACCCAAGTATATTGATAACAAATATTACTAATCAAGTCTGCTACAAACAAGTTAGTCAAGAAAAAAGAAAAGAAAAAATCCATTACAACTCGCTAGCTAATAAAGCCAATAAGGACTAGAAAGGAGACAATTCTCTATAAACTCTTGAACAATGGAAGGAAAGAACAACGTGCTCCTTTCTCGACAAAAAATGGAACGGAAAAGGATTGATGCAATACAATTTGTGAACGTAAGTTATAATCAACAAAGTTGATGTCTAATTGTTTCTTTTAATTTGCATATATAGAAGCCTAATATTAGGCATATATGTCAAAATTTAAGTTTTATACGACAATAGTTGTAAATTCGTAGATATTTTGTTCGGCAAATTACATTAGCAAGTCCAAAAACTTTTTAAAGAGATTCTATATATAGTCCCTCAATTCTTACGAAGTACTACTACGCCCTCAAATTTCGGGCAAGGTCATTTGGTTCGTTGGAGGCAAAAAAGCTGAATTCATACTTAGCCTTTAACTCAAAATCCTTTATTCTATTTAATCGATAACCAGAAAGACTTCCTAACACTTACAAAAGATCCTACCACATAATTATAGGTATTTGTGTTAAAATTGTAAGATGGTAGTAAGTTTGTTTCAAAATGAATATCAGAGATAATAATGATACATTTTGTATAGTGAATTCTTGTGTAGTTTCCTTATATTTTACAATTCCCAATAGTAGATTATGTACATATTGGGAGTATTTGTCAAAACCAGTTCTCCATAAAGTTTGTAAGACATATTTGAAATTATTATGTACGTTTGTTTTTGATCAATTTGCCATCATAATTTTTGCTTAAGATTCCATTGATTTGTTCAAGGAAATATGAGAACCAAATTGACTTGATTTGGGAAGATAAATGACTAAAATGAGCAAATTAAAAAATTCAGGAGTATATAGAATCTTGCGGACAAGTTGAGGGACTTGCGGAGTTAGTTTAACCTTCGGCTAAAATGTAAAAAAAAAAAAAAAAAATCTATATTATCCTGAATTTGTACTTTATCTCCTGTGGTTATCAAATATGGATTTGACCTCTTTGTTTCTGTTCAATCTAACAGCAGATTGTGAAATGTCATATATACCCTTAACCAATTCAAGAATCTAACATGTTTTGAAGTCAAATTGAAAATGAAAAGAGAGCTACAAAGTTTTTGGGGTCAAACAGAAAATTAGAAAAAACTAACCCTTCCTTTCCCCTTCCCTCTCTTCTTCCACCACACAACAACTCCCATCCCAATCACCTCTACCACACAACCTACATAACCTAGCAACCACCACACTACCACCACAAATGTACCATGCCACATTGAAAAGCAGTCACAAGCAGAATAACAAAGATTTTGGGAAGGGAAATTGGGAACTTAGGGAGTACGGAGTAGAGATCTCGAATTTTTTGGAGGGGGAGAAAAGGGTAGGGAAAGGAGAGATCTCGAATTGGGAGGTAGGAAAAAGATAGAGATCACGAATGGGGGTAGGGAGATCATGAACTAGGGGGCAACCAGTGTGTGGGAGTGGGAGTTGGGGATAGGAAGAGAAGAAGATCCGGGATGGGAGATTGGGAACTAGATGTAGGGGTGAGGGTAGGCAGGTAGATCACAAACGAGGGCCGGTGGCTAGGGAAGAAAATAGGAGTGGGGGAGAGGAGGAAGTGGCGGGATAGGAGATTGAATTGGGGGTGGGGTAGATGGTGATTGGTGCATGCGTCGAACTATTTCAAAACCAAATTGTGTTGCTCCAGTTCAAAATACAATCTCATTGTTATAAACTAGGGTACACAAAATGAAACATCAGGCTTTCTTGATGATCTAGCATCTATTTAGAAGCACATTTTAGGAGGTTAGCTAGAGGCACATTTATATTTAAGGTGGTAAAAAACATTTTGCAAAAATATTTTCTTATTAGCTATTTTAAATTAATATGAATATGCTCTCAAGCGATGAACTTTTGAACTTAACAAGCTATTTACTAAAATTTATTCGTACTGAATTATTTGATTCATTGTGATAGAGAATGATACGAATTTAATCAAGTTAACAAACAACAATAACAACAACCACAACAACAACAACAATTATTATTATTATTATTTTAGTACTTTAATTATTTTAAGAGTCAGTAGTTATTTGATAATTATTATCTAGTTATTTCTTGTTAGCCAAATGTAAGAGCAAGTTGGTGTTTATATATATGAAAAATTCTACAATCCCTTTTAGGGAACCAATCCCTCATGCTTTAAATGCTTGTACATTACAGTATTATGTGCTTTAAATGCTTGTACTGCACAAGTTTTTAAAGAAGATAAGGGAATAGTTCCCTAAAAGGGATTGTAGAATTCCCTTGTGTATATATCTCCTACTATATAGATAAGGAGTTGGATGTTTGAACTTTGGTTTGGTAGTTGGTCTAGGGTAGTATTGGAATTTCATTCTTTTTAGTATATGACTTTTGGTTGCACTATTGTTCTTTCTCTTTTCAATTCTCTAACTATTCAATATCCTCATTTATTCACATTTGTTTTTCATTACTCTAAAAAATAATTCATCTTGCGCTTCACGATCTATAACTGTAAAGATTTAACAATATCTCTACATTCTTAATTAAATAGTTGGTCAATTAATTGTATTCAATAATTAACTATAAATTAATTGTTAAGATTTTGCTTCTCGTATTTGTTGTTTGTATTTCACCTAGGTTGCACCTTTATGCATTGTCTTTCAATTAATTGTTAAAATTTAGCTTTTCATATTCTTTTTTGCAACTCTCTACATATTCTTGTAATATTGCCAAATAATAAAGATACCATAAATATAAAGAACAAACTCGAGGAAATATAAAAGAGAAAGAGAAAATATAAGTGAAAAATTATGGGAAATTAACAATTACTAATTGACCAATTCCTAGCAAAAACAAAGACGATGACGAAATTGTAATTTGTTGGGTTTTTCTTTTCATTTTTCTTGGGACAATTATTGAATTTTAGAACAAACCATTGTGAAAATGTCATAATGACTAAAGGTTGTAAATATAAGTATGCTTAACTTGCATAGGTAGTTGTAAATTGTGCATGTTTAGCCTAAAAAATTTAATTATATTTAATTTTCTAAAAACTCTATCTTTACATTTTATGGTATAATTTAGATAGGTAATCAACCTTGCGCACCGCACAAGATAGAAATACACACACTAGTGTGTGTGTATATATATATAGTACATGTTGAAATATTTTTTTGAGAGAGTTTGAGGAATTTATTGAGAGTCTTGTTTGTTTGAGATATTAACAAAATTATTTATTCATCCCATATAATTTTTGTGTGCTATCTTTATATCCCTTCAATTCTCTAATTCTGTGGTTAGTATCGAAGAACTCTAATAAATTTAGAGTTTTACAATTGGTATCAAGAGCTATGCTATGGGATTAGTCTTAGGGTTTTTAGTTGTGAGAATTTGGGCACAAGATTTACTTGGGAGAATTCAGTTATTAGAGTTAGATCATAACGTTGGTACCACAGTATTTACTTGTTGAGGATAAGACCATAAAATAAGAGACTAATATGAATTATTATTGTGATTGTGGGTGTCAAAACACAAATTAGAAGAAGATCTGGTTGTAATTAATAATTACTGCAGAATTACGAAATTGGAGGGTTTAATTCAATTATCAGTCAGGAAGGTCAGAATATTTGTTTTAGAAGTGAAGAAAATTAATTTATCCAGGTAATTATTTTTTTCTATGTCATGATGAATAGAGATTTAATTATCGGTGCAAAATTCAAAATTTTGCACACGCATAGTATAGACAAGGAAATACATGAATGGACAAAAGTAGTGCAAAAGTATCTCAAGAAATATGATTTGGGTGATAAGATTAATTTAATTTTATTCTATCGTTTATCAAAGGAAGTTCGAAAAGAAAAGCAGAATTATTTTTCAAGATTATGCATAAATCAGTGGTTGGAGAGTATTCTAAAGAAATTTTTCTAGAGTTATCCATCGCCTCCAATTTTTTGGATGGATCTTTTCTATATCTTGATGGAATGCTCCGATAATTTTGGTTACAAATCTAAATTTACCACGGATTGGCAAGTTGATTTTGAGAAATATATGTTTATTGAGAATGACATAATTTTTGAAAATTTTAATGAGATTGAAACTTTTGATTTGGATATATTATTTGGGGTAATTGATCAGAATGAAGAATTTGTTATCATGGAAAAGAAAATTGTTATTTTAGAAGAAAAGTAAGAAATTATATACAATATTTTCATTGTCTTGGCTCTATCCACGGTGAAGGAAAGACTGATCTAAAGAATTCTAAAATTGAAAATCTTGGATTAATTGTTCAAGATTTTTTAGTCCATAAATTTTTTGATTGGATTGATAATATTGATTTTATTAGAGTTAAAGAATTGTTTGAAGAAAAAGATTTGAATAAAGTTAAAAATTAATTGTTAAAGTGAATAAATTTGATGACAGTTGTGATAGTGGTTTTACTAGAGATATTTGTGAGAATTTGAACTCCTCTTGTTCTAAAAAATATGATGGTTATTTTGATGGGCGAAATCATGGATACATTGAGTATGAACAGTATGTATGGATGACTATTTTGATCAAAGGAGTTAGCCAAGAAATTGTTTACGAAGTATAAAGTTCGTCTACTATCAGGAATGAAGATGAAGATTAATTACAAGATGTTACTTGTTATTCAAATAGCAGCAAAAATTTTCTATGGAGATTCATGCTCGTGATATAAATGGATGTGACGTACTGAAAAGTTTAGTTTAAGAGAGGCAATGTTAGAAGACTAAATCAAACCTAAAAATTTTCTATCATTAATTTTTAATAGTTGTATTGGAGTCAAATTTTTAGTAGTTTAATTATTTTAGGAGTCAATAGTTATTTGTAATTATTATCCGGTTGTTCCTTGTTAGCTAAGTTTAAGAGTATATGTGTATGTTGTGTGTTGGAATATTTTTTTGAGAGAGTATGACGAATTTATTTAGAGTCTTGTTTGTTTGAGATATTAATAAAATTAGGATTAATTCTATTTTTTACCCCTCAACTTATATTCAATTCTCACTTTATACCCTGAATTTTGGTTTTGGAGACTTTGCAGCCTCAACTCTCAAATTTGTTCTACTTTAGTCCCTTTTTTAACACTGTCAAAAAAATTAACAAAATATTTATTTTTGCACGCAAAAATACTGTTGTACATCCTACTGATTTTATCGTAAAACGAAAAACTTTCGTAATCTTTTAGATGGCGTTAAAAAAAAGGAGTGAAGTGGGACGAATTTAGGAGTTTGGAGTGCAAAGTATCCAAAATGGGTATAATTTAAGGGGCATGTAAAATGGAATTAGTCCATAAAATTATTTCTTCCTCCCATATATATTTTTGTGTTTGATTTTTTCATGCTTTTAGTTCTCTAATTCTGTGGTTGGTATCGGAAAATTTTAAAAATTGGGTTTTGCACTAACATTTAATTGTGCTTGAGATTGATAACGAAATACAGTTTAAATGGTAAAATACTTTACCTATAACATACTAATCATGGGTTCAAGTTACTAAGGTAGGTTTGTAATCCCAACAAACCCTACACTTAAATGTTTTTTTTTTCATTTTTTTTTTCACTACAATTACATCTCTTGGAATGATTCTTGTGTTTAGAAGTAAGCAATCTCTTGGAATGATTCTTGTGTTTAGAAGTAAGCAAAGAATTACAAGTGACCTGGCCAACATTTGAAAGTTCTCCTAGAACGTGAATGCTTAGAAGTAGGTCATATTAATTAATCAAACTACGAGAATATGTAAGAATTAATAGGAAAATTCTTGTGATTTATATTTATCCACATTTTCATTAAGTTGTGTATGAAGTATTTTAATTTTTAATTTTTTAAAAGAAATTAGTAGATATAGATAAATATGAATTATTAAAAGTATAGTGAAGTCGTACACTTTGATCCATACCAAAATGTTCCATTAACAAGTGCCAATTAAATCGGCATTCCACTCGCCATCAATAAAACGTTTAATTAATCCTTATTTAATTTTCTTGGACTATCAATTTTCCAGCCCCTAGTCTGTGATTATAGACATGCTTCGCCCACAGAAATCATGCGCAGGGCTATGTCTGGCTTGGAAAAATATGTTGACTTTGTTTCATGCTCAGATATCATCTCAGGTTTCTGGATGATTGAACCATAGCTACCGGAAATTTTCTCTATCGTTATGAATTGTGTAACGATTTATACGTATCCAAACACGATTTATTTACATATCAAAATGCGACGATTTACATTTCGAAACGTTAAAAGTAGTGAATCATTATTTATTGAGAAAATAAGAAAATATTCTCCTAAATTTACCTAATTAGAATTGAATATAATAGTTTTTGAAAGTTAAACATTTTCTTTTTTCTCTAGTTACTAAAAGTTCAACATTTATTAGAAATTTAATACTATATACCATCAACTGATTAACTACCTTTTTATCCCTACGTTTTAGTTCAACATTTATTAGAAATTTAATACTATATACCATCAACTGATTAACTACCTTTTTATCCCTACGTTTTAGTTCAACATTTATTAGAAATTTAATACTATATACCATCAACTGATTAATTAACTACCTTTTTATCCCTACAGTGTAGCAATTTTTTTTAAAAAAGTGATCTCTTATCCACGTCCCATATCGCATTTCCTAGAGTATCGCATTTCTGATAACTATGGATTGAACTTAATGAATATCGATTTATAATTTCTTAGCAAAATAATTAATTAGGGATTAAACGATTGCTTCGCATGGACTTCAAAGTTTGGTGGCATTCTTGGCATACTTTCCGGTATATTGCTTAAATGTCTTATACTCCAAGTTTAAATATCAAATTTAACCATTTTCTTTTCACAAAGCTTGGCAAGAAATTAATTAAAACATAGGAAAATCATGTTCAGGTTGTAAATTCTAAAACTCGAAGTTTACAACAGCAAATTTAACCATCTTTCCACATTGCTTAAACAGAAAAACATAGGAAAAACATTCATAGTGCATGAGAGTCTCTCAACAACATAATATAGTAAAATCATTGCGTCTTCTTATGACAGGCTAATTTGTTTGATAATTAGTTACATCAAGGATAAGTTGATCTAACGTTTGCCATGATGAACCACCTTCTTTCATTGCAGCACAAGCAGCTTCTCCAACCTTCTTCATCTTTTTCCTCATTTCCTCCCCATTTTTTCCATCCATCATCTCTCTCACTCTCTTCTCAACTTCCTCCGACTTCACAAAGCCCCTCACTGATCCATTGCTCGGCCTAATTCTCACTCCATACACCGAACTCCTCCGTGATAAGTCTTGCATTACTCAGATGTTGCTCAGCCATGAAAGGCATTGCCAAAATGGGCACTCCAGCACATATGCTTTCGGTCACCGAGTTCCATCCACAGTGACTCAAGAACCCTTTAACGCTTTTATGCCTGAGTATTTCCATTTGATCAACGCACTCTCTTACTATCATCCCTCTAGATTTTACCCTCTCTTCAAACCCTTCTAAAATCTCCATCCCTTTTGATCTTATCACCCACAGGAAGTTCACCTCGGACTGTTCCAAACCCTTAGCAATTTCAAGAATTTGCTCTTTTGAAACTTCTGCTTGAGTACCAAATGCTACGTAGAGTACTGAGTCTCTACTCTTCATTCTCTCATCGAGCCAATTCTTCCACTTTGGTTTAATAGACTGATCTTCCTCAAATATCATTGGCTTGGCTATGCAGAAAGGGCCGACACACAAGGCTTTAGGCCCGATATATCCGTTCCAGTAGTCGATATACACTTGTTCGATATAGATGTTATAAGCTCTTGATTTGAAACCATAACTATCTCTTATTGCACATCTGCTCAATCATGAAATCAACCCACGGACCTTTTGGTTCAAGCTGATCGAACGGTGGATCGAAATCGTTTCTTGTTAAGGTCAATTTAGGAAAGTCTGGAATGGAGAAGGGCTCATCAAGTGAAGTAGTGTGTGAATGAGGCCTCTGTCGACCAAGAATTTCATACATGGTTATGCCAAATCCGCTCACTCCCAAGAAACCAAATCTTGGAATTCCTTTCTTTGCAGCGGTCTCTTATACACATCCCATGAATATATCAGATATTATGCAGCTAACAGGAGGTTTGAGATCATCAAGTGTTTTTTCAAATTGTGGCTGCATGAGTTTTGTGGCGGTGGCAAATTGAGTAAACAATAACATGGATGGAAGTTTGTCAGTATTTTCAACTCCTGAAGGGATTCCATTGATATTTTCTGGGAAGGGAAGTTCAAGAATGGAGACGGAAGTATCTTGGAGAGTTGATCGGATTGACATCTGGAGAGTTTGCTGGGGTGGTGAATATTGTAACGGTGTTCTGGCGCTGCCAGAGGAGACGAGCAAGGTAGAGAAGCGGAATGGTGTGGCCTTGAGCCATGAACATCTAATATGACAAAATGTGGGGATGAAATTGCAACCATGTAGATGGCTGTTGGTGAGTTCTAAGTCTGTCTTGGCCTTAGGATTTTACGATGGTGATTGATTAATGATGCATGTGCATTTAAAGGAGGGAAAAGTCTAGCCCAACCGTCCGATGCTTACTTAATTTTTGGATGAATCCGTTAGTTTGTGGATGATGAGAGCAACATGTTCTGTTCACTATTAAATTAATATTTTTGTCTCGCATTTTATATGTGTGACACATATACTTTATTATAGTAATACTTTTATAATATAAGTGGTAAATATTTATGATATGGGATATGTCTCAATTAATACAAATTGATAAAATATGTTAAAAAATATGGTCTCTTATTTTAAAACCAATTGGATTAGACGTGAAATGACTTGTTACACGTGGCTAATCGATATGAAATTTATACTTTAACACCTCATTTCATATGTGATTTGGATACTTTAACACCTCATTTCATTCGTGATTTGGATTAGACATGAAAACTTGTTATACGTAGGTCAAACGTAAACTAGAATCTTGCTACACGTGGGTCAAACATAAGAGAGTTTGTTGGAAGAGGTTGGACATAATCTTTGTTACACGTGTGTTAGACGTAAGATAGCTCGTTTAAAGGGGTTGCACAGAATCCAAGACACGTGTAGATAAATGAGAAAATATTTAGGGCTAACTCTGATACCGTATTAAAGAATATAGATTTTAATTTCAAAATTAATTAATAATAAGTGAAGTGGTCAAGAATTTATTAATTAATTCAAAAAATTTTAACTAATCGATATAAAATTTATATTTTAACGAGATAGAAGATCCGAAACTATGATCAGACGACTGCGGCTAGTCATAACAAACTACTCTTATGGGAGAGACTTTTTTGGAAGTGTTTAGATAATACAAATTGATGATATATAAAATAATACACCCATGATGTACCAACGCGTGACTAATCTACTTGCATGTAATAGGCCCATTAACAATAATTATGTATATTACCTTATACCAATTCGATTTTCATGTCGAACTAAAGAACTGAAAGGTCAAACTAGATGCTCCTATCACAAAAAACTGATCGGTCTGCAAGTTGATCAGGAGGCTTGAGGGGCTGATCGAACTGCCTGATCAGTCGAAGATTGAAATGCTGGTAGTAACCAATTAATAGGAGTTCAACCCTGTATTGTAAAGAACAGAGACAAGAAATAAAATAACAAGAAGAATTTAAAACTTATTTCCTCCAACCCTCTTTTCTCTTTAGCTATACAAAAACTTTTCTTATCACAAATGTACCCTGCATCCAAAAAAAAAAAAAAAAACCATTAATATAGTATATTTTCAAAAGGAAATTAGTGAAGTAAGATTCTGGCCGCTATACACAGTTAGAGCTGTGACATTACCTGACACTCTATTTTCTAGAATTTGGACTTCAATTTTAAGCTTCATAAAATAAATTTGAAAAACAAAAGGTAAAATACAAATAATTCCTAGAAAATAAGTGTAATTGGCCGCTTGTTCTTTTTATATACGAACTAATTTCATTTTTCTCTTATAACACATCTCATGTGTATAAGAGACAGGATATTTTAATTTTAAACACTTTATACTCTGAACTTTCAAATTCATTATATTTCAATTCTTGCCAATGCAGTATAAAAAATTAATGGATTTTTTTGGGTATTCGAAGTCTGTTTAGCAGGAGGTATAATAATGTCATTATTGAAAAAATAAAGATGCCGTTAAAGGATTTGAAGCTGTTCTTATAAAAAGGAGTTATAGTGTATAAGAGACAGCTTTGGAGGGAACAACTTTCTCTTGCTCAGCATAACTCAGCTGAATGGAGCGAGAATCGAATATAAGTTAAGGAGTGCAAAATGAAATTAATCCTTTATATAATTGCACGAGGAATTCCCACAATGCATTCCAATTTTTTTTCTTTTACTTTTCACCCTTATATTTATTTTCTTGCTACTTTAGTTCAGTGCAACCATTAACAAAAGTTAGTGAATTAACGAATTTTTAGTGATTGAACTAAAGTGGTAAAAAATAAAATATTAAGGTGCAAAGTGAATTATACCCTATGAAGAAATAGGATATATCACCTTGATTGTAATTATCTCTTTAATGTGTTCTGACTTAACATCTTTTACCAATATTTTGAAAAGTACAAATATTTTTAACAGTGTATTTATATAAAATAATAAATACAAAGTGATAAATATAAGCTATTCATGTGTCATTAAATCTAGAAAAAAAAGAAAAAAATTTGACTGAAAATATAAAAATCAAGAAATTCATGATTTGATAAAATTTTATCACTGATTTTAAAAAATAATTTTAAAATATGACTTTATAAAATATTTTTTTATTTTTAATATTTCTTTAAAAGTACGGGTCAATGAGCTTTCTTGAGTATTAGATATCTACAAAATTTGTATTTTTCGGGGGAATAAGAGTTTTTACTTTTTCCTAACTAGATTGTGCGAGCACGTCTTTTAAAACAAACTTGCAACTGGAGAATTGGTGGGGCCCATAAGCGGTCCAATGAATTCATAAGAAAACTAAATACTATGGCAAATACGTAGATAGATTCGATCTTTGATATCACAAAAGGGCCTTCTATAAGTGGATTAAATATTAGACAATCTATGATATCAGTTGATATAAGTAAATTTTTTAGTTTTAATCCTGATCACATAGTCTATAAATGGGATTAAAAATCGAATCTATCTAAATATTTTTCAAACACTAAACTCCACGCAACAACTTAAAAAAAAAATGATTTTTTTATTGATATTTTAAAGTACACTTTCCTAAAATTAAATAATCACAATTCTTTAATCAATGTAAACACCTGTACGGCGTTACGCATGTTTACAATTTATATTAATAATTGGTTGAACCAATAAAAAGAGGTCAATTGGTCGGTCACATGGAGCAGCCATTCTCGGATCCACTGCACATATGAGGTTTTGATCTCAACAGAATTAATTGGGCGGAATTAAAATAACCGGCGGCTATGTATATACGTACTGCGGCATGGTGCATGAACTTCTTTTTTTTATTTTTTTTTTATTTTTTTTTCTCTGTCTGTTCTGGAGGGAGATAAATGTCATTACATTGAACTTTCAACCTCCTTAAAAAAAGAAAAGAAAGTCAACTTGTATATTAATCGGTTACTTGGATGTGAAGTTTTTTTTTGTTTTTTACTTACTAAGTGACGATACGAAAAGTGTTTAATATCAATCAACATAAATTGAGATAGATTTGCTATGATTAAGAACAAGTCTATGTTTTTCTTTTTGTGGGCATAAGACGACAGATATTTTTATTTCAATAAATTGTGTACAATGTTTTTCTTTTTTTTCTTCCTTATCCTTGAGGAGTAAGGCATCTCTTATTTATATATCTTTCTATTAATGAGGCTTAAGTGAACAATGCCGAACTACTTAGCTAAGCGATTCCAATTACCTGAACCACTGAACCACCGTTTAGCTAACCTACCGAATTCTCGAATAATATAGTAGCCGAGCAATTTATATATATACTCGATTGTCGAGGAAGAAGGTTCAGCAGAAGGATTTCTTATTCGTAGATCTTGTGGTTCGCCACTCTTTGCTCTCGGATCCGAGCTATAATATCTGAGGTGTCGTCATAAGCCCCCTCGATGTATTTTCAATCCCATGCTTTTGAATTTACATCGATTTGCGGTTCCTGACACCTTATTTTGTCTTTTAATGTGCCCTCATTAAATATGGGTAGTTGTCCATTTTCCTAAACGTCGTTTCACAACACGTGGGAGAGGCTTTTTAAATTTCAAATCAATTTTTACTAATCATCGTCATCACCTTACTACGTGGGAGAGGCTTTTTAAATTTCAAATCAATTTTTGCTAATCATCATCATCACCTTACTTCTTACTTTTTCTTCTTTGAAGCAAGAATTTTCCTTCTTTTACGAAATTCATGACTGACTCGCCGAGTCGAGACAGGGTTCTTTTGAGAACATTCCTACTGAGGATAAATTCAATCTAGGATCAGTGATGTTGGGAGGTCGGGCTAACGCCGTAGTTTTGAGAAGACCCCAAAATGTAGTGAACTCTATCGTTCAATCGTCCATAAATGAAGAGAAATTGGGCGATTCTGCATTCGAAGCTCAAGAAATTCAAACAGAAGGCAGATCTGAACCTTCTCCCCAAGAAGTTATGTCATCCAGAAAGAGAAAAGCTCTTCAATCTCCCGAGAGAACCATAGTGTCTTTTGAGCGCAACATACTTTTAAACTTTGAACAACCCGTTCCTCTAACTAATATAGTGATTTCAACAGAAAGGCCACTGATTCCAGATTCCCAAGGGGGTAAGGAGACTCCAATTTCTTCATCTTCCAACTCTTTATGTTTTGTGTCGAATTGGCAAATTTTATCAGATGATCGTATTATCGGTTCAGTGAAGACAGTCGATCATCTTTTTGCTGCATTTTCGAAGGGTGATAATGCAGAGACTGACACTTGCCCGAACAGAAAAAAAGTTATTCGACCAGCCTCTGGTTGGTATTCATCCGGATGTTACATGCGTAACATCCTGTTATCTTGGTTGGAAGAACAGGAGCGAGTAGTAGAATTTAGAAAGTCTCTGGAACAATCCTCCCGTGAAAAAGATATTCTTTTAGAAGAAATTAGAAAGTCTGAGCAAGAGAAATTTCTTAAAGAGCGAGCTGATCTAGAGGCACTATACCTCCTCAGATAAGAGGATGTTCAATCCCTCCATTCGGCTGAGTTAGCAAGAATGAGAGAGGAGCACTATCAAGCATTTCAAAACTTATCTACTAAATCCATCGAACTAATTGCAGCTTAGTCAGAAATTGACAAGCTCAAAGCCGAAGTTTCTCGCCACTGACTCGTATAAGAGATATGGCTGAAAGATTTGTAGTCTTCAAAATTTTGTAAACTCTTACTCGATGTCCGATGCTCTGGGAGGAGATCTGGGGCGATTCTGCATCATGAGAGCACTAAGGTTGGTTTTAGTAAGGTTTTGGCTTACATCCGAGCACAATTCCCTAAATTGTCCTTTGATGAAAATAACTTTGATTTTTGTGACCTTTCGGCCACTTTTTCTTTGATGACCGAATTCGGTAGAACCTTTAGGAGACCCCGGACTACAACTACTTTGAACCAAAGTGTATTGGTAGAAGGCCCTTTTGAGGATTTAGAAGAAAAAGAAGCAGAGGTAGAGATACTTGATCGAGAGGTAAATATATTAGACCTGTTCGATAGCATGAACAATAGGTCGTGATTCTCTTTATGTACAATTACTTTTGAAGTAGATCCTCTAACCTTTTTTCATTTTGATCGTCAGGATATAGTAAGACTTTCTACTTCGGTTGAGAATCTTTCAGTAGAACAGAATGAGGGGATCAACAAAATGTAGAATAGGACCTTGTATCTTTCCTGAATGATTGTAATGAAACAGTTTTTCTGTTTAAACTTTTTCTTTGTATGTTTTTATTTTCATGGGTGACCATCTTTGAACTTTTTTGGATCAATTGTTCGGATCATCATTTTTCATTTTCATCATTCATCAATTTTTTTTTTAAGAACAGCTTTTCCTTTGTACTTGGCTATTTGATATGGAAATAAAATTTCTATTTATTCTATTCGTCTGATATTTTTCTCAATCGAGCATGTTCGTATTTTTAATGGCTACTTGCGCACTTTGGCCAGCCCGGCATTTAATTTATGTCATTAGATTAGAGACTTAAGGCCACTTGTAGCACTTCGATGAGCCATCTTTCATTCAGCCGACCTACTGTTTGATCAGTAAGTCGACCTTGGCTCTTTTTGATCGGGGAAGAGGTAGTTCTTGCCCTTCAAATCAAATTTACAAATTAGTGACAGTTTGTTTGAAAAGACGTGTCCTAATTATTAGGCACATTTGTAGGCAATAAATTCAAACCCACTCTCTTTTTCGTTTCCAAGAATTCAAATTCCCTTTCATAAATATTCTTTCCTTTTGTCTTTTCACTTTCACCCAACTTTTCTAAATCTTTTCCTTGTAAAACTCTCTTTTGCTTCTTATCAAATTTATCCAAACTTCACTCATGGCACATCTAAACATTGTATAAGGGCTCAGACCATTACCTCCGTACCTTCTATGTGGGAATTGACTCTTCATCTCCTCCCCCTAAGTCAGGTTCCATCTAGAGCAGAGGTCAGATAACTATTCAGGTTGACAGCATTGCTCATCTCAGGGCCACCTACTAGATTCCAGACACAATGACCATTCAAATACTGGACGAGAAGGATAGGGCTCACAACCCTCCTGAAGGATTTATAACTGTGTTCGAAGACCAGTTGAGGGCAGGTCTTCGATTTCCTTTGAGCGAAATTCTCCTATCTTTATGCTCATTTTTGGCATATGCCTCTCTCAATTGATGCCAAACTCTTTCCGTCTCCTTGTGGCATATGCTTTAATATGAAAATATTCAAATATTAAGGTATATGCTCATGGCTTTAGGTGTTTCTACAAGGTAATACACAGGAAAAGAATTCGGCTTCTTTTATTTTGCGGGCCGATCCAAGAGAGCAAGTATGGCCTTGGACATGCCGAGTTCCATAAAAAATTGGAAGTCAAACTTATTTTTGGTTACCCAAGCTGACATGAGAGAAGATCAAGACCAGGTGGTCATTTTCTGATGGAGACCCTATCCTTAATACCGACCCGTTTGGAGAATTAGACCCCGAGTCTTATTTTGGGGTGACAAAAATTGATCAGATGAATATGTCCATCCTCTTCGGAGGTAGAAATGATGTAATGGACCACAATTTGTTAATTTGGGCTAATTTAATTGCAAGAGCAACTCTTCCACCGAATTACAACGGGCGTAAGTACATTGCCTTTTCCTTTCTGGTGTAGCTCTTTTTTTTAATATTGTTGACTTATTTCATTTTTCTGTTCAGGTGCCTTGACAGAGCGGATTTTACATATGCCAACTAAAAAGGGTAATCAATCCACTGTTTCCGAACGTGTTCAAATAGTGGACCGCTTTGCTTCTACTACTCAAAAGGCAAAAGAGAGCACTAGTGATGTTATAGTGGTTCGAAAACAAAAAGATTGGTGACTGATGCTCCTGTGCCGAAAAGGAAGAGATCAAAACAACCTTTGGTAGAGGGAACGGAAGAAGAAGAAGCTGTGATTCCTCCTTTAATTGTTCGACCGCGTAAGAGAAGATCTGACCTTGAAAAGAATTCACATTCTTTCTGTTAAGAGAAGAAGGAATTCGAACTCCTTCTTCTATTCTCCCAGTTTCAGGTGGGTCTTTTATCCCTGGTCATATAAGCCTAGAGCCTTTTGCATCCAGAAAATCCTAAACTAATTGCTTGGTATGCAGCTTCAGGTGCTCGTGATTGGACTCCTGAAGAAGAGTAGGTATCTAGTGGTTCTCAGAACATTCCTTAGACAGCTAGAACAGTTCAGCCGATCCGGACAATTGAAGGTGATCTCGACACTACTCTTTTCAGCCCTACATGGTCTCTATCTGTAAATGACCGGGGTCAAGAGCAGAAGTCCTCGAGTGGCCACTGAATGGCTTGGTAATGCGTTTATGGATCGAGATCGATTATATTCGGCCGACCTCTCATATGTCCAACTTCGTTCCTAGGCTGCTCAATCTTTTTACACAGTTAGACATCGAGTTTTTTTTGAAATTGTGACCTGTCTCTTAGAAATCTAGTTGAGCGAAGACCATCGTCGTAGCTCGAGATTAGAGAAGCAGTTGGAACAATTGAACGAGAGGCTTCAGAGGTCCCTTGCTAATGAAGAAGCTTTAAAGAAGAGACTCTGATCCCAAAGCCCCGAGGTTGAGTCGTCAACAAGTTCTTCCTCGGAAGAGGAACAAGGAGAAGATCTGGGGAATCTAAAAGAACAAGTCACTGATCTTAATGCCGAACTGAACTCAAATCATGAAGAATCCAAGAAACTTAGGCAGGAGGTTGATGAATTAAAATCAGAAGTTGAATGACTGAAATCAATGAAAACTGACTCCTCCTCTTCGGCAACTCAATTGATGGATCACGTAAAAACCTCAATATCTCAGCTCTTCTGCCCTATAGCGTGATTTGATGACGTTTTGTCAGCAATCTTGTACTTTAGGGTATCAGGACGTTTTGGAAGAGGTGAAGAAGAGGTTTTCGGATATCCCCCCTAGATTTTTCTTCTTTTGTTGGTCACAATAATAATGCAGATAGGTCGTTACTTTTGAATCTCGGCAATGTGTTCGTCGAGCCTCGTACTGAAAAAAATGTATTTAAAACAGTGCTAACAGAGGATGAATAAAATTTTAATATTTTATATTCCTAAATAGTACTTCTTTAAATTTATTACGTTCCATGTACGGAGAATAGGGCGATTGAATTGATATTCTAGCTTGTAATACCCAGTTGGACATGCTTCAATTATTTTATAAGGACCCTCCCAGTTTGCGTCTAACTTGTGACTTCCATCTGTTCGGTAAAACTCATTTTTTCGGAGTACTAGATCCCCAGGCCTAAAATACCTCATTCGAATAGCTGAATCATAATATTTCTTGAGACGTTTGTTTATATGTAGCTTTTTGAATAGCAGTGATTAATCTTCTTTCCTCGACCAAATCCAATTCTTATCTTCTTGCTTCCTCATTGTGGGTTGGGAATGTACCTTACGTTCTAGCCGTTTTCATTCCAATCTCAGAAGGAATAACAACTTCAGATCCATAGACCAAACTATAAGGTGTTTCACCATGTGACGTCCTTGGTGTAGTTCGGCTAGACCACAGAACACTCGGCAACTCTTCAACCCATAGCCTTTAGCTCGATCTAACCGACTTTTAAACCCGTTTAACAGAATGCGATTTGAGAGCTCGGCTAGTCCATTGGCTTGAGGATGAGCTACTGAAGTCGTATGCACGTGTAGTCCTAATTCTTCACAGAAGGGTCTGAATGGTTTCCTCACAAATTGAGTTCCATTATCAGTAATAATATCCCTGGGAATGCCATATCGACACACAATATTCTTTCAGAAGAATTTCTTCACATGGTCTCCCGAAATTGATCTCAAGGGTTCTTAGCCTCTATGCATTTAGAAAAGTAGTCGACTGCTACAATAAAAAATTTGAAACTACTAGTCCCCTTGGGAAAAGGTCCTAAAATATCCAGCCCTCACTGTTGAAAAGGCCATGATCCCAATATGTAAGTCATCTTGGCAGTAGCTCTCCGAATGGTGGGAGCATGTATTTGACACTTGTGACAATTTCTAACAATTCGAGTAGCATCATGGTACATGGTTGGCCAGTAATACCCTGCTAGCATAGCCTTTCTTACTAAGCTCCGTACTCATATGTGGCTTCCACATATTCCCTCATGAATTTTTCGAAGGACATAATCTGCCTCTTCAGGGGCAAGGCATCTGAGGAGGGGATGTAGATAAGAATGTCGGTACAATATGCCTTGATGCATTCGGTACTTCAGGGCTCGGACACAGAGTCTTCTAGCTTGAACTCGATCTTCAGGATTTTTCTTTTTGTCAAATATTCAACAATTGGAATCATCCAATTTGTTTGCTCTTCTACCTGATTTATTTCTTGTTCGTCTATAGCTCGACGAGCTTTGACTTCGACTAAAACTTTTTTTGTCAGGTGTAAATACAAAGCTGTGGCAAGTTTAGACAATCCATCAGCATGCAGATTTTTAGATCTGGGGATTTTGATAAACTCCACATACTGAAACATTCCTCTTATTTTTTTGAACTTTTTCAAGATATTTCTGGAGGATGCCATCTCAGGTTTCAAAATTTTCAAGAATTTGATTGACAGCGATTAACGAGTCACTATAAACCTGAAGGGTTCAAGCTCCCAATTTTTTGCAATCCGCATTTCGGTAATTAATGCTTCATATTCAGTTTTGTTATTGGTCGTTTGGAACTCGAACCGAATGGCATAAGTAAGTCGATCTCCTTCAAGTGTTTCCACACAAATTCCAGCTCCAGACCCCAAGCTCATTTGAAGAACCATCAACATATAATTCCCAAGGTGAATCATCATTTTCGGCTACTGTCAGAACTGATTTGTTCAAAAATATACTTTCACAATAGCAAGTCAGCAAGTGCTTGTGATTTGATAGCTTTTCTCGGCTGGAATTTAAGATCATATTCATGGAGTTCAATACACCATTTGAGAATTCTCCCAGACACGTCGGGCTTTGTCAATGTTGCTTTGAGAGGGAAATTAGTATTTACCACAATAGCGTGACCCTGAAAATAGGGCCGATATTTTCGAGCAGCAACTACATGGGCATTAGCCATTTTCTCAATATTGGAATAGTTTAACTCAAGTCTTTGTAACACTTTGCTCACAAAGTAAATCGGCTGCTGAACCCTGCTTCTTTCAGATACTAAGACCGCACTGACAGTAATCTGAGTGGCCGATAGATTAAGAATGAGAACCTCATCCTTAATTGGTGTCGTTAGGCAAGGTATCTTCATCAGATATTGCTTGAGATTTTCAATGACTTCTTGACATTGATCAGTCCACTGAAAGTCTTTGGCCTTGTTGATGACTCGAAAGAAGGGAAGCCCCCCGTTTGGCTGACTTAGATAAAAGATTGACTAAGAGCTGCCATCCGTCTAGTTGACCATTATACTTCTTTCACTGATCGGGGTGGATTCATATCGAGTGTGGCCTGTACCTTCTTTGGGTTTGCCTTGATTCCTTTTTTCGAGACTATAAATCCCAAGAATTTTCCCGAGGGAACTCCAAAGGTACATTTTAATAGATTCAAGCAAAGATTAACCGACCACATGATGGTGAAAACTTCTCAAAGATCGGAGAGAGTACTTTCATAAGTTTGACTTTTTACGACCATATCATCGACATAAACTTTCATGTTTCGTCCAATTTTGTGTTTAAAAATTTTGTTGACCAATCTTTGGTACGTAGCTCCAGCATTCTTTAGACCGAAAGACATAGTTTGATAGCAATAGGTGCCTTTGTCAGTGATAAAGGCCATTTTCTCTTCATTCTTTTTGCTGAGAAAGATTTGATGATATCATTTATATGCATATAAAAAATGCTCTATTTTGAATCCTACCAATGAATCTACTACCAGATTCTATCGATCCGAGGCAAATGATAACTGTCTTTTGGATAGACTTTATTTAAATTAGTATAATCAATACACATCCTCCAATCCGAATCTGGTTTAGGTACAAGTGCAGGATTCGACAACTAAATCGGATAATACACTTCCCTAACTATCCGAGCTGCCAATAATTTGTCAACCTCCTTTTCTATGACCTGACTGCGTTCGGGCCTGAAAAGCCTTTTCTTTTGGCATACAAGCCTACTTGTGAGGTTAATCCCAAGTTGGTGTTCAATTATGTCTCTGGGGATACTAGGCATATCGACAGGACGAAAAGATTTCTGAACTCATACAAGAGCCTCAAAAGATTTTCTCAGAAATTGGTAGGAATGCGAGTGTACAAACTTAACCTCTTTTCTGCGATTTCTAGATCAAAAGACACTTCTTCAACGGTGAACTTGCCTGTATCATCGATGGTATCTAGAGCCGGGGAACGCTTCTCTTCTGGATAGGGTTCTGCTGAGGAGGATGACTCATAAGTACCTTTTGTTATTTTATTCCGTCAAAGGGACAACATATAACATTCTCTAGCTTTTCTCTGGTCTCTCCAAACCTCCCCAACAGTTCCATTTCGAAGCGCAAATTTGATACCAAGATGATAAACAGATGGCAGGACGATAAAAGTGTATAAAGAAGGTTGGCCAAGAATCATGTTGTAGGCCGAATTCTTTTTTACCAAAGTAAAGTTTATCAACTCAGTTCGAAACCGCGGACTTTCTCCGAGAGTTAGAGGTAGCATGACGAATCCCTCTACCTCAATGATATCTCCAGTGAATCCTACTGAATGAGTTTTAATAGGTCTAATCTGATCTGGATCCATTTTCATCTTTTCCCAAGCATGCCAGTAGATAACATCTACTGAACTACCACTGTCAATGAAACCTTATGAACTCGAAAATCCCCTACTCATACATGAGTTACAATAGGATCGGCATGTGGCGTCCGATCAGGAACAGGGTCATTTTTGGTAAAGCTTAGATCAAGACTAGTATCTGGACCTTCGTAAAATTCTTTCCTCATAGTCCTATCCTTGAGCGTACCTCTTCCGAGCGTTCGAAGAATCTCCACCTGTTGATCCCCTGTCTATAATGGCTATCACTCCAGTGTCTATAATGGCTATCACTCCAGCCACATCATCATTATTTTGTGGAAGACCCCGGGATACAGTGCTTGGTGGTCTATGTGAGGTTCTTGAAGGCCCTTCACCGATGGCGAGTTTTTTCTCATTCTGACGGATTTGATCCACAGCTCAGAGAATATACTCCCACAAGTGTCCATTTTTTATTGCTCTTTCGATCTCAATTTTAAGGTCATTACATTTGTCAGTATCATGACCATGATCACCATGATGTGCACAATATTTGGAGCGATCTCTTCGATGGAATTGTCATCGGATGGGTTATACATTGCAATGATTCCTGAATTACGGACTTGATATAGAATTTCCCTTCTGGACATGTTGAGGGGGGTAAAGTCTTCATTTGGAAGGATTGGGATACGTCGGTAAGGTGGTTCTCTTGATATTTCGTTTACAGAAATAGGTGGCCGATTTGCTGTATATCGGGGAAGATGACTGGGAGTGTTCGACTCAACTCGTTTTCTCTTGTTTGCTTCCGCAGGCTTCTCTTGATTTTTTTGATTTTTCTCGAGGTTCTTGGAATTCTCTTTTGGCTTGATTCGATTCTTCGCCTCTGATGTAGTTATCTACTCGTTGAAGCAATTCTCCGAAGGTTTTGGAAACAGAAGAGGCGAGATATGCGTTAAACATGCCAGGTTGAATGCCACCCATGAAGGCAACAATTAGAACTGTCTCATCGGCGTTGCGGATATGTATCGCCTTATCATTAAAATGCCTGATATATTGTTTCAAAGATTCGTCCTATCTTTTTCGTACACTTAATAAATAGGAAGCTTCCATCTGGATAGTCTTTCAGCTCATAAAGTGCCTCGAGAACTTTTTCGTGAGATCAGCAAATGTATCTACCAATCTGGACGGCAATTCTTTAAACCTCACTTTTGCACCGATTCTCTAAGTGTAGTGTCAAAAAGTTTACAGGTTATAGCGTCGGAATACCCAAAAAGTCTAGACACAGAGAAAACGTGAGCAATATGGTCGGCTGGATCAGAAGTTCCTTTGTAAGTATCCAAGTTTGGTTGTTTGAAATGTGGATGGATCAGTTCATTTTGAATGACCGGAGTAAATGGATCTCTATCAACGGTTATCATTTCAAAAGTTGGGACAGTTTTCTTTCCCAAGAGTTCTTGTACGCGTTGATCCTCTTTGGCCATGATTTCGTCTTCTCGATGATTCTCGTCCTCAACTTCAACAACTTTATTTCTCGTCATCATTGGGTTAGGGCCTATTCTGTACAATAAGTGACCCTTCCCGATGAGGGACGGGAGATTTAGCCGAATGAAGGCGATGAGAACTGGAGGCTGTGTCATCTCTGGTGACTTGACATTGCTGCTGACTTTCCACGAAATTCTTTATCGTTATTTACAAAGAACTGGAACATTTCTTCTTTTGGGGGCATAACGGTCGGAGATTGACTCGTAATCTCCATGTTCACTAGAGCAGGAGTAGCAACGGTGTTGTCTTGAGTTGAGTTTTGATTGCGATTCTTCTTGTTACGTCTAGTCATATTTGTTAGAATCAGTAGAGCCTTTAACTTCTTGTATCAAGTATTCCCACAGACGACGCCAATTTGACGATACGAAAAGTGTTCAATATCGATCAACAAAAATTGAGATGGATTTGCTATGATTAAGAACAAGTCTATGTTTTTCTTTTTGTGGGCATAAGACGATAGATTTTTTATTTCAATAAATTGTGTACAATGTTTTTTATTTTTTTTTCTTCCTTCTCCTTGAGGAGTGAGGCCTTTTATTTATACATCTTTCTATTAATGAGCCTTAAGTGAATAGTGCCAAACTACTTAGCTAAGTTTCGACTACCTGAACCACTGAACCAACATTTAGCTGACCTATCGGATTCTCGAATAATATAGTAGCTAAGCAATTTATCTATATATACTCGATTGCCGAGAAAGAAGGTTCAGCAGAAGGATTTATTATTCATAAATCTTGTGGTTTGCCACTCTTTGCTCTCAGATCCAAGCTGTAATATCTAGGGCGTCGTCACTAAGTAATAAGTTTAGATATATAGTCTCATTAGAGAATTATTTTATTATTATTTTTAAATCTTGTATGATATAAGGTGTTATACTATATAAATTTTTAAATTATACAGAATAAAATAGTTATCAAAAGACGATAAGATTTTTCAAATTTATTCTATCCCTAAACCTCGAGTTGGGTTGCATCTGCGGTCTTGGGATTGGGAAATGAGTCATGACAATTGATGCTTTCAAGTATATTTAGAAAGAAAATACTTAGATAGATCCGGTCTTTGATTTCACTGTAGACCCTGTGGTCAGAATTAAAATTTAAAGAATCTTGCTTACATCAACTGATGTCATAGATTCTCTAAGGTTTAATCCACACCACAAGGTCTATAAGTGGGGCAAGATAAAACCGGCTCTACCTAAGTATTTGCCTATTTAGATTTGTAGAACCTTGGATTTATTGCTAACTTGCCATCCCATTTTGGAAGAGAAGTCTCTACAAGCGTTGGAAATCACATTAATTTTGACACCAAAATATCTGCATACAAACTTTTGCCTGGTAACAATGAAATCCAGGCAAATTAGAGAGTTGTTTAATTCTCAAGTCTTCGCCACGCTAGGGTGGGAGATAAAATGGCCCTTATCCTAATTCTTCCCTTTCTCCAATTCACCCTTGTACAAAAACAATTGAGTTAATTATACTTTACTTTCTTAAATTTTAGCGTCACTAATACTTTAATTCCTAACATTATCTTTTGAACACTTGAGTCTTTTTGTTACGCCAACTAAACTTTTTGACCATTTTACCCCTATTATATTCTAATCATTATTTTTTGTTTATTTATATCTTATCAATCAAATTTTCATAAAGATAATACTTGATTAATAAAGAATTTGGTATGAAAATACTCATGTAGAAGCAAAATTTGTCATTTTGAGATTTTTTTGATCTAAATAAATTGAAGAAGATGACATAATTTTGCTGGCATTTTTTAAAGCACAAATCTTTGTTACTGAAAATCAATTATAATAATTTCATGTCTGTTAATTAGAATGATTTTTTAACTTGAATTTTTGACTAAATAGAATAAAAAATAATATACCCATGAGTCTAGAGATTTTGAATTAATTTTTATTTTAAAATTATTTAGGTCAGTAAGAATAAAAAGTAAAATTTGTTCAAGAAGAAAAAAATAAAGTGCTTTACTTTTTATTGCTGTTGTTTGCGGTGGTACGTTTTGGAGGGATGGAGAGCAATTGTATGTGAAAAGAATAAAAAAAAAATAAGAATAGAATGGTCAAACTATTGAGTTGATGTAACATAGGTGATTAAGTGCTCAAAACGCAACGTTACATTAAAGTGTTAGTAACCAAAGTTTAAGGAGATAAAGTTTAACCAAGGGGTATATTTGTCTATTTCTTAGCCAAATTTTTGATGTTGTTAGAGTTGACCATCAGTCCAATGCTTAACCCATAACGTTATGAACTAAAGTGTTACTGACGTTAAAGTTTAAAGGAGGAAAGTGTAATTAATCCTTAAGAACTTGAGGATTGTCGATTAATTAATATTACTTTTACTTCTTCGTGCATATATACGTTACCACCGTGAATCAAGCTACTTATAAATTCTGATAGTGGTTATAGTGGAATCTATCTCTTGAAATACTAATTAGAAATTAGTTAATTCTTATTAGACAACTAACATTGGGAATTTCCTTATCTTGCCTGAATATGATTAACAAACGAGATATTTTTTATAAATCAAAAAGTGAAAACATAGGGGGGTATACCGAAAGAATCTTCCTGTTTCAAATGATCTAGTCATAATTTTTTTGTTTAACACTTAACCCTATTCAATTATGCCGGTATTTTATGTACTTCTCCATATCAGCATCTTCGTTTCTTTTAATAATATTAATTATTAATTGTTAAAAATTTTGCTGCCCAAAAAATAAAATTGTGTTTCTTTTGAATGCATTATGGCTGAAGTTGATGCAAAATAAGCTTTGGAGCGCATACCCAAAAAAAAAGAAAGGCTTTGGAGCGTCAACAAAATTAGTTGTAAGGAAGCAGCAGGATTGTACAACAGAAGAATTTTTATGAGTGTGCCTAGATCCCTACATTACATTGCAATCTAAATCTGTTATCCACTATCAAAATTTTTTTTATTAATTTTTTTAAGAAGAGGATCTATAATGATAATGTACTTATATCTGGTGATTCGAACTCATTACTGAACTCACAAGGAAAATGTAGTCTGTTAAGTATTAGTTAGTGATTAGATATATATAAAGAAGAAGCAATTTCTCCGACATCTAAAAATTACAGAAGAAATAAGTGTTCATAAACACTTATTGTAAACTTTCGAATTAAAGTGATTGATGACATTTTTGAAAGCAAACAAAAAGTTGACTATAAATTACTGTAATAATTTATGATCAAATTGCTTCTAGGCAAAGATGGGCACTTGAGTACTTGGGCTTAAGAAGTTAATTAAGTTCGAAATTAATAATTAATTAAATGTAATTAATTACTAATTATTAATTTTTAGATAGTTAGTAGAAGTTTTGCAATTGTTGAGATTTTAAATTTAAATTCAACATCTATATGATGAAGAGATATGTCTGATGAAAACGTCCAAAGACAGTTAATAAATACTCATCTCTAACTCCAAAAATCAAGTATCATTTTTCTTGTCTCAAAATCTACTTTCTTCTTCTATTAAAATAGTTCTAATGTATTTTTGGGATAAAATCAGATTTTGTTGTCTGAATTTTATTGTCTGATTTTTAAAATCTTAGAGAAATATTACTATTGAATCCCAACAGCTATTTATAGTGAGGGCAATAATTTTTTAACGGTAATAATTACACTATCAAAACTATCTCTTATTTTCTCAGTTTTTATTTTTCTAGCATAGTCTTAACATTTGGTGTACATTTTGTTGTCATCTTACTATTAAAGATTTACAATTTTTAGGAAGTGTCGATAAAAATACAAGTTTTAAACGAATGAAATGATCGTGAATGTTCAAAATTATATGCTTGTGATATATATATTTACACACAAACATTTCACGGTAACTTGGTCCAGTTCACAGGCTTTATGGACTGATACATTGCTTGATGTATGAAGTCCCGCATTTTAAAAAGGATATCTATCTATGATATTGTAATTACGTGAGGAAAATGATGTTGAACTTGCAATTTTTAAATAATCATCCAACACTTAACTCTCATGTGCGGCCTGAAGAAGGCTTGAATTAGTACATGTTTTAGTGTAACAAGATCTTGGCCCTTTCTTACACAGCTTTGCTTATTTCGAGCAAAGACATGGAGAATTGGTGGAGCTAACAAGAAAGCAAAACCAGTGCTACGCTCAAGATGTGGAAATTTGTTCAACATTGCTTAAATATATTAATCAAAATAAGCATAGATTGTATTTGGATAGAGGACATTTGAGTGGATTTAGATTTGAAATCCAAATGCATCTTAGGTTATTCAAACAAATTAAGAAATTTGAAATTCAATCACAAGTGAGAGCGAGATTTTAATAGTTAAAATTAGTAAATTTTCAAATCCACCCTTGTTTCATTTCATTTCAAATTGATCCATTTCAAATCCCTCTCACAATTCAAATCTATTCATCCAAACGCAACCTCAAAGAGAATTTGCAAACTAGTAGAGTGTTGACTTGGCTTTGCTCTAATCGATTGTTTAAACCCATAATTCCATGAGTATTTTAAGTTAATTTACACGTTTCATTAATGGTGTTGATAGGTGGTTTGCTGAAAAATTCTCCTTACCAATGAAATAAAGAATAATTTTCACACACACGATGTGTCTATATATATATATATATGTATGAAGATGATAATGTACAACATTGGAAAGAAGTTAATAAATTCCTGCAATATTAATCGGTATCTTAAACGTGAGTTTTTTTTTAAAATACATTGATATCTCCATTAACAATTGATGAGTGTGATAATTGTAGAGAAAGAAAGTGAGAAAGGTAGGGAGAGAATGAGAAAATTGTATTGAATTGAAGTTACAATTAAGACTCAAAGATCCTCTATTTATAGATAATGGTGAGAGATGTCCAGGCCATTATATTGCCACCTAGGCATGAAATCTAATTATGTAAATGCCTTTAATGAGACTTCCACATAAGCATTGCTACACAAATATGTAAAGACATGTAGGATACTAATTATAGCATCATCATTAGTCCTCTCAACTCAAGGCTGAGTATTATCTTGGAACTGAGCTGATAATTATTGCTGAAGTCCCGATATGGAGCTTCTTAATTATATTCCAGGACCTGAGTTATAGCTTCAAGGTTTTTTAATTTTAAATCCTTGAATTGAGGCTCTTGAGATGCCAACTTTCATAAACCAAAGCTCCGAAACTTTCAGTGATCTGAAGATTTTGTTTTGTTTTTTCCCATCTAGAGCTAAGGCCCAAGGATCATGATTTTACTTGCACGAGCCAAGCTCTAACCTGTACAAGTCGAAGCTTTTAACCACTAGACCTTTCATTCTTGAAGCCCCGCATTTTGGACACCTTTTTTCTAAGCCGAATCTCAACTTATTGATTCCCTTGATTTAATCACATGACAAATTTAATGTCCGAGGTTCCTCTTATTTGTGAGGACATAAGTTTCCTCTTCAATTTTTTAGCTCCTTTACACCAAATATCCTTTCAACTATCACTCTCAAACCTTTTGCTTTCCTAACAATTGGATTACATCGTTTCAAACACTCCTCATAATAAATTTTTTGGGGATTAAAGACATCCTGCTTCGTTTCCCCATGTTTGTCAGAAACATGTGTTTTCTAGACAGTAACTGCATTAAACATGGGTGGGAATGCAATTATAATTGCATTAAATATGGAGCATAGGAAACAAAGTGGTGTGAAAATACACATCTAGAATTTATACCCAATTATCCATACTAGTTGATCAACCCCGTCTAATCTCTTGATCAACTGGGCCCAATCCCTGCAATTACTCCCCTTTCTTCACCCCCTGAGAGGGCCCATTTAGCCCAATTCATCAGGGTATTTATACCTTAGAATTTTTTTCCTTATATTTACTTGCCTCAACTTATTGCTTGCTACTGCTGCATTCTACAATTTATCTTCCCAAACTCCCTTTCAATAATTTCTTGCACAAAAACCTAGTCTTTTCACCAACTTTCACCATCCTTTAGAATTTTTCTTCCTCCAATTCAAGTAATTTTCCCAAAGTTCCTTGTTCTATTCCCCATTTTACTTAATTGCAACCTTCCACCCTCCTTCAAGCCTGTCTTTCAAGCTTGTGTTCCAAATTTTTTAGAGCAATCATGTCTGGTGTATTTACTCCATCTTCTCTTATTAACACTCCTTAACTCCCTTCCCCTGTAAATGATATTGATAAGTTATTAAATCTCATGACGAGGCTCTTCTTTCCTTGAATTTTCCAGGAAAACTGGCATCATTTGATCCTCTTGTAAATGATTACCTCGAACTTCAAACTATAGATACCCCAAACATCCTGGAGCCCGAGGAGATTAAGATTCTTAGTGACAGATATCGATTCCCTAAGAATGTCTATATTAGATTTTCTTTAGCTGAGGACCGAGGCTACCAACCTCCTCTTGGCTATCTAACCATATATCAGGACCGGCTTGAAGTAGGTTTAAGACTCCCTATAGCTCATTTCTTGGTCCAATTATTAGATTGTTGGAATATAAGCATGTCCCAGCTAGCCCCTAATACAATTAGGGTGATAGTTGGATTTGTATTTTATGTAAATTATATGAAATCCCATTCTCACTAGAGGCCTTTGGAATGATACCAAAGTTATCCCCAACCCACAGATTTTTTTTACATTTCCCTCTTAGTTGCGGGAGAACAGCTAACCTTGGTTAACCCTTATTCCATCCATGATTGGAAGAAGTCCTTCTTTTTTGTTTGATACCGCGACCTAGCAATGCCTTGGAGCAGCACTTGGAACCAGGTCAAGGAAGCTCTAAAGGCTAAAAATATGGCCCTTCCAGATTCTGATGGCACCAAAAAGTTGATCAATCCCACTCTTAGGATATACTATCACAACCAACTAGTCATTCTTCCCAACAATGTGCTACCTTGGGTTGGCCTATTTCTTGGTCATGCATTTCCAGAGGACTATGACCATCCAAAAGGTTGACCCAACACTGAACTTCGCTTTGTTGTATGCGCTTATTATTACTATATTGCACTTATCCGAACTGACTATTCTTCTGCTTTTATTTATGCAGATTTGAGTGCTTTCTTGAGAAGCTTGGTCCTAACTACCCCAGCCACTGGGACCTGTTCATCAAGCCAAATGACCTCCGCATTAACTAGTATGTCAACCTCTACTGCAATTGATGCCATTCCAGTGGCTACTTTTATTGACTTGGTGCTGGCTAAACTGGTCCAGCTCAGTTAACAAGGAAGAGGAGTCATTCCATCAGCATCTCGGAGGATTTAGGAAAGGAGAATCCTAGTCTCTACCACTTTAGTCTTCCAAACCTTCCCGGGGTCGAGCCCTTCCATTAGTTCTCTTACTAGGATCTGTACTAAGACTCAAGTTTATAACAGAGCTGCACCAATTTATAAAAGAAACCCCTGTTCCAAAAAATTCCTCACTTCATATAGTAAGTAATTCTTCCCTTAGAACTTTAAATGGTCACACATTTTTTCAAATAAAAAGAACTTATCACATGCACCATGTTTTTATTCAGGAAACAAGAAACTTACCCTCGAGAAGGAAAAGAAGTTGACAGGATCTCAGGACCTACCCTAGGCCCAAAGATCAATAGATTCAGTGCCGAGCTCATCCACTCTGGGAGCACTCGCTTTCGGCCAACCCTACCCTTGGACATAAATAACAGATCTCAATTTCCCAGGGTGTCACAAGAGTAGGTAAAGTTCATCGCCCTGCCTCAAGATGTGGCCTATGTAAAGAGGCTGACTCCTCAGTAGTGGATAGATGAACTTGACCTCATGTTATCTTATTGAATATAAGCCACATACTAATTTTCTGTCCATTCATCCCCCTCTTTTGCTTTTTATTTTCTAATCCAGGCTCATACAAACCTTGTAGACTATTACATGCTCCCTGCCATTGCGGAGAAGGAGTCCAATTTTGCCTCAAAAGTGGTTGCTTATGAGGCAAGAAGTGGCCCATGTAAAGTTTGAGACTAGTCAAAAAATAAAGAAAACTGCGACTGCCAATGAGATGAAGTGTAATATTGAAGTTGGCAACAAGTATGATGAGTGGAGAGCCAAATGGATGAACTTAGAGAAAAGCTTCGCCAATCCGAGTTAGAAAAGGAGACCCTCAAAATGCATGTTGCAGATAGAGACAAGAGGATTCTCCAACTCCAAGAGGATTCTCCAACTCCAAGAGGAAGCTCAATTGGCTGACGAAGTTTATTTCCAAAGAGAAAGAGCTAAAAATCAGAGGTAGGAATGAATTTGTAGCCTCAGAAGAAGCAGATAAAATAGCTTAAGGATTTTACCAAGGAAGTTTTCGTAATGGGCTTCACTGTAGCCTACAAGTACTTGGTGAATAATCCATATTTATATGCCGACCTTCCATATGACACCTCAGTGATTGATGAGGTGATTAATGAATTGGAAACAAATTTTAAGGCAATTGTATCAGTTCCCGGGGTTGATGAATAGGTGGACAAGTTGTCCCTTTTTCTGAGCCTACCAGACCAAGTGCCTCCTCTGATCCCACTCAAAGTGCTTCGGTGGTATTTCTCACTTCAACAGACTAGCCTCAAATTGAATGACTTTATTGTAATAGCTGTAGGCTGCTTGTAATAGTTAGGTTTTTGCTACCAATAAAATATAAACTCTTACATTCTGCTATTATTTTCAAGCTTTATTTTTATACCTGCCTCCATTCCTTGCCCTTCATTGTCGTCTCACAATGGCTCAAAATTGAACCATAAAGTGATACAAGTACAAAACTTTCCTTAAAAAAATCTCAAGTATAAAGTACTACTGTAACATTTTGCAATCAACACTTTGCAACCAAAGTTGGATGTTCTTAAGTGTTGTAAGTATGAGACTTATACAACTTATATTTCACCCTTAATTATTTTGAGAATCTTCATGATATTAAGAACTTTGAAGTTCCCATTCATATTAATTGGGAAGAATTACTTCCCATTAACCTAATTCGGACCTCTTTAGCACTTCGGCGGGTCGAGCAGTTCATCATTTTGAGGGGGACAACTGGGTTTCAGCCCTCTTATCAGAGGCAATGCTCTTTTCATTTCATTTGCTTTTTTCTTTTCTCAAACCTAATTCATACCTCTTTTGCACTTCGGCGAGTCAGGCAATTCATTATTTTGAGGAGGTCTACTAGGTCTCAATTCTCCTATCACTCATGTTTCATTTTATTTGATTTGATTTTATTATTTTTTTATTTCATTTGCTTTTTTCTTTTCTTGAACCTGATCCTAACATTTTTAGCACTTCGGCTGGTCAAGCGGTTCATCATTTTAAGGGGGACCACTAGGTCTTAGCACTCCTATCACTCATGTTTTTTTTTTTTTTTTCATTTCATTTACTTTTTTTCTTTTCTTGAATCTAATCCAGACCTCTTTAGCATTCCGGCAGGTCAGGCAATTTATTATTTTGAGGGGGAACCACTAGGTCTCAATCCCCCTATCACTCATGCTTTTTTATTTCATTTACTTTTTGCTTTTCTCGAACCTGATACAGACATCTTTGGCACATCAGCGGGTCTAGCAGTTCATTATTTTGAGGAGGGACCACTAAGTCTCAACCCTCCTATCACTCATGCTTTTTTCTTTTCTCGAACCTGATTAGGACCTCTTTATCACTTTGGTGGGTTGGGCGATTCATCATTTTAAGGGTGGATCTCTAGGTCTCGGCTCTCATTTCTTTCTTTTATTACCAAACATATTGGTTCCTTTCTTTTTCCGCTTTCTGTGCTCTTCAGTTTTATTTCTCTTTTTTTTTTTTTGGAGAAATATCACATCAGCATAGAAAAGATTTATGTATTGTAATGAAAGAGGTTTATCATAGCCCTAGATAATATTTTTTAAGATTTATAATGTTCCACATCCATGAAATAGGGTCTTCATTTATATCTACGAGTTTATAATAGCCTGATCAATGAGCTTCTGCTACTCGGTAAGGGCTTCTTAGTTTGGAACCTATTTCTTTGTTCCTTCAACTCTGTGGCTTCATTTTTTCTGAGGACTAGATCCCTCGGCCTTAAGTATCGGTGCTTCACCTTAGAGTTATAATGTTTAGACATGACTTGTTTATACTTTGCCTCACAAATGGAAACGTTAAGCATATTTTCCTCCAGCAAGTCTAAATTAACCATTAAGGCCTCATCATTTTGCCCTAACTTATATAAGGCTGTTTGTGTCGAAAGCAAACCTATTTCAGCTAGAATAATATTTTCAGATCCATATACGAGGCTAAAACACTACTAGAAACACATAGAATAGCGATGAAAATTAGCAACCGATTTAATCTATTGCTAAAACTGACAGAACTTTTCAACGAAATTTTAAATAATTTAGCAAATAATTTTTCTTTTTTCAAAGCTTACCCACGGATAAATCGGTTGCTATCTTTTTATTTTTTTAATTATAGCCAGCACTTAGCAACGGAAATATTCGTTGCTAAGTGACGGACAACCCTATCAAATAATATACTTCAATTCCAAAACCAAGTTTTTCCCCTTTTATTTTCATGGTTCTACCTTTGCTACTGACACATCTTCCCAATCGAAAATCAACACCACAGGCTCTTATTTCCCTGTTTCCCACCCCTTTTTTTATTGTGAATAATTAAGGTTAGATTTCTTTCCTAATTTCACCCCCGACTCTCGTTCTCCTCTTTCTTCCTATTTGCCCTCTATCTCACAAAACGCACACTATCAGCATAGACGAACATACACGCAGATAATACACACACGACCATTTACATTCAAAAACAAAGTTAAAGTTAGGGCTTGAAAATTTTATAACATGTTTTTTTTTTTTCATTTGCAAAATTTGGTGGAAAAAATCTGATTTTTTTTCTTGAATTATTAGGGACCGAAGAATTTTTTTTTTGGGGTTTAAATAGTGGATCCAAGAAGAAGAGGAAGGATGATTGCTTAAGTACAAAGCCATCTTTATCCAAAAATCCAAGCAGAGAAGTCGTCACAACGACATCTCGGTTGGACAATTCGTCAAAGAGTTGAAGTACATCAGAGAATCCATTTAACTTGCTATGTAAATTTACAAGGTTGAGTTCAATGTCTGAGCCTCTTTGCTTGCGAGCATGTCTGTGAGCTTCTTGGGTTCCAACCAGGGCTGTGTAAGTTGAAATTTGGGCTGCTTTTATGATTTTGCAGAATTTCAGGTAGGGAAGAGAAAGGAACCATCTATTGCATGTTCTAGGTTTATTAGGTTGAAAAGTAATTTCTTATTTAGCTTAGAGTCTTTGCAATGGTTGACTCTTGCAAAACCAACACTTAATGTTTAATTTGAGTTGTACCGATAGTATTTGTTTCAGAGGCTAAGAGATATTTTCTGAAATGCTTTGCCTCCTTTATAAATGGGAATATGTATGTCTATATGGAATACGAAGATGGTTAATTACATAAGAAATATAAGAAGTTATTCTACATTTTGATTATGTGCTCATTTTTGTTCCTTAAAATTTGACTTGTTCTACGTCTAGGTAGAGTTAATTATGTTAAGAGAAAACCTATAAACACAATTTGTAATCCGGCATATTACTAATTTTTTGGTGATCCTTAAATGATAACGTTTTTTGTCCAGAATTTGAAGTTTTGTCTAATTTATGATAAGTACATAGATTTGGTTTTTGGCGGCTGGTTCGAAACCTTTATTTTATTTTTGTTGAGATTCTTTACTTTTCTTTCTTATTTTCTCCCCCGATGCTTCTCTATATTGATTCACTCCATACAACGCAATTCACCAACTTTATTTATAGAAAGTTGAATTATCTTTTATATCTTGATTTATAGCTTATCTAGTCTTGCTTCCTTTTACAATAAATGTAGTCTATGAAACAATAAATTTAAGATGAATAGACTTAATGTAGGTGCAACAGAATCCGTTCTATTTTCAAATCCCATTTTTCCTTTTCGTTATAGGATTCGTTGAGATCATGAACTGGGCTTAATGTAGGTGCAATTGAGAATCCCTTCTATTTTCCACCACTACAGAATATAGTTGGTCAGAAAATACTTAAGTAGACTCTAAATTTAACCTAGTTTTATACCTAAATCTTAGGGAATATATAGCTATTTTTCAAATTTTTTAAAGATTTCGTCTATTTTTTATTTTATTTTTATTTCTAAGGTGTAGATCTGTAAGATTCTTCTGTCATAAGCAAAAGAAAGATTTTGGAGCCAATTGGAAATCCCAAGTACATTACTAGCAATTTTTTGTTGTTTTATTACCAATAATGTTTTGGAGATTTTAAGTTTCTTATATATCTATGCAGCTTCTGTGATTCCTTTTTTTAGGTAACTTATATGATTCAATTAAGTAGCAAGATGCCTGAATATTTTCTTTGTATATGTTATTGCTATACTTCTTATCTGTGTAGAATTATGTGTTCACGGGTAGACTGAATATCAAGTGTTTGTGTTATGGTTGTGATGGATAAGGTAATGACTTTTGTCAAATTCATATTTATTCATAGAATGAATACCAAGTGTTTGTGTTAATATTCATAAAAAATTTGGGATTTTAAGAATTTATAGTTGTCATGGTTAATTTCCCTTCTCGATTATTTTACAACAACAAAATTCTTTAAAATTGTAACTTTTTAATTACTTACATCAGTTTATATCCTTCACCAAAAGTTATTTGTTTTTATTACTTGTCTATGATAAGCATTTGATTTCCTAAACTGCTCTTTAATCTTTTCTAAAGTCATAAAATTTGGAAGCGAAACTTAGAGTTCAATTTGTTGTTATGCTTAAGTTTTGAATAGGATGTTTAACATTAAAAAAATTCAAGTTAAAAAAATGGCATTTTGTCATCACTTTTCTATTAAAAAATCATTTTTTTTAATTTTTATTAATTCTTAATTACTTTCTGCATTGAAAATGGTAATTCAGTGCTACTCTATGTGAACAACTTTACATTGGGTACACATAGGTAATATTTTAGCATAAAATATTTAAACCAAGAAAATTTTATAGGTACGATTATTTTCGGCGTTTGTTAATGCTTTTGAATAATTACATATCTACCATAAAATCTTAAGTCACCTAATGTGTCACTCATAAAAAGTAACGCTTAATGGAATTATGCACACACATCGTGTGTGCCTAAATGACTAGTTGGTATTTAACGAGACAGATTCTTACATGTATCATTGCTATACATCGGTGTTAACTTAATATCTCTCTAGATGTGTAAACTTGACAATTCTATTAGCAAGTTAAATTTACATCAGAGGCATATAAAGGTACGAAGCTTGTCACGACTTTGAAAATGCTTAATATGTGGGGTTGGTTAAGATGAAAGTTCATATTTTTTTAGTACTTCACAGTATCTTATAAGTTTTTACATATGTTATGAA